>OU015742.1:57171064-57189776 GCA_907169655.1 Acomys percivali
GTTCTCCGTGGGTGAGGTCCCCGGAGAGGGGTAGCCTCGGCCCTGCCACAACAATCTCACCTCTTTCCACTGCAGTCGGCCTGGAGATTCTATGCCACTAACCTCTCGCGCACGGACCTGCACTCCACGTGGCAGTACTATGAGCGCACAGTCACCGTCCCCATGTACAGGTACCGCGCCAGGCCCAGCCTCACCACCTTGCATGGTGGTTTGCTTTTTAATTCCCATTTGTTCTTTAAACCCCATTGGTTTGTATTTCTTTTTTTTCTTTTTTTTTTTTTTCTCAAGTGTATGTATTTTTCCACAAAGGATTATGTGTGCTTTATTTCACAGTATTGATTTTGTTCTTTGTTTTTACAGTATTGTGGCTTTTATTTCTTATTCTTGTACCCATCCTTTGCTTTTCACTCCTCTTTTGGGTAACACTGTGTTGTGATCCTCAGTCCAAGCTGTCCCAAGAAATGAGTGCTGGCCTTAGTGTGAGAGGCTGCAATGCCAGAGACCTCTAGCAGCCCAAGACTTAGGAAGTATAGCAGTGACTATATTCTCAAGCAAAGGCCAGGGCAAGTGTGGCATGCACACACTCGCATGTGTGTGTGCATGTGTGTGAGTGTGTGTGTGCATGTGTGTGTGTGTGTGTGTGTGTGCACGCACGCGTGAGCATGTGTGGGTAGGGGATAACCCTGATTACAGTGAGCATCTAGAGCTAGGAAAGTCATCATATGGTCAAGAGGGCTCCTGGCATCCTCAGCAAAGCAGAACACAGGGCATCCCAGGAGAATCTGGATAACAGGAAAAAGCCAGGAAGTGCCCTTCTGGGGTCCACCAGGGGACAGTGTGAGCTGGCCTGCGGGCCATTGCTCAGAAGGCAGGTGGCATCACTGGCTTGGGAATTGTGTGCACAAAGTTTGAGCTCAGATGAAGATGTGAGGCAAGGCAGTGAGGCCCGATGCTGTAGGTCAGAGCCCCCTGAGTGCTATCTCTTCATTACCTGAATCAGAGTATGCCATCCCATCTGGCTCTGACTATCTGAGCCACCACAGCCGCAGAGCTCTGCCGGGAATCCTGGGCTGGGGAGCATCTTCAGCAGTCTGACAACCAGCAATGGTCATGCCATAGACCGCTCTGCCTGTGTCAGGCTCAGCAGGGCATCACCTAGCACAAAGATAGCCTCACCATTGCTCCCTTAGCATTCCCCCAGGCTTCTCTGGAGCCCTGATGTCTATCCGGCCCTGCCCCAACAAGCTCCGTGCTCCTTGCAGGGCATTGGGACAAGACTGAGCCACGGGCTAATTTTCTTTATCCTGTTGTTTCCCCCTATTTCCCTCAACTTTTGTTTCATTTTCTTTTTCTTATCCCGTTCTTTAAAAAAAAAAAAAACTTTTTTTTTGGTTCTTTTCCCTTTGTGTGTGTGTGTGAAACCCTTGAAAGCTCACAAACTCAAACCTATGGGGCCTCCAGGTAGGACATGCATGGGATGGAAGATGTGTGTGTAGCTCTTGTCTGTCTGAGTTCGGGTTGGGGCAAGCCCTCTAGACTCATATCCCATCCTAGAGCACCTGTCCTATAGTCCTCACGCTAACATCGTCAGACCCTGTCACCCGGTGGCCCTTTCCTGGCTGAATTCCCTGTGTTAGCCTGCAGTCCTTCTGGGGCAGTGTGAGCACACATGCCTCCCTGCTTCTGTAGCTGCTGCCTTCCTGTTGCTGGATCCCCTGCCCTCGGTGCGTCTTGTTCCTTGGCCTGCTTCCTGCCTTGTCTTACAGCTGTGGTTCCCCCCCTCCCTCCCCGCCCTCCCTTCCCGCCTCTACCCCACCCCACTTAGGAGCAGAGCGGCAGTCGTAAGGCTCGCCATGTTTCTGAGGGTCTGTGTCTAGCCAGGACCAGGAGAACATCCAAGAATAGCATCTTGCCCTGGGTTCCCCCTTTCAGGGTCTGAGTCTCCCCACAACCCCAGGGTCCTTTATACCACAAGGGAGAAAGCACAAAGGCCCAGGGAACAGAGTCATTTATTCTGAGTGGCAGCTCCCTCTTGCTGTGTTTAGGGCCAATTTGGGAAGCAGGAAACAGATTCTTTGCTCATGTGCAGGCAGCTGTGATACTCAGGAAATTGTACCCCACATGTACAAGGGGAGCCGCCCCCCACCCTGCTTGGGTGGGACCTGTGCTAGAGGAAGACCCCGTTCCAGCACAGCCCTACAAAGGAGGTCAGTCCCTCCTGACCGGGTTCAGCAGCAACCATAGCTCCTTTCTCTGGAGCTGTGACCTGTCTCCTGGCTTTTGTAGGGACTGGCCTAGGCCCTTGGACATCTTCCTCCCAGACTCCAGAGGCACAGGTAGTTGTAGAGTTAGCAGCTAATGCCCCTGCTCTCCTGGGGCTCCCAGTCCCCTAGCAGGTGGAAGACCTGTGTCTAGTCCTGTCCTGCTTCTCCCTTCTTCAGCCCATCCTTCCCAGCCAGCACCACATCCAGAGAGAAGATGCCCCCACCAGAACCCCCAGCCTGTGTGGCTGGAGTTGTCCCGAGAGAGAGTCAGCAGCATTCTCAGATTAGCCCATCCTCTCTTGGGGTTGTCCTTCCTCCAATCCTCTGTGACTGCTCAGGGGTGACCAGCTATGTGCACGGCCCCACTCCATGTGTCTGACCCTGGTGGCTGCTTTGTGTGTCCTGGGCATGCGTCCAGTGTGGCTGGGAGGGCTAGTTTTACATGTGTCTAACCTGGGCTTTTGTGGTGGTGGTGACTGTGGGAATCCAAGACAGAGGGCTCTGCCAGAGACCCTGCTCCAGGCCCCAGGGCTGGGTGAAAGAGTGGAGGGGAGGCCATAATGACACTAGGCTCCCAACTCATGCTGTCTTGTCAAGGACAGTAAATGGCCCGGGGGAGGGGAGGCAGAAAAGGGGGGAGAGAGAGAAGCTCATGGGACTCCTGGTTTTTTTTGGGTTTTTTTTGTTTTTTGTTTTTTTTGGTTTTTTAATCAACATTTCAGAGCCTCTCTAGGTCTGGCTCTGGGGCTGGGGCTGTGAAGCAAGGAGGCTTCAATTGTAGCTACTCTTGCCAGAACCTGTGCAACCAATGCGGATAAAAGGAGAGATGAGGAGAAGACAGCCAGAGGCAGCAGCAGCCCAGGGTTGTAGGTTGGGTCTCTCCTGACTGGGGTGAAGAGCAAATTTGCCAGCGAACTCAACTGGCCCTTCTGTTTTGGAGGTGGTAGGGAGCCATTAAATGTTTTAGTGGGAGAATAGCAAGGCTGCTGGGCACATTTGAAGGATCTAGTCGGTCGATGGCGGAGTATTGAGAGTCCAGGTGAGGTAAGGAGAGGAAGGAGGAAGACACAGGACATTTCCAGCAAGAGGGAGGGTTGGCAATGCTGGCCTAGGAGGTGGCTGACTGCCACAGGAACCCAAGCTCTGTGCTGTTTAGTTGAGGGGTCAAAAATGAAAGACAAGGAGGAGGGGGTGGGGTCCCAAGGAGCCTGGGGTGTAGTGGACTCCAGGAGGCCAGTGCTCAAAGAGTGTCAAGAGGACCTGCCGATGAGGAGGCTGTCCTGGGGCAGGTAGGGTCAGACTTGGGGTACGAGTGATGGGGCCTGGGGTCACAAGGGCAGAGGACTGTTGTGTTTATCCTAAAATGAGGTGGGAATTTCACGGAACAGGCATTTGCCAGGAGGAAACTGAAAGCATAAGGCTGAAAGTGGCACGGGACGAGGAGATTCTTACTCGTCTGTGGAAGAGGGGTTCACCTACCTTCCACATAGGAGCAAACCTTCCCTGAGACTGTCTGCGGCAATGGGCTGACCAAACACCAGGGCAGGCACACAGAAGCCAGGCATGGGGCTACCAGGGGTGTGTGGCCAGGTCAGGGAGAGGAACAGAGCCAGCTTACATGCTGAGGGTTCGCAGGGCATCAGGGCCTGATGAGTGCTGGGTTCTCCCCCATCTCCCCCCACCGGATGTCCAAGCTAGTCATCCCGTACACCTGGAAGTGAGCTTCTCTTTGTCCCTTTTCTGTGACCTTCCCCCTTACCATTGCAGCCTTTGAGGACAAAAAAAAGGGGGGCTCTGCAAAGGGGCCTAAGGGCCTGAGACCTTGAATATGCTGGGGTGCTGTGTTTGCAGCTCCCTGAATTTTTTCTGGGGCGGGAAGTAGAGAGGAAGAGAGGTCTTCCTACTGAACTGTGCCTTCTTGATCTATTTGGTGCTGTAGGCCTGGGCCCTCATGGCCTGCCATCCATGATGGGCCCTGACCATTTCCTGTGCTTGAAGCCCCGCCCCCCCCAGGAACAACACGAAAGAGAGAGGACAGCCCTGGAGCTTGGGAGAGCTCTGCCGTCTGCAGCTCGCTCCCGTGGATGGAGTAGATGTGGGTGTGCAGAGCTGGCGCTCAGCTCTTACAGCGCTTAGGTTTACTCACCTCTCCTTCTCTTGCCCCAGACTCATCCCGCCTCTGAACCAGTTGGAGCTGCTGAGGAATCTCAAGAGCAAATCTGGACTCACCTTCAGGTCAGCACAGGGTCTCCTCCTACACTGAGGCTGGACTACGGGGTGGGCAGGCATTGTGGGAGGTTCCTTGGCCAGTGACCCTGCGGGTTGCTTGGCTACTGGTTTCTATGGCTTCTGCTGATGGGATTGAGGATCCTATCCCTACCAAGAGTAGCTGGTTAAGGGGATGGACCCAAGGTGGGCGGGATAAGGAGTGGCCTTTGATAAAGGATCGTCTGGCTCCACTCCTGGCTCATGCTTAAGGCGGTTGGAAACTAGTGTCCCCGCACTGCATCTCTCAGTGTTAGACGGCCATACTCATCATAGTTGTTGAGGTTACAATTCAGTTACAGAACTGTGACTCGGCGTGTTTGGACCGGTGGTGGGTGTGAGAAGGGCTTTATGGAAGTAGACGAGGGCTAGAGCCCTAAGCGACCTCCCGTAGCTGAAGTGCCTTCGGAAGGTGGCAGTAGGATGACGGTAGGGCCCTGTTCCTAAACATGTGGGAGCTTCCTGGCAGCGTGGCCTCCAGCAAGCCGCTCTACACCTGGATCTCCATAGTGGACCCTGAATCCAGGTACAATGTCCACACGAGAAGAAGAAAGCATTCTGGAGAAGCTCCCAGGGAAGGAGCTACATGAAGACACAGGTGACGGCTGTAGTGATACAGCCACAAGCCTAACGCCACTTGGCGGCGAAGGGGCTCCTCCTCTGAGTTTGTGGAAGGAGTGCAACCCAGTGACACCTTGACTGTGATAGAGTAACTTTTGTGGGTTCATATAGCCTGAATATGATGCCTGTTACTGAAGGCAATGCAGATTTGGAGCCTATTAAAATAGGGTGCTGTTGTAACCAACACCCCAAAGGGTGACAGTGGGTTTCATGTCGCACGATTGGACCCAGAAAAGGTTTGAAGTACATATTAGAGCAAACCTAAACTACCTTGAAGGGATGGTTAATGGACCTATGGATGTTAAAAGATGCTCCAGGAGATCTCTCAAGACGTGAGGTTTCAGTTTATGGTTGGTTCGTTCCGTTAATTGTAGCATCTGGCAAGATAGAAACATCATAGCAAAAGGATGCGATGGCTAAAAACTGACCACCCAAGGCACACTCCACGAATCTCTCTCTCTACAGTCCATGTACCTGCTAATAGTTTATTTATTATGAACTCAGGGATGAGACTGACTCAAACACTTCTCAATAATGACACCATGTGGGGACCAAGACCTCAGCACAGGATACATTGGAGAAGATATTTCATACCTAAGCTAAGTGGGAACTGATACTGAATGTGCTTCTGGCAACATTCAAAGGGAAGTCAGCAGAGAACATGCTACTGAAAATGAGGAAAGGCGGTACCTGTGGTCAAGAATCACAGGCTTGCCTGAGTTGTGTTCCCCTGTTGGGCAGAAGCAAAATCATAAGAGGTTGGTTTGGCTGTTCAGCCCCTGGAGGAGGTTCCCTAACAACTATGAAGAGTACAACCTAATTTCTCCTTGATGTTTATTGTCAAATCTCAGAAGAAAAACAAATTGAGGAGCCCCTATCAGAGACTTGAAATTAGAGATTTGGGGCATTCTCTACCTGTCCGGACAGCAAAGGGCTACGCCTGACGAGAAGCACCTTAGGGAGAGGCTGCTCAGCTAGGAAATACACTGCCCACAGGAAGTAGGTGTGCGACTCAGGTCCCATCAATCATCTTGATGAAAGTCAGGAATGAAGGTGCTTATCCAGAGAATCTGTACAAAGGGCCCTTCTATAGATTGACATCCACTCTTCAGCTACCTCAGGCCCTCAATAGGATGCTCACGTCTAATGGGATCCATTCTTGGACTACCTCCCGGTCACACAGAGGGCTCTCCTGACGAAAGCCTTTCATCCTGAGCCTCTTCAGGGTCCTGCAGAGGATTCTCCCTACCAGTGAATCCGACCGTGGGTCACTGCAGTGTGCTACATAATACTCTGCTGACTGGTGCCATCTCACCTACCTTGGGTCATATCAGGATTACACAGACGACCCTCTTGGCTATGATAGCTACTTTTGTGGCTCCTCAGGGTACCACAAAGTTCTGGGCAGCAGATACTCTGCTAACAGGGGACAAAAAGGACAGAAACACATGAAATAAAGGCAATATTATAGGTTGTTACAAGTAGGAGGGGCGTTAGTAGAGTCACTTATGGCCACGCGTACTGCCCTCAGCACAGGAGAAGTAGAGAGACTAACAGAGCCAGTGTCAGTTGTGACTAAAGCTTGACTCTAAGTAGAATTCGCCTTTTGAGTTTCGAACTTTGGTAGCCAGGGACCCCCTTTATCAACTTTTCCATTTTGAGAGGAGCTGTCACCCTCTGCCTGTCTTGTCATCCCAGAAACTAAGTGAATGGTTTGCTTTTAATACTCAAACCTGCGTGCAGAAGGCTTTCCTCCACGACAACCACACCAGAGGCTCGTGGCTTAGAAGATAATTAAGTGCTTTTTGACATGGAGCTGATGTTGCAGTAGGTTGAGACGTAAGGAATTTAGGGATGGGTGGCATATTCTAGACCTCAGATGCACACGAATGTGGGTGCATGCGCACTGACTCTCAGATGATGTCTGTGAATAATATGACCTTAATCTGGAAAAAGGCCCTTGCATAGGCTGTGAGTTGACAGCTTCAGCACCTACGGTACTGTCTGCATAGAGATCAGGAGAGGAGACACAGGATGCCGGGTTTTACATGAGCGATAAGCTATTAGCCAACGATGTGGAAGCCCCGAAGCTAGAAGAGTTAGACATCTCCCTTGCCTGCTGGAGGAGTGACTACACACACCCCAACTTCAGATTTGTGGCCTCCAGAGCCAAGAAAGGAAATCTCAAGTGTCCAGCTGTGCCTAGATGCAGCTGGCGGCTGGTACGGTGGGTAGAAGGGAACGCAAGCCCTCAGCTGTGCCGGCCACCTGATCTCCTAACAGGGCAGCTGGAAAACATGGCAGGATCTCAGGGCTGGGGACTATGCGAAACTAGACCCTTTACAGTTGTGTGACTCCTCCATGAGGGCCACGAGGGAACTGAGATAGCTTGGGTTTATCCTCAGGAGCTTCAGGAACACAGCTGAACTCTGGTTTTGCCTGTTGCCACTTCTCTGCCAGCATCACAGTGATGCAGTATAGTGTGGACAGTATTTGGAAATGTAGTGACAAGCCCTTGTCATATGAAAAAAAAAAAAAGCCCTTGACTTGGCACTGCCCTCCTGGGGTCACTCCTCAATGTCCCTTCTCAGCCAAATAAGATTCAGCCACCATCAAATTCTTCCCACTAGGAGGAACCAACACCGATGAAACAGATTATGGCCAAAAATAACTCAGCAAGCCTGGGAGTGACTGCTGGCCTTGAAACAAGCACTGACTGTGCACGGTGGCAAAGTCCTTGGCTGATGCTTGCTACCACTGAAAAACTGCACAGAAGGAGGGAAATTCCATTAAGTCAAGAGCTTTCTTCAGCTACATTTTCTTGGGAAAACTTTATTAATTATACTGGTATGGCTGTGTTGAAATTAGCATTCATTAATATCCAATAAAAGGGTTAGAGGGTCACAGTTCCCTTGGGAGGCTTGTTTTTCCTCTGAGCCTTGGTAGTACCTCATCAAGAGGAGAGGTATTCTGGGAGGACGGCTCTCTGCACCAGGTCCCATTACATACAACCCAACCTGAGGCTAGGTGTCAGGTCTGAGGCCAAGGGGGAATCCTAGAGGGGGCCGAGGGAGGCCCCTTTCCTGGGACACAGTATGTGCCACAGGGCTGCCACAAGGGTAACTCCTAACTCTTTTTTCCTCTGTTTGAAGGAAGGAGCCACAACCAGAGCCATCACCAAGGTCAGTCCCTCTTGCCTCCAGCTGCCCTGTGTGTGTGTGTGTGTGTGTGCTGTGCCCATCTTGCCTTGCTCCCTGTGCGTACACCGCGTGTCATAGGGCGGGATTTACCATGGGGCCCTGGGTGCGCTTCTATGTGCAGCAGGTGATTGTGTGTCCTGGCATACTCAGGGTCACTGCTCAGCTACAGCGTCCTCACAGGGATTTGGGCAGAACATGGGGGCGGGGTGTGGGTGTGTGTGGTTTCTTGGGATTACTTCTCCCCAACCCTGCCCATGGTGCAGCCCCACGGAGAGGGGGGGCTCTGAGGCTGAGATTCCTGTACGCCCTGCAGGTATGTTGCCAGACTCTGCAGCCCCAGCTCGAGCCCCTTTTAGCACACTAGTTGGGAGGGGAATACAGGGTCAGATGCTGGAAGAGGAGAAGAGGAGCCTTGCTCTTCTGATAGCCCCTGGGGGTGGGAGAGAGCCAGAGTCCACCTGAGAAGGCTGAGGTGCCCCATCCCCTCTCATACCTCCATGGATATTCCTGCCTCTCTGCTCCCTTTCCTGGTCCCTGCTGGCCTTCAAGGTTCCATTTGCTCAGGCTGGTTAGATAGGGTCCCGCTGTAAATTCTGCTCGGTAAAGGAAGATGGAAACAGACTGTGTTGTACTAGCACTTATAAGCCAAGAGAGACCATGTCTAAGGTTTTGCGTTCAGTGTGCATCTGCCTGGGTGTCCGACCGAGGCCTTGAGGCTGAGTGTGCCCCTCCCGCCAGTGACCTGTGCACAAGGTGCAGGTGTGAATACGGCTCATAGACTTTAGGTCTCAGAAGGGGACCTGCCTGCCTCCTTCTGCCCACCCTGGATCGCAGGATAACCTAGAATATATACAAACTGCTCCTGTGCAAGGAAGGATGGAGTTAGTCCGAACCTGTCCTCTATCCATTGGTAAAAGACACAGTCCTCCCCTCTCTTCACACAAAAGGAGATTTTTATTGGCGGTGCCCTGAATTGCAGACTGGCAAGGCTTCCCAAACCACTTAAAGGGACAGCCAATGATGGGTAACCCTGGTCACTAAGAAAACTAACTGGAGAGAGACAGGCCGTCTAGTATAGTCTTGGTTGTTGACAAATGGAGGTAAGAGAGCTAGCCTCACCTGGCCTTGGTGTGGGTAAAACACGAGGGTATGGCAGCCTCGCTGTGCCCACGGGTACCCACCCCAACTCCGCACGATCCATCAGGGCTGTTCTGGCCTGTCCCTCTCTTAGCTCTGTTTCCAATGACCCCGGGGCTGGGAGTCACTGGTTGTGGACACCAGGGCTGTGCCCCAGGTGGACCGAGTTTCCCTGATGGCAATGGCTCTGGAGGCTTCCTGTCTGTCTCCACAGTACCCTGACAGCACCCCGACTGGAGACGAGTTGCCCAGGAGGCTTCTGGCCTCCAGCGGTTCCCTGCGCTTGCCGCCATAGCTTTAGCACGCCCTGCGCACGCGCAATTCTAGTCTCAGCCTCTCTCTCTCTCTCTCTCTTCCTCTTCTGCCCCCCCATCTGGAAAATCTTGCTGCCCCCAAGTGCTTTTAATCACTGTCACTGCCCTTCTTGGGCCCCTTTCTCGTCTGCTCTGTCTTTTGGGATGAGGTGCTGACCCTGAAAGCAGGACTCAAGGTGAGGACCCACGGGAGCCCCCCCGCCCCCCCGGCCCCTGGCTCTCCGGTATGTTCCGTGGCTCCCCTGCTCTCCACCCTGCCACTCCTCTGTCTTCCCCGCGTGTCGGTGGCCCCTGCCTGCCTGTGCCTCCACACCCTTCCCTGAGGGCCAGTGCCCACCAACCCAGTCCTCCTTCCAGGACTCGCTTGCTCTCAAAATGCCCAGTTGAGGCAGCACATATGCCATCCCTGGGAAGGGTATGCAGGACCTTTGCACGGACACTGGGATCCTCAAGGAGGTTGGGGGGCACCTGGAGAGCTGAGTGCTGAGGGAGCGAGGAACAGTTTCTGTCAATGAAGGCCGCCGCTCCTTCATTGGGCTGTATGCCTGCTGGCCGGGTAATGGAGGGTGGGGTGGTATCTCTGCCCTCTGCCAGGAGCAGCCGTATCACCTCTTTAGCACCAAGAACACAGGAAGTGTGCAGAAAATTGCTACTTAAGTGACAAGTAGTGAGGTGAGCCTGTCCCCCGGGGCCCTTGTCTGGCTCCCCAGAGTCTTGCTGTCCTTGGACTCAGCCAGTCTAGCAGGAATCAGCGGCCATATTTCTGTCTGGCTCTGGACACAGCCGTGCACTTTGCCTGGCAGGACTTCCCTGGGCAGGTGGGTGGTGTGAAGCCAGGGCCTCTCCCTCAGCCACCTACAGGTACCTTCCCCGTGTCTTGTGACTCAGGACGCAGGTGCGTTGGGTGGTTGTTCCTGGGGACACCTACATGACAAGGCTGGGAACACTGTGGACATCTGGGTCGGAGGAACTGGGGCAGATGGGAGCTCAGGCCTGTTCTGTACCAGTGTTGTTTGTGACTGCAGTTGCTGTGACTCCTTCATAGCCTTGTCTCTTCCTCATTGTCACCTACCCTCCCCCTACAGGAACCCCCAGCCCTGGCTTTGCCTTCTTGTCCATATGGGTCTAGTCTTTTTCACAGATGGAGGTGTCTGTGTGTTTTAGCGCCTGTCTGCCCTTAGCCAGCGTCTGTGGGCATATCTCTCCCCCACTGGGTTTGGCGTCCTCATGGGCTGACCAGTTGGCATCTGCCTGGGATTGAGATTGGCCAACCATTTGCTTCACTTTGCTGATGGGGCAGAAAAAAATGAGGTCGGGGGAAATGCACAGTGTCACAGCAGCCCAAATTGGAGGTCCTTGAGCGCCCACCAATCCAGGAGGCTCTTCCCCAGATCTTGTCAGGCTCCCGAGCTATGTTTTCCCAGACAAGCATGACGAGCCCACATGTGACATTCATTAAAACCGGACACAGTTGGTATTCATTCCTGAGTCTCAGCGTTGGCTACCACCCTGGACAATGTGGTTTCCTTTGAGACCTCATGCTCTGCCTTCTCAAGAAGCTGTAGAGCTGGGGAGCAGAAGGGACACTTGTCAGAGGTGTTGTGGATGGACTACCTCTGTCTGTTGTTCCCAGGATGGACATGGGGGCCAGGGGGTGAGGAGCAGGTGCTCTCCTGCTTAGCAGGCTGTTTAGCCCTGGGGTCTAATCATGGTGAGCAGTGCTGATGACAGCACCTGTGGTGAGCCAGCAGCAAGAGCCCAGCTCTGTCCCACGTCTCAGGGTGTCTGCCCAATGCTGCTTGTCTACCTAGAATTGTCAAACCTATGTGAATGCTTGAGCAGAAGTCTTCTGGGTGCTCAGAGTCCTGCCTGAACACTTTGGGGACTATCTGGTTAACAGAGCACTCTCCAGAAACCCAGGTCCAATTCTAATTTCTGTTTACGCCAGTTAGTGGCCTGTGTCCTTTGTACCTCAGTGGGAAGGTGCGTGCATCAGTGACACATAACAGAGAGGAGCAGTGTTTGAATAAGTGTGTAAAGGAAAATGGACTGCTGGACACTTTTCTTCCTGAGGTTTCTTTGTTTGTGATTTGAGATGGTCCTGTATGTTGGCTTCCTCCAGGACAATGTTTGTGAAACGCTGTTGTAACTACTCGGGAAGAGGGAAGGCCTGCGGGGGGCGGGGAGGGGAAGATGTTTTTGTAATTTTCTCTCTCTTTATTTTTTTTTCTCTTTTTTAAAAGACGGGGTTTCTATGCATAGACCTGGTTGTCCTGAAACTCCCTCTGTAGACCAGGCTGACCTCAGAGGTCTGCCGCCTCTTTCTTTTTTTTTCTTTCTTTCTTCCTTCCTTCCTTTCTTCCTTCCTTTTTTTCCAACTTTGAAGACTTTGCATGTTCAAATACAAATCTCAAGAGTTCGGGGGCATTCTTTGAAAGGGTCCATATGTGCTGGGATTTTTCTGAGCTCCTCTTTGGAGTTCTGTTAGCACAGGGCATGGCAAGAAAGTGGACTCATAGAACTCCAGATCAATGTACGTGATCAGTGTTTCTAAGTATGGCATGTCCCCAAGCTTCTCCTGTTAAGTTTCCTTCTAATTGGAGGCAGCTGTTGCCTCCTGAGTAAATCAAAGCCCACTGCTGACAGAGCCACAGGCTGGTGTGGCAAAACCTCGCCGCTTGCCAATGGGTTTGTAAAGCTAAACTGCACATTTTTCCCTCCCTAAAAGGCGCATGCTTTGCAGCGGTTCACCTCCCAGACTATCTCTATCCACATCTGGCCTCCTGCAACATCTTGGTTCATGTATTACTATTATTTTTGTTGGCATGAATAGAGCAAAAAAAAAAATAATACATCTCTTAAAACATGAACCCACACTCTGGCTTTGGAAGGAAAAGATATTTTTGGAGGAAAAACAGGGATTATTTTTCTCCAAAAATAGAGAGCCGTTTTCTTTCCCAGGCAGCAGAAGACTTTTGCGCGTACCCCTTTCTCGCTGTCCCTGTTCAGACGCAAACACTGCGGCTGGGGGGCTGTGAGCCTGAACTCCCTGGGTGGTCACAGTGCCTCGGTTACCTGCTCTCTGTTCGGGTCCTGTTGCCGCCCCCGGGACTAACTATGCTCTCCTCATTTCCAGTAAAGGCAGACCGTGCCGAGGGTGCCTGTGTGGATGCTGCCCCGGACACTCTAGGTACCACGCAATGCTCGCACGGACTGACCACGCTGCACGCTCCTGCCCGCCCTGCTTACTAGAGGTTCAGGATGAGCCGGCACAGTGCCCACCCAGCTCTGAGTCCCCTGATGCCTAAGCACGGGGCAGAGCTGGGCGCTTGGCCTCTGACTCTAGACGGAACCCCCTCCTGCCAGAGTAGGGGGCTGGCTGGCCAGGGTTGCTGCTGTAGAAACAGTCTAATATCCTTCAGGGAACATTTCCTCTGGGGCCGGCCACTCTGGTACCTCTACTAGGCATTAAGGACCGACCCTTAGCCGGCACCTCACTGAGGGAGGCAGCTCGCTGTGTTCTGGGCTCTTGAGAGCCCCCCAAAAGCCAGAGGCCATGTCTCCCCCTTCTGACTTGCAGGCCTGGTTTAGGGAAGACTGGAAACGGGGTGGTGAAAAAGCCTCCTAACCCTTTGCACCTTGACCACACCTTTCCCGCCCCATCCCCCTGTCTGTTGTCCATATGTGAAGGCATCTGTCCTGCTTGCTCTGGGGCCCCTGTCTCCTGGTTGCCCTCCCACGCCTGTCCCTTTCCTGGCTGGTGCAACCCAGCCATGTTCAGGCAGCTGTGGTGGCCCCCGCATGGGGGAGTCCCCCCCATCATGTGCATGTGGCCAGCTGTGCCGAGCAGCATGCTGTGCATTTGCACCTGTGCATGCTCCGTGTCCTCCTCCACTGGGAGAGTGGCTTGAGGGCCACCTCCCCACCCCACGGGCCTCTCTGCTGGCTCTGTGTGCTGGAGGCGGGTGCTTGTGGGGAGACTGCTGCAGCTGCAGACAGGGAGCTGGGTGTCTGGACTGCCCTGGGAGGCAGCCTGCTCAGGCTCTGGCTGAAGCTGCCTCGCTTGCCCACAGTGTATGTGACCAGGTGCTTCTGGCCACACGTTGAACCTTTAGGGCAGAGGCTAAGGTCAGGCTGCTTGAAGACCAGAGGGCTGGGAAGGACGGGCCTGCAGGAGCTCAGCCGGAGTCCACCTTGCCCTCCCTCTGCGTTCCTGTGGACTGTCCCTTGGGCATCCTCAATTCAGGCACAGGCTGGGTGTTTCTCTATGGATGCCGGCTCCCTGCATTGCTGAGCCCATGCACTGACTAGGACAAGGGCTGGTTTTCTTTTGAATTTCCCTCTGGACAGGAAGGGAAAGGCTGGGGTTTGCTTGCTTCCCAGAGTCTTCCTGAGCTGACTCCTGGCTGGTGTCATGTCCCTCACCATACGGGGTAGTTCTGCTCATGGGCTGGCTCTCTTGCTGGGGCTTTCGGGGGAAGGTTCTGGAGAGCTTCCTAACTGATGTTTGCTTTGATCTTGGCTTGGTGGCTTGGGAGGTGAGAGGCAGTCCCTTAAGCTTCTGGCCTCCAACCAGGCCCTAGAGATGTGGAAATCTGTGTGGGGACTGAGTGTCTGGCAATGGAAATCCACTTTGTCCCTTTCTCCGTCACAGCCTCCTTCAGAGGAAAGGACAGTGTGGTGCAGAGTTGAAGACAAAATAACTAAGACTGAAAGTGTGTGTGTGCGGAGGGTCCCTTTCCTGGCTGCTGTATTCCTGCTGTGGGCAGCAGCCTGGTGTAGGGCTAGAGTCCAGGCCTGGGTTTGCGTGGTTGATAACTTCTCTTGGTTGGCTGGGGAAGAAATCACTACTAGGAAGGAAATGTGGCTGACTTTGGGTCACCTTCCCAGAGGGACCTGTTCCCCTCCTTCTTGACGTGACCCCCTGCAGAAGCCAGGGGTCGGGAGGCAGTAAGAAACTGACTCGCCATCGCCAGCCATCACAGCCCAGGCTGCCTGACAGCCAGAGTTAAATCACGGATTGTAAGTTGTTGCACCGTGGAGTGGCTCCTGGGACCCCAGCAGGAAGGCAGCTCTGTGACATCATTCAGGGTGAACAACACCAGGCTGTTTAGCGGTGACTCATCTCCCTCCCTTCAGTGTGTAAGGCGGAGGGTACAGAAGAAGGGACCCTGAGTGCCACTGAGAAGTGTAGCCCCCACCTCATCTACCTGGGTCTTCAATAGTTCCTGTGATAGAGGGGCCCTAGGAGGAGAGAAGAACATTTTGGAAGCCACGAACCTCTTGACATACTGGTTTATTTAGATCCAACTAAATTTTTCTGCTTAGAAAGGGGTCAGAAAGAGCCGGACATGGTTGTGAATGCCTTTAATCCCAGCACTCGGGAGGCAGAAGCAGGCAGATAGCTGTGAGTTTAAGGCCAGCCTGGTCTACAAAGCAAGTCCAGGACCACCAAGATAACATAGAGAAACCTTGTCTGGGAAAAAAAAACAGAAAAGAAAAAGGGGTCAGAAAGTCATGTGGTTTCTGGGTCATTACCTACCTGTCGTGTGGCCTCTAGTGGTTTCAGCAGAAAACAAAAGTCAGGGCTATTTTGCAAAACTAGCAGAGGCCACTGGCTCCCGATGCTCCCAAGGCACGGGACACTTCGAGGCTGCCTCAGTTTCTCCATGTGAGTTTTGTGCCCCTAGCTTTCTCTTCTTCCTTCCTCTTCTTTAGAGAGCCTGGGCAGGCAGATGGTCTCTATCCACAGTCCAAGGTGGGTGGGCTTAGCACTATGGCCATCTTCTTCTGTATAGTCAACTCTGCATTGTCTGCTGCTGGACACGTCTCTCTGGCCGGTGGCCATGGTGGGGCGCTGAGCCTGGGTTGTGAGGTTGGGTTCTGAGGCCCTGACAAAAAATATCGAGCATTGCAACTTCCTTGGGGTTACCCTTAGTACTGCCAGGTACTGTCACGGGCCATGTTTGAAGCTACCCTGGGAAGCTTGTATGTGGCTGAACAAGTGAGTCCCACTTCACATGAGACTCGCTACCTTCTGCCTCTGGAGCAATGGTGGAGCCATCAATGGAAAAAATAACTGGCCTGGATAGAGAGGCATGTCGTTGCCCACTGAGTAAGGGGTGAAGGCCACCTGGTTACAGACCCTCTCTCTGTCTTTTGCTGTATGGATCACAGTGAGCTGCTGAACTCTGGAGTTATGAAGAAACATGGGAGGCCCTAGGACCTCTGTAGTTTGGAAACAGCAGCTCAGTGGGCTGGCTGTCATCTTGCCATTTCTATAGCCATTGCCTGGGGCCAAGGCTCGGGACAACCAGTCTTGTCATAGTAGAAGCCTAACTTCATACTAATCTCATCTCTGATGTCCTTCTAGAAACATCCTAGGAGAGGGGTCTGAATCTCAGAGACCAGACAGTGTTGGGCATCATCCCCACGGAGAGGCCAGGCAGCGTCTGGGACGCACAGGAAATGCGGGAGCTGAGGTGTATCTAGACACATTAGCTGTAGCCCTGCTCCATGATGGCCCTGGGACAGGAGACGGGCTGGTGGGGCACTCCAGAGGCAGCTGGTGTTGGGCAGCAGGGGAAGCCGTTGGCTGGACTAGTGCAGAAAAGATTCAGGAAAGAGGTCCAGTCTCAAATGTCTGGATTATGTCCAGGAGTCATTCGGGAAAGCAGATAGGACAGTGTGGAGAGGGTCCTGGCACCCTGCAGTGATAGCTGAATGGTTTAGGGGTCCCGCCGTTGCCTCCCCAGCTCTGGCCACACCTTTGCGGCTCCTCGCCTCTGCCCCCTCGCTTCACCAGCCACTGCTCCCTGTGCCCAGCGTGGTCGGTCATTCTTTGGACCTGTGTTTCCCTCCTGGCTTGGGGAGGGGAGGCGGGGTATCAGCTGCAAAGAGACACCGACTTGTTATTTCCAGAGTGATTTCTCTTGCTGTTTTTCTGTGTGTCTGTCTGTCTGCCTGTTCTGTCTGCTGGTCGCTTATCCTGGGAACAGTCAGAAGGTCAGTTTGAAAGATCGTGTCTTCTCCAGCCCCCGAGGCGTGGCTGCCAAGGGGAAGGGGTCTCCCCAGGCCCAGACGGTCCGGCGGTCCCCCAGTGCCGATCAGAGTCTTGATGACAGCCCAAGCAAGGTGCCCAAGAGCTGGAGCTTCGGTGACCGCAGTCGTGCCCGCCAGGCCTTCCGCATCAAAGGCGCTGCGTCCCGGCAGAACTCCGAAGGTGGGTCGGCATGGCATCACCTTCCCCAAGACTGGTGGGTGCTGGAGGAAAGACGTCAGTACGTGGGCATAGAGCACAAATGGAAATCTCTTGGTGCAGAGAGGTCCCTATTCTTTTTCTTTTAAGTGACATCGTATAAGACGAGCCACTTTAACACACATCATTCAGTGGCATCTTGTACTTCATCACTTGTGGTGCCACCTCAAGGAGAAGAAGCCTTGGGCCCTCCAGGTGTCACTCAGGCTCTCTCTGGCCCAGCACTAGGCTCCTGCCTACTTCTGTCTACCTTCAGTCTGTGCACGTCACATGCGTGATACTGAGCCTCATGTAGTCCATGGTGGCCATCCCAAACTGAGCATGGTGTCCCCAAGGATCATCCATGGTACCAAGTGTTACAGCTTCCTTCATTTCTTGGCTGAACAGTGACCACAACGTGGCTCCCCATTCATCTGTTGGCAGGGATGTCCTTTTAAACCCTCCTCATGTTGTGCAGGTGATAGCTTTTGGAGAAGAGACTGAGAAAGGAGAGGCGCTGCTGAGAGGCAGGGGTGGGCACTCACTCCAGTGCGGCCGAGGCATTGAAGGGATGTCCTGGGGAAGCCTGAGCGGCCCTTGAGGATCAGGCTTGGGATTGAACCCTGTTGTGATTGCTCATGGCCCGTGCTCCCTTCTACCTAGAAGCAAGCCTCCCTGGGGAGGACATCGTGGAGGACAACAAGAGCTGTAACTGCGAGTTCGTGACTGAAGACCTCACCCCTGGCCTCAAAGTCAGCATCAGAGCTGTGTGGTAAGGGACCCCTGCCCGATCTCCATGAGAAGGCCCTGTCCAGCGACCTCATGGGGTCTTGCTAAGCCACCAAAGGCCGTAGCTACTGGGAAAGCATGGGGGACCTCTGCCCATTCCAGCTTCTGTACCTGTCCACCTGTTCCCAGAGGGCCAGGAGGCCTGGTGGAGCTGGCTGGACCTGAGAGCCCCTGACCATGTGGATGAAATGTGGGGCAAAGACAAGATAATTTTTTTTTTCACAGAACTAACAGATGTCCCACACCAGTGGTTCCAAGGAGCATGGAACCTGTCTTGAGGCAGAGCACTAGGTGGAGTGAGGTGGGGGAGGAGTGAGCAGGTGGTCCAGATGAGAATCGATACTGCTTCCCAGGGACTGTGGTCTTGGAGCTGTGTTGAGGTGACGGGCAGGTGGATATGGGAATGGGCCCATGGCAGTAGAGCCTCTGTCTGGAACTCATAAGCTGTCCATCCCTGCAGTGTCATGCGGTTCTTGGTGTCTAAGCGAAAGTTCAAAGAGAGCCTGCGCCCATATGACGTGATGGATGTCATCGAGCAATACTCGGCTGGACACTTGGACATGCTGTCCCGCATCAAGAGCCTGCAGTCCAGGCAAGAGTCCCTGCCTGTCCAGTCTGGGCATGAACAGGGCCCTCCAGGACAAAACCAGGCGTGGCACAAGGGGCACCAAGGGCTGGGTGACAGGTGTGCAGAACAGGACCAGTGCCAGCTTTGGAGGTCTCTTCCCACCCTGTTGGCTTCTTGTTGCTTTCTGCTGTGTTTTCACACTATCTGTCTGTTTTTCAGTATTTCTTCTGCCACCCTTTTCTCTTCCACTCACCTGCACTGTGGTGGCAAGTGTGTGTGTGTGTGTGTGTGTGTGTGTGTGTGTGTGTGTGTGTGTG
>OU015742.1:57189786-57204847 GCA_907169655.1 Acomys percivali
TGTGTGTGTGTGTGTGTGTGTGTGTGTGTGTGTGTGTGTGTGTGTGTTTGTCCACATCTACATATGTATGCACATGTGTGTGAATGTGGTTACATGTGGGCATCTGAATATACTCAACGTGTATACTCAAGTGCACGCATGTGTGAATATATGTGTGCAAGCGTGCATATGATGTGTGGATGTGTGCATGAGCACTATGTGCTGTTCCGTGTATGTGCATTATGTATGACGGTGTGTATGTACGCATGTGTGTGGTATGCACATACATGCTGATAAGAGAGTGTTTTGTGATGAGATGGAAACATGGGGTTTCTGTGGTCCCTGCCAGGCAGTGGCCGGGGACCCTGGAGCTGATCCTCTAAAATATCCATCTGCTCCCTCATGGGGTGGGGGTGGGGGATACTTTTTGAGTGGGAAGCACATCAGAGGCAACCATTGGATTCTCTGGATGTGAAAATAGGCTTGCTTACTCCAAAAGTTATAAATACACACATTGTGCACACATGAGTAAGGCCTGAGTTCACCCACACACAGATGCATTTAACATGTGCAGGTGTACACATACAGACCCATGTCCATGATTGTTTCAACCTACCCTTAGCACGCTCACAGGAACACATCCTCAGATGCACAGCGCACACAAGTGTTCACTCCCCGTGTGCAAGAGTATACAGGTATATGCACAGCCTATGTCTGCAACTCTTCCACCTGTCCCCACTTCCCATGTTCCTAGGCGCACATCCTTAGCCACATACATCATCCACACACATCATGTGTGTCTGTGATACCTCTGAGGAGCCTCTCTCCTAAGGTAGCACACATCCACTTTTAAGTCCTAGAAGTGGAGCACAGATTTTGGGTAGGCAGAGGGTAAGGACAAAAGAGGCAGCCTGGGGGACTCCCTGTGGCCCCCAAAAGTTGCAGCAGTGGCCGATGTCAGGGGCAGAGCTTCTGGCCATGAGCTGCTCTCAAAAGTGGAGACCAGGGAGATGTCCAGCTCCGGCTGGGGCCCCTTACTGACTTCCTGAGAGCAGAGGCTGTACGTGTGCTGTATACCGGCGAGTGAGACCCTCAGCCTCTAGCTGAGTCCCAGCCCCAGCCCCACAGCTATTTGCTCCACGACCTCTTCCACTCCACAGTTTTCTTGTCTTTCCCTTTCTATCTGGGAAACAGACAAAAACAGACTGATAACAGGGAGTCCTGTGTTTCTGGCCTGATGCAGGGTCCTGTTGCTCCGAAGCTACAGAGTGCTTTCTGGGACTTAGTTCCCAGCACCAATCGTCCCGTACTCTGCCTGGGGTTCCCTGGGCAGGCTGGACAGTACTGGGGTCATGGGGAAAGCCTGACAGATGTGAGGGCCAGAGTGTGGGTCCATCGTTGTGTTTTGAGTACTTTTTTCCGGAAGAATCACTGTTGTCAAGTTGCTCTTTGTTTCTGTGCATGTCCGGCAACTCGCCTTGGGTTGCTTACGATGTGTTCTGCTGGTCTTCTCTTCTTGTTTATGCTGCCAGGATAGATATGATTGTGGGCCCCCCACCCCCTTCAACTCCCCGGCACAAGAAGTACCCTACCAAAGGACCCACGGCCCCTTCGAGAGAGTCACCCCAGTACTCACCTAGGTTAGGATGCACTGCCTCCTCCCTACCTGACCCGTCTGTGAATGGCCAGCCCCTTTGCTCTAGGCCGCATGATGGCAGCACCTTGCACTTTTCTTTTGGCGAGGCAGGGGGCGTTCAGGCTCTCCCTCTTCCTAAAGGGCATGCTAGGAAAAAGGGTGTTTGTTCCTTGCCAGGGCTGGTAGGCAGGGCCCTGAGTCCTCCATCTTCAGGGATTGATTGCCTTTCTGTGGAAAACTCCATGACATCTGCCGAGGTCATGACACCGTGACCTTGACCAGCTCTGGTCTTTCACACCTGCCCATTACTGGGGTGCCCACCATGCACATGGTCCCGACTTTGGCTCTGTGTGGATAAAAGCAGATGGAGGTGCTTCTCTGGGCTCTTTCCTTAGGTGTGAGATGCAACTGCCCGAAGAATATACTAAGTCTAGGGGTATACCTTAGTGGTAAAGCACTAAGTCTGTGTTTACCTAGCTTAGGTAATGTGTAAGGCCCTAGGTTCAATCCTCATCATTGCAAGGGGGCAGAAATAGATGAGAAAATCCCCACAGTGCACCCAGCACCAGGCTGGCTCTGTCAGTTCTGGTGCTATTTCAAGTTGCCACCACCAGCATTGATGTCATTGATAAGAAAGATGGCAGCCCACCCCAGCTGATTGACGGGTGGCAGATTGGGTTCAGAGAACAGTCAGATGACAAAAGCCAGCTCTGGTGTGGTTAATACAGGCTTCGAGGTCTTCTGGGTGCTCTGGAACCACCCATATAATCCCCTATCTCACCCTGGCAGGCTTGATCGTCTAGGAAAAGTGAAGCTCTCGGGAGCAAGCACAGGGAGGGCAGACAAACAGCCGGGAACAGAAGAGCTCTGGGAAGCTCAGAGAGTTTGGGAAATTGGAACTGGCAGGCATAGCATCCTTGGGCCAGGGTTCCTGCTCATAAGGTCAAAGGTCAATGTAACGAACCTATCCGTCCACAAAAGAGGGATCCTGGGGGAGCAGTTCTTAGTCAGGTGACTGGTCCATGATACCATCTGCCAATAAGATTGAGGCCCATTTAGTCCTCTGGATCTTGCTGCCAGCTGGTCATGCAAGCCATGGGCTGAGAAAGCCCTGCACAGGTCAGAGCCCCCTCAGTCTCCTCCTATGCTGCACCTAGGTGGTATACAGACACACACGGGGCAGATCTTAAGGCACAGCTGGCACTTGTCACCCAAGACACGAGGAGCACCTGGGGATTGACTCCAATGCCCTAACCTGAATCCCAAGGGAGGAGATGATACAAGGTCCTTAGAGGACCCCAGTCTGGCCGCCTTGAAGCAACCCAAGGGTCCATCCCTGAGATCCTCCAGGCAGATGGCTTGTCATGTGGCAGGGGTGAAGGGGCTGTGCATCTGTGCCTGGACCATGCGGACGTCGGAACATCAGGGAACCCGTTCCCTTGCCATTGTCACTGACATCTGCTTGGAGCCAGAAGGTCCCTCGTGCCATCCCTCCCACCCTCTTCTGCATGTGCCCGGCATGAGCCCAGTGGAGCATGCAGAGGCTGCCCCTGGCTGGTACGAGCCTGAACCTTCCTCTGGAGTTGCCACAGAAGCAGGTAGGGCACCCCAGTCTGTAGAAAGTGGAGGGGAACCAGCTGACACGTACCTGCTGGAGTCTGCTTCATGTGTGGGGCTACACAGCTCAGCTTCAGTGGCCTTGCTCAGCCACATTCTGAGTGCAGCGGGTTTGTAGGCTATGCACAGGTTCTTTAGTTTTAAGTGGCCTGCAGCTCCCAGCCCATGCTCACTCTCGTGACGCTCGCCAGCCCTGCCACAGCTCTACATGCCTGCATAACATGCAGTGGATCTGCTGGTGTCACACTGGGCAGATAGGAACCCCCATCCTCCAAGGGCCGAGCAATCCCTTCCCTTCTTGGTTGGTCAGTGGCATCATTAGTGATCATCTCAGCTGAATCTCTCATCCTGCCCAACACTTACAAGTGCGCACACTCACTCACATGGGTGTGAGCATACCAACCGCCCCCCGACATGTGAGTACACATGCATCGCTCTTACATGCATGCATCAGCACACTTGTGTGCACTTCCTCCCCCCTCCCCCAGCCCAACAAATACCTGTCGACAGTGCCCATCTCTCCCCTGGTTGTGCTTTGGCCGTTTCCTACGTGGCCCCTGTTCCCTTCTTCCTCCTTGTCCTGATGCATGGAGCTGACACTCACAGCACCTCCCTGCTTCCTTCGTCGCCCTTGCTTCAGACATTTAACACTGTCCCTGTCATACCCGTCGGGGTCCGAGGAACGCCATGGCACATTAATGTGGGAGTAAAGCTGGCTGGGCTGGGTATTTGGGCAAAGACACAACTTCTCCTACTCTGGTCCCTCGGGTGGATGGTCGCCTGGGCCTCAGTTTGCTGTGAGACCAGTGAGTCAAGGCCTGGAAAGTGCTATGAGGCAGGGCTGATGGGGAGGAGCTGGGAGTAGGCCCTGGGGATATATTTCCCTTTACTCCTTGTTAATGTGCCAGATCCCACGGGAATGGAACAGATAGGTAACAGGACCCAAGGTGTCAGGAGGCAGCCTGAGATCACGAGGCACCAGTGTCCGTCTGCCTGGCACCTACTGCCCCCCGGTCGGCTCTGGACAGGGCTTAGAGCCCAGATCTGGGGGGCTGTGGGTTAGCCCAGGAAGAAGGGGCAGGGGCCTGGTCACGCCCTCTCAAACTCATACTTGGGGGCTGGGTCTCTATTCCCGCTAGAGTGGACCAGATTGTGGGGCGGGGCCCAACGATAACGGACAAGGACCGCACCAAAGGCCCAGCGGAGACGGAGCTGCCTGAAGACCCCAGCATGATGGGACGGCTTGGGAAGGTGGAGAAACAGGTGGGAGAGGCTTGCGGGACAGGAAGGGCTTCTGTTGTCTCCCAGTCTCGTTCTGTTAGCCTATGGCAGCTGAGAGTGGGTGCAGCAGGAGGGGGCACAGCACTGTGAGATGCTCCTCGAGTCCCTGTGAAGTCCTACGGTCCGGCAGCCTCCCTTCTCATAGTCGGTATCTGGAGATCGGAAGTACCTAGAGTGGGGTGGCTGTTGGGCACGAGGGTTTGAGGGTCCTTTAGCAGGGGCAACCACTGTGGAACTTGCCAGAAGTTCCCCCTCTCTTTTCCTTGCCCAATGTCCATCCCCAGTCTCCTGGAAGTGGGCCCTTGGGAGCCAGGCACCACCTGAGGCCCTTCTTTGAGCTGGGCTGAGCACAGGTGCGCATTGGCCAGTAAGCTCAGAGGTTCAGCTGATGAAACCTGGGATAGAGGAAGAGGAAGAGCATCTCCTGGCTTCCTTCCTCTGCCCCTTCTCACCTGGGTACATCCAGGGTGTTCTCCTCAAAAGCCCAGCCCAGCAGCTGCCACTCTTGCAGGTCTTGTCCATGGAAAAGAAGCTCGACTTCCTGGTGAGCATCTACACGCAAAGAATGGGCATCCCGCCAGCAGAGACAGAGGCCTATTTTGGGGCCAAGGAGCCTGAGCCGGCACCACCCTACCACAGCCCAGAGGACAGCCGCGAACACACGGACAAGCATGGCTGTATCATTAAGATCGTCCGCTCCACCAGCTCTACAGGCCAGAGGAACTACGCTGCACCCCCAGCCATGCCCCCTGCCCAGTGTCCCCCATCCACCTCGTGGCAGCAGAGCCACCAGCGCCACGGCACCTCCCCTGTGGGAGACCATGGCTCATTGGTACGCATCCCGCCACCCCCGGCACACGAGCGGTCTCTGTCCGCCTACAGTGGGGGCAACAGGGCCAGTACCGAGTTCCTGAGGCTGGAGGGCGCCCCGGCCTCCAGGCCCTCTGAGGCTGCCCTGAGGGATAGCGACACGTCCATCTCCATCCCATCCGTGGACCACGAGGAGCTGGAGCGCTCCTTCAGTGGCTTCAGTATCTCACAGTCCAAGGAGAACTTGGATGGCCTGGGCAGCTGTTACGCAGCCGTGGCGCCGTGCGCTAAGGTCAGGCCCTACATCGCAGAGGGGGAGTCTGACACAGACTCAGACCTCTGCACACCGTGCGGGCCCCCTCCACGCTCTGCCACCGGTGAGGGCCCCTTTGGAGATGTGGCTTGGGCAGGGCCCAGGAAGTGAGACTGGGCTGGGCTGCTGAGGCCCCACCCCCCTCATGCCACATCCACTCTTGTTCCTGGTTTGGAGCAGGAGTTCCACTCCAGGGCCTTTCCTAAAGCGACGGAATGACATAGGGTAGTGTGGGCTGTGAGGGTGGTCATTGGATCTGGCTCTCAGGGCTCATGTGGTGTGGAGATGGGGCAGGACTCCTTGGTACATGTGATAACATTTTATAGAAGTTCTTTTCCAACCAGGAGAGGGAGGTTGAGGCTGGGCCCTGGAGGCCCCAAGAGCTACCTATGGCAGCAAAGCTAGCCCTGCCTAGTCTTCTGCAGGACAGCTATTGCCCTGTGAGTGAGGAGGGACCGAGGGATGCTAGCACCTGTGAGTGGGGGGTGTGGCTGGGAGCAAGTACATGGGAGGCAGTGGTGAAGCAGGCAGGCCTGTCTACGTGTGATGGCTAGTCCCGAGGCCTGTGGGCCTCCCGGTTTGGGCTGTAAGCACAGGGGAGACAGCCCACTCTCACACCCGACTGCTTATCCCTCAGTTCCTGACTGCCCCCAGGAAAGTACTGCCAGGCCCACTGTTTGTGTGTGGCTGGGTAATGCTCCTCATCCTTGGGCCCCTAGCTAGAGAGCTGCCGGCCAGCATCTTCCTCCCTCCTCCAGGGTATGTGGATCTTTCTGTGGGAGCCAGGACTCTTCCTGGAGCTGAGGAAGGAAGGGGTGAAGCCTTAGACACCAACCTGGAGCTTAGAATTAATCCTTGGACTCTCTGGCTTCCACCTCTCGGGGGAGGGACCCAACCAGTGTTTTCTGAGAGGGTTTCTTTGGCACGGTCTGGCTGCCTCATCCCTGGCGCTGTAGCCCAGGAGGTATGAGTTGACCCATCGTGGCCTCTGCTCTTTCCTGGTGTGGCCAGCACATCAAGAGAACCGCCTGGCAAACAGACCAGCACTGTCCTTAGCCAGGGCACCACCTTGCCTGTTGCTGCCCACTTGGCTCTAGAGATTCGGGCAGGGCTGAGTGACACGGCATCTTCAAACTGCCAGCTCTTTCTACACGAGAGCATGGCCTCTGAGCCTGGCCAAGGATCCTTCCCACAGGAGCTGGCCCTCCACAGTAATTTATCCACTGATAAATTGGCTTCTGGGTGTTTGGGGAATTGGGAACACCCTGTCTTCTACTCTGGTGAGGAGTAATCTATGTCCTCTGATGTGACTGAATATCTTGGACCATCCAGTAGCCAGCTTTAGAGGAAGGCAAGGCAGAGTAGATCCCTCAGAGGTGCCTGGCACTGAGCGATAACATTTTGGGGTGGGGGCGTTCTCTAAAGCATCAGCTCTCCTGGTCACTGAGGGCAAGTCCTATAGAGCTTGAGCCCGGGCAGAACTCTATTTACTTCTCCCACCCTTTTAAAAATGTGCATTCTGGCAGGGGTAGAGGCAGCTTGCAGGCCTATGCTCAGCAGAAGGCACCCATCCCTGAGGAGAGTTTGAGGTCATGTCTCTGTCAGGGACCTAGGTACTTGAGGAGAAGTATCTGTTGTCTGTTGTGGCCACATGTCCTCCAAGTCCGGGCTACTGGGGTCTCACTTCAGGGTGCCTCCTCTGTTAGGCTCCTAGCTAGGCACGGCAGGATATGTGGGCAGGAAGCATCGCTGTACCTTCACTAGCCTTCTCTTGGAGAGCTGAGCCTGAGTCTGAGCCCCTCCCGCTCTGTGTTAGGACAGGAAAACTCAACAAAGCTCATCTGCCCTGGACAAACCAGCAGCCAGAGCACTCCTCCCCACACCTGGGCAGGCCGTAGTCATCTCAGCTCCAGGAGATGTGGGAGAGAGGTTTGCGTCTGCCCTACATGCTCCATGCACTGTGTCCTGCCTTGTGAGTGGCCCCACGTCCTGCCCACAGAGCTGCCATGGATACAAGGCCTGGGGTACCCTGGGCCAGGGTTTTGGTGATGAAAGAAAGCTGGCCACACAGACCTTATCAGTAATCCTTCTTTAGGCTACAGCAGGAGGTAGACGAGGGGGCCATGGCTCTGCAAGTGAGGAGCAGTGGTCAAGCCTGCAGTGTTGGCTGCTCAGAGGAAGGAAGTGTGTCTCAAGGGGTGACTTGGAAGCCCTGGTGTGAGAGATGGCCCAGATCCAGGTCTGAGCAACACAAACGTCCACTGCCTCAGCATCCCTACCCTCAGGGAAGCAGGAAAGGATGGAGGCTGAAGGCTCTGTGCACTTCTTTGGGTATTCACATGTGACCAAGTGTGGCTGAAAGCCAGAAGCTGCCCCGTGGCAAAAATTTCCTCAGAAAACGTTTGTCCCAACGCGTTCCTTCACATGCCTACCAGCACATGCCCACACACTGGCACACATGTGCATTCACATATGTGTACACAAAAACTTACAGACCACGCTTTCACATGCACACACAAGAATATACATACAGACACAAGTGAACATACAACAGGTGTGCTTTCCTTGTTATACACATGCACACAAAAGCTCACATAGTTATCCAGACCACACATAACAGGTACATATGCACGTACATATGAACATACAGGCTTAGAGGCTACATCATATTAATTGCACATATGTACATACATCAGGTATCCACTTTTATACCTGAATATCCACATATATGTACACACATGTATGAGTAACCTGTATGTACAATGTATACACAACACACACATGTAGGCTTTCCTCTCTGTCTCTCCCTCTTCCTCCCTCTTTCGCTCTGTCTCTCACTCTCCCTTTCTCCCTCTTTCTCTCTGTCTCTGTTTCTCTCTCCACACACACCTTTTTCTCTTGGGCTCTTCCTCATGGAAACTGCCTGCAGAGGGCACCACAAGAAATAATGATGGCTGGTCTAAGATGCTGAGCACTGGCTGGGGAGGGAGTTCTAGACACCTAGGTCTTCTGGGCATCAGTGGTAGACAGTCCATCTGGAGCCCATTGAATCCGCCCCCCGCCCTCTCCCTGGACTAAATGGCTGTCTGCAGGCTGTGGCTGGGTCAGGGTGAGGGCAGTCCTACTGAGGTCCAGATGAGTCTCGGTATTGGCCGTTCTCCAATGCCCTCCTGTAGATATGCCTGCTTCATCATGCCAGGCTGTGATTGGAGGTTTCCCCCCCCCCCCGGCTTAACACCTTTCTGTCCCTTTCAACTGTGGCCTCCAGAGAGTGTACTCTTATCTACCAGGGCCAGGATAGCTGGGGTGAGGGCCCATTTGCTGACTTGCCTGTGTTCTGGGCAGGCCACGTGTTCATTTGAGGCTATAAGCCAGCTCCTAGCTATGCTTTCACTCACTTGAAATCCCCATTTAGAAGCCCTGGCGGGGGTGGTCACTAGGCACTACATGGCCCTTCTTGGAGGAGCTGTGGCCGTCCTTAGTCCCCAGGCGTAGGAGACCATCTTCTGCATTCAGTGCCCTGGTTTAAAGTTCTTTCTCCTCTTGAGCTGGCAAAATTCAAATTCAGAATGTGAAGAGGGGGTGCCACCCTGCCTTCTGCCACCCCCTATTGGGTTTATCCTATATCAGGGGCACTGTGACGAACACCCTTGCTTTGCATGGAGAGATCTGGGCCCAAAGACGTCCTCAGACCTTCCCCCAGATGTGAGATGGTCTGGGACAGGAATCCCTTCCTGAAACATGGGCGCTTGTGTCTTTCAGCTCTCTGGCTGTCAGTAGTGAGGGTAAAGGCTACTGAACCTGCCCACGGCTAACACCCCAACATCAATAAGACAACACGTCAGCCTCTCTCTGAGGCCACAGCCTCTTGAAATAAACACGAAAAACGGTTTGAGCAGTGGATCCCACAGTTCAGGGACTCAGAGGTGTCTGGAGCCTTGTATCCCAGCAGGGTGGGCTGGGGTTAGGGTGGAGAATCTATACAGGGTACCCCTGAAGTCCAGGCTCACATGGCTGGAATCAAACCCTGATGTGGTCATCTGGTGCTCCCTGAGACCTCCCAGGGCATAGGTTATAGGGTCTGGGGAAGGAAGCCTACAGGCAAGTCTGTCTGGCTGTCCTAGGCTCCTACTGTGCCCCAGCTGAGCTAAGGAAGCAAGAGCGTCTCAGAGAAGGCACTATGATGGAAAGGAAGATGTCCAGAGGAGATCAGGTGCCTCTGCCTTCTGAGGAGTCCTCAACATGTGCTCAACACATGCCCGGTGTCCCTGGGAGTGAGTGTCTGGGGCCACAGCTTGCCAAATTTTGCTTTTCTGTGTGGTGGTTCTGGGAGCAGTCCTTGTGGGGCACCAGGAAAGAGGGTAGAGGAAGGGTTACACTCTAGGAAGGAGGCCCACTGAACATCTAGAGGTGCCTGGGTTTTACGTTTGTTCAGAGCTGCCTTTGATGCTCCACTTGGTGCCCCGGCTGACAGAGGATGCTGGGTCTGGCCCATGATCCATCCTAGTGTCCCCAAGTGTCTAATCTTCCATCAGAGAAGGGATAGTCCCCCAGGCTCTTTTTTCTGCGACTCTCTGGCAGGAGTGAACATTTGCTAACACCGCACATCTAACTAGGACTGGCTTTTACAAAGTTTTTGCCTTAATGTATGTTGAGGGAAATTCACCAAGGTCACCACCCCTGCCTCTGCCTGATACAGACACACTGGACTCCACCTCCAGGTCCTGCTACTGGAGAGGGGTGCTGGCATGATGGGCTGCCACTAGTAGTCCCACATGGAGGGGCTCGAAGCTGTGGTCCCCTTGACATCATCCACCTGCCTGGGATGGCTCCGTATACAGTGCAGCGCACCCTGCGCTTCCAGCCCACACCTGCCCATTGCAGTCTTGTCCCCTGGCCGCAGCTGCGGCTGCAGCTTCCCCATCTGCGCTGTTGCCTTTGGCTGTCTTTGCACTTTTGTTCATGCTCCAAAGAATATTTCATAATGCCTTCATACTGATGTGCACCCTGACCATTTTGTACATGCCCTTGGGCCACAGCGCCTGGCCTTCTCTCTTTGGCCAGCGTGCCACCACCTGCACACGACGCTGTCTTCTAGGGATAGATGCCCAGGGAATGAACTCTAGTTTTCTAACTAACTAGCTGAGATGCTAACTTTCTCAACATGAATAGGATGATGTTTGTGCTGTGTGGGCGGGCCAGTGTGTGCTCGCAGGGAACTTTGGAGCAGAATCCTGCAGCCCAGGATGCATGTAGATGGTTCTGGGAAGTTTTGCTGCCACAGGGCTGAGTTGAGATGCCCAGTGGACCTGTGCACTTAGTAAAACACAGTGATTCAACTTGGACTGCCTGGCCTCTTCATTTGCATGTGTTTCCTGGAAGCTGGTATAGGGCTGGGGACCTGCCTGGGGAGGCACAGGACTCAGCACTTGGACTTGGGGATGCTCAGGTCTCAGGCTCCATATCTCCTGGGGTTGCTACCAGAGTTGTTAGGGTCAAAGGATGGGTCCTTTTAGTCTTAACAACCCAGGCTTGGCCACCCATTCTCAAAAGGCCAATCGGTCATAAGGAATAGAAGCAGAGAGAGTTAGTTAGTTGGCATTGCCACATGAGGAAGATAAAGAAGTCTCACACCATGTACCAAATCCACTTTTAGTGTCTTGACGTTAACTTAGGTCTAAGTAGGGGGCAAGAGGTATGTGTAACCAAACACTTTTAGTCAAAGTGTGGTCCTGCCCTTCATCATTACATCAGCTCCAATCTCTCCTGCAAAGTAGCTGTCCTCCCATATCCTGACGTAGATTCTGCTCACCAGGGTCCATTATTTCAATAGACAGCCAAAGGGAAGGAAGACACAGGTGTCTCTTTGGAGTATCTTCGCCATTCTACCTGGACAGTTACAGGGGTATCTTCAAGTAGCCACAAACTTGAGGCTGTGAAGCACCAGACAGCCACCCTGGAACAAGTCTGACTCCACACAAGCCCTCACCCTCAGTGTGGTGCTCTGTTTTGTCAGGACAGTAGGATTCTGGGACAGCAGGTGCTTCTGGCTTGGGCCATCCCATCCTTATACCCTTCAACAGTGAGCTGGCTTTCAGAGTGACCTCCTGGACTTGCAGGGATCTATTTGGCCAAGCTTGACTTGTTGCTGGCACACAGCCTGGACTCTGATGTCATCCTGGCTACTTTACTGTCCTTGGTTGCCCACCTGGTCTTCTCCTTTGGCATCTTACCCCTACTCTGGCTGCTGCATAGAGCCCTGGTTCCTATCCTCTGGCTGTTCTGAACCTCAGCAAGGTGAGGTGCAGGGTAGGGGGATGCTCACACACTCAGTCTCTCCACTGCCTGAAGGTAGGTGGAGCCTGGCTTTGGTGCATTCTGGCCAGTAAGTTTGGGGGTTTGATGCTCTGATTTCTGGAGTTGTCACCCCACATGTCCTCTCTAGGCCTCTGGGGGGCAGCTGAGCAGGAAGAGTAGCTGCACTTGGCTTGGTAGCTCCTTAAGGCCATGGCTGGGTCTAGACAGATGCCCTAGACTAGGCTGGGTGTAGACAAATGGCATCCAGGAGGACCCAGGACATCCCTGGAGGGTCCATGTGTTCATGGCAGGTATTGTGTAGTTCGCTGAGTAGATGCCAGTGCAGCCCTCTGTTTTGGGGCTGTTATGGTAAGTCTGGGTCTGGGAACAGTTGAGTGGCCTGATTCCTTTGGCTTCCACCTTTCTGGGTATAGCCAGTGCCCTGAGACCCTTTCTGCCACCATTGCCTTCGTCCCAGTGGTGCCTGCCTCATTTCTACGAACCTAGAGGTCTCTGTGGGGTTAGAATAGGATTTAGGACATAGAAGGCCTGAATAAACAAGACTTGTTCTCAGCGAAGACCACGCCAGTGTTTGGGGGATCTACTGTCTTGTTGCTTTTCTTTGTATGACTTCCTCCTTTAGGGTACCACCTGCCCTAATATGACCACTGTAGTAAGGCCATTTACATTTTCTTTTGAATTTTTAAAAATCTATTTCATCACTTTACAGCCCGATGCCAGCCCCTCCCTCCTCTCCTCCTAGTCCTGCTCCCTCACCCTCGCCCCTTCACTCCCCTCTCTCTTCTCAGAGAAGGGGAGGCCCCTAAGAGGTACCAACCCACCCTGGCACCTCAAGTTACAGCAGGACTAAGTGCATTTTCTTCCACGTAGGCCAGACAAGGCAGCCCAGCCAGGGGAAAGGGATCCAAAGGCAGGCAACAGAGTCAGAGGCAGTTCCCTCCTCCCATTGTCAGGGGACCTACATGATGACCAAGCTGTGCATCTGCTCTACACGTGTAGGAGTCTAGGTCCAGCCCATGCATGCTCTTTGGTTGGTGGTTCAGTCTCTGTGAGCCCCCATGGGCCCAGGTTAGTTTACTCTGTGGTGTCCTTGACCCCTTCGGCTCCTTCCTCCTCCTCCTCTTCCACAAAACTCCCTGAGCGTGACCTACTGTTTGGCTGTGGATCTCTGCATCTGTTTCCATCAGCTGCTGGATGAAGCCTCTCAGAAGACAGTTAGCAGACCATCATTAATAGTGTCTGGGTTGGTGTCCTCCTATGGGATGTGGGTCTCAAGTTTGGCCAGTCATTGGTTGGCCATTTCCTCAGTCTCTGCTCCATCTTTATCTCTAACTTCTTGTAGGCAAGACAAATTTTATGTCGAAGGTTTTATGGGTGGGTTGGTGTCCCCCTCCCTCGCCTGGAAGTCCTACCTGGCTACAGGAGGAGGTGGTGACTTCAGGTTCCTTAACTCCTGCTTCTAGGGGTCTCAGCTAGAGTCACCCCCAAAGACTCCCGGGAGGCCATTACATTTTCATTGCATCCAGAAGATTGGGAAATAGAAACTTTCTACTAGGTATAAAGTACCTGCTTAAAAGATGAAGACAAAGCCGGGTATGGTGGTGCATGCCTTTAATCCCAGCACTCGGGAGGCAGAGGCAGGTGGATGGCTGTGAGTTCAAGGCCAGCCTGGTCTACAAAGAGAATCCAGGACAGCCAAGGCTATAAAGAGAAATCCTGTCTCAAAAAACCAAAAACCAACCAAACAAACAAAGCAAAAAAGATGAAGACAATTATTACAAGGGTGGGTAAAGATGGCTGGGCTCACCAAGTGTGTGTCCCCTTTGGGTACACCTGACTCAGAAGCACATGGTCTTGGGTTAGACACTGGCCTGTCAGCCAGTGATCATAGGCAGAGTAAAGCTAAAGATGGTTTCCTCAAGTTAGAGTCACAACTGTCCCAGGCTCTCTGCAACCTGGTCTGGCCATGGTGCCCTTGCCTAGGCTTTCTGTGGTAAGCCTATCCTTGAAGGGTAGGAGCAGCCTCTGCTACTCCATCTCATAGAAAGGAAAACTGGGGTAGGGGAGCCTGAGAGCCTCTGGTCAGTAGGTCAATGAATTCTGCCAACTTCCTTCCAGGACGGCCATGCTGTGGACACTCTCACCAGGCAGTCACACCCTGGCATTGTATGGGTCCATTAGGTGGCTAAATACCAGATAGGGCTTAGTGGCCTGCTGGTGGTAAGAAATATGAAGCAGGTACCTAGACTGAGCCTGAGGTTGTATCATGTAAGGGATCCCATGGACAGGTGTGTGGGTGTACTTTTTATCTACTGTATTTGGGCTTCCTATGCCTCTACCTCCCTTCTCCGCCCCAATCCCTTCCAACACCCCAACACCAGGCAGGAGAGAAAGAAACTTGGTCGGCTAAGGGGGCCTAATTCTCTTCAGCTACTTCCTGCTGGCTAAGGTCTGCCGGTTCCATGGGCCAAGTCCAATATTTGTGTCAGGGTATCTCCAACATCTTCTCATCAAACTGCCTCAACAGCAGCCAGGAGCAGCCGGCGCCTTCTTCTCCCTCGGAGACCATGTCCCTCTGTGGGCTCTGGAATTTATACCCACTCACAAAGTCTCAGAATTAAACTATCTGCAGCTGGCATAAATCGCACCCCTCTCAGAGCACGAGGCAATCATAGTTAACAGCTGTGGACAAACTGAAGCAGCCCCACACCCCACACCTGGGATTAGAACAAAAACATGTTTACATAACATAGCAGGGTTTTTTTTCTCTCTCTCTAAGACACAGCTCAATTTTATTTACACTCATTGCAAAGCATGACTTAGAGGTTTCAGGGGGTGGGAGGCTGAGGGTACCGGAGACGGGAGAGATGGACGCAAGGGTCGCGGAAGAAAAGGAGAGGTGATGGTGAGGATGGACAGGACCCTCTTCCAGTGTTTCCCTGGCTCCCAGGCACCTGGAGACAGGTGAGGCTGCCTTCGGGATCTGGACTTGGAGACAGCGAGTCCAATGAGTCCAACCATCCCCGCCACACCCAGGGCCATGCCAGCAACAGTGGCCCTGCCACACCCAGGGCCATGCCAGCAACAGTGGCCCCTCCACACCCAGG
>OU015742.1:57204857-57229282 GCA_907169655.1 Acomys percivali
AACAGTGGCCCCTCCACACCCAGGGCCATGTCAGCAACAGTGGCCCCACCACACCCAGGGCCATGTCAGCAACAATGACCATGCCCTCCGGTCCATCTTTCTTCATGGCCTTGTCAATGAGGCGTTCCAGCTCCTTCGCCTGGTTGTTCTGGGGCTCAGTCTGCAGCAGTCCCCATGCAGACTTTAGAGACTTCATATTCCTTGAGCTTGTAGTTGCCCAGGTAGAAGACATAATCCCGCTGTTCCCCTTTGTTCCCTTTGGACAACAGCTCCCCCAGCATCATGATGCCTTTATGGATGTTGCCATTGTACTGAAGTAACATCCTACAGTGTGTTCGCGAACCTCTGTCTGCAAAGCACATATCTGTGCAAAATACACTATGACCCCAAACTTGGCCAAGACTCCTAGGTACTTGTCCATCACCTAGGAGACAGAGGAGTATTTGCACGGTCCAATTGGACTCGCTGTCTCCAAGTCCAGGTTTAGGGGACCCAGGGTGTGTTACAGACCAGAAGGGACAGGACGAGGTGTAAGTAACTGCCCACATGCAGGGAAGGACCCATCAGCCCGAATGGTTTGAGGGACCCTGGGAGTCATCTGTCTAGACGCAGCTGGTGAGTGACTCCCTAGGCCTACCCTGGGCCAGGCCAGCTGCTGGTACCTCTCTGGGATAAATGTCCCCTATGACTTTGAATGTTGACGTTGAGGTCACACCCAGAAAGGCCACCAGGTGGCAGTGCTTACCAGGAGAAGACTCTTGCCACCAGTCACTCATGATCTTGAGGACTCCTGGAATCTACCCCTCAGGCAGTCAGGCCAGGCATGCCTGCTAAAGCTTACATAGCCACACCAGTCAGTAGGGGCCCAGGAGCCAGAGGATTGGACAGGATTCACCAGCTTTGGGACTGTAGTAGACTCCAGAAGGTCTAAAAGCATGGCAGAGATCCTGGATGGTGGGACTTGACCCTAGACCCTTGACGTCAATGTGGACCTGAGCCAGTACACAGAGGGCCTCAGTGCAGAGCTACTCAGTGCACAGTCTCAGGCCCCTTCCTGGCTGTACCCAGAGCACCAAGGCTCAGCCTGTCCCATGACTTAGGAGGCAAATCGGCCCAAGGAGGCTGTGGGGGTCTCATTTGGGGAAGTCGCAAAGCCCATCTCTCTTGCCACCCTCAGGGTCTGACTCTGGCCTCTTCTGTAGAACCAAGTTGGAGGTGAGGCAACAGGTGAACAGAGCAGAGGGGGCCACATGGGCCTGTCCCTTGTTCTTTCTCATTGTCTGGAGTCATACAGAGCCGGGTGCCTGCACCCTCAGCCTGTCCCAGAGGTCTCCACCCCTTACTTGCCTGAAATGGGTCTCCAGAGGGTGAGTACCATCACTGACACTCTCCACAGAGCCCACACTCCACAAGACTCAACCGGGCCTGTCTTCCGCGGATCCCCAATCCACAGGAGTGGACCTCCACAGGCCCTGACTTTAAAGGAGTCTAACCTCCATAGAATCAGCTGGCTGACTTCCTTGTGGCCCAACTTCTGGAAAGAAAGCTGTTCCTGGCCTAAGTAAAAGCATGGGGTTTGGGGCTTTGTCCCTGGGGCCTAAAAGGATTTTTTTTAATCCTCTCTTGTGGCCAGGCAGTGGTGGTGCATGCCTTTAATCCCAGCACTTGGAAGGCAGAGGCAGATGGATCGCTGTGAGTTCAAGGTCAGCCTGGTCTATAAAGCAAGCAGCTGTCTCAGATGCGTGCACCCCCTAGGAGGCTTCAGAGAGCAGCAGGCTGCTAAGGAGGTGCTGAATGGACTTCCCCAGAAAGGAGTCCTGGTCACTCCAAAGTCAAAAGTGCTCCTGGTGTACTTTCCCAGGCCTGGACACCGCACAGCCACCACCCTAACCTGAATTCATTTTGTGCAGGTGGATGCTGACCTTCTATACCAGGTTCCATGTCAGTTTCTTCTAGGATCATCTGGTCGACCTTCCACCTGGTTGGGTTCCCACCTTCACACTGAGAGCCCAAACCCATCCCCTTCCTTCTGTCTACACTCTTTCACAGGGTCCTCTTCCCTCCAAATTTACCCCACATCATGCTGCCCCCTCCAAGCCACCACTCTGCTTGCCCCTGAGGCAGTGTGCCCCACAGGTAGCCTTTCTCACATAGCACCCTTGCTCCTGTGGTCTCTTCTCAATGGCCTCTTCCTGTGACCCCCTGTCCCTCTAACTGTGCTCAGGTCCTGGCGTCCAGGCTTGGGGGCTTGCTGCTATGTAGATTCTGGGCATCCTTGGAGTCCTCCGTAATCCCTCCCTAGTTAGTGGCATCTGCTCTGTTTGTTTCAAGGTGAAATGGAAAGTTTGTTTGTTTTCATTTAAAAAGCAAAGTCTTAGGTTCAGTTCCCAGCACCACATACCTGAAATTGGAAGTGGGACCCTTGGCCAGGAGCATTGATAGAGCATTGTGGCCACAACTGCCTGGCAGTGCCCACCCTGTGCTTTAGGTGATGCCTGGCACTCTATGTCCAGTATCTGGCCAATCTGTGACCTTGGGACTCTTGTCACTCAGCCCGTTCGCCCTGGCCTGTCCACTACCCTCAGGTGTCATTTTTCTAATCATTCCATACTATTTATATTTCAGTAGCCCACAGGACCCCTATCAGGGTTGACCTTAGGACCCCGGGGGCACCAAAATCAGGGAGGGAGGGGCCCAAGAGTCCTTGTAAAGCCACTGGGTTGCATCTAGAGGGTTTGATTCAATATACCTTTTCTTTGTGATCTACCCTCTGGCCTAATGGTGACGTCGGGGGCCTCTGTTGAGCACCCTTAGATCAGAAGGCACTTCGCCCAGTTGGACTCGTCATCCACTGTAGGCATAGCCTTGGTGGAGTGTGCGTTGAGTCTTAGCTAAAGTTGTCCTAGAGAGATGGCCTCTGACCTTCTGCTCCTCTCAGAGCATGTAGAGCTCTCTCCTGATGGGGTGTCAGGTACAAAGTGCCCAAACCTCGTTCACCACCCCCTGGAGTGACTGGCTCTCACAGGGAGCTGCAGACGGTGCTCCCACTCCTTCTCGAAGCCAGACAGCTGCATCTGGGGCTGTGCTTGACATTCGGAGCTGCTAATTTTCTCTCACATGTGGGTCTTACATTTGCGTCAGAATGGATTCCTGCGGACTTCTTTGCTGCTGGCAGACAGTCTTCTGTGGCTCCTGCAGGATGGACACCTTATACCCACCCATTCCTATCCCCCAAAGGAACCTACTTGGACACGGACAGCTTTGCCCCATCCTGCCCTCTGTCCAGGTGAGGGCAGAGGACACAGCTCCCTTTCCTGCTATGCCATAGTTCCTGCTATGCTGTAATGTCACCTTTTTCTGGTGAACTCTGAGCTCGCCTCTTTCCACACTCATTGTCCCTCCCCCATGGCTCCTTGCTGGTAGGACTGTCTCTGCTCCTGGCACTGAAGTGCATTTAGTACCTGCGGTCCTGTCCTCTCTGCTGGGGCATGAGGTGAGCCACTGTGTGTCCTGGGCCCAGACCTGCCCCCGCCAGAGTTTAATTTGATTGTTAGTTGTCTTTCTTTTGTCAATTTTACTAGTTTCTACTCTAACCTTTGCTATTTCCTTTCTTCTGCCTTTTGTTTTTAGGCTTGGTTTTCTTTTCCTGTTGGTTTCTTTAAGTGAGAGCTTAGTTTGCATATTTGAACTATTGTGTTACACGCAGGCCTTCGATGCCGTGTACACCGTTCCCTCTCAGCACCAAGTCTCTTGCCTCCTGCACATTTGATATGTTCACCTCATTTTCGTTGCAGTTCTAAGTATTTTCACATGTTCTTTAAGCTTTCCTTCTGTGGATCCTTTTGGGACTGCTAGTTAATCTAACACACACACACACACACACACACACAAATCATATGTATGTATGTACATATATTCTGGGACCACGGTTTGTGTGAATTCTGTTCTTTCCAACTTACTGTGGGCTCTCGGTGTCACGGCCCAGGCTCCAGTTTGCCTTGCTGCAAGCTGGGAGCGCACCTGGGAGGCGTGCGCTGGAGTCTCTGAGTGGAGCTGTGTGGAGATGATTGTCTGAGTTCTCCGCAGCATACCAAGAACTGCTTTCTCATTCACTGTGACAATGGACGCTGGTGAAGTCGGATCTCTCATCTCTGTTGGCTGTGTTTGCTTTTGTTCCATTTGGCTTCATTTTTTCCCCCTCTTCTCTCTTCTGCCTGATAAAAATAACCTCATGTCTGGCTTGCTTTCTGTTGCCGTGAGAAAACTCTGACTGAAGACAGCGTAGGGAGAAAGGGCTCATTTGGTTTACAGGCTGCAGTCCGTCATCGAGGAAGTCATAACCGGAGCAGAGACCGTGGAGGGCGCTGCTCCCTGGCTCATGCTCAGCTACGTTTTCTTTTCTTTATGAAGGTGATAACTTATTTTTTATTTCTTTTTTAAAAGATTTATTATGTATACAGCATTATGCCTGCATGTATGCCAGAAGAGGTATCAGATCTCACAGAAGGCTGTGAGCCACCACGTGGTTGCTGGGAATTGAACTCAGTACCTTTAGAAGATCAGCTGGTGCTCTTAACTTCTGAGCCATCTCTCCGGCCCACTTATTTTTTATTTCAATTAAAAATTTAAAAATACATTTTAATTGAAGTAGAAATTACATAATTTGTCCCTTTTCCTTTTCTCCCTCCAACTCCTTCCATGCCCCCTACACACACACACACACACACACACACACACACACACACACATTCACACTCACACACACATCTTTTCTTTTCTTTTCCTTCGTTACGTACTGTGATGCTAATCTTGGTTGTCAACTTGATGGCATCTGGAATCAACTGAAACCCAAGCAGCTGGGCACAGCTGTGAGGGACTTTCTTGACTGGTTATTGTTTGTTTTTTGAACTCTTTGTATATTCTGGATAGTAATCTTTTGCCAAATACATATTTGACAAGCGTTCTCCCCCACTCTTCGCCTTTCCCCTTCACTTGATTGTTTCACTAGCTGGGCGGTTTAGCTCTGTAGTGTAATGTGAAGTCTGGGATAGTAATATTTCAGTGTTCTTTTTTCAACTATATTTCATATAGAGCCCAGGCTAGGAGTGGCGCCTCCCACGGTGGGCTGTGACCTCCTACCTCAACTAGCCATCAAGACAACTCCACAGACATGACCACTGACCTGAAGCTCCCTTTTGCCAGGCTTGTCAAGTTCGTGACTGAAGCTCAGCATGATGACTCAGCTTCTCCTTTGTGTCTCGGTGTGGTTTTCATTTCTATGTTACCAATTTGAACGATGTTTCCTCTGTTTTCACTTTGGGTAATGGAGTATCTTTTAAAAGCAAGTAGAAATAAGAAAAATTAAATTTTATTTTAGATTCGCTCTGATTTTTGTCACTTCCAGTTTTTGTGTGCGGTCGTAAGGTCTTACTGCTATGGCTCCTCTGGCTGGAGAAATTCCCAGTGTGTCAGGGAGGAGATCTGAGGCGACGAGCTCCTTGCTTTTGTTTGTCTGGGGGAGATTTTTCTCCTTAATAAAGGGTAATTGTGCTGGCTATTGAATTCTGAGCAGACAGCTTTGTTTCTCAATAAAGGCATAACTCCACTGGCTTCTTGCTCTATGTTGAGCATTTTCCACACCATTGATTCTCTGCTGTCTGTGTGTGCATTGTCAAAATGTGTGTGTGCGTGTGTGTGTGTGTGTGTGTGTGTGTGCCTCTCTATGTGTGTATATGTGAACATGTGTATAGTATATGTGTGTATGTTTTTATGTTTATGTAGTTCACATGTTTATTGTGCATATGTGTATTCATATGTATGTAACTACATGCATGTACACCTGTGTAGTATATGTGTGTGCATATGTGTATATGTATGTGCATGTAGTACATGTGTATGTGCATCGTAGTACACGTGTGGAGATCAAAGGACACCTTGTAGGAGTTGGTTCTCTTTCCTGCATGTGGGTTCTGGCTGGAGATTGAAGTTGGATTATCAGGCTTGGCAGCAAAGACACTGCACAGAGCCATCTTGCTGACTGGGCTTTCAGAATTTTTAGGTGGATGTTCACACGCACAGTTCTTTGGTATCTATCCTACCCAGTGTTCTTGGATTTTCTTGGCTCTGTTGTTTTGGAATCTATTGCTAACTTTGAAAGCAACACGGCCACCGCTCCTCTACCTGGGTGTCCTTATTTTCCTTTTTGTGACTCTGCTCCTGTCGATCCGGCCCTACATCTGTCTTTGCGTCTTCTGACTCCCTCCAGCCACGGGGTCTCCTGAGCCCTGGTGATACCGTTTTGTTTTGTTTTTTTCCCCCCCGAGCTGTTGTTTTTGGTCTGTTTTCCCTCCCTCACCAGCTCCATTTCTGCTGGGGTAACTCTTAGCGTCTCTCGCATACTGTCTACTGTCTCCACAGATCACTTACAGCTATTTTAAGTTCTCTGCAGTCCCAGCATCTGTCACGTCTTATCCGCTCTGGTTTCGATTGTTGCTTTGCTTCCTGGGAGTGTTTCCCCTGCTCTTTGATAGCTCTCGGATGGCAAAGGTCCTCTGCGGAGGACAGTGAGCTCTGAGAGGATGCCCTCACACTCTGCCATGAGCGGCTTTCCTTCTGCAGGTGGTGCTCTGAGGGTCTGAGAGTGATTGGGAGCAGGCTGGCTTGAGGAGGTTGTGGGGGTAGCTAAAGCTGCTCCTTATTTGGGGGTGCAGCTTTTCATTAGAAGTGATCTTAATATCTTTCCCCCTTAGTTTGTGCTTCTTCCTCCTGCTGTACTAGAGAGGAGCTCTGTGCAGTGTGATTTCAGTTTATCCCTTGTTGGTGTCATGTGGTAGGGTGGTGACCATTATACCTGCGTGGTAAGCCCCAACTTAGGCAGGAACCATGCTGAGGTCTTGGGGCTATGCCTTCTCGGGGCACTGGGCCATGTGTTGGCTCAGCACTCTCTGCCCTTCCTTCAGGGCAAGGACCTCTTCTCTTCCATGTTCTTCTTCCGTGACAATATCTTCTTCAGTGTTCTCTATGGAGGGAGACTCCTACTGCAGCATGGATGGAGGTGGGCAGGTTGTGTGCTGCTGTTCAGTCAACGGCACTAGAGTCATGGTTCCTTATAATGTCCCTGATCTAGCCTGTAAGCACCCAGTGGGCTGTAAAAAAAAGTATAGACTGTCCTAAACCTTCTATTCCAAGCAGTTTAGCGTACTCAGGCATCACCAGTTTGCTACTCTAGGGCCATATTGCACCTCAGAGTATGTATTGAATCTCCATCATGCATGCCTCATCCCCAACAGGACTGGCGTTACTGCAAGCTCTAGGGAAGCGATCCCTGAGACCCGACATCTGACGGAGTCAAGAAAAGTCCGTCGTCTGTGTGGTTTTGGCTTCCCTATGGAAGTTGGTGATTTCTGATCTCTCCAGTAAATTGAAACTCAGCCTTGCCTTTGTTTTCAAAAGGATACTTTATCTAGGTATAAAATTCTAGGTTGACCTTGTTTTCCTTTTATATGTAAATATGTAGTCCCCACATCTTGTTATGTTGTTTCTGTTAAGAAATCTGCGGGTCTTAGCCCAGGTGGTGGCGCAAGTCTCTAATCCCAGCAATCCAGAGGGAAGCAGAAGTGGGGGGGATCTCTGTGAATCCCCCTGAGGCCAGGCTGGTTTAGGTAATGAATTCCAGGACTGCCAGAGCCACACAGTGAGATCATATTTCAGAAAAACGAAACAAAACACAGCAGCCCAAGAGAGAGTGGTCTGAAAAGAAGAGAAAATATAAACAGAAGCTCACAGGCAAAGTACTGTTGGAGAATGTGAGGGCTGTGGGGGCCAGACAGGGCTGTATATACAACATCGTAACACACACAAAAAAAACAACATATAAAAACCAATGACAATAAATCTAACCAAGGGCATGTGGTACTTGCACAGCACAAAATACTGCTGGAAGAAATGGAAGAGTAAAAGTAAATGGAAAGACACCGTGTATTCTCCGAGAAGACAATATTTAGAAAAAACCCTACTATTCTTTTTAGAACATTTTAACATTTCTATTCCTTACGTATGGACATTTTGACTGCATGTATGTCCATGTGCCATGTGTATGCAGTACTTGCAGAGGCCATAAAAAGGCATTGAAGTCTCTGGAACTTGAGTTATAGAAGGTTGTTAGAGGACGTGTGGGGTCTGGGAGACAAACCTGGGTCCTCTGAAGGAGCAACCATGGAGTCATCTGTCTAGTCCCTTCTGATATTCTTTTTTCAATTTATTCTTATTATTTTATTAGTGTGTGTGTGTGTGTGTGTGTGTGTCTGTCTGTCTGTGTGTCTGTCTGTCTGTCTGTCTGTCTGTCTGTGCATTCAAGAGCAGACATCAGTAGAGGACAGAAGCATTGGGTCCCTCTAGAACTGGTTGTGAGTCACCTGGCATGGGTACTAAGAGCCAAACCCAGATCCTCTGTAGGAGCAGCAAGCGCTCTTAACTGCTGGGCCATGTCTCCAGAGCAAAATCTCTTGTTCTTTATTTTTTGTTTTTAAAATTTTTTCCAATCTCAGGTTGCTTTATCGACTGCTTTCATTGACTTCTATTAGATTTTTCTCTTTGCTGTAGACTGTGAGAAATTTAATTCTGAGATGTCGGCATGGACCGAGTCACCCACATGCTATTTGCTTGGATTTAGAACATTGAAGCTCTTGAAAAATTGTTGGTCAAGATTTTTAAACTTGTATTTTCTGTACATGAGCATTTACTTTAATGTTTTTCTGTGTGCCCCACGTGTTCAGTCTCATGCTGGGTCCCTGGGACTGCAGTTACAGACAGTTAGGAGGCACGCGTGAGAGTGCTGCAGATTGAACTCCTCTGGAAGAGCAGCCAGTGCTCACAACTGCGGAGCCATCTGGTTGGCCCTGTTTTCAGGTATTCTCTTCTGTCTTTTTATGGAAAGCATGGCTAGAAATGTATTGGGGCACTTTACATTGTCGTGTGGATCCCTGACGCCTGTTTGTTTCTTTAAAACTGTCTTTTATGTTTCATTTTTAATCATTTCTTTGCTGTCCAAGTTTACGAGTCTTCTCTTTTGCCAAGTCCTCTACCGCATTCACTAAAAACATCTGGACCTTTTGTGTATTTTCTCCATCTCTGTTTAACTTTTGAATTAGTTAAATATAGCTATAATAACTTATATTCTTGTCTGCCAAGCCGAATATGAATACAAGTTTTGGTCAGTTCCAATTGTTTGATTTTTTTGGTTCATTTACTTTGTTTCCCTGAATACCTAGACATCTGGTTTAATGTTATACTTTGTGCATTTGAGCCACAGTGATTCTTTTGGTAGGAATATTTTTGCATGCCTGGGATTTTGACACTTGTGTCGGGTGGTGTTACGTTACTTGGAATATTTAGAGGTTTGGATCTTGGCTTTGAGATTTGTTCATCAGCAACAGATGAGCATTTATTCTGGTTCCAGCTCTCTTCTGTTGTTGAGTGCTCTGCCTCTCATCTGTTACAATCCTCATATGGGCACGTGTACTGGGCTGACCTCTGCTTGGTCCTTTCCCCCAAATACAGCAGAGCAGATCTCTGTGGAGGAGCCCGAAACTCACAAATCTGGGAGGCGCTGGCCCCTCCCTCTTCCATTCACCAGCCATGGGTGCTTCTGCAGGCTCCTCCCAGCTCCTCCCAGAAGGTTGGGGCCACCAGGAAGCAGTGTGGGAGGAATGAGGAGCCTTGTGTGCTTACTGCGACTTGGGTGAACTGTTCTCTTCTGCTTCCTGCCTCAAAGCTGCTCCTTCCTGCGTTGTCGGCTGCTGAGGTGGAGAGCGACCTTCCCCTGCTTCACTCACAGTACAGTCCTCCCTACATGGGTCCTTCTCACAGGTTTAGCTCTCTGCGGATCTGGAGGTAGGAATGACGGACACCAGACCCTTCAGCACTCCCATCTTTGCCCAGCGCTCCCATCTTTGCCGGTAGTAAATCCTGCATTGTATTGGTGAAAGCTCTTGGGTTTCTCTACCCATGTGATTTCCTCCCCCACCCCCACCCCCTTTCTGAGGGCAAGTCCCTCAGCTATAAGTTAACCTGTTCCTCCAGGGCCAGGCATCCACCATCCTGTACTTTCTGATGTCTTCTAGAACTTTGGAGGCTTGTAATACCCTGAGGCCCAGAGAACCCTGGGCTGCCCTGGGGAACTGGCCTCCATAGCTGTGACCCTCAGGGCTGGTGGGCTCTGACCAGTTCATTGTGGGGCAGATCAGAAGGTGCTCTTGCCCTCACTCCCCGAGTCCCCCCTGTGCTCCAGTATCCCACACACCATAGCTCTTTAATCCTAGCTGCAGGAGAAGGGAAGGGCTGAGGTATGCTGCCACAGGAAACTGGGAATGCTAGGGTCCCAGTGGTTGGTGGAGACACGCCGAGGCCCTTCTCATTCTAATTCTGCACGTAACTGTTGAGCCGGTTACAAGCATTGTGCCTCAGTTTTGTAATTAAACACGCAGCAAAGCAGTAAATATATTGAGACGAAGGGAATAAAAGCAATAAGAAGAAATTATGATCATGAAAAACTGTTCACGCAGGGTAGGCATTGATCCCTAATGCCCAAGCAGGAGCTTCAGAAGACACAGTCTCCTGGGTTTGTGATCAGGACCCCAACCAATCCCTCAGATGCTGGGCCTCAGGAGGCCGTGTAGCAAGTTAGGATGTGATGTTAATTGTTATTTCTTCTGGTAGCAAGAAGCAATCTGGTAAAAAAAAAAAAAAAATATTTTCTGCCTTAACAATTCAGCTGAGAGGACAATTCAGCACATCAGACAGGACCATGGCTGACAGGACAGTGACATGGAACCTTCGTCAAGTCGGGAAGAGCCTAGTGAGTCTGGCACGGGCTCTTCCTGTACCCAGGCTCTCAGTGGATTTCAGTAGATCTGGAGTGGGGAGTGTCTGGGCTTGGAGGAGCCTTTAGTTATAAGACTCATGCCAGGAGGCAGCTGAGTTTTTCCCTAAAGAAAGGAAGATGCTGACTCAATGATGGAAGAGATATATCTATGGGAGGGGCCAGGCCTGATGACAGAAGGATACAGCCTATATACCTATAGGAGGGGCTAGGCCTATTGACAGCAGCCTGGGGTCCTGCTGGCATGGGATACTTTTACAGGCATGGCTCATTTACTTTCGGGGTGGGGTTGGGGGGACTTTGGAAACAGATGTGTCAGGTCCACCAGCAGCCTGACGAGCACTTCTGCTGAACAAGAGGACCCAGATAGGAATCCCAGTCTAGGCCTTCTACCCCAGCCATGTCAACCTAAGAGGTCACTTCGTCCCCAGGGAAGCAGGACCAGGACCACATGTCTGAGCCACCTCTTCCCTGAAGGTGCTCACATCATCACAGGATCCTGTTCTTCCCAGGGACGGCTCTCTGGATCCTTACTGCCTAGCGTCCTCCTTGACTAGGAGTTAAGGGTAAAGATGAGAGGAGAGAACTGAGGCCAAGGTTGAAAAGTGAGGTTAGAACTGATAACCATGGTCCCAGCATCTTCTTCATCTGGTCACAGCTACACCACCCAGAACTTCCACAGATTTCCAGCAGGTGGCACTGCAGTCACATCTTCTTGTTTGGCTCTGGTGAACTTGAGCAGTGGTTAGTCTTGTGGCTGATTGGGTCAGGGTCTCCTCCAAGGGACCTTTGTAGAAGACAGGCCAGGTTTGTGTCCATGTCACAACATGAATTTGTTGCCTTTTCAGGCTGATATTGACTGGATCATTACATGTATCTACATAGGATGCCCTAGGTCTCAGGACTCTTAGCTACTTTGGAGAAACTGTTTCCCCAGAAGCCTCTGCCACGGTTTTCCCCCAGGAAAGGTTGTGCATCTCAGAAGCAGCCCTCCAGGTCAGAGAAAGCAAGCACCACTAAATTCACTTAGGGCCCCCGTTGCCCAGGCCTTAATTTGCCCAGGAGTGTCAACACAACCTGGGAGTTGGGACAGGAGGGAGATGTGAGTGTGAGACTGGTAGGAAGAGAAGGCCTCCCAGCTCCATCCTCTGAGCTGACAGGATTGTCAGGAGAGAGTTGGGGGGGGGGGCAGCTGCTTGGACTGAGGTTTACAATTTTGCATTCATCTGGCCACCGGCTGCCAGTCATCAGCCCCTTTGTTCCGCTTGCTTTGGGTGGGGGGCGTACAGGATTCGTGGACTCATTTCAGCTCCACTCCTAGGTTTGAGGCCAGGAACATAGCAGGGCCAAGCATTTGGGAAGTGAAGAGAACAGCCAATGTTGCCTACAGGAGTCTATAGGCCTAGCAGGGTGCCTGGGACAACATCTCGAGCCCAGCATGCCTGGGCAGCCACTCTGGGCATCTTTAGACTTTCTCCCATCACTACCCCAATCCATGCTACACCTGTGCATGTTGCCGTGGGGGAGCATGGGAGAACAAGCAATGCGGAACGTGCAAAGGGGCCGTACAACAACCAGCTCAGGCATGGTGGTTGGTTAGCCTTTTTGACTTGACTAGACCAAGCAAATGTGTTTCCCCTGCATCAGGAAACTAGTATATCCAGTCTCCTCTGTGAGCATCAGCTGTGAGCAAACTGCTGTGAGCATGCAGAGTGTGCCCAGGGCTGGCCTCAAGCATGGGTGGCAAGTAGGGACAAATGACCAGTGCATCATGGGAGGTGTGCATCTGTGTCCTGTATCCTTCTCTACCCAGGGAACAGCAGGCGTATGACACACTCTCTGTCCCTGCCCCTCCCTGAGCCCAGGACCTAAATGCTCATCGTTAAGGTGTAGCAGAACCTGTGGCGTCTCTGCAGGCAGGCAGGACTGGCACAGGAGTGTTAGCTACATAGAGAAGCAGAAAATCGAGTAGAGTCCCCGGGCAGCCTCAGGGACACAGAGACACAGATGGCTTCTACTTTTTAATTCCCTGATGGGTAAGTTCCAGTGATTTTATTTGGGCTCCGAAATTTGCATCAGAAATAATGGTTTTACTACCGGAATTGAAATGTGGAGTGTGGTTATGTGTGAACTGATACAAGTTACTCACTGGCTGTGGAGGGAAGGACAGCCAGATGATGCCCACAGAGGACCCTCTTCTTCTTGCTGCTGCTGCTGCTGCTTTCAGGATGCACAATGTGATTTACGCCACAGGGCTTGGGCCTCAGCTGGGCCTCCTCCATCCCGTGTCTGAGGGCTGACCCTTTGTCAACATGTGCTCACTCAGTGCTAGTTCAGGATGCCCTACATATGGACAATGCAGATACCAGAAAGCCTGACTGCCTTGCTATAAAGATGGGAATGCCCACCAGACAGCAAACAGCTGTGCAGAGAGGTCGCCAGTACTGGAGTGTTGGCACTGCTGCCCAGAGTAGGTAGACCCTCCACCTACCCATCCCCCCACCTCCACCTACCTTTCCCCTCCCTCACCCCCAAGGCTCAGGCCAGCGGGGAGACAGTGGGTATTCCTGGCTTGGGGTGGAGGGAACGAAGTGCCCATAATCTCTGTGTTTCAGAGGCTGGGGCAGGTGGATCAGATGTTCCAGCCCAACCTGGGCTACATGGCACCTAAAAGGGAGACTGTCTGACCTGTTCTGCTGGGGGAGCCCCCCTTTCCGGAGAATTCTCAGCTAAAGCCAGCAGTTTGCTGTTTCGAGTATCCTGAGCTGGTGGTATATAGTACCATTAGTCATCATGATGCCCTTGTTCCTTATATCTGAATGGGAGTGCTCCCTCCCCCTCCCTCCCTCCCTCCCCCTCCCTCCCTTCATCCCTCTCCCTCCCTCCCACCCGCCCTCCCCCCCCTCCCCCCCCCCCCCCCTCTCTCCCTTTCCTTCCCTACCCCCCCCCTCCCTCCCTCCCTCCCCCCTCTCTTTATATATTAAATTTATTTGAACATTAATCTGTTAAATGATGTTAATCTTGCTTTAGGGTGTGCTTAAGGTAATGAATGACCTGAGTGCTGATCAGAGCAAGGGTATGTGAGATAGCCATGTTGTTGGCTCAAGGTCGTGGTGCCCCCCCCAGCACCACCACCCCCATCCCCCCCACCCCCCGCACCCTTGAACTGTCATGAAGGATTCAAGTCAGGGTGTTACCTTCAAAGAGCTCACTGTCTGAAGAAATGTGTCTGGGAACGTGTGCAGGTTACTATGGAAACACATGGGCTACTTGTTGTGGGGGATGGGACCCGGAGGGTTTGGAGAAGAGGTGCTGAAAGATAAATGAGTTTTCTGAGGAGAGTAGGGCAAAGTGGAGGTGGACACATCCTGGACGAGTAGGACGCTCCTACATGCTTGCAAACCTCAGACAGAGGCCACCATGTGTATCCACACAAAGCTATCAGTGTGCTTAGCAAAACCACCATCAGACTGGGGGACACGAAACTTTCAGTCCTTTCCGTTGGCTTGGGGTGGCTACTCACATGTGATCTCACATGCATCTGGCCGGGCTCTCCAGGCTCTGGGAAGGAGCAGGATGACTCCGCCGGTGCCGCCTTGTGTGGAGGGACCACGGCTCCCAGCTTCTGAGGGGATGCAAATTCTTTTGCTCTGAACCATATTGTGTTTCCTCAGGTAAAGTCCTGCACAGTTCGTCCCGCATAGGAGCAGTTTGGTGGGGAGTGGTGTCCCTCTGTGGCCAGATATAGGAACCTAGGACCTCAGAAATAGTCTGAGGTCGCCTCGCAAGCTCCCGGAAGAGCAATATTATGTCCCTCCTCCTCCCCTGCCTTTGGCCCCACTCAGCTCTTTTTTCTCTTCAGCAACTGCGCTGTTGAAGTTAGGCTTCAGGAAACAGTTGGGTCTGAGGGAAGAGGCCCGAAGAGGGGGGTGCACACTGCAGAGTGTAGTCTCTTGCTTCTCTTTTCTCTGGGACAAGCTCTTCCCACTCTAGTCTTCTGCATAGTCAGACCTGGGGGGCCATCACAAAGAAGATCTGAGCAGAGACATAGTGGGACCCTGGTGGGTCTCCTGTGGTACCAGAGAGTGGGTGCTGAGGGCTCCTCAGGAGAGCTGGAATAGTGCTGTGTGCTGCAGGGAGAGGAAACAGCACCATGTGGTGGACTTGCCTGCGTGCTGGAGTCCTGATCACAAGGGATCCTAGTTCATGTCTCCGCTGCGGAGATAACCAGCTTTTCACCATTCCTGAGAGCTTGTACCAGGCATCTCCTCATCACTGGGGTCTGATAGGCCTCCCATTTGCTTCTGCTGCCAGGAGTCTTGGGCACAAATGAACTGGTGTTGCAGGGCTTTGAAGCCAAAGTGCGATTGCACCCACTGCTCCCCAGAAAGACCACAGTTCAGATCCAGGAGTCTTGCTCTGCCTGGGTGCTGCGTATACACCTAATCTAGCTGGCAACCGGGCTTGTTTCAAAGGACATGTACCATTCAGGGAACGTGGGCATCTCTGCTGGGAGCGCCTCTCATCTCTTGAGTAACGCCCACACTGCACAGAGCCCCCTCACACATCTTCAACCAACATCTCCCGTGTTGATGCTTATGTGTGATTCTCCCATGCATACCTACAGGACACAGCTCCACCAACCAGCTCAAACCTGTCCCAAGCGGACCGAATATCCTAAGGGTCTGATTTGCGAAGCCACCCCGAAGTCACAGAGAGGGTCCGCATAGACCAGCATCGGGGGGGCCCCTTTCACACCAGTACTTCATCTGCTCTCCTTTGGCCCCAGCAAAGAATACAATGAAGTCTCCGACACAAAGCTAAGATTTTTGGCTGAAGTCCCTGTTGCTAAGAGGCTGCTGCATAAAGGGCACAGTGGATCCTGCTGGGCATGGTCGTGGCTGGGTGCAGTGGAGAAATGGCCAGACCTGGAAGCTGGAGGTGTGAATCGTTCCCCCAGCGTTCCCGCCTTCCCCTCTCTACAGAAGCTTCTCCATGTCTTCGCTGGATGGGGGTAGGGACGGGCTAAAGCTCCTGGTATCACCTCACGTTTGGCTCTCAGGACCTTACCACCTCCCAACGGTCCCACCTGCAACTCTACTGACTGGAGATTAAATCTCTATATATGGAGGAGGGGGCGTGGGGTGCAAACACAGCAGAGCAAAGCTGGAACCAGAATTAAAAAAAAAAAAAAAAAAAAAGACAGCAGCAAGCAAAAACATTGACAAAAGAAGAGCTGTAAGAGCCTGGTTCAGTCCGATGGGATGGGTATGCACTCTGCCTGCCACGCTAAGTAAAAGCTTTAGAAAGACAAAAGGCAACATGGAAGAGTAGAAGCAGCCGCGTGTTTTGGAGGGAGATGGACACTGAAAGCAGAGTGAGTGGTGCTTCCCTCCTGTGACTCACAGGACCTTGACTCAGGGCACCAGACTGGAGCCACACGGCCCTGAACAAGGTTGTCGTGGGATGGCAAATGTGGGGTCCGTTGTTTGAATGTGACTCGCTCGCTCTCCCACCTCCGTCACACTGAAGTGTGACCTGTGACCTGCAGTGGCTCTGAGAGATGATGGTCCTAGTGGCGGTGTTGAGACTGTGCTACAGTGGGCTGCCTCACGTGCACAGCCCCTCTTGTATGTGGCCCCTCCCCTTTCTTCTTCTCTACCATGTCGTCATACAGCCAGGGGTCTTTGCCGGTGCCTGGCTCTGTCTGTTGGATTTTCCAGCCTTCATAATCATGACAGAAGAAGCACAAAAGTCCTAAGAAGATTATTAGCACACAGACTCTAGCTGCATATAAGAAGGAAACACATCACGACTGGCTGGGAAAACATGACGTGTGGCTGGTTCACAATCTGAAAGTCAGGACTGTAGAGACGGCTCGATGGCTAGGAGAACTTGTTCTTCCAGAAGATCAGAGTTTGGTTCCCAGCATCAATGCTGGGCAGTTTCAACTGCCTGTAACTTCAGCTCAATAGGATCTGACACTCTCTGCTGGCTTCTGCGGGCACCTGCACACACATGCATAGTCTCACACACCAGGACATAAATAAAACAGTAAAATAATTAATCTGAAAATCAGTCAGTATGATTCATCAGATTAACAAATGAAGAAAGCATAGGACAATGAAGATAAAGTAAAAAAGGTATTTAGCAAAATTCAACAGCCAGGCATGATTTAAAAAAAAAAAAATTGTCAGCAAGCTAGGAATGAAAGGCGGTGTTTTGAGCTGGTGAAGGGCATCCGCATAAGACAAAGAGCTTGTGGGCTGAGCATTTCCTGAACCCAGTTAGGAACAGACTGGGACAGCATCTGAGACAGAAATCTGGCCTTAGCATAAGGTCCTGGAAAGGGACAAGCAACTAGTCATAACTGTTATTAGCAGTATTTATTAATTAATCAGGTATGTGAAGCATGGGGCACACAGACCGGTCAGCAGCACCTGCTAGTGATATTATCAGGACAAAACAGAAGGTGGGAGCCCGAAGCCCAAGAGATAATTCCTCCTGGAATGTGCTCATGTGGGCTCTGCTGGGGCCCATGAGCTGCTGGCTAATGTGATGTCATGATGCTGGGGAGGCTGTAAGACTTGAGACACTTCTCCAGTTTGTAGAATTCTGATTGGCCTGCATAAGGAGATATGAATGGAGCAACGGGGGCAGCTCCAGTGAGGTCACAGAAAAGTCAGGTTAGACCCTAGATAGCCCGACTACCAATGCCTCTGTCACAACTGTCACCATCATCTTTGTTGCCACCGCCACCACCACCACCCGTACCACCTCCATCTTTACCATCACCATCACTGCCACTATTGCCATGACCACCATCAGCACCATCATCATTACTATTATTATCACCGGCAGTATTTTCCTAGAGCCTTGTCATCTGCATCATCAGCTGTATGTTTTCGGCACCCAGGCCGCGTTCTGGCTGCTTCCTTCTCGGGGTGTTGTGGGAGCTGCAGCCTGGGCCACAAGCCAGTTATCTTTATCTCACACCTGCCTATTCTGGCAAGAGGTTCTAGGCTTTGAAAAAAATCTCCCAGGACTTGGGAGTGCCCAACAAAGCCAGAAGTGTTTCCACATGAATGAGGACTCCTGGAGAAGTCCCCAGGCCTCCAAACCTCTGTCCCCTGTCCCCTTTGTAGCTAGCTCCTCACTTAGCTCTCTGTCTGCTCCTCTGTGTCCGCACCGCAAGCATGCACACCTCGCTGCTAAAGAAGCAGGCAGTGTGCCGACCACTCTCAGGCAGGGATGCTGTCGGTCCTGACAGTCATTAATGGCTCCTTTACCTGGGTCGTCTGATATCTCTTCCAAGCAAAATGTACACATGCCTAATCCACCCAATTGAAGTAAATTTAGATGAATGATACAAGAGGAAAATCAAGTGTCTGGAAGTGCCTGGTTCATAAAGCCTGAACTACCACCAATTACAGGGAGAATTATCCAAATTCCTGAATCACAAAGCCCAGAGCTGCTGATGGGATGCTGTGACCTGCTTCCTGGAGCCCTGTTTCTAAGCAAACTCTGGAGTCCATGCAGGTGGTTTATTAAAGGGTAGAAGTGTGGGGCTGGGGCAGGCACAGGGCTAGTATAAGGTGGGGTGCAGAGCTGAGGGTGCAAGAGTTTGGGTACAGGGATGGGGATGTAGGGCTGGTGCAGGGTGAGGGTGCGGGGCTGTTTGGCCTGTTTCAAAGTTTCCTGCTGGTGTCGAGGCAGCCCTGCCTTTTCTATTTTATAAATAGAACTACCATGCAAGCTTTCCTTTGAAGACAAATCCTGTGAACAGAACAAAGTTACCACCTCCACCTAGGGCCACAGCCCACAGTGACTTCTCTGCCTGTCCTGGAGCTAGTTGGTGGAGAAGAGGCCCCAGGCAGAGACCAGTGGAGGGGACCCAAAGTGGATGGGCAGATGTGCTCTATCTTAGAGGTTCTGGCAGCTGCGGCCTGATGTGCTTCTCCACCTTGCCAAAGTTATCTCTGCGAGACCCTGGATACCCTGGGAGATAGGGGAGGGTCCCCATAAACCCCGGGGACCCCTCCCGCTTCCTTACCTTCTATCCAGCAAGTATAGCCTCAGGCATAGGAATCCTATTAAAATCATCCTGAGAGAAGCATCTCTGCCACAGAGTCACAGCCTGGCTGGCAAGCAGAACCCCCTCCCCCCACCCCCTGCCTTTCCACACACACATCCAGAGCTGTGGGAGATGAAGGAGTCTCCAGGAACCTCTGTAGGAGACAGAGGGAGCCCGCTGGGGCCAAGTGGGTGTTGCTGCTAATTAAGTGGGAGATAAGGGGCAGGAACCTTAATTAGCAGCGTAAGGTATCTCTGTCTCTCCAGAGTCTCACGGAGGTGGTTTATGAAACAGAAGTTCAATTTGGATGAGAACAGGTGTTAGAAAAAGGAGACGAGCAAGCAGCTGCCACAGCTAGCACAGCTGAGAGCCTGCCTGGGCTCACAAGGCCGCCTCCCTTCTGACTAGGACACAGATTCTCCATCATGGGGTGCTGGGGATTTCTGAGGATTCATCCACTCTAGGGGCGGCCAGTAAGGGGCTCCTGTCATGTCACGGACTAAACTGCTCAAACTTGGCCTCAAACTTGCTTGGGTCCTTGGTTCTTCTCTGATGTGGTCACTGTACAATGACTACCTAACAAGCTGGCAGTGGGCAGTGATGTCCTCCTAGAGCTAAAAGGGCTGGCCCCAATGCAGGGAAAGAACATCCTGTGAGCCCCCAATTCCAGGCCTTCGAGTAGCCCGCATGTTTCTTGGGCCCAGCCCTGCAGTGTCCCTCAGCCCATCCAGCAGGCCAAACCCTGGGTAAAAACTTCTCTGTGATCCCTGGCTTCCTAGAAGGCACTGCCCTAGGGCTATAAGCATCAAAACCAGGTGAATGTTGGGCCTGAGTCCTAGCTGCGTCCACCAGCTGCCCACATGTCAAATGCTTTTCTCCTGAGGGCTGGGCCAGGGACGCCCAAAGAATGTAGGGGAGCGAGCTCCGGCTGTACATTTTGGTAGTAGCATGGGACTCATGGCAACATGGAACTAAATTGGCCCTTTAGGCATGCTCTACTGGCTCTCAAGGTGACCGACCTAGGCAAGAGGGACAACACAAGAACCCAGACTTGCCCTGGACTCTCCTGGCACACAGTGAGTGCTGCAGCAGTATGATGGGGAGCCTGGGATACGGTTTCTGCTCCTTGGGCTGCATCAGGAGGCATGGAGATGGGGCGCTGTTCCAGAGCCCCAAATTCTGTGCATAGTCCAGATGGAGACCAGAGCTGAGCCCAGTGGGAAGCTGGTGCTCAAGACTGCAAAGCTTCTCACAGCCACTTCACTGAAAAGATTGGGGTCAGGCACCTGGGGATGGAGGCTCACACCCAGCTCCCGGCACTCCTTTTGGAATGCCAGATTGATTTCTTAGGGCAGGATTTTCAACATTAAAAAAAAAAAAGCCTCAATTCCATGTTCCTCCTTTTAAGCCTTCTCAGCCACAGCTGGCCTCGCCATCAGGCTATTGAGGGAGGAGTGATTGTCCCCAAAAGCTGATGGCCCCAGGCTAATCAAAGTGTCTGTTCACCCCATCATACTTTACCTTCAGAGGGGTGGGTCATGAGCATGAGTCAGGACAGCCAAGGATGACGCAGCAACGGCACCTGTGCGGCAGCCAGCTGGGCTAAGGGCTAACCTTGTGCAAGTAGATAGCTGTGAGTTCGAGGCAAGCCTGGTCTACAAAGCGAGTCCAGGATACCCAAGGCTACACAGAGAAACCCTGTCTCGAAAAACAAAAACAAGAGCTCACCTTGTTCGTGAGAGGCGGGGTAGGATGACAGGGCAGAGTACCCATGTCCTTTGGACCAGGGGACAGAGATATATCACGCATCCACTTGTCTCCTCAGTCAGCCCTAAAGGTCATCCTGACCTGAGCTCTGGGATGGGGTAGGATGTGTTTTGCTCTTATTTCTGGTGGGGCTGGCGTTGCCCAGATGGCTGTTGGGCTGCATGGAGAGAGGGTGGACAGCAGACCTGCTGTCTTGGGTCTTGAACCACAGACCTGCTCCAGGGAGGGCAGGCCCTCATTAAAGGTCAAGAATGTGGAGCCGTGGGGGTGGCTGGCATTCATAATTACCTTAGAGCTCTCAGGACCTGCCCTAGGGACTTCCCTGGCTGGGCACAGTCTCACACATTCTCCACAGTCCTAACTTCCCCAAGCTTCTGTGACCAAGATGGAGCCTAGTTTCAGGACTGCAAGGCTGGCAGGCAGCCAGACCTTAACGCCATACAAAAGCACAGGAAGAGCTGTCCTTCTTGCCACCACTGGCCCATGGGGACATCTAGGTGCTCTGTAGGCAGTGGTCTTCCCCGATGGACAGGTTCCTCCTGTCCACTGATGTTAGATGCCCACAGCTGGGCTGGTGTTGATGGCCCAATGAAAAGGAACCTCCTGGCCTTCAGCAGTGGAGATGGCCATCCCATCTGGGGCCCAGCCAGCAGAGGGAACACGTGCCAATCCATCAACATACCACAGCCAAATCCATGCTTCCGATGCCGAGAAATCGTATTTAAACTCAGCAAACGGACATCGGGGTAATTGTCTTCACCAGGATTGGGACAAGGTCCAGCATTCTCTGAGAACAGGGCAGGGGTGTACCACAAGCTCCACAGAGACAGTGAGCTGGGCCTGGCGTCAGAACAGCCCAGCAGCAGGAAGGGGACTCGGAGGCTGCCAATTCAATCTGCTGGAAGAGAACTGTTTCAAGAGAGGAGCTCAAAGTTAGTGATTGGCGCTGCCGGGAAAGCTCCATCGGCTTAATTGGAGGTAAATAGAGAGGCTGTGGATGCACCTTCAACCATGAATATTGATGAGTCACTCAGCCTTGCCTAGGTAGCCGCTGGCTCTGGGATCGCGCTTGCAACCACACCAGCACTTCTGGATTTCTGTGCTGGAGATGTGAGCTGCTTGTAGGTCTGTCTTTGACAATGAGGCATCTGCGGCATTCCCCTGGGCAGCCGCTCTCAGGATGACAAGGCCTCTGTGGTTGTGGAATGAACTGGGGAAGATGCTGCCAGGATGTTATGTCCCGGGTCTGGGAAATCAAGTGTCCAGAGGCTGTGATATAGGACAGGGTGGGGTAGGGGGGTGGGAGGGGTCGGGGTGGGGGCCCTGGTCTCAGAGCTGGGTTTTTCTTTCTTCTCTGGTGACCTTGGCTTTGATATCATAGAAGTAACAGCAATAACGTCACCCCACACGTTTGTGGCAATCCATCTGGTATGACAAATGTTAGAAGACGCCAGACATTGAAAAGGGGGAGAAAGTGTTCCCAGATGCAAATGACTCCTTTCTTACAGCTCTATTGAGATGGTTCAGACACCTGCTGTCACAGAATGGCTTTTCAAATGTCCCCAGGGGCCCTGCCAGCTGCACTAGGAGGGGTCAAGACCACACTTACCCAGAGGCATCCAGCTGGGCCCTAGTCCATAAGATCCATTGTTTATGGACCTGGGACCTAGTTTGGAAGCAGCACGGTCACTTAGAGCCCTCTTGTTGTTCCCTGCTCTTCAGTTTCCTTTTCAATCTGCATCCCAGGAGTTACGGGCCCACTCCCTTATCCCTGCCCACCTAGATAAGGATTATCCAGGCAGTCTCCCGGGATGCTGTCATCAGGTGCTCAGAGGTGTATATGTCCCTAGGACATCCTACTTAGGACAAACCAGCTTCCTCCACCAGGTCTTGGGAACCTCTTAGCAGCAGAACACTGTAGCTTAATGGAAACAGCCCCTAGCATCTCAGGGCGTTCCTAAATGCCACAGGAGTCACTCACACCCTTGTTGATGGTCCCCACGGTGCTGTAGCCTGGACAGCACTTGGAGACAGTGTGGAGGAAGGTATGTGAGTGGATAAGAAAGGGGGGCAGAGAGCAGGGAGGGAGCGGTGGGAGAAGCAGCATCCTGCATTGAGTGCTGGCGAGAGGCACTGGGTAAGCAAGAACCAAAATGGAGACCGGTGGTCAGGAGCCTCCCGTATGCCGAGCGCTGAGCTCCACTCGCAGTCCCCTAACTCACGCACGGATGGGTAGGAGACTCCTGAGCTGTAGGCCGCAGGTGCCTGGAGCAGCCTTGGGAGTCTTGGCTGTCAGTGCCCAGTATGGAGATGCCCAAGCACCACCCAAGGGTGAAGGGAGGGGAATCAGCCCCACCCACGCTCTCCTGCTTAGCTGCCTAACAAGAGAAGTAAATTCCTTGCCATGGCCTCCTGAACCTAAAGCCTGAGTCTCCAAGGGCTCAGGATAGGAAGTGGTAGTGTGAGAACCCTACTCAGATCTAGGGAGAGCGAATCCTGGAAGCGGAGGCTAAGCATATGGGCTCTCCCTTCCTGCATGGCCCCTTCAGGGAAATGAAGGTGAAAGTGACCAGGGCAGGGACTGGTAACCTAGTCACAACAGTTAGGAAACACAGCTGGAAAACTATAACATGTACATACCTTATGCACACACATGTACTCCATGCAAATACACACCATTTACATACACATGGTACACAATTATCCTATGCACATACATGTCCCATATACACATACCCTGTGTACACACATACCCCATACACATACATACATATGCACACATACATCCACACATCACACCCTGCCTACCCCATGCCTACCCCATGCATATACATCCCATGCATATACATTCCATGCACATGTATCATATACATACAATTGCACCCTCCACACATGTATTCCATGCAAACACACCCACACACACATGAACATATAAACTCTATAAACACACAGTGTATGAGCATCCATACATCATGCACACATATACCCTGGGCATGTATGTACACACCGTGTGCAAACATACACCCAATGTACACACACCTCATGCACACACCCACCACACATACTATATGTCCACATATGTCCACACACATGCATACCATGTACACAATGCATACATGCATTCGATGTGCATTCACACCCTGAGCATGCTTACCCCATGCAAATACACCCATTCATGCACACCTCATGCACATATACTATGCACACATATTCCCATGTATACATGCCTCATGTACACATATACACATGCACATGTAAACTCTGAGCACACGTCCATTGAACATACATAAACAACACACACGCATACATCCTGTATAAATACATACTACATGCATACATACCTCATCTCATATATATTCATGTACACATGACCCCCATAGACACATCCTATGTAAACCATACCCTATGCACATACACACCATATACACATACTCCACATGTGCATACATACTCTGTACATACTTTATTTGTGATTTATGTGTCTCTGTCGATCTCTAGAGAGGCCAGGAGCTGCCCAGGCTTTTCTCTTCTGTCCACTTTGGGGTCACAATGGGCTCTTACCATAGAGAGACCCCAATACTCATGACCCCTGAAGAAGCCAAGTGGCCACTGGGGTCCCTTGTCTAGTCTTTATTGCTGGGCAGACATCATACCCACTCACGGATGTGGACAGCCACAGTGGGCAGACATCATACCCACTCACGG
>OU015742.1:57233240-57270618 GCA_907169655.1 Acomys percivali
CTTCTTCTTCTTCTTCTTCTTCTTCTTCTTCTTCTTCTTCTTCTTCTCCTCCTCCTCCTCCTCCTCCTCCTCCTCCTTCCTCCTCCTCCTCCTCTTCTAAGCTTGTTTATTTATTTATTATCCCGAGACACGGTTTCTCTGTGTAGCCCTGGCTGCCCTAGACTTGCTTTGTAGACCAGGCTGGCCTTGAACTCACAGTAATCTACCTGCCTCTGCCTCCTAGTGCTGGCACTAAAGGTATGAGCCACCAGCACCTGGCAAGTTTGTTTATTTTTACTTTATTCACTCTACTTCCTGATTATAGCCTCCTCCCCCCTTTCCCCTAATCCTCAGAAAGGTACTTCTGTAAATTTATGAGGATCTCACACTGTAGCCCAGGCTGGCCTCAAATCCATTGTGTAGCCCAGCCTTACTTTGAAATCCTCCTGTCTCAGCCTCTAAGCACTGGAATTACAGGTATGCACCACCACTGCATCCATCTTTGGCTTCTGGTATTAATAAAAGGAGACTGAGTTGGCTCTGTGCACTGTCACATAAGGTAATCCCTTTGTTCTGGGCTAATATGTCACACAAGACAGATGTACACCTAGGCCCAGCTGTTGTTTTCCCACATGGCCTTGCTGCTCTCCCCAGTTCCCCCAGCGTCCACCATGCTAGGCCTTACACAGGTTTGCTTTCTGCCATGGGCAATGCTCAGACATCAGCTGGCTTTTAGTCCAAGCTTCCACGTGTGCTTGAGAACACCCAGCTAGTGGAGGGACGGGGTTAATAAACACCTGAAGTGTGGAGCCAGGGTCTGACTCTGAGGGACTTCAAAAGGGGGATTGATTAGCCCTAGTGGTGAGAGTGGAAAGAATGGAGCTCTATTGAGGAAGCCAGGCTTCCCTTGGCTCCTGGAAAGTCTCTAGGGAGAAAGGGAGTGGGTACCCAAAGAACATTCTTTGCAGGAAGCCAGGGTGCCTTACTCTGAAGCTCAATAGCCTGTCTTGGAATCTCACTACTGAATGCGTGATCTTGAACAAGTTGCTTAAATCTTTCTGCACTCATTCCTCGTAGGCAAGGCGTAGGCAAGGTAAGAACTGGCCTTTGAGGGCACTGTGGGAGTCTGTTGTATCTTTACATCCTCAACGCATGTAGGAAGGCACAGGAGAGCAATGGTGACTGTCGAGGTGGTCTGCCTGGGAGGAGAGTATTTTGCAAGTCTGTACTGTAGGCTCTGCTCAAAGCGTAGGCAGATGGCTCCTGTGACCTGGAGGAGTCTGAAGGTCCTAGAGCAGGTGTGTGACATATGCAATCACTGTAGGCCGGAGGGCAAGAGAGCTGGGTACACTGCTATTGAGGGGCAAACAGAGGAGGTGGGGCAAGGTGGAGAGATGGGAAAGAGGGAGACAGGCATGGGGGCAGGAGCTGGAGCTATGAAAACTGTGACTGTATTGTTGGGGGGTAGACGCAGAAGACCAGAGGGACAGTCAACCCCAGAGCCACCATGCCTGGGGACAGAAGGGCATGTGCTACAGGGTCAGAGACAGCACTTTCTTGCCTCCAGCTTCGGGATTGTCTCCATCTGGGAGCTCAGGGCTGGCTGCAGTGTCTTTGGGACAAGGCAAGGTTGGGCCACATCTGGCTTTTGGGGTGGGACGGGGGAGGGGGGGGATTCCTCCTTCTTGGGGAACTCGGGCCCATAAACCGCTGCCTCTCCCTTCAGCAGCTGCTTCTTAGACGACCCGAACCCCGCGTCCTGAGAACCACAGCATCTGAGCACTTCTTTGTTAGTGGCAGCCCTCAGAACCATTCCCAGCACACAACAGCTTTTCTTCTTGCATCCGTCCTCGCTGCCCAGAGAGCTGGACTGGGGAGCTCTTTTCACGCCCAGGACAAAGACGGACCCTGGTCCCAGGCTGGCCCTGCGTAGACGCGAGGTCCTTTTCATTAGAAGGGTGGCGTGGGGCCTGGGCGTCGCAGGACGAGCTTGCGGTGCGGGAGGAGGGCGACAGGCTGGTGGGGAATGGGTTCTTTCCTCGGTGCTGGGCTAAGGAAGGAGACTGTTATTTCCAAACTGCAAACAGTCACGCTAAGGCGGGGTGAAGTGATGGAGTTAGCCAGAGCCAAGCAGGGAGCCCTCCTCGCGCGCACAGTCTCTGAAAGCACGCCCGCAGTCTTGACGCTGCCGGCAGGGTTAGGGATGGAGACCAGGGTTGGGGGCTCGTTTCCAGAAGGCGCTGGGATTGCTGGCGTGACCACGGGGTCCCCAACCCCACCCGGCACGTCGCGAGCCCCAGGAGGACAAGGAAACTTTACCCCCACGCGGGGCCGAGCACGGCCTCCACATACCCTCGGGGCCCGGTCCGCCCCCTCCTCCCGCCCTCTCTCTTCTCCCTTCAGTCCCTCCCCCTCTCGCCGGCGGCGGGAGGCAGCAGGTCCGGGCGGGGCCGTGCCGCGGAGCCCACAACCTCGAGCTCCCGCCCCGCCACCGCGCCCCGCGGGACGAGCTGCGGAGCCGGGGTTGGGGACGTGCGGCCGCGGCGCGGGGCATGAAGTTGGGTGCGCGCGGGTCTCGGAGCGGAGGCGCGGCACAGCCGGGAGCCGCCCGCGTCTAGAGCCCTCTCGGTGCGCCATGGAGCTCGGGGGCCCCGGGGCGCCGCCGCCGCCGCTGCTACTGCCGCTACTGCTGCTCATAGGGGCCGGCCTCTTGCCTGGTAAGTTTCGAAACGCGGAATGGGCCTTTTTTTCTCCCTGGTCCTAGCACCTGGGACTCCGGGGCCAGGGGAGAGGAGGCCCTGGGCTGTAGTGCCAAGCAGCGGGCGCGCGCAACGGGATAGCCACAGAGACTCCTCCACCCACTACAGCTCCGATGTCCTGCGGTGGTAGCTGCGCTAGTGAGGAAGAAATCGGCCTCTAAGTGCTGGAAGATGGGGCTTGAGTGGAGGCGGGGGAGGGGGGTGGGGTAGGGATAGGAGTGGGGGAGGGTGGTCTGGCTGCGTTTCCGATCTGGAACCACAGATCCTCCCAACTAGGATAGAGGTGGAGTCCACCTGGGAGGGAGGTTCCATCCTGCCAAATCTCACAGCAGACCCCATGTCTGCTCCTGGAGCTCCCACCCTCCCCTTTCTGCTCCCCCAGACTTCCTCCATCTCTCACCCTCTCAGCGGACACCTCTCACCCTTAACCCGTGCAGGGGCTTCCTGCAGCTCTTTAAGCCTTGGCTTTCCCACTGAGCAGTGGGGCAATGCCTTACTGGTTAGTCCACCATACCAGGGAGAATGAGGTTGGAGGAGGAGGAAGAGGAGGAGGAGGAGGAGGAGGCGGCTGTGGGAGGACTCTAAGGGTCCCCTCATGAGGAGTTCCTGTGGCTCTCAGGTGAGCCAGAGCCAGCAGACATCAGGGGCTCCCCTCCCTCTTCCCAGCCCCCTCTTTGATGCAGCAACCCAGCAAACGGAGGCAGGGAGGCCCCCTAGCCACGTAGGGGGCCGATGGAGAGGACACACAGACGGGCTGCTGGGTGCTGGAATTAGGGACCACCTCTCCAGGCAGCAGTGTGGAGCTTATCCAGGGCACCTTGTCTAGGAACACAGGGTGCCGGTGGCCCTGAGGGTCTGCGTCCATTGTCAGGGTGGACACTAGAAGCCCAGGCAGCAGGACCACTCCTGTGAACAGCGACTCAGGCTCCCTGCAGCCACGAGAAGCAGTGCTCAATCCTCTTTCATTCACCCTCCCATCCAAGCTGCTCGACACACCTTCGGCCTCCCCTCCCAATGATGCTGCCACTTCATGTCCTTTGTCTCTGCCGGTCACTGGAGATAGGGCACTGTCCATTCAAAGTGATTGTCTGCGGGGGTGGGGTGGGGTGGGGGTGGGGGTGGGGAGCTGCATGGATTAATTCAGTGTTCACTGAACACTGCCTTGTTCTCCTGGAGAGAATGGGCCTGACACATTCCCAGGGTCCTGGAGAGAGTTTTCTGAGGGGAGTCAGGGAAAACCGGGCAGCACGCCCACGGTCTTGAGGTGAAGGAAGGGCTACAACAGCATGGAGCCTGGTGTGGGGCTGGAGGGGCAGCCTCTGTGGTCACCAGTCCCTAAACCTCCTGCCTCCCCCACAGCTAGCAGCCACGTAGAGACCCGGGCCCACGCGGAAGAACGGCTCCTGAAGAGACTCTTCTCTGGCTACAACAAGTGGTCTCGGCCAGTAGCCAATATCTCAGATGTGGTCCTCGTCCGCTTCGGCTTGTCCATCGCTCAGCTCATTGATGTGGTAGGTATGGGGGTGGCCTGGTGTTACCTGGGACAGTGGCGTCGCCTGCAGGAGATACTACCCTGAGACACCATGTGGCTGGGTCCAACCAAGGTTAACAGCAGAATGTCGTCCAAGTCTCAGCAGGTGCTCAGCGCTGCAGAAGGCTCAGGGCGTGCTCCGTAGGAAAGCGAGTGGCTACGTTTCTTAAAGTAAGCAGAGCAGAAAAGGTTTCTGCGAGTATAGGAGGGCCAGTGCCCTCTTTAGCAGGTAGGCTGTGGAAACTTCGGTTGTGGCACCCTTAGAGTGGGCACTCTGGTACACTGGGGACACACTGCTGGTCCCAGAGGCCACCAGTTACCTGCCAGGGTAGAAAGTGGGGCTTGGGTAAATTGCAGACAGGTCCTATTTATCTGGATTTGTTTGTTTTCCAAGTGAGGGTCCAGGAAGACTTCTGGGAGGACATGTGTGAGCTAGGCAGTGAGCTTCCTCCAAGGACTCCTGGGCCAGGGAAGTGTATGTAGAAGGCTGGGATACTCTGTGAGCACCCAGACCTTCCTGGCCAGGCTCAGCTGCTCCATATGGGGTGGGCCCAGCCTTTGAGGAATCCACCCAGCGGTTGGTGCACACCCATGTTTCAGTACCAACCAAAGCTATGCCCCTCATGCTGTGCCTCACCATGGGTTCTCTCCTGGCTGGAGGCATGACCTTACTGGTAAGTGGGGACTGTCAAAGGCCATCTGATTTAGTAAGCTTGGGGTTTCCACACTGGGTTTTTCTGGGTTCAGGGACAAGGCCTGGATCTGAGGAAAGAGAGCTGTTCCCTGCATTGTCTTCAGTGCCCTGAAGGCCCGCCCCACACCCTTTTTTTTTTTACAAGGGGAAGTGTTGGCTCGAGGCTGGCACTGGACACGTTGGGTGATTCTCAGCCATTCCATGTGCTTTCCTGATGTGAGCTGAGAGCAGCTATGCCATGTTTGACAGAGCCAGCAACATCCCATGGCTCCAGCCAGGTGGGATTGGACACAGAGACCCTTGCCAATTGTCTCCATTCAGAGCCAGTCACCTGGGCTTTCATTCTCAGGAGGGCCTAGCGTTTGGCCCCCACATGGCTCCTGCAGTGTCTCTGGGTGGGAGACATCAAGGACAGTGCAGGATGAACAGGCCCCTTAACCTTGCTGAGGTTTGCAAACACAGTTACAAAGCAGTGGCTGGCGGAGGCGACTGTTGGCGGCAGCTCAAGGCTTTGGGTCCGCTACCGCCAGGTCTGCTGAAGCCTGTCAGGTTTGATCTCATGCTCTCTGCCTCAGGAGACACTGAGGCTTACAGCACACCCAGCACCAAGATTTCTATGAGGGACCTGGCTTCCAGGCCTGACCTCTGCCCTGGGTCTAGCCAAGGCATTAGCTCTGGGGCCTGGTTGGAGGGTGTCCCAAAGGCTCACTCCACACCCTGCCAGGCACCTACCATTGACTCTGCTACAAAGGGAAGTGCTGGCTCTAGGCTGGCCTTGTGTATGTTGGAGGTTCATGACCATGTTTACATTGAAAGGTCTATACCTTGTGTCTGGCCTACTTTGCATTCTTCCATTAGGGGCTGGGATACGGGTGCCCCATCCTAGAGCTCGCCCTGCTGGTGCCCTTTGCGATCTAACGTATCTACTACCGATGCCCCCATCTGAGATCTGCATCCAGTCAGGGGGACTGTGCCTTGTTTGAGTTCATGCCCCAGCACCAGCTGCACAGAAGCCTACAGAATCCCGCTGATTTCCTAACCCAGTGCAGGGTCCTTGTAAGATGTGCTCCAGAGAGCTATGACGTGTCTGCAGGATCCAAAGTCTGCGGGACCCTGGAGTGTGAGGGTCACATGCAACTGAAAGAGATGCTGGGCAGGAAGGCCCAGCCCAGCCACAGCCATTTGTTCTGATGACCCTGGAGGCCCGATGGGACGGAGCAGGCAGTCTTCCGTTTCCAGCTTCCCTGGGTATGGGTCAAGGTCATGCAAGGATGAGGTTGCTGCAGACTAGCTCACGCAGGCATCACAGGAAGCCGCCGGCTACGGATTGTGCTCTGCATCTTCTCGTCGGTGTCCTTCCAGGGAGGGGACTCACTCACACAGTCAAGAGGGTGACCTTCCTAGGTGACTGCACTGGAGAGGACCCCAGGCCTGAGGCAGGACATTCAGGGGTGCAGCCTCCCTACACATGCTAGCCTGTGATGATTTTTGTGGGGCAGGAGTTATACCCACACACACATGTGCTATTCTGGGCAAGACACCTTCCTGCTGGATGTCTTGGGAGCTCCTTGGTCAGGTCCTCTGGGAAGCCTGTTTGTCATGAATACAGACTGATGAAGGAAAATGCTGGCCCAGACTGGCAAGCATGCTGCCCGGCACCAGGTGCCCACATCAGACCTTTGTGCTCTCTGGTAAGGTCAAGTAGTGCTGTTCCCCTGGCTGTGGGCATGAGGGTTCAGGCCCCTCATGGGTACTGAGTGGCCAGAAGGCATGGGTATGGCTGCCTTTCTATCCCCACAGACCCCTGGGCCTGCACCAGGACTTGCTTGTCCTACACAAGGGTCCTGCCTGTTTTAGGAGCCGACCGCTCAGAACATGGGTCTCCAACCTGCTGTTCCTCAAGGACACAGCTGAGAGGCCCGTTCCTATGGCGGCGCAGAGGGAAATAAAGGCATAGGGAGGGTAGGTGTATTGGGGCCGCAGCTATAAGAGACCTCACAGAACATTCTACAGCCTGCATCGCCTCACCATGACTGGTTGTTACAGGGTGACCTTGAGGTGAAGCCACCAGAAATCACCCCCATAGCATCCAGCTTGGCCCTGGAGGGGTTAGTTTTGCCAAGATCTTCTCAGCCAGTGGCTTTGGTGGCAGCACAGGGGGAGCGTGGAGGGAGCGTGTGGGTGGATGTGGCTGTTAGATTTCTGGGAAGAAGATTCAGCCTGGGGTGCGGCTGGAGCTGAGCTTATCCCACCCCCATCCCCTTTGCCCTGAGTCTTTCTGGAAAGGGCCTCCTATCCATAGCTCCCCTTAGGCTGCCATCCCAGCAGGGTTGCCTTCAGGGCTGAGGCGCTCCTTCCCTCCTGCAGTTTAGCCCTGGTTTATCCATGCCTATGTCCAGCTAGGGATAAGTAGATCTAGGCTAGGACCTCAAGCTCCTTTCTTCCTTGTGCCCTAGGATGAGAAGAACCAGATGATGACGACAAATGTGTGGGTGAAGCAGGTGAGTAGGGAGGGCTTCCCCGCCTCTGCCCTCTGCCCCTTGTCCCCCTCACACATGGCTCTCCACTCACTCCCACCCAGGAGTGGCATGACTACAAGCTGCGCTGGGACCCCGGTGACTATGAGAATGTCACCTCCATCCGCATCCCCTCTGAGCTCATCTGGAGGCCTGACATCGTCCTCTACAACAAGTAAGCCCCATGGGCCCTGGGTTAGGCCCCGAGCCAGCAAGGAAGCTGCTGGGAGCAAAGTGGAGCTAGGCAAATGGCGTGGAAGCCCAGTGGGCTGGGTGTGGCTGCCAGCATCTGGGGGGTGCCTGCTCTGAGGTCTGGACATCCTCCCCCTGGCAGTGACCGCAGGTCCCATCTCAGGCAGGCATCCTTAACCACAGTCTGGAAGACCAATGATGCCAGGGACTCTGGGAGTGGGTAAAGGGAAGCAAGAGAAGTGACTGCCCCACAAAGCCTCCCCTCTGCTCTTCTTGGCCCCTGCCTTCATGCTATGCCCAGCACTGGGCGTTGAGCCAGTGGGCAAACCCAGCTCCCAAGCTCAGTTCACACCCTGTCTCAGCTCCTGGAAGCTGAAGTCTGCATGGAGACAAACCCAGTCAGTGTGACAAGAAGGCAGGAGGTGGCCATCCTCACACTCACAAGGAGACCCAGGCTAGGAGCAGCTGGCTACCCGGGGTGATGCTGTACTCCCTCCGGGTCTGGGCGGGCAGCATCTCCCGCAGTGCTCACAGACAAAGCAAACAGAAGCCCTTCCACCAACCCCCTCAGTCCCAGCCATCTGCCCACAGCCCCCTCCAGGTCCTGGAGTGCCCCCGTCTGACCTACAAATGCTCCTATTTGATTAAGAATGACTGGGATTCTCTTCCTGTTTAATTAAGTGGAGTGCTAGCCACGTAGAAGGAGCTGCGGGTGGTTTTCCAGGATGTGTTACGGGTGGGCTAAAGAATGAGCAGATGGCAGGGAGTGGCAGGCAAGGTCTGTGATCCCTGCTCTTCCCTGGAGGAGCCAGTGGGCCTTTCTGGGATCCACACCCTGTGTGTTCCACCTTTGAATCCTGGGATCAAGTACGGAATCTACTCTAGGCAGCCTATTGGATCCATGGCAAGGAAGGATGTGCAATTCCTGAGTGGTACTGGGTAAGCAGAGGGGTAGGTGGGGGAGCCAATAAATAGCGCAGTGAGTACAGGCACTTAGAAGTCCCCACCCCTCCGAGGTCACCTTTGCATGTCCTACCTGCTAAGATAAATGCAACAGGGGCAGACCCCCTTCTCTGTGGGGCTGGGATAAGCACTTGAGGTCTATCTGGACAGGACTTGGAGCAGATGAGGGTTGAAAGGACTCTGGTGCTGGCAAGGAAGGCCATTTCCAGCAGCCAGCAGCAGCTGCGAGCCAGATGGCTGGTCCCACTGCCGGACAGGAGGAGTGGCTACTCTTTTGCTGACTTGGGGCTCCCTCTAATGGAAGCCCAGAAGCTCTCCACCTGGTACAGGGCAAATAGAGGGGCTCATTTGCCACCAGTGGAGTAGACAAAATCTAGGACCCACCCTTAGGCTAGCTCACGGCGTCCAGAACTAACCCACATCAGATGGCGGTATGACCCAAACGCTGTGCTTCCTCTGGTTTCCCGGGTGCTCTAAGGTGCAGAACTAGAAACTGAGGACCCATCACCTTCACCCAGCATCAGCAGCCTTGGCAGTGAAATACTGGCAGCTCACTTGAGGAGCCTACTGTCCTGGTGCATGGCTGGGCTGCCTGTGGTCCCTGGGGACAGCATTATCCTGTGGGCATTCTGAGTACCTTACTCTCAGCACTATGAGAAGAAGGACAGGGCAGACAGAACTGCTGCATGCTGGGCCTGTGGCTGTACCTTTCCCACCACTGGGCTTTGCGGGAATGTCAGATGGAAGCAGGGCCAGAATCTGGTGGAGACAGGCTGCACCATCACCACCACCCTCAGAGTGTGCTTGGGAGCTGTCTGCAAACTCATGCCCTACAGCAGCCTCAGAGGGAACCATCTACATACACAGGCTTAGGTGCCCTGAAAAACTCACAAGGGGGCCTAGCCAGGCTAGGCAGAGCAGGGAGAGCCGAGTACCATGAGTACGGTTGAAGACAGATGGAATCACAAAAGCCTGAGCTATGACTGCCGAGTCCCCAGTGTGTCTCAGGGTGGGAAACTTAGACCCAACAGCCAAGGCTGCAGATAGGAGCCACTGATTCGAGTGAGCCCCGAGGGCCCTTGCCTGCCAGCTGGTTGCAGCCTCCTCTGCCCGCCCTGCAGGGTGTTTGCAAAGCAGAGGATCCGCTCACTTGCTGTGGGAGAATTTAAATTTGTGCCTGGAATGTTTAGGCTTTGAGTTTTGGAGAAATGGGACTCCAAGAAGGAAGCAAAACGAAGCCCCATTCCACACGGCCTGAAATGTGCCACAGGACCCCACCCCCACCTCCACTCCCACCCCCATGTACTGGAGGGAACCTCGGCTTCTGTAGAAGCCAGGCTGTGCACTGTGCCGTGTGCAGCCAGGGCCTTATCGGGGCTGCATGTAGACAGCAGCTTTTCCAGATTCTTCCATGTGCCGCACAGCCACACAGAAGAAAACCGGTGGCATTGGCCCCAGATGAGTTAACCTGCAGGAGGGTCCAGGGTTCGCACCTACTGAGACCATGAGAGGCTCAAATCTTCTCAGCCTTGTGGATGTTTCTGCGGGAGATTGGCTACAGAGGAAGGGCCATTAAGGGTCCCAGGGGGCTACCATGGGCTCTGGTCAGGACCTGAGAAGGTGGTCAGCGGAGCAGGGCCAGTTAACTGATGAAATTCAAGCACCTGAATCCCTCTGCCTAAGAACCTTAAGGACACTAGGCAATAAGCTGGGCCTGTGAATGGAAGAGGGAGAAGTAATGGACAGAGGGCGCAGGGGGCTGAGGAAACAGAAGGTTCTGGAGCCTGTGGCTCAGGGCTACACTGTCTTATGAGTGGTGAGACCAAAGTGATGCGTGCTGGTGCAATTAATGAGTGATTTAATCAGGCTTCAGAGAGCTCGTTTAGCTATAAATCGAGGTTTCCCATCAGTGTTTCTGAGCTGAAACCGACGGTCTGTGAATGCTAATCTAAGGCCAGAGTGAACAGACTGGGCCCGGGAAGAAGCCAAGGCCTAAAGAGTGGCATGTTGCAGCCCAGGGTTCCACAGGGCAAATAGGGTAGAGGTTTGGACCTCAAGAAGACAGGCTTCATGAGAGCTTCCTTCTAGTGTCACCAAGTTCCAATAATGTGTAAAATGAGGCATGGTATCACTATTTGTGAAGCTCAGAAGTCAGGGCTGGAACTCTGCTCAAGAGGAGAGGCCTGGCCAGGTGTGGTGACGTACACCTTTAATCCCAGCACTCGGTGGCAGAGGCAGATGGAGCATTGTGAGTTCGAGGCCAGCCTGGTCTACAAAGTGAGTCTAGGACAGCCAAGGCTACACAGAGAAACCCTGTCTCGAAAACAAAACAGAACAAAAAAAAAAAAAAAATGAGGAGAGGCCTGAGGGATAGTAGCCCCACAATCCTTTGTCCAGCCTGTCAAATATTCCCCAAGGCAGAGAGGCAAGAAGCCAGCAACCAGATGCAACTGGAGTCCACATCCAACCTGTGTGCCAGGACCTGTAGAGAGGTGGCCTCCAAATTCTTGGCACCAGTGGAAGGGAAGGCGCCGTCTCAGTTTCCAGTGGCAAAAGGTCCATCTTGAGATGTGGGCCCAGTCCAGGGGGAAGTCAGAGGGTTATTTGTCCTGGGAGGCACTGTAGGCACCTCTGCACTGCCATTTTCGTACCCAAGGTCCTCAGTAAGGATAAAATGGGTAGAGAGACCCACCAGCCTCCAACAAGATCATCCATTTACCAGAAACCTGGTGAGCAGCTGCTTGGTGTGTGAGCTTTTTCTTGAGAGATGAGGAAGAAATCCTGCTTGTCCCACTGCTTTCTGCTCCTGGGCCCAGCAGGCACCCATTCTCCTGGATCAGGCCTCTGGGCCCACTTGCCTTGTCCCTGGAGACACATACGCCACACACAGTGGGCTTGTTATGGCCCTGCAGGGACTTCTGGGGGTATCCGTAGTACACCAAGGGACCAGTTGTCAGCTCCTGAACTGAAGAGGACAGGCACCAGTACCTCCCCTCGGTACATAGTAACCAATGGAAGCCAAAGGGAAATTCCCGTGGTGCCTCAATCAGCAAAGGTGCAGAGGTGAGCCAGGCCTGTCTGCATGAAGGAACAAATGCCAACTCCTGGGGCCAGTGAGTGTTCCGGAGAGAAGCCAGGAGTTTGGTCCTACTGTGTGCCCTGTAACGAATAGTAATGAATAAGACCTGCAGTGCTAACTGCCCACTGGTGCGGGCACCATTGATCCCTGTGTTCTCTGGACCACATGCTGCCCTGACTCGAGGGTGATAAACTGAAGCACACAGGTGAGTGATGGCACAGACCACATGCACCACTACACGTAATCCTGCACTCTGCATGTGGCTTGGTGGGGTTGTTGGTCAGGCTGGGAGGCTTTCTCTGCAGGGATGTTCACGGATGTAGTGTAGGGCAGACCTCACTGCTGTCTTTCTCCCTCCTCCTGCCAGCGCCGACGGGGACTTTGCAGTCACCCACCTGACCAAAGCCCACCTGTTCTATGACGGGCGGGTGCAGTGGACACCCCCGGCCATCTATAAGAGCTCCTGCAGCATTGACGTCACCTTCTTCCCCTTCGACCAGCAGAACTGTACCATGAAGTTCGGGTCCTGGACCTACGACAAGGCCAAGATTGACTTGGTGAGCATGCATAGCCGCGTGGACCAGCTGGACTTCTGGGAAAGCGGGGAGTGGGTCATTGTGGATGCCGTGGGCACCTACAACACCAGGAAGTATGAATGCTGTGCCGAGATCTACCCTGACATCACCTACGCCTTCATCATCCGCCGGCTGCCACTGTTCTACACCATCAACCTCATCATCCCGTGCCTGCTCATCTCCTGCCTCACCGTGCTGGTCTTCTACCTGCCCTCCGAGTGTGGTGAGAAGGTCACGCTGTGCATCTCGGTGCTGCTCTCGCTCACCGTCTTCCTTCTGCTCATCACCGAGATCATCCCGTCCACCTCGCTGGTCATCCCGCTCATCGGCGAGTATCTGCTCTTCACGATGATCTTCGTCACCCTCTCCATCGTCATCACCGTCTTCGTGCTCAATGTACACCACCGCTCACCACGCACACACACCATGCCTGCCTGGGTACGCAGAGTCTTCCTGGACATCGTGCCTCGCCTCCTCTTCATGAAGCGCCCATCCGTGGTCAAAGATAACTGTCGGAGGCTTATTGAGTCCATGCACAAGATGGCCAATGCCCCTCGTCTCTGGCCGGAGCCTGAAGGTGAGCCTGGCATCTTGAGTGACATCTGCAACCAAGGCCTGCCATCTGCCCCATCTTTCTGCAACCCCATGGGCACACCAGTTGAGACCCAGCCTACGTGCAAGTCACCCTCCCACAAGGTCCCCGATTTGCAGACATCGGATGTTGAGAAGGCTAGCCCCTGCCCATCACCTGGTCCCTGTCACCCACCCAACAGCACTGGGGTCCCGATGCTTATCAAAGCCAGGTCCCTGAGTGTCCAGCACGTGTCCAGCTCCCAAGAAGCAGCAGAGGGTGGCATCCGCTGCCGGTCTCGGAGTATCCAGTACTGTGTTTCCCGAGATGGAGCTGCCTCCGTGGCTGACGGTCAGCCAGCTGGCTCCCCAGCCTCCCTGAAGGCCCGTCCATCTCAGCTTCCACCATCGGACCAGGCTTCTCCATGCAAATGCACATGCAAAGAGCCATCTCCTGTGTCCCCAGTCACTGTGCTCAAGGCCCGAGGCACCAAAGCACCTCCCCAACACCTGCCCCTGTCGCCAGCCCTAACACGGGCAGTAGAGGGTGTCCAGTACATTGCAGACCACCTCAAGGCAGAAGACACAGATTTCTCGGTAAGTCTTTTGCATGGGAAGTGCCCCTGCCCAGATAGGGTGAGATGTCTTGTGTTTCCCACACAGGATTCAGAAACCAAGGCTCCAGATAAAGTTGCATCCCTTGAGGTGCATAATGCAGTCTTTGCCCAGCATCCTGTACAGGTTTTTAAGCCATGCCGGGTTAAACAGGGCCCAGGAAAGCTGGTGGGGAGTAAGCAGGATCTGTCACTTCATCCAGGTGCCAGGACTTAGGAGCCCAGGAGCAGTAGGCTGAGAGACCTTTTCTAGCACTGTCATTTTAACACCCACAAGGGCTTCCTTTGACGTCTCCAGACTGTTGCTAGCTACTTAGAACTTCTGCCAGTCGTGCTTGGGTGACAGGCAAGGTCCCACACTGGCCTTTCTTTAAAATGCAATGAGGCTGCTGCTGCTGCTGCTGCTGCTGCTGCTGCCTGTAACCCCAAGAACAGCTTTTCCCTGGGCTCCCTCCTGGTGAAGGGTGGTCCTTTGAACTGTAGAAAGGCTGAGAGGACATAGAGAAGAGCATGGGGCTGCCAGAAGTTGGGGCATCACCCCACCCCTCAGTCCTTTGGAAGGTCATGGGCTGCCCCGTGATAGGCCCTCAGGAACTGGCCAGCCTACCCCCATTCATTCTTCGTGCTTCAAGCTTTGGCTCTACAGAGGCCTGAAAGGAACGTCCATGTCCCTCTGTGGGTGTAGGCCTCCTGACCCAAGACAGGCGTTCCCTCACTTTTCACAGAGTGAATGGTTAGGTTGGGCAGCAGTGTCAGCTCTGCCTGACCCGACCACCCAGGCGTTGTCTGCCTCTCACACAGAAGGGTCTCCCGGACATCATCTGGGCTCAGATGATGCTGAGGTTCAGGGCTTCTGGTGCTAGGCAAGCTGCTCCCCAAATCTGGCTCCTCCTGTGAGAGGGCACAGATTGGGGTGTGAGAATCAGAGCCTTGGTGAGAGGTCAGGGGAAGAGATCATCAAGAGAACGCCTGGCCTGGCCTACCTTTGTCTCTGCTGTGCCAGCTGAAATGTCTGTGGCGTCTGTCCTTTACATTGACCTTGCACTGGGCTGGCATTTGCCACTGTCCCTCCTGGGACCTTGGTTTCGCTGACTTCTGCTCATCTTCATACTCGACCTGGGGCTTGTTTGGTCTCTACTCTCAGACCTCTATGGTTCGTCTCCTGGAGCTGCCAGGCCCTGCAAAGATAGGGTCTAATGCCCCACATCTTAGGAGTCACCCCCATTTGAATTTCAGGGACTTTATGAAGCTGTTCTGGAGGTCTGTAGAACATCCCGGACCTCAGAAACATGATTGCAGAGAAATTTTGGTTCTGGAGCTGTCTTGCTGCAGCACTGGGATGGAGGAAGAGCTCCGGGCACGGGGATGAGGCTGCCGAGGGAGGATGGATGTGACAAATTTAATTGAAATCCTTCTGAAACCAGTGCATCCCCCAGCATAGTCCATAGCTGGGACTCGTGACCTCCTCTATCCCCACTGGCCTGCTGCAGCTGCCTGACCTGGTTCTGGGCCTGGGTGTTTGGTGACTTAACAGGGACAGAACAGCAGGGCTTTGGTCCATGGCTGTGGTGTTTCATCTCCAGAGGCTTGGTCCCAGGCACAGAAGCAGCCATCTGTTCTGAGGAGCCCTTGAACTTGGCTACTTACTTTCGGCTTATACCAACAGGACATCTGTGATGGCTTTGACAACTCAGGGTAGAAGCCCTTGCAGCTGGGGCGGCCGGTCCAGGTTTTCCTCAGCCGGCTTGAGTTCTGCTTGCTGTAGCTTACTCCCTGCTGCTTACATGTGCACTGGCTCAGGACCCCTTCATGTCCTGTCCCCGTGCGGCTCTGATCAAGCCTCGGGGTTATTACATGCCTTTCAGACAAGTGCTGTTGCTCACAGGACAGTGAAGAGGAAGGAGTGGGACAGTGGTGTGACAGCCACCCTGCCTGGAGTACAAGGCCAGGTCTTGCATGCAGAAACTGTCTTCAACACAATGCTAACTCTCAGGCCTAGTTAGGCCCAGGCATCAGTTCCCCGAGTCCACATTGTGGGATTTGGAAGAGCCTACGGGCAGAGCCAGTGGTCATTCGCACCTAACTGTCACTATACGTTGTAGCATAGTCCAGTGAGGACTGAGTGACCGCAGATGGTGGATATACACATTGTGCTTTGTGTGTGCTTGCTGCTACTGTTCACCCTCCCCCCTCCATGGTACGCCCCCTGGCATCATTGCCTCCATACCAGTGCCTGCTCAGCCTGGCTGTGCTACCTGTGGACACCTGCCCTTGTGAGAAGTGGGTGTGCACAGTCAGAGCCAGGCCAGGGGACAGGTGGACTTTGCTTTTGGACACTTAGCCACTGTGGAATAGCCCTAGTGGTCAATCCATTACCCAGCTTGTTCTGACCTTACCTTCTGGGCTAGGGCACATGGCTGACATCTCTCTGAGATCTGCTTTTTTTTTTTTTTTTTTTAAGTTAACTTAATTGTATGCTATGTATATGGATGTTTTGACTACATGTATGTCTTTGTACCACATGCGTGCCTGGTGCCAGCAGAAGCCAGAAGGAAACTGGAGTTATGGATAGCTACGAGCCACTATGTGGGTGTTGGGAATTGAACCCAGGACCTCTTGAAGAGCAGCCCGCACTCTTTTTTTGTTTGTTTGTTTGTTTTTTGCTTTTTGCTTTTCAAGACAGGGTTTCTCTGTGTAGCTTTGGCTGTCCTGGACTTGCTTTGTAGACCAGGCTGGCCTTGAACTCACAGCAATCCTCCTGCCTCTGCCTCCCTAGTGCTGGGATTAAAGGCGTGTGCCACCACACCTGGCACAGACAGTGCTTTTAATCACTGAGCCATCTCCTCAGGCCCTGGGATCCACTTTTGACATCTGTGCTGTGGGAAGGTAGACACAAGCCTCCGTGGTGCCACCCAGGCTTAGAAAACTTAAGACAGACTTCATCTTGAAGTCATGGGCCCTGTGTTTGTCCAGAGCATACCCAACCACCCGCCCTTTGAGATTAGGCAGCGGGCTGAGCAGGTAAGACCAGTGAGGGCACATCACAACCCCTGAGTCTCCTGTGACAATGTGGACTACCAGAAAACATTAAGATGAGTCTGAACTCAAAGGCCCCATGCCCCATAGATGCCCAGCCCACCCACATACTATCTTCTTCTACTCTACTGTGTGGCAGGCAGCTGCTGCTCTGCCCCAGCAGATTCTCTGAACACAGCTGGACAGTTACACGCCCCTTCTCCGCTTGTCACCATCCATGGGGATGCATGCAGATGTTTATCTGACGGATCTGATGGGAAAGGCAGGGACTGTAGCTCATAGTGCCAGGTTCCAGAAGGCTGTCTGGCTGCCCATGTGATGTGAGGGCTGGAGTGACCTGTGTCTGTGTTTGCAGGTGAAGGAGGACTGGAAGTACGTGGCCATGGTCATTGACCGGATCTTCCTCTGGATGTTCATCATTGTGTGCCTACTGGGCACCGTGGGCCTCTTTCTGCCTCCCTGGCTGGCCGGTATGATCTAGGGACACAGCAGGGGACAGGCCTGCTTGGCCCAGCTCCCTGGTCTCTGTAGGGCCGTGCTACTTGTCAGTTATCCCCATCTTCCAAACCTGCCGTGAGACACCTAGGAGAGAGATGCTGCTTCTTGGGAGCTGGAAGTTGGCACTGGTTCTCGTCAGGCCCTTGGCCTGCTTGGGGATGGATGAGAGCTGATACAGTTGCAGGCTGAGTCCCCAGCAAAGCTTCTCCAGAGCAAACGACAGTCACCCCCTGGCCTACAGACATCACATGCCCATCTGTGTCTCAGAGGATGACCCAGTGTTGGTCTCTGTTGTCCTATGAGGCCACAAGAATTAATCCCCCTTCAGCAGCCAGAGCTCAACGCGTCCCCCCTCCCCCCATCCCGTGGGATTCACCAGAGCCAGGGAACACTCACTGTGCTTCTGCTGCCCACACCCTCCCCCTCCCACCCCCACCCCACCACCATGATGCGCTCCCCTCAACCCTCCAGGCTGGGCTGCTCTCTGACTCAGGTGTCAGGTGTGAGCCCAGGCAGGTTTCTGTTTTGTTTAGATTGAGGCAAACTGGTAAAAAGCAAAGCACTGTGCAATGTGTGTGTGTGTTGGGGGTGGGGATCCATCCCACTCACAAGAGAACTGGTGCAGGCCCTCACAGCAGGACTGGAGGCTCAGGGTCACAGGGCCTCTAATGAGGAGCACTTCCTCCAGAACCCCCAGGAAGGCAAGGGTCCTGGGCTGTAGGTCCCTTTGTGGATCTTTCTTGATCTCCCTGAATGTTTCTTCCTCTCTGGGATAAAATGACTGAAGGAAAGACTTCTCATCCTATCCTGTGTTGAGGCTACAGTTCCCCGGAACACATCTTCTACAGGAGACCTGGGACTTTCTAAGCCAGCAGGAGTGGTAGGAAAGGCCCTGCGATGCTATGGGATAGGGTAAGCTGCCAAGACGCATCTAAGCAAAAAACAGGCCCTCTGACTCATTGTCCGAGGGCCACGGGCCAAGGTTAGGAGCGCCTCACCCCATCTGCCTTGCACTTAGGTTGTAGAGAAGACCCGAGGGACCCTCTTCCTCTTTCCAAGAGAGCACTGGACAACCTGGAGATTCCCCATGCTGAGGTGGGCCGGCGAAGAACATGCCGAGCCCACCTCTATGAGATTCCACTGGGTGAAGGACAGAACACAGGAGACACCCAAGAAGGCATCCTGTGTCGCAGTCCCAGCTGCCTCTCCGCTGGGCCTTGCATCATCTGCCAGCTTGTTGTAGGCCCTGAAACGGAGGTCCTTGTTTGGATAGCACTGGGGACTGCAGAAATGAAGGAAGAACTTAACAAAGTCTGGAACCAGCACACCAGGCTTCCAGTAGGTGCCACTGCCACCTCCGTGGTACAGATTGCCCATCCCAGCTGAATAAGGATGTCAGGGAGGGGGCACATCAAAGGGCCAGTGTTGTCCTTACCTAACTACCTGCAGGCAAATCCACCTTTAAACACAGAGCTTCTGGGCATGCTGGGGTGCTGGTGGGAAAGGAACCCTGGAAGCCCCCAGGATATTCCTGTGTACAGGAATGGGATGCAGAGGCCTGGGTCCTGAACCTTGGATGTTCTAGGCCTTCCCAGAAGTCCTAAGGGCACCAAGGACCCCACCTGCCATGTTTCAATCTCCCCTCCGCTGACTGTCCAAGTCACCAGCACCTACAGCGGAGCTCTATCTGTGTTGCACGATAAACCCTGGTGGGGAGATTCGTGCCAAAACCTGAGAGGCAAGGGGACACAAGCCTCAGTGGGGCAGGCAGCAGACACGCCTCTCAGATGTGAGTTCTACCACACCTGTATTCATGGCTCCAACCACAAGATGTGCAGACAGCAGCAGAGATTAGGGCGAGACCACAGTGACCACTAAACAGGGTTGCTGTGTTGTTCTCTCCTGGGTCAGAAAATGTGAATGGCTGGAGTGCTCCTGACAGGACGTCCCTACTCACACCCAGAAGCCAGAAGAGGAAAATAAAGCACTGTGTTTCCCCATGCCTACTCAGCTGGCCTTTTGTCTGCCTGATTCCAGTGTTGATGTATGGTTAAGATGAAGTTCACATAGGGCAGAGTGCTTGACCTGAGGCCATTGAGCCTGTGAGCATTAAAGAACTGTGTGGCCCCAGCCCCTCTAATATGTGAACATTATCACCCCACACTCCCAGGCCTCCCATTCTACCTCCTCCCATGGACAGCATCAGATAAAATGTGAGTCTTGGAGACCAGTTCGGCTAGGTCCTGGGCATCATGTCTGGGGTCTCACAGTGGACCTATGATGTCTGGCTTCTTTCACTCATGTGGCCAAGGCTCATCTGCAGTGTCGTGTGCACTAGACCCATTGCTGTTGTGTGCTTGTTGGTTCTTAGTTGCTGTTTCTGTCTGAATAAACCAAGTTGTGGCGTCTCCCCATCGGCGTGCGGCCCCGCACTCATTTCCAGGTGTCAGTCAAGGTGCTGTTGAAACTCTGTGTTCATCTCTGTGGGCATGTGTGGCCATTTCTCTTTGTGTCGATAGTGTTCCTTTGCTTTCTGTATGCCATGATGTCTTGACATGTTGAGCCAATCAGACTCAAGACTGCTGTTTCCACAGGTGGCCGGTTTCTAGTGCTCAGCTTGCTTGGAGCCTACCCACCTTCATAGCTGAGGGGCTGTCTACAGTAGCACCTATTCCTCACTAAACTCACACCAGAGCAAGCCACAAGGCAACTAGAGACCCCTTTGTAGCCCAGAGCCTGAGGGAGTATCCAGACTGTCACAGACTGTTTCCTCTCTGCAGCCTGACCCCCTCACAGAAATCCCTATGCAGGTGGTGCCACCCCTGTCCCGTATTGCTTTCATCTACTGATGGGCCTGGTGTGCTCTTCTCCTGGGAAGTTGCCTGGCATGACATCTTCTTGGTAGCTGCAACTGACACCCATCCTGTAGTGCCATCAGCCTCCCAGGGAGTCCCTGGTTTCCCTAGTAAAGTGAGATCTGGGCAGAGAGCCCTGGGGTCCATCCTACAGGGCGGAAGTGACCTCACTGTTCCCACAACTCTTGCGCACTGGTGCTTTTCCATGAGAAACATCTGGAAGTCCAGTGCTCCACACTCTGGGCTTCCTGCCACTCATACAATTGAGATCCGTTGGCACAAAGCCACTAGCTGGCCCTGGAACTGTCCTGACCTTTGTGGGGATCCCTGGTATGTGTCCGTGGTGTGCACACAGGCTTTTTAAAGAGCGACATGAGAACACGCCTGAGCTCCTGCAGCTTCACTCTAGTCTTCTATTTCAATCTGAAGAAAATGCCAGTTGCAACCCTCCAAACTGAGCTGCCGGGGCACAGCTGGAGGCCCACCGCTCAGGACACAATGCCAAGGGGAAGGATGGGATTGTCAGGTACTGGAGTTTGCACTGGGATTTAGATGGTTCGAAAACACGTTCCACTTGGATGTGCTGTTTACCCTTGCTGTTTGCAGGTAGGAGTTTCCATTATTTTAATCCTGCCTGACATTTCTTGCTATTTGCTGGCCTCACGGGTGATGCAGATAGAAGACACAGACCATCAGCATGTCTGCGTACCCTTTCTTTCTGACTGCAGTTGTCCATGTCACCAGTACCCAGAAGTCACCACTGTCCTTTGAGTGTACCCATTTCTACGTCCAGCTTATTATGTGTGTTCCATCCTGTGGGCTGCACTGCTGTGCCTGGCTTCTTTACCTTGCACAGCCAGTTCTCATGTGCTTCCTGTGTGCCTACTATACCATCTATTCCTCCATTTTCTTCACAGTGACATTTGGGTTGTCCGAGTTTGTCACTGTATAAGTGCTGTGGAAGGGTTATGGTGCGCACACAAGCTTTTCATCCTGGCATTGGGAGACAAAGGCATAAGAGTGAAGACTTCAAGGTCACCTTCAATCTCATTCCAGTTTAGGGCAGTCTGGGCTATGTCCTGAATGAAACGCCACTACCAACAAAAGCCTATCTGGGGCTGGGGAGATGGCTCAGCGGGTAAAGTGAGTGTTTGCTCTGTAACTATGGCCTGTGTTCAGATCTCCAGCTAAGAGTACTGGTGACTCTAACTCCTCAGACACTTTCTGCATTTCCTCACAGACAGGCAGGTCCCCTTGCTGGTTAGTCAGTCTAGCCAAACTGGCAAGCTCCAATCTCAGTGAGTGACCACATTGCAAAAAATAAGGGAATAAGTAACAGACATCAACCTCCTCCTCCTACAGGCCACACACACACACACACACACACACACAGCATGCACGCACTTAAACGCATGCATGCAAGCACACACATACACACATTCATGCACACATGTGCACAAACACACGATAAAGATAATTACAGTAATTTTAAAATATCTACATGTTTCTCTTGGGAAAATATGCAAGGCTGGAGAAAACTTGAGCAGCACTGTTATCTTCTGGCCTGGCTAGCATTTCTAAACTTCTCTAAAGCAGCAGAAAGCAAGAAAGCATGCTTAGTCTTTTTAAATGCACATGGGACACTGGCCCAGGCCGACCATGTGCGAGGCCTGAAACCAAGTGTGACAAAACGCATGACTGGGTTAGCAGTATACTTCTCTGACTAGCAAGGAATCAACTAGAACACCACATCTGTATGTCAGTGGAATCTGATGAGTGCATCTTTCCACCAGTGAGACACTTATGGTAGGTCCTGTGACATTTGCTGTTTAATGTGTTCTAACTGCTCTGCAGAGGAAAGCGTTATTTAATCAGCAACTCTGGACACTTTCTCCGTTGGACGCTTTTTTTTTTTTTTTTTTTTTTTTTTTTTTTTTTTTTTTTTTTTTTTTGAGACAGGGTTTCTCTGTGTAGCCTTGGCTGTCCTGGACTCACTTTGTAGACCAGGCTGGCCTCGAACTCACAGCGATCCACCTGTCTCTGCCTCCCAAGTGCTGGGACTAAAGGCGTGCGCCACCACCGCCTGGCCTTCTCTGTTGGTTCTTATTCTGGAAGCTGCTCCTTGCTTATGGCAAATGCTTTTGGGGGGGGGGAAGCTTTCCCACATTGATTGGAAACATCACTGTGCCTCCATCTCCTGACAGCATGGCACCCTGCTGCTCTTGGCACTAGACCATTAGAATAATCTAGCATGATCTTAGTTTAGACTACTGTTGTGCGACTGCCTGAGGCAGAGAGATTGCTGTCCTCAGCTCACACTGTCCCCAGTCCTTTGCAGAGGTCTCCATGTGTCAGCTGGACTCCCCTCCTGACAAAAGCTTCTCCCCGTGATTTTCAAAGTGGGTTTGTGTGTTAAACCTGGAGGTGCTGTGGTCCTCAAAATATCTTTTGCCAGAACCCTTGATATGAAATGTGTGCATTTTCCCCTCTGCCCTCTCACCCCACTGCTGCCTCAGATTTTTATCATCTGGTAGTTTGGACTGTGGGGTTTCCCCAGGAAGGATTTCATGATGAACGTCACCACTGTCTGCCACATGTGACACCAAGGACACATTTCACAGCCCACCGTCGGCTCTCATGGCCCTGACATTAGTCTGAGAGCTTAGGTCTTTCTCTGATGTTCAGATCTTCAAAGCCTTGCTACCTCAAGATACCCATGCCCCATTTACCACAGCTTCTTCCCTCTGGGCCTCATTATGAGGCTGCTGCCAAACACGCCCCCTGTACCTCTCTGCTGCGTGCACACTCCCCTGGGCACTTCTCTCCCCTGACCCTGCAGCTGGCTGACGGTTTCAGTAGCATTCTTGGTCTTGCTTATGTCTCCTGCTGACTTTGTTCCCCAGTTTCTTTTCCATATATCGTCCTTCAAGTTGGCTTCCTTCATTTATTCCTGTTATTTTGGGCTTCGGGTTATTAATATCCTTCCTTTCCTCCATGGTTCATTGTAAGTTTTTAAAAATTAATAGACCAAAGAAAACACAAATTCCTCCTTATCTGACTTAGACTGTTCATTTGCCTCAGTGTTTTTATCCTCAGATGTTTCCCTTTTCTAGTCAGTACATGCCCTAAACCTTCATAACAATGCTGCTCATGATTTGACCATGAGTGTACATATATGTACATGTGTATGTGTGTTTTAGAATGCATATGTGTGTGCATGCAGGTCCAGAAGGAAACTATTCATTGTCTTATAACAGCTTCTTGAAGATCAATGCTACACACATGTGCAAACACATGCATACATGCAGTGACACACGTACACATAGACACGCATGCACATTCAGAAAACACATGCAATGATAGGCACAGGAAAACTTGGATGTGTGCAACGCTGCATACAGAGACACACGTGCATACACAGATGTGCATGCATACACAGATACACATGCCCACAGACACGTACACAGAGACACAGACATGTGTGCAGGTATTAGTATACACATATATCTGTGTGCCCACATATGCACACATGTGCCCACACACATTGAGCTGTGGTAGGCTGTTCTTTCATTGGTGTCAAGCATCCCTTGTTCTGTGTCAAAACTTTTGCCATTTCCCAAGTGATGTGGGCTCCTCTTTGTTTCTGGACTTTGTGCTTAGCTGCACACATGGCAGCAGTGGGCCAACTACTTAATATCTGTTGAAAAAGGAAATACAAGTTCCTGACTCTTAGCTGGGCCAGGATTGGGAATGCGGGTGTCATGAATTCATGCTATTCCAGACCCTTGTCTGGCAGAGTGAAGTAAGACAGGAAGGCTTAGATAATCTCTTTGAGGTGCTGTCAGAGGATAACCTTGCTCTGAGACCCTGGAGACGAGGGGCCATAGATACCAGGTCTTAAAGTGACATCCCCATGCTGGGAGCCAAGCACAGAGGGACGTGCAGATGATCTGGACTTCCTGACTGGGGTTGGGGTGGGCCAGGGCAGGTGGGCTTTTGACTGAAAGAGACGGTAGGGCTGAAGTGAGGGCACCGCTCTGAGAGAACTGTCCAGACTATAACCCTGGGACCAGCCCAGCAAACATGACAGCACATGTGAAGGCCCAGAGGCAGCCATAGTGGGCAGCCTGCTGGGCTCTACAGCTGGCAGGAGGCCTGGATTTCACCCTGGAACAAGGAGTCCTGAGAAATGGAAGCCGTGACCAGGTTTGTGCCTTACTGGGGGCAGGGGTGGGGGGAATGAGAAGGGGTCAGCACAGGATCTGGGCTGAGCCTTGATGAGGCCTGGAGGGAGGAGTCTGGGCTTTGAGGAGGCCCAAGAATCCTGGAGAGTTTGAAGTAAGAAGGTGGCATCTTGGTGGGAGGCACGGCTGCCAGCAGGGATCACGCGCCTCACGTAGGCTGATGAGCAAACAGAGGTTTATCTGAACTTGGGGGTGCTACAAAGAAGGGGCTTGCAGGGTGAGCATCACATCACCCTTTTCCCTTCCGACTCCTGTCACGTCAGGCTCTTCCTTTGGCCTCTCCAGGACACAGTCGTTCTTAGTGCTGAGACAAAATGAGGGTGAGGGTGTTGGGGAAGAGCAGGGTGATTTGAAGTGGCAGAGGGAAGGTCCTGGCAAGAGAGAAGGGCAGACTCAGCTGGACTGCAGCCTAGGAGTCCGTGGCCCAGCCTCCTGGCACAGTGAGCTCAGGCTTCCCCACGTTGAGAGGAGCGAGGTCACCACACACTAGCTTTCATTGTGACATGGAAACAGTAGACCCTTGAGTTGTTCTCTGGTCCCCTGAACAGGGACAAGGCCATCATCCTCAGCCAGGGCTCCACCTTGCCCATCAGTGGTTCCCCGCTCCTGCCACCCACTTTCCATCACACGCGCACCCCGAAGCCCTTGTGCCTCAAGCTCCATCGTCTACTTGAGTATAAGGCTGTTGCACCCACCTGAACCCACCTGTGCTCACCAGCACTTGTGTTCACAGAGCTCTCCGCCCCACCTGTGTTCACTGCACCCTTCCCCACACTCTCAGACCTCAGGAGCTCTCACCTGGCCAGGTGTTCACTGGACCAAATACCTGAGGCCCAGTCTCTGTAAGCCTCTCCCATTATGGGTCTCCTCCAAGATCCATGAGCACCTACACTCTGGCTCAAACCTCTGCTCCATTCTGACTCCTCACACTTGTTGGCCCAACCAGGGTCTGCAGGACAACCAGCTCCGTCCCACTCTCACGGGCAGGGCCTCTTCCCAGGTGGAGACAGCACCGTCTCCCACTCTCTCACTGTTCAGCCCAAGAGGATATCCTCCACTCTGCCTATTCTCCCTTCTTACCTGATGGCTGGCGTAATGACAAAAATTCACCTGTTCACTCTGGAGTCTGCCCCTCCTGCCGTCCAGGGCTGCCTTTATGGCTGATAGCTGCCGGCTCACCTGAGAGGAAAGGGGACATCCCAGGGGCAGGGAATGTAGCAGCTGCAGCTTCCTGTTCTCTGATCTGTCTGTCCAGAGGGAGCTGGGCCCCTTGCGGTGAGCCTGAGCACATCAGGTCTTTGAGGCCCAAGCAAGTACCATAGTGCAGGTTCAGTGGCCAAAGTAAACTTTACATCTTCTAAATGAGGTGGGGTCACCTGTGGACACCCCAGGCTGCTCCTTGTTCATTAAGACTTTTTTTTTTTTTTTTTTTTTTTGGTGAAGGGGCTGACAGGGAAAGAGGAAAATGCACGCATGCACACATACATGCACACACGCACACACCCACGTGTGTGCAGGGACCCAGCCACTGTCTGCTTCTAGAATCCCTTCCAAGCAGGAAGTGGGATACCTTGGTCCTCAGGGCGGTGGATAGGTCCCCAGTCTCCAGGAAGCAGAGCTTCGTTATGTGATCCAGGGGACTCTACAGATTCATGTCTGCCTGGCTTTGCTGTCTCTACCATGAAGGGCATTGGGGGACGGTCATTCTCATGGAGGAAGGAGTTCAGCTTCAGCACGTGTGCTGGGGAAGGAAACAGCAGCTGGGGCCCAGCCTCACTAGTAAGGATGAGGCAGGGCAGGGTGGTCCTCACTTACTCTCTATGGCTGACTCGCAGGCCTGGCTCACCAGCTGAAAAATGGTGGCAAGGGACTGTGGCTCTCCCTGGAAGGAGAACGTGGCTTTGAGGACCCATGGCAGGTGCCACAAGGGAGTCCCAATCTCCAGATTATGGGCCTCACCCACCTTCTCTCCTCGTTCACCTTTGGACCCAGGTAGACCCTGTAGCAGGAGGTAAAGGGGAAAAAAACCAGTCAGCACAGAGGCAAGGAGCCGCAGGCATAGCAACAGCAAGGCCTGGCAGGCTTGACTCCACACAGGCTGACGTGGTGTCGAAGCCCCGACCCAGCTACCAAGTTGCAGGAATGTGTGCCCTCAGTTCCAGTGGCCATCCACAGCAGAGACAGTCTCAAGTGGACGTGGAGTCATCTGCAAAGGACCTTTCCCCACCTGTGAGTTCTGTGCTGGGGACTATGGGCGGAGCTCCCAAACAGCTGGACCATTGCCTAGAGAACAGCCCCCTCCCTTGGCCTGGAGGCAGGCCTGAGCTTCTCCCTGTGTCATGCCTACACTACACAGCCCACTTGAGGGCTCTAAAGCTGCTGAAACCCTACTCCTCTTGATTGATGGCTAAGGTGACCTACCAGGGAGCCGGGTCCCCACAAGTAAGCTATTGCCCTCCTTCCAATACTGGGAGCCATGGGGAGCTCTGAACAGGGAGCCCCTGAACCTGTGCTTGCACAGTTCCCTGTTGCTTGGCTGCCTTGCCTTGGGGGGTGTGCTTACCGTGGGCCCCACAGCCCCTGGGGGTCCTCGCTCCCCATTGGTGCCCCTGGCCCCTGCTGAGCCCTGGAACCCCTGAAAAATGCAGATATCAGAGTGTGAGTCTCAAGGAGACTATTCCTTCCCTCTCCCCCAACCTGGCTTGCTATCCAGGGCCCCATTGCCTCACAAGGATAACCCTAGCTACTCTCAGACCCTGCCCTCCTCCCCAGCATGCTCTAGGTCCTGTGCCCAAACCAGTCACCCATTGATGCAGCACCCAGGGCAGCCCCTCCCATGCCCTCCCCTGGCACATAAGACAAAAATGTTACCTATGTTCAATACTCAGAATAGGAGTTCCACCCCTCACTCACTTGTCCATCAGTGTTTCAGGATAGACTACCCACCCCTCACCCACTGTCCATCAGTGTTTCAGGATAGACTACCCACCCCTCACCCAAGTTCCTTCAGTGTTTATTCTACAGGGAAATGCTCCCTGCTAGGCTCTGGGTACTCTGGCAAAAACACACTGGGCTTTCCCCAGACCCAGAGAGTAGTCCTTGTAGCATTCCTGGAGAGTCTCAGCTGCTGGCCTGAGGCACCCTGTCGAAGGTTCACTGGGTACAGAGCTCACAGTGAAGACCCTCTGGGACTGAGGAAAGAACGTCTCAAGGTGCGGAAGCTCCGCGTTTCTGCAGGGCCATGCGGCTGCCTTTGCTGTCCCATCTGTTGGGGAGTCTGGCAGCATCTAGGCACAGCCAGTCTAGGCTCAGTCTGGAGCCCTGGCACCCCCGCCCTGAAGAGTTAGGGTGCAGGTATGGTTAGGCCTGTACAAGGGCCCCTTTCCATAGGAACCTGCTCCAGGGGCAACGGTCTTTTCTGGAGTAGAGTTGGGGTGCTTCCAGGTATAGACACCCAGATGCCCAGCAGAGAGAGCCCTGTGGAAGTCTGCAGCAGGAACAATTCCCTCCTCCAAAGTGATCTGGACAGTGGCAGGCGACGTTCAGAACCTTTCTCCCAAACTAGCCTACCAGGTCCAGTTCTCAGAGCCTTGGGGATCCTGAGCAGATCCTACCCTGGGGCCAGGTGGTCCAGGCAGGCCAGCCGGTCCCTCCAGTCCTCTCATTCCCTGAAGAGCAGAGGAGGGGGAAATGAAGATGGGGGCTTTCTACCGTGACCACCCCAACAGCCCCAGACACAGTCTCTTCTCACTAGCATTTCTCTTCTATCAACTTGATATCCTTTGGGTGCAGGCCAGCACTGCCCCCAAGAAGGTGACGTACCCTGGGAAGGTGGGATGTACAACTTGCCCCAGCTCTGACTAGAGGAGCTGCCTCCATTCACCCCATGTCAGGTGACAGCACTTATCCATAGCATGGGCTGAGATAGCTATCTTGCTAGCCAGGCCTCGGGGAGCAGGGCAGATGAGAAAGTCGCTGGCTCCCAGGCTCTGCCTGCACCCCCTTTCTCCCACTCACCACCTACTGGGCCTGGAGCCAGTACCTTTGGTCCCTGTAGGCCAGTTTTCCCGGGGATGCCTTGCTGGCCAGAGACGCCCTGTGAGGGAACAGAGATAATCCACCAGACAGAGGCTGATGTCATATGCAGAGGAGGATCCTACCCATAGCCCTGCCCTGCTCTGCCACAGCCCTGGTCATTACCTGTAAGCCTGGGAGGCCATGATCTCCTTTCTCTCCTTTGACTCCTGGTGGCCCCTGGAAGGAAAGATGGACTGAGAGGCAGGGATGAGAGACAAAAGGAAAGAAAACGGGTATAGAGCAGCACCTACCCTAGGTCCCTGGACTGCACGGCCCTGGGTCCCTGGTGACCCCTGCTGGCCTCCGGGGCCTTCAGGTCCTGTTTGTCCAGGTGGTCCCTGCTCTCCCTGGAGACACAAAGAGGAACTGAGAAGGCACATCCCCTATCCCCTCCCATTCACTCCCTGACTTCAGCACTGTGTCCACTACCCACCTGGTGGTTTTCATACTAGGCCACAAGAAAACAAAGGTGTCCTTAAGTGTACCCTGAGAGGATCCTGCTGGGACCCATCTGTAAGGTACAATCCGCCCCTGGTCACTTATCTAGAGCCACAGACAAGCCACAATAGAGCCAGGGTCAAAGCTGGTTCCTCACTCCACCCCAGTTCTGCTATTGTGCTCTGGCTCCAAAGGGGCTTGGAGAGGAAATGTGCACAGACATCACCAAAAGGCAAGAAGGGGCGCAGAAATGTGCTGACGCGTGGGGAAGGAAGGGGTGTCTCCGTAAACTCTGATACCCCAAACATAGGCTGGGTTCCCACAAGCTCTAAGGTGACACCAGATGCTTAAACTGAGATGTTTTTAATTAAACAAGCCACTGCTCCAAACATGATACAACCTATGGCTCGGTCTTCTTAAAGCACAATGATAAGTAAAACACCACACATGGAGCACTGCCACATATGAAACGGTGATGAGGGCCAGCACTGTCCTGGCTTCTTAACGAGCCCTTAGCATGTGGGGAAACAGCAGAATTAATAGTGAGTAGCTTCGAGAAGAAAATTGCTTGATCATGGCCGTAATCACTGAACAAATGATGCATTTATTCTGCGCCTGTTTGATTTGCTTTCCAAATTTCAAATAAACTAAGATTAAAGGAATATTGTTATCATGTAAAAATGCATTTAGTGAATTATGCCAGAGGAGAGACAAAGGCATCTGTACCGCCACACAGTACTATCTGACAGGGTTGCCAACACCACTAGTGAAGAAAAAGAAACCAGAGTTACAAACACTGGGCAGGTGAGGGACAGTGACCATGCACGTGATCCATGGGACTCTGAAGACACGGAGACAAAATAATAAGTAAGAAAGCTGGGTATGGGTCTGGAGAGATGGTTCAGTGGTTAAAAGCACTGATTGCTCTTCCAAAGGTCTTGAGTTCAATTCCCAGCACCCAGATGGTGGCTCACAACCTTCTATAGTGAGATCTTCTGGCCTACAGGTGTACATGTAGGCAAAACATTGTATACATAATAAATAAATAAATAAATAAACAAATAAATCTTTTATTTAAAAAGCTGGGTATAAAAACAACCCTCAAGGAGCCAGGTGTGATGGCGCACGCCTTTAATCCCAGCACTCGAGAGGCAGAGGCAGGCGGATCTCTGTGAGTTTGAGGCCAGCCTGGTCTACAAAGTGAGTCCAGGACAGCCAAGGCTACACAGAGAAACCCTGTCTCAAAAAACAAACAAACAAACAAACCTCAAGGAAAGAGCCTGTATGTAACCCACGGGAGACGCTGTGACAAGAACAAAGACCACCAGTCTTACCAGCAGCAAAAAGAAGCAATATTTAGGCATGACCCAGAGCCCCCCAACAAACAGGACACCATGCTCCTGGATGATAAAGGGCAAACTCTAAAAGTACCACTTCTTTCTAAATACAGCTATAACCTGAACTTGATTCCAGTTCAAACACCAGCAACATTTCCCAGGCTAAACGGACAGGTGAGTTTTACAGTCCAACAGTGAATGAGCAAGGAGAATCGCCGATGTTCCGAAGAGGATCTGACTGGGCTGGCAAGATTGCTCAGCAGATAGACACTTCTGCGCAAGCCTGGAGACTTGAGTTCAATCCCTGGAACTCACATAAAGGTGGACCTTGAGGACAGAGTTGTCCCCTGACCTGCACACGCACATGCACACGCACATGCACACACACATGCACATGCACATGCACAGCTGGCTGTGGGTTGAATCTGCCTGTGTTGAAGTTGTAGCTATGGAGGTTTACTGTCATTCATGATGCTTGGACCTGTCCAGTGGACAGGAACAGTTTGGCCAGGCTGAGTGCATGGGCCTGGTAGACAAGCCAGTGGGGAGGGTAGGACTAGGTGAGATTGTCCTCACCAGCAGGGCTCAAGCCTCAGGGGACAGGGACTAGATGCTAGCTTTTCAAGGACTGGAGATGGCTCTTTCCACCTCACACCAAGCAAGCTGGGGATGAGCCAACATGTGCAGGTCTGCAAGGCCCAGAAGCTCCAGAGAAAACAGAGGGTGTCCACTTTCTACTCCCAGGCTGAGGAAGGCCTTTTAAATGCTAATTGTATTGAACACTTATGTATTTAGTGTTTGTGGACACATGTGTGGAGGTCAGAGGGCAGCTTCTGTCAGTTTTGTCCTTCACAATGTGGGTCCTGAGAGTCAAACTCATGTAGTCAGGCTTGGTGGCAAACATGTCACCTTCTGTGGCATCTTTCCCACCTTGGGAGGCCTTTTTAAACAGCCTACACAATTCAAAATCCAGAAGAAATAGAGCAATAATGCCGGGGCCAGGCGTGGTGGCGCACGCCTTTAATCCCAGTACTCGGGAGGCAGAGGCAGGTGGATCGATGTGAGTTTGAGGCCAACCTGGTCTACAAAGCGACTCCAGGACAGCCAAGGCTATCACAGAGAGACCCTGACTTGAAAAACAAAACAAAAACCCAAACAAAGAAAGAAAGAAAGAAAGAAAGAAAGAAAGAAAGAAAGAAAAAGAAATAGAACAATAATGTAGACTGGCCAAAAACTACCCTAAAAACCTACATAGAAACTAGTTACAAACAAGGTCAAAGGGCACAGGAAAAATGGCAAGGAAGTCACAAGTCATTTCAGCAGCATAGCTGACTCCAAACTGTAAAACATCCCAGAGTGAAGAACTGGAGGACACGTTTATGACATGAAAATCCTGGCAGTTTCTGAAAGATGCTAGCATAGCAAGCAAGCTAGAATAGCAAATTTCAGGCTAGTACAGGCTACACAGAGAGACCTCTCCCAAACATACAAGCCAGAAGAACCAAACCAAACAAAACCACGGTCATGCCCATTTTTACCCACCAGGCTGCCTACTATCAGCCAGCCATCCGGGAGAGGTCTGCAGAGCAGCTGGCCTGCCTTGGGAGAACAGGTACACATTGCTGAGTGTCCAAGGGGCACAGCTGGCACTGTGCATAGAAGGACCCAGGGATCCATCCCTGAGGACTGGTGAACTCCTGCAGAATGTGCCCACACAGGGAAGTGGACTGCAGCACCTTTAGAGGCGCCGAGCACTCACTTCACTAGCCACACATGTCCGCAGTGCAAAGACCTCAGCCAGCTCTGCCCAAGGACACACAGTCCTTCCTCAAAGGCACAGTGCCAGGTGAGGGCAAGGCAGGGTATGGGATGCAGTGTTACGGACCCTTTGGAGGACTCAGAGGTGGGTGAGGGTGGCAAGGCCAGGGAGAAGCATATTCCAGCAGGTGCCGCCACTCCGTGCACATCTTGTGCTCTGTACATGTGACGTTCTGGCCTACCAGTCTAGAATGAGGCAGGAATAGCACCTTGTAGGCCGCTGTGGGGGTGTGGTGCTGCTGCTGAAGTACACCGCTGTCAGCTTCACGCGCCTCAGACCCAGACCCTCATCCCAACAAACGCGTAGACTATTGCGCCAGTCCCTGCCCTGTGTAATGAGACCAATTCTCCCACTCTCAAAGCAGCCTACAGCAGACTGTCATTTAGCTGTTTAATCTGCAAGACTACAGGAAAAACACTGTCTTTTCCACAGTCAGGTGGTGTTTATTGAGACCGGCACAAGTCTCACCTGATGAGACTTGTGAGCATGGAGCACACACAAACATAGGTTTCCCGAAGCCTGCCTGATTTTGTCTGTGCAGCGCACATACTGTCTGGGCCTGTGGTCATCGCCACTGCTCTAGTACTTGGCAGTGTTCTGAACCCAGACTCAGGAGGAGGGCAAAACACGGTGTATATTTTTCTCCAAATAATCCCTTATCAACTCATTTTACTCGTCAAGATCAACTTTAATGAGTCATTCTTTGGGCTGTTGGTGCCATCCCAGTTGGTACAGATACATCTCAAAAAAAAAAAAAAAAAAAAAGTGACACTGTGCTCTTGACACACCCACAAACCTCTGCAGAGTCAGACCCACTCCCCAACATGCCCATAGACCCTGTATGTGCCACAAATTCTGAGGCTAATCATGTTTGAAACCGCTTTGGAACTCAGTCCCCTGTGTGCTGTCGATGAAGAGTTAGCAAGAGCTGATGGAGGGGGGATGAAGAGTGAGCTGAAGAGCTGGGCAGCCAGGCCACACTCACTGCCCCCCCAAGCCTCAGTTTCCCCACCTGTGCCATATGGGAGATCCTTCTTGTAAGAGTGGGTGATGAGCAAATATCCACCAAATTCTAGGTTCAGGGCCAGATGTCCAGCAGGGGTCGGGGAGCACAGAAAAATCGCTGATTTATTTCCCCATGCTGTCAGAGCCCTGCTTTTCTACAGCTGGGAGCCCTTTCCTATGCTCTGAATTTGCAGGGGTCTCCCACTGCAGGTCAGACCAGGCTCATGGCTCCTGTACTCCATAAGGCCTACCTTGGGCCCTGGATGTCCTTGCAGTCCTGGGGTGCCATTCCTTCCGGGGAGGCCCTGTGAAGATACAGACAGGACTGAGCATCAACCCCAGCATAGCCCGTAGTCCCACTCAGGCTCCCTCTCATATCCAGTCTCCTCCAGCCGTGGATTCCTATCTGTGTGGCCGTGAGGAAAAGGATCCTCCAAGATCGAGGGCATCCTTACTGACCTCCTCCTCGCCGGGCACCCACTGGAGTGAGGCAGATTTGAGGTCACACCCTGAGCCTGTAGACAATGAGGCCTGTGGACTACCACGTGCAGAGTAAGTGGTCTGTACAGGTGCCCTGTGACCACCGGCTCTGGAAGCATTGCCACGCTGCAAGACTGGCCCAGGAGCCTTGAGCTTGCAGAGAGAATACTGGAAGATGTGTGAACATCCTCTAAGGATGCCATGGCCTGCCCAAGGTGCTGACCAGCTCCTCCCCAGTGCCCAAGGCAGAGCTGCCTGCAAGGCTATGGGTCACAGTTTGCCCACCAGTTGCCACCAGGACAGTCCTGGAGACCAGCTAGACCTGGACTCATTCCATCAGGAATACTGGAGAAACTCGAGTTCCTTGTAGGGAAAGGCCAACACCTGCCCACAGGTGGAGAACATATCTAAGAGGAAAAAGCTCAGCCAGTGTGCAGGGTGGCTGGCCAGACTGGCCTGGTGGGCCTGCTAGCCCTGGAGGAAACCTAAGGAAGCCAGTACTCTGGGCAACATGGCCGGGGAGGGCTGCTGGTAGGTCTGGTTTTCTGAAGGCTGGTGGGAGGGGCATATGGAGACTACTCCACCTCCACCAATGGCAGCATAAATCACTGGTCACCCCCAGGGGAGAAGACGATGGACTCACAGGAGGGCCTTGGGGCCCTGGTGGCCCAGGGGTCTCAGATGAGCAGGCACAGGCTGAACGAAAGGCTGGGCATGTCTCTCCATCCCTCTGGAAGAAAAGAAATCATTTGCTCAATGGACCTTTCCCTGGACGTCAGGAAGCCTGTAGCGCTGTCATTGGAGGGAGGACAGGGCAGGTCAGAGTGAAGGCTCTAAGCCCTGTGTATGCAGCGGGCTCAGGCGTCCTTCCTGGATATTAATATGAGCCCTACGGTATGATGGTGTCTCCCTTCCCTCACTTCCCCCCAGGCTCCTAGCATGGCCAAGCTCAGTGTGGGTTCTAGTCCCCAGCAGGCCTAGAATGGTTCCACAGCCCCCCTGAATGAGCCTCTATCTGTAGAGAAGGGGAAACAGCCTCTCTAGGACTGACCAGGGACTTCTGACACACAGTTGTCAGTCACTGATGGAAAGTGGGTGTCCTGCATATGTCCCAGTCCATGGCAGCTGCTGTAGCTGTAGACGAAGCTTCTTGGCCTTCCCCCCAAATGCCTGTGGGACTTTCCTTATTCAGCCGCCCCCCCACCCCACCCCTGATATCTCATTCAGAAAGCCTGCTTTCATCTCTCTCCGCATAGTGGGTTTAGTCATGTCAACTACCCCCGATTCTGTGTCAGGAAGCCTTATAGGCACTCTCAGGGGGCCAAGGGACAATACCCAGAGCCTTGCTGCCACCTACCAATGCAGGAAGCTCGCAGCACCTGTCCTTGTCTGCCCAGGCGTCACTGCACACAATTTGCAACATCTGGAGCTGGAACTGTGAAGCAGGGGAAAGGTCAGATCCCACAGGCAGAACTCATCCATCCCAAAAAACAAGGCCCAAACTTACTGTGGCTGAGCTGCTCCGTGGCCCTCTGGCCTTGGCTAGCCTCCCTAGTGCGACGAAACCAGCTGTAGGTGGGCTGCCAGAATCCCCGATAGGCCGCTCAGCCACCTTCTGACAGTCCACGTAAAGTCTGACCTTGGAGTGGCCTACAGCCACATGCACCTGTAGACACCCATAGTCAGTCTCCCACCTGAGATCACATCAAGACAGATTAAGGAGGCCCAACACGTAGGGTCTGGGGGCAGATCCTGATGGAACCTCCTAGGGCCTCAGCTTCCCCCAGAGAAAGCTGCTGCAGGAGCCTTCCAAAGAGAAGAATTTGCTCTCTGACTCAAATTAAGGAGGGACAGTCAGAGCAGAGGCGCACCAGGGCCATAGGCAGAGATCGACTAATGTTCAACTCTCAGGGGAGACAACCACACACAGGGAAGGCCACGCGAGGGTCAGGGCCCACAGGGCTCATGCAGGCAGTTCTCAGGACCTTGTGGAAGCTTCCGAAGAAAACCTTCTTTGCCTCCTGCAGGTCAAAGGTGACCTCCTGCAAGGCTGCCCTGGGATCATGGTTGAAGTAAGTCAGAGACTTTCTGCCAGCTGCCAGGGAGGATAGGGAGCAGATGACAACAGTAAATTGGAAGAGGGTGGCCAGTGACAGACCAAACGCAAAGCTGTGGTGCTCTCTGGGGTCTGTTGATGGCAGGCGCACATGCCTAGCTGCCTGGGGAGAACTACAGCTTGCACTAGAGTTGGCATTCTTGGGCTCATGTTCTATGAGGTTAAGAAGGGAAATAGACCCCATCCCCCAACTGCCAAGGGTGAAATGGGGCCCACAGTCACCATCCAGCAGGACCCCAAGGATGGGCTGGAAGTCCTCAGCCATGATCTGCCACAGTGCAAAGGCTTCTCGGGGTGTCTCGGGGAGTAGACGCACAAGGAAGACGATGGTGTATTCTGGTGGCAGGGTTGCTGGGTAGATGTCACTGGAGAGGCGAGGGATTGGAACAGACATCAGGGGACTGTGATGAGGTCTCCCTGTCTCCATTTCTGCATAAGGAAATGTGCAGCCCCAACCCAAAACTGTCAAGAGTTCAACAAGACGTGCCAAGGCCCCTGGGCCCACAGACCATCTGTTTCCTGAAGCCAGGACAAGGCTGCAATGGAGGTCACTGGGCAAGGACTGATGAGACCCTTATGCCCAGTAGCACTGTAGGTTATAAGGGCCCTGACTAGGCAGACTATAGCAGGAAGGTCCCTTGAGCAGTCCTGGGGTTCAGGAGTTGCTCCTGCTGAGTCCATATGCTGGGGTGTCAGAGTAGACAGTAGGCCACAGTAGCCCACACTGGAACAAGCTCTCAGAGCCTGAGCTGGCTACACCCACAGTGATCCTTTCCCAGCCCCCTGAGTTCTAGGATTCCAGGCGCTACCTCACACGGAACAACTGCAGTTCTCCAAACACACTGACCGCATGTTCTTCACTCCACCACAAGAAAGGAATCTCCTTCACAGCAGCCACTTGGGTTAAGTGAGCACTTTAAGGAAACTAGTTATCTGTCTCGCCCTCTTCTGGAGCCCCAGAAAGGCAAATAGATAGACTGAGGGCCACAGAAAAAGCCACTTACGTGAGGAGAGGGACAACAGAGGAAACTCACTACTAAGGGTGTAGACAGCTTTAACGAGGCTAGTGGTGGGAGTGGAGACAAGACAGCGGGGGAGACAAGGGAGAAACGAGACCGCAGCGGCCTGCGCTCCAGGTAGGCGACTTGAAGGATGAAACACCTGCTCTATGGTAGAACTCCCCCACCACCAATAAAGAGGTGTGTTGTAAAGCACGGCCCTCCAAACAGCACGGCTGCCATCCTCACCAGGCCAGCTATGCCTGCTTCCAAGAGGCCATGTCAGCTGGGCCTCAGGGAAGGAGGAGGGGATCCTTGGAGCCTCGCTTGAGAACCCAGCCATCCCTCCTGCACGGCTGCCTGCATGAAATTCTGTCCCGGCTGCATGTAATTGTGCCCTGGCTGCACGCTGCCTTGTGTCTCTAGCGTCTATAACTTGGGAGAACTTAACTGAAGGGGAACGTCGTTCATGTGGCTATGGAGATGTCACCATTCATGCTGGGTAAAGGCTCCTTCCTGGTGGAGTTGCTTTAGGCTCCTGTAAGCAGCCTCTTACCCATGCTTTGTGAGTGAGCCCAATTGACTTATAAGGAATGGGTAGGTGCCATTTAAGTCTCCTCAGGCTGGAAAATCTGGGGCAGAGTGGGAAGGAAGGACAAGGGAGGAAAGAAGAGATGGTGAGAGAAACCAAGAGACAGACATTAAGGCGAGGTACAGCAGGGCCAGGCGTGGTGGCCCACGCCTTTAATCCCAGCACTTGGGAAGCAGAGGGAGGTGGATCCCTGGTCTACAAAGGGAGTCTCAGGACAGCCAGGACCACACAGAGAAATACTGTCTTGAAAAACAACAAACAGACAAACAAAAAGGCCGAGGGAGAGCCAAATATGCCAACCCTGACATGAGGACCAGGGACACCAGATGGCAAGGTCAAACACAAAGTACATGTAGCAATGGCTATGCCTGCCTCAAAGGACACTCCTCACAAGAAAATGCACAAGTTGAT
>OU015742.1:57271865-57295070 GCA_907169655.1 Acomys percivali
CACACACACACACACACACACACACACACACACACACACACACACACAGCCTCACATAATTATGAAGCCATCTTTGACCAGAAGAGGCAGAGAACAGAGTGAAAGTGGCCAGGGCTGGGCAAAGGACCTGGGGTGTCAATGAAATATGCAGTTTTCTTTTAGGAATGATGCCATTGGTGTAAGTAGCCCTTAATATACTGTTCTTTTTTGTTTATGTTTTTGTTTTTTTGAGACAGGGTTTCTCTATGAAACCCTGGCTGCCCTGGAGCTCACTGAGTAGACCAAGCTGGCCTTGGACTCACAGAGATCCACTTGTCCCTGGAAAGTGCTGGGATTAAAGGTGTGTGTCAAATCCTAAATTTACTGACAACCACCCATTGTCCCCCGTAGGTGAGTGAGTGTGGGCACATGAGTTCTATCTCAACGGAGCTGTTAACCAGGAATCATTGTAGCTCCAGCAGGAGCCGACAGCCAGTGGCCTCAGCCATGTGCTGTCACCAGACAGGATGGGAGCCTTAGGACAAGCAGCAGTAGTAATGAGGCATGGCATGGCATCACTGTTGGACCCAGAGCTGCCTGTGGCCATGCCTTGCTAGTGCTATCCCCAAGGGCAGGACCAGACAATAGTAACCCTCTACCTGTAGTTGCCCGGCCTTGTAGGCTCTTGCCAAACCCACTTTCATAGACAGGAAACACAGAGACCAAGTATTCTGTGTTGGAGGTCAGGTTTCGTAGCTCCATGGATGAGATGGGCCCTTCCACCATCGCCTAGGCAGGAGAACTGCATCAACAAGGTGTAGGCTTGGCAGACATGATACTGCCATCCTGAGAGATCAGGTCTCCACACAGAGCAGTGCAGCACCAGTCACCATGGAGACATGCAAGACCATGAAATTCACCTATCAATGCGTCATCAAAACCACATCTGATGCCTACAGCCACGGCCCAGGACCCCTCAACTCCGCCCTCCTCGGCTCTCCTGCCTCATGTGGACTCATCTTCTGGAATCCTTCAGTCTAGTGCTCATCCACAGCTCAGCAGAACCCACCTGACCCATGCTGGTAGAGTCCTGTCGGCTGCTCAACTCCCAAGGATGGTCTTAGCAGAGGCTGAAGCAGGGAGCCCCCTCTTACCTCTTTGGGGGCACCACCCCTGGAAGGCTGCCATACAATTAGATACTTGAGGGGTGGGTATAAGGCCGGAGCCCAAGACAGGTGAATGCTGGATGAAGTGACACGGGTTAGGGTCAGTCCGGTGGGCACAGGGACCAGAGTAGCTGCTGCTGGTTTGACTGCAAGGAAAGGTAGTTAGGGACCAAGGAAAGACATCCATCTACTCCCCCTGGTGGCCATTTAAGGAAGTACAGGGAAATCCCTCTATACCCACCCTCAACAAATCCAAGGATATATTCCTCCCTGGTTTAGCCTACACACCCTCATGGGCCATGAAATTTGCCCGATGTGGCTTCAGTCTTTCTGTGTCTCTGTCACAGTGGTGCTGTGTGCTTACCTGGGCTCTTCTTGCCTTGGATTTTTTGGCAAATGAGGCGGCTGAGCAGATCAGCTAAGGTGGCCAGCTGAGGGAAGTCCAGCACATTGTGGACAGTGATGTCCAGTGGCTGAGATGCCAGGAGCTTCAGTTCAGCATCATCGGCATTCTTCACACCTGTTTTGGGGAAGTGTGTGCCAATAGGCCACACTAAGGCTTCCATCATATTTACAGACAAGACCGCAGAGGAGGGACCTACCAGAGTCCCTAACATATGGGGGCTGGCGGGGGGGGGGACACAAACTGAAGCCATATATCCTAGATCCCACGGGGTCTCAATGAAACATAGGAATGGAGCAGGGGAAGCTCTGGGAAGCAGGTCAGGCTATGTGGATGCTGGTGCCAGGTGCCCGCCCATAATGGAGGAAGCTCCTAGAACAACCCCACATGCTTGGAGTTTCCTTCCTTCCCACTAGAGTGCAATGAATGTGGTTAATAGCCCAGAGAACACCTGGAACAATCCTTGCTTCGGGAGCAGATGGGGAAGAGGGAAGAGGTGTCAGGCACAAGGACAGCTGCCAGGCAGGGGACCAGTTTGAAGGCTACTTGCAGTGTGAGTTGGAGGGTGGCAGGCAGCAGGGCAGTGTCACATCAAGAAGCAGGAGCAGTTTTTTGTGCAGGTGCTGCTGCAAGGTGTAAGCCATGCACCTCGATGGGGCTCTGGGCTCTATGGGTGTGGAGGCTGCGGATCAGCAGTTAAGCATGCGTCCACTTTTCCAGCAGAGATGGTGAAGCCAGAGTGCAGGTGTGTCTGTGACCCAGAGCCCGCCCCAGCCATGAGCACTCCAACCCAGGGACCAGGCACTGTGCTGGCTCACCCACAACAAAGACATCAATGTCCTGGTCCTTAAGAACGCGGGCAGCTGAACGCACATCATCCTGAGACTTGCCGTCTGTCACCAGAATCAACACTTTGGCTGCGTCTGGACGGACACCTGCTGCCGGCTTCAGGTTATGCCCCAGCACATGGGTTAGGGCAAGGCCTTAGGAACATAGAGGACAAAATGATGGGCATCCACTACGCCCTCCTCCTCAGGTACCCTCACAACCACAGCTGATGCTGGCACTTGGGATCAGGGACAGCTCTTCCTGTGGTGGGTACCATGGCCCAGCAAGGCCATGCCTATGTCTTCTAAGCCACCTGCACTGCTGACAGTAGAGCTGAATTGGTCGCAGACAGAACTGCCGATGATCAGTGCCAACCCTTACTCTTGACTAGGTGCCCAAAGTCCCACACTTTTGCCGAAGGTTGGGGCACGTGTCAACTTTGCCCTCTAAAGTGTGAAGTGGGCTCAGCACCCACCCATCACATAAATGTTCAGGAGTGTAAGGGGTTACAAAAGGCAAGTGGCTTCAGAACAGCCAATCCTCAGGCCAGGACATACCTGTGAAGGTGTTTCCTCCCTTGTAGCGGAGGCTGTGTATGGCTGCCAGCACTTGCTCCTTGGTGTGGAAGGAGTTCAGGTCCCACTCAGTCTGCGGATCTCCACTGTACTGGGTCAGACCTGAGGGTGGGCTCTGGTTGCTGGGCTGAGGGGGCTTTTTTGGGGGGGTACTTTATGTTTTGCATCATGTGAAGGGTGGCAAGCATGTTAGGCAAGTATTATACTACTGTCTCCTCAGCCACAGGGCTCAGTTTTGAAGACCAGATCCACGGAATAGTCCGCTCTGGGTACAGGCTTTGGGAATCCCACTCTTGGGGAAAGACACATTTTCAGGGCCCAAGGCTCTCATAGGGGTATCATCAGAGACTCTGACCGGGAGCCAGCCATTCCTGCAGACCATAATAGTTTTCTGAGGGCAGCTACCATCCTTCTGCTGCTGAGGACTTGAGAAGTCCAGTCTCCCCCAAGAGCAGGGCAAAGGAGATGGTACCCACCTACTTGGACTTTATCAGGTCCTATTTCAAAGGGCATGATGATGCTGGCCAGGAAGTCTTTGACCTGCTGGAAGTGTCTGTGACCGATGCTCCAGGACCCATCCACCAGGAAGACTATGTCAGCCGGTGTTGGAGGCGTGCAGTGGAACTGGGGGTCAGCTGAGGTGGGTAATAATGGGTAAGGTATGGAGTGAGGCTTATGGCCTCCCCAGGATACCTGAGGTCTTAGAGGCCTGACTCCAGCCCTCCAAATACACTTCCCTGGGATCTTGGTAGGGGGTCAGAATTTCCAAGGACTTTGTGTCTCACCAGACTTAGAAAAGCCCTCATGCATCCTGGTTTGGGGTTTCAGTTCCTCTAAATCCCCTCAAGGAAGGCTGATCATAGTCTCAGGTCTAGGAGTCACTTCTGCCTTCTAAGGCCTCTGGCAACACTATGTCTGATCCTGACAATCTAGTCCCTTGGCTGAGCGGGTTTCAGCACCCACATTCCCAGGCCCAGATGCCTATAGGTGGCCACCTGGCATGGGTGGGAGGAGTCAGCACCACAGCCAGTCCAACCTGGGCAAATTGGCAGGAAGAGCAGGCAGGACTGGCAGCAACCTCAGGATCTTCCATCGCCCTAGAGTTCTTTGCCGATCATGCCCCTAACTGGGGCCCCTGATAATTTGACAAAGATGGCACCAGGCAGGGCCTCGTGAGGTTTCTGAACACAGGCAGATGTTTCCTCTGTGGCTTCTGATCCTCAGTCTAAAAGGGAGGCATGGACCTGCCCTAAGGCCCTCAGCAGTGGGGTGACGTTGTACTAGAAGACCCTCTCCATAGCAACACAACAGGAAACAGGCCTGGATGTGAGGGAGCAATTGGCCAAGTCTGCAGACACAAGCCTCCCCACAGCTCTGTGTCTGGCGGAGAAGGGGGGTCCTCCTGATGTGATGGGAGACAGAGGAAGGCAGGGCCTCACTCCATCTGGCTCCACAGGACACAGCTTACCTAGCTTCCACCGCTTTCCCATGGAGGCTGCAGTGTGGCTCCTCCTCTCAGGGTCTGTGGTTGGCTCAGTAGGGCCCTGTAGGTCTTGCTTGAGTTTCCTCTGATCCTTGCTGGCCACTCCTGGAGGCCGGGGGGGGGGGGTGGGGGGTGGGGTGGGAGGGGGGCGGGGGGGGCGGGGCGGGGGGGGGGGGGGGGGGAGGGGTCACAGCTGCTGCCAGGCACCTCTCAGACCTAAGCAAGGGCTCTAGAACAAAGACCGCCTGGCCCCTATGCATGAGATTAGTGAGTCCAGGAGCATGATGGGTAAACCCAAATTAAAACTAGAACATTTGGTCAAATGCAATCAAGAACTTCTGGCCATATGACAAGAGACACAAGAAGTTTCAGAGGGCTCCCCTGCCCCCAGGATTTACTCCCACTCTACTCTGACCCACCTAGAATGGGCAGGTCCCTGCTTGAGGTGAAGGTCATGCTGGGCTCGGATATTTTCTCAGGGTCTGGGGCCACCAGAGGGAAGGAGGTAGGCTCCAGGGTGGGTCCCACAAGCCTCCGGCTGCCTCTGCCCAAAGAGTGGCTCTTCAGATCCTCAACTGCAGAAGGGGATGAGAGGGACACTATGAGGACACCAACCTGAGTTGGGAGCAGGGGTTGGGGCTTGGGAGTGTGCGTACTTCCTGAAAGCAAATCCACAGACCTGCCCACCTCATGGGAGGGGAGCAGCAAGGTCAGGAGCAGGAAGCAAAGCCTAAGCAGTTCACAGATGCCCAGGCCACAGACCCTCAACCCAGAGGCCTTCCACCCACATAACCCCTGTCTGGTGCAGGAGGACTTACTCACAAACTCCCTTTGTGCCAGCAGGACAGGCCCAGAGTCAGTGAGCTCGAAGATCTGCAAGGTATAGGCCTTGGAAGGGCTCAGGCCGCCCACAGTGGCCTTGGGGGTCTTGGTGGTCAATATCAGCTCCTGTTCCAAGTCCCCTAGGTGGAGGTGGAGAGTTGTTGAGACTGCCAAACTTACTGCACATGTGAGTACATACATATGGTTGGTATGTGTTCATGTTAATGTATTGTGCTGTACATATTTGCACACGTACATCTGTGGACGCACGATATGGGGTATGTGTGTGTGTGTGTGTGGATGTGAGTGGATGTTTGTATATGTGTGTTGTACACATTTGCATACATATATGCATATGGAATGTACGAGTGTATGTGCTGTGTGTGTATCCTAAGGTGGTACTCATGTATGCATGTGCATGTAGGCAGGTGAATGTGCACTGCTTGTGTGCTTTGCATGCATGTAGGTACACAAATGTGTATGTATGTACATATGAGTTATGTGTCCTTCATGCATGTGCACTATATGGGTATATGTGTACATGAACATGTGCGCATATGCGTATGTGAATCAGGTGCCTTGAATGCATGTGCACCATGTGTATATCCATATGTATGCACAAGTGTACATGGATTGTCTATAGTGTAAGAATTAATTGAAACTAATCCCTCAGGGAAGAGAATGGGATAAGGTCAGATGGGAGAGCCAGGCATGGGAAAAGGAAGAAGCTGTGCAGAAGAACCTGTCTTGTGGGAGAATATCTGCTTTTCCTTCTTTGGAATGCTGTCATCTAAAGATAGGGATGGATTCCAGTACTGAAAAACAATCATACCAGGCCTAGTGGTACACTCCTTTAGGTCTGTCACTTGGGAGGCAGAGGCAGAGAGGCAGGCAGATTTCTATGCGTTCAAGACTAGTCATGTCAACATAGCAACTTGCAGGCCAGCTAGGGCTGTCCAATGAAACCCTGTCTCAAGATAGAACAAAGCAAAAACCACATAATTCCAAAGGGGCCCTGTTCTATCTGAGGCAGGTAGGGTGGAGCCAGAAATGACCTTGTAATGGAGCTAGGAGAGGTACTTAGACGTATGAACATACTCCCAGAGCCCCTGTGCCTCAAACAACAGGAGGAGAACACTGTTCTCACACAGTGGGCTCCCTAGACCTGCATCTGGGCGGTCCCACAGTAGGCAGTGGCCAGGCAAGGAGGCACAGGCCACCATGCTCCTGCTGTTTATAATAATATGTTCCAGCAGCAGAAGATGGACTCAAGCTGGGTGTGGTGGTACGGGCCTGAATCCAAGCATTCAGGGAGCCAAGGTGAAAGAATTATTGAGTTTAAGCCTAGCTTGCAGTGAGAAAGACTCTATCTCAATTAAAAAGGAGGAGGAGGAGGTGGTGGAGGAGGAAGAGGAGGAGAAAACCAGACTGAGACATGAACCCACTTTTGTAGATGTAGACTAATGTTCAATTACCACATTGAAAACATGTTATGAGATTTACTATATCTACAAATTAGGATCATTAGCAGCACAGATAGAGATGTAGTCCGTGGTGGTTGCAGCACCACCTAGGAAAGGTGACACAGCTCTCAGGCTTGTCACATGTTTATAAGGATGTGTGGTCACTAGGAGATGAGGTGATAAGTAACTACCAAGCTCATGAAGACATGAACTCCTCATCCTGTACCTGCTAGCCAGGCTTAACTTTACAGAACAAGTAAAACACTAGACCACTAGCAAATATAAGCCAACTTGTGTCTGATCAAATGCCAGGATCCAACTACCAGTCTTCAGGAGACACAGGGAAGGGAGGGTCAAGTCATACAGCATCTAAAGATGTTATTGCTAAACAAAGACATGGGAAAAGGAGAGGTGAAAAATTACAAGAGGCACAGGAGTCAGGAAGATGTATGCTTCAGCTGGGCGTGGTGGCACATGCCTTTAATCCCAGCACTAGGAAAGCAGAGGCAGGCAGATCGCTGTGAGTTTGAGGCCAGCCTGGTCTACTAAGTGAGTCTAGGACAGCTAAGGCTACACAGAGAAACCCTGTTTCCAAAAACAACAAAACAAAACAAAAACATATGCTTCCCCAGGAATGTGGTGCACACCTGGCAATCTCAGTACTCAAGGGCTGAGGCAAGCGAACTGTGAGCTCAAGGGTTATCTGGGCTGTACAGAAAGATCCCATTTTGGGGGGGGGAGGATGTGTAGCCTTGTTTGGGGTCTCAATTAAGACTGCTCAATTGTTGTGGCTTTTATTTGGAGAAGTACCAAGGGCACTTGAGCTGTGTTTGCGTCCTTTCTTCTTGTAAGTAAGCATAATGAGATGTCTACAGTCAGGGTTGAGCCACGTCTCAGATTTGCTTTAAGGGAATGCAGCACAGAAGGGTGACAAGGAGAGAAGCAAAGCTGTGCTGGCCACATGCTACCTGTGGTGCTTAGTGCCCAGCACCAGGCTCCATCACACTGTGCTGCCTTCCAGGTGTTTACAATTTCCCATTAAAATATTAGACCCAAAGAAGCCAAGAAGAGAATAAAAATGTAATGCAAGCATATAAAAAGAAAACAAATGTGAAGATTGTATATTTAAACTCAAGTAAATATATTACTTCGTTAAAAAAAGAAAAGATAAAATGTTTCAACGAAAAGACAAAGAATGAGGTTGGAAAGATGGCTCAAAAGTTATGAGCGTGAGCTACTCTTGTAGAGGACCAAATTCAATTCCCACACTATGTGGATAGCTCACAGCTGCCTGTAGCTCTAGATCCAGGGGCATCCGCCTCTTCTAGCTTATGAGCGCACCTGCGTTCATGTGTATTTGCGCGCGTGCACACACACACACACACACACATACACACACACACTCTCTCTCTCTCACACACACACATATATACACAAACACACATACATATACACACATACACTCACACAGATACACACACATGCACACATACATACACACACACACACAAAATTTTTTAAAAAGACAAATTGTTACACTGACTAAAAAAAAAGTGCTTTGAATCACTCTTCATATAGAAGCTTTTCTATTTTATAAGATATCTTTTAGCAGCCAGGCCCACCACTCAGGGAGGCAGAGGCAGGCTGGTCACTGTGAGTCAAGGCCAGCCTGGTCTACAAAGAGTCTAGGACAACCAAAGCTACACATAGAAACTGTGTGTCAAAGAAAAAACAAAACAAAATGTAAAAAGGATATGTTTTAGTTTTATTGATTCACGTGTGTGTGTGTGTGTGTGTGTGTGTGTGTGTGTTTGTGTGTGTGTGTGTGTGTGTGTGTTTTCAGGACAGGGTTTCTCTGTGTAGCCTTGGGTGTCTTGGACTCACTTTGTAGACCAGGCTGGCCTCACAGAGATCTGCCTGCCTCTGCCTCCTTGAGTGCTGGGATTACAGGGGTGAGCCACTATGTCCAGCTTATTTCTATAACTTACTCTCTTTTCTATCATTTCTTCTTAGTCTACCTGGATTTACTTTCCTGTTCTATATAACTTAATATGGATACTTAAATTCTTAGATTTTTTTTTCTTTTTCACTCAACTCAGGCCTCATGCCAAACAAATGCTACCATTTAACTACACCTCTATCCCTACAATTTTTCTTTTATAACTTATGGAGCTAAAATTATTAATCTTCCTCTAAGAAACAGGAGAAAAATAAATAAAAATAGCTCAGGTTGGCCTTGAATAGGGATCCTTTTGCCCCAGCCTCTGAAGTGTTAGAATATAGATATAACCTCACCACACCCAGCTTGTTTTATGCCTTTCCTGGGTTGTCATGACCCTGTCCCTGTAACTGGAGTGCTAGCTGGGGTTCAGGCACACTTCCTTCTCACATGTTCACTGCGTGCAGGATTCGGGTGGGTCCTAAAGCCTCTTAAAGCCCCAGGCCTTGTTCTGAAGAGCGAGTCCTTCACTTCTTCAAAGCCTGTATCCTAGGCGCCTTCTGTTGTGCTTGTGTTGTGGACAGGAGAGTGCAGAGGCCTCTCCAACTGCGCCTGCTTCATGTGACCGAGGCTGACAGGAAAGGAGCCCAGGCAGAGAGTGGGAGGCAGGGATGGTGTGGAGAGCAGCTGCCTGGAGCAGGCTCAGAGGCTACCTCCTGACCATCTCAAGTGTCACTCCCACTTGGAACACCTTGGTCCTGAAGGAGGTGTAAGTGAAATGCAATGTCTTTTGTATCGAAGTGTTAAATGAGACAAAGGTGAGTCCACCCTCTTTGTTTTGTTTTGAGACAGGGTTTCTCAGGAGAGCCCTGGCTGTCCTGGAACTTGCTCTGTATATTAGGCTGCCACGAACGCACAGAGATCCACCTGCCTCTGCCTCCCAAGTGCTGGCATTAAAGGCGTGAACCACCACTGTCCAGCTAGGAGATTCCATCTTTAAATAATTTTGTGGCTTTTTTGTCTTTAAAAAGGCATGGGAGGAGGGGGAGTCCCTAGCCACACCTTCAACATTTTTCTAAGTTTGTCCTCAAGGTTATATCCTGCTTTCAAAAGTGGCACTTATCTACTAAGTGGCTTTAAGTTAGCCAATCTGTAAGAATCTGAGACCCAGCTCTGATCATTAAGAGTGACGTAGGAAACTTCTTTGGTTAGAAAAAAAAAAGTGCCGCGACTGTGGCATCTGATTGGGTGTGCTCACCTGCTTGCTTAAGCTTAGCCACACACCATTCTGCAGAAGTAAAACTTTGTGCTTTGCCAAAACACTTTGGATCGTGTGGTCATCTTCTGACAGTCTTAACAGGGAAGAGAAGCGAAAGCCTAGTAGGGAGACACGAGCTCCATACCTGCCATAGGTGTCACCTGCACCAAGTAGCCAAGGCCACTTCCCTCTGTTTCCCTCCACTTCATCTGTAGCTGGTCCTCGGGCAGCACTGCCAGCCTCAGACGGCCACTTACTGTAAGAACAGGATTGGAGTTTGGGATGTAAGACAGACTCACCAGTGACCAAATGACTACCTCTTATGCCAGAGGTTACCCTAAGATGTCTGGAAGGGCAGAGCCCCACCTAGGTGTCTAAAGAGCCTGCGGCCCCATGAAGATCTGTATGGGAAAATCCCACATCCTTGAGATTTTTGAAGACAAGGCCACACTGGTAGCTTCAGGAGGAGGGAGTCTAATTCCACCCACGGGAGCCCTCGCTGCAAAGGAGGCTCACATCAGCACCCAGGAGGGCAGTGTCCACCCTGTGATGACTAGAGGTGCAGAGATAAAACAGCAGCTGCTGACCCCCAGCCCAGAGCCTTGGCAGCTGCCTTGTGTCTTCTGATTTCAAGAAGGATGGAGAAGCAGCTGTGTAGCTGTATACACATACACACACAGCTGCCAAAGTCATACAAGGTTGTTGCATCCCTTGTGGGCAGACTGGATGAAGGACCTCAGCCGGAAATGTGGTGACGGCTGCCTGCTTATTTGCACACAGTGTGTCTGTGTACACCTGTGTCTAGATGTGGGCACATGTGGGATGTGCAGCAAGCCTCAGCCCTCATACTAGGAATAGCAGTATAACAGCCAGTATTGTCAGCTTGACAGAATCTAAAACCACCTGGGATATCAGACTCTGTGTATGCCTGTGGGGGATTATCTTGATTTAGTTAACTGATTTGGTTAACTAAATACATTTTAATTGTAGATGGGGCTATTCTTCTGGCACGGGATCCAGGACTATAAGAAACCGAGACAGTGAGCTGAGCACTAGCATGCATTTACTGCTTTTTCGTTTCTGATGATGGATACAATGTAACTGGCTGCACCTTGACTTCCTGCCATGATCCAAGAGCTAAAATATATCCTTTTCCCCTAAGTTGCTTTTGTTAGCATTTTGCCATAGCAAAAGGAAGAGAAACAAAGACAGGGTAATTCTGGTGCAGAGGGGAGGGGGAACCCATAATCAATAGGGAGGAGGGGGGCAGCAGGGTCTGTGCTGACCTCCCAGGAAGCTTCCGGACTCTGTGGTACAGGCAGCTATTTTTGGGAAATGAGGACAGAGGGTCTCTTCTAGTCCCCTCACCATGTGCTGGAGCAAGGAGAGACAGGCAAAGGCTGAGGGTGTCTGGGATCGACATAATGACCCATTCAGAAAGAACTATTTCCGGATGTGCTTGGCTGCTCTGACAGTGACCTATTGAAAGGCAGGAATGTGTCAGGATGAGGTGAGGGCGCTGACAGGCCAGCTGTGAGCAAGGCCCCACTCTTGCCCATCAAGAGCCTTCTGTTTTTTCCCCCCAATCTCTGCAATGTGTTAGGGCCTTTTAGAACTTCCCTCTCAGAGACAGCACAGCACGTGTTCTTCTCCCAAACCTCAGCTGCCCCCCCCCACTAGTTGCTGGACATGTGGGTCCTGCCTCCTCAGTTGGTCTCTGAGGCCCCAGGCCACCCCAGCCATTCAAGGGTAGCGTGTCATACTGACAGTGTGATTGTGGGTGGCAGTCACCTCCCTGGTAAGAGGACATGCTGGGAAGTGAAATCTGCTGAGCTCCAGGCCAACCTGAGTCAGAACCACCCATAGTTCCAGGATAGTAGTGACAGGAAGAGATGTTCTTAACCCAGATGAAGCTGGACCTTGGAGTAACCCCCCAAAATAATTCAAACCAATCAGGTGTCATGAGAAACAGACACATTGCTCTTGGGAACTAGATGTGAGAACACGGGGACATGCCTTCCAGGGACCCACTGATCCAGCAGCTAGTTCCACAGGAAAGAGTCTACAACACAGACCCTCCCCTAGTCCTGGGCACATCCCTTGGAGGTTATAGATGATACTAGGGGAGACTTTCCCAGGGGCAGCACCTGGAGTAGTCAAATAGGAAGGGACCAGATGGAATCTCTTGTCCCAAGACGTGTATAGAGAAGAGGATGCACTAACTGTCTCAGACAGTGTGGGAAGGCTTTCTCTTCCTAGGAGGGAGGAGGCACGAGTCTTGCGCTCTGTTAAACTGTGTGTGTGTGCTGTCTGAAGCACTGGGAAGTTTACAGAATACCTAAGCAAAGCATTGATACAGGAATAAACATTGGGGTATGCCAGTAGTCTTGGAAAAGCTGAGACAACCCCCGATCCCCAAGCAAGGCTGAAAGACTACAAAGGCAAAGGTCTAGGCAAAGGCTGAGAATGAGGCCTCTCCACTTCTATTGTGCCAGCTTAACCGTTGCTGTAACAGCTTTTTTTTTTTTTAAGTTTTATTTATTATGTATATAGTGCTCTGCCTGCATAGGGCACCAGATCTCATTATAGATGGCTGTGAGCCACCATGTGGTTGCTGGGAATTGAACTCAGAACCTCTGGAAGAGCATATACTGCTCTTAACCACTGAGCCATATTTCCAGCCCGCTGCAACAGCTCTTAAACAGGCATTTAATCTATGGGGAAATGCCTGTTACAGAAGGTCAAAGGCTTGCAGCAGAGTTCCTCCTGCAGGCAGTGTGGATATTGTCGCCTTACCTTGTCCTTGCCCCAGTGCCAAGGTGGCGCCCAACAACATCCAGAGGCACATGTGGAGGTAGGAGCCTGCATGGCTCATAGTGAGCAGCCTGTGGGAAGAGAGGCCACAGCCCTTCACCACTTATCCATCCACTGCCCCCCACAACCAGAGTGCTAGTTCTCCATCCATTTCCATGCAGCAGCAGGGTACCCCATAGATATGTCATTACAGGGGTGTTGATGAAGACTGAGGATCTCAGGCCAGCACCGAAGCCTTACAAAGAACCCTTAGCTACACAGCCTCCTTGTGTAATCCAGGTGCCCTCTGCAGGGAGCCAACTCTCCTGAGCAGGGTCTAGTCCAGAACACCTGCCCATGCCCCTTCTGGTGTTTACATCCACAACAGATACGTTGGGGACCACCAGGAGGCCCCAGCAGCACCGCGTGGTGTCTGGGATTGGCTTGGATAGAATCTTACCATCGAGGTCCTCACATCGGGTGGCTTACCTTCAAGCAAAAGGCACATATGCGAGGCCAAATTCCTATTAGAGCAGAAACAGGCATATCGGGGGATGCTGAGTAAGGATGGAAAGTATTGGGGAACCCTTGAGACCTCTCAGAAGTTGGGAGACAAATGCTTGAAAGAGAGACCAAAAGTCCACTGCTTAGGGGGGTGGCACTTTGGAGGAAGGAACACCAACATGACCCAGTCTGGAGTCTGTGAGCCTGAGGGGACAGTAGTCCCGAGGAACCCAAGATCCCCACCACACTGAACAACCGGCCTGCAGGTGCACAACTTCCCTGTATGCTCAGGGCGCCCTCTGCAGGAGATCCAGCTCTCTGTGAGCAGGGTCCAGACCAGCAGGAAGGCTGCAGGCTAATCCACCCTGGAGCAGCAATTTACCTGTGGGTTGGGACCCCTTTGGCTGGGGGTGGGGGTGGCTGTCAAATGACCCTTTCACAGGGATTACCTAAGACCATCAGAAAAGTTATTTACATTAGGACTCATAACAGTAGAAAATTTACAGCTATGAAGTAGCAATGAGAATAATTTTATGGTTGGGGGTCACCACAGTATGAGGAACTGTATTAAAAGGTTGCAGCGTTAGGAAGGTTGGGGACACCTGCTCCAGTGTATATATGCATCCATCAGGGAACTTAAACTAAGGTCTCAGCGCTGTGGTCCACTGTCCCATCTGCCTACAAAGTGCCACATAAATGGCCCTGCCTCCTGGACCCCTCCCTACCTCACAGCCAAGGTGGTCACAGCTAATGAACATAAGCTCCCCTCTGCGGAGACCAGCCCTTAAAATACCCACAGTTCCAAATGTCGTCTGAGACCTTCACAGGATGCCAAGACAGGTCTCCAGGCTGTACTTGGCCCCTCTGCTGCTTGTGGAGCCTTAGCACTTTCCCCAATCTGCTGAGCGGATTCTCTGCTCCCTCTTGCACCCGGCCTGGCCCCGGGGAGTCACTAACCTGCTCCAAAGATAGTGTTCCTCACTTTCCAATGCCTCTTGGTCTTGCTTGCTGTGACAAGGCAGGGGCTTTGGAAAGGCTCCCTTCCCTGATGTCACCCCTTGGACCGCCCCTAAGTCTTTCCCCCTCCCCTCTGTATGCTTCTTCTGCCTGGGGCATGTTTCCAATGAGAAGATGGACCCAGCACAAAGACCCATTGCACATCGTCCTGGGAACCCCACCAGGGGCAGTGGGGAACAGCAAGTCTGCCCCAGAGAAGGTCCCAGAGGCTTCCTGAGAATAAAGGCCAGTGTGTGTAGCCCTGGGTGCTGGGCATCTGGAGTTTCTGCCAGCAGTCTATTTGGGGGAAGGACCTCTTAGACTCTACCAACTACTAAGGGTTGGGGATGGGGTCCATGACCTCTATCCCCTTCCTTCCTGTTTACCAGGAGCAGGACCATGCCCACCCTGCTCTTACCTGGCGTGGCTCTGCACTGCCTGCCTGCATGGGCTTGGCAAGCTCTGGTCTCAGCAAAGCTCCTGTCCCGCCTTGAAATCCCCATGGTCTAGCTCCTGTAACTCTAGGCACACAGGTCCAGCAGTCTAGGCCCGGGATAGAAGGGCCCCTACTCCCACTCTAGGATTCCCATGGGCCTAGTGCAGCCTCAGCTTTGCTTTCAACTGCACACTGGCTCCAACCCACCATATCTTAGCTGGTTTGTGTCCTGCCTCCCCCATCCTTACCCATCCTGACCACTAGCTTAGCCTGAGGGCCCAGCATGATTGGTGGCTGTAGAACCTTTCCTGCCTTGTTCTCCCTACTGAGTTGCTCAGAGGATAGGGCATCGTATCTTATGTTCCTTGAGGCTGGTTGACATATTCCATTTGGTCAGAGGCCATGTGTGTCCGTGGGAACAGCTATTACTAGGTATCTCCTCCATACACTCTTCTATGAGCTGCAGGCTGTGGATGGCTACCAACTTCATAGGTAGCATTTTGTATAATACCACCCTTGCTAGGAGACAACTCGAGTTACAGATGGTCCCAGGCAACTCTGGCCAGTAACACAATCCATGGAAGGGGGCACAGCCTTCTTTCTTGATGCTATGCTGAAAGCTCCTAACTTTGGATCCCAGCTCTGTTCTTAGGGATCCAAACAAAGCCTACAACCTGGGACCTAGGCTGTCTCTGCAGACTCTCATATGGTCAGATAAAGTTAATCCTGGTAATCTCTGGGTATATGCATGTATGCCTACAGCACACATGAAATAGCTATGTGCATTAAGAATCAGCTCAGCACTCCTGTCTGCACTGTGCTCCTCAGGTGAGCCTGCCTCCCCTGTACCTAGCAATGTCATGTGTACATCCAATCTCCATGCTCTGGGATCCATGCCATAATCCATACAGACTAAACCAGAACAGAGTGCCCTAGAGCCTGCTCATCCTCCTCCTGAACCACAGCGTGACAGGAGGGATGGGAGTGACATGGCTGGCACACACTCAGAATATTGTCTCTGGTTTCAAAAGAACAGAGCCAACCCAAAGTACCCTCTGGTCTGGGTGGTTTGGGGAAGGAAATCTGGAGAAAAGCCTGACATGAGAGACTGATGCTCTTGGCAGTTCAGCAGGTCAGCTGCCCCTTGACACAACCCACGCTCTGCACAGCTGGCCAGAAGCTAAGATCAACCTCAGCAAACCAAGCACTAACTCCACCCAGGACATGGGTAGGAGACCCTGCACCAGCATCACTACTTGGCCCTTTAGTGCTGCCCACACACAGGGGCTCCATACTTTCCCACTGGACATTTCCTGACCTACGGCCAAGAGGATGGGAGACAGAGGCCAAGCCACCACCCAGGCTGCTAACATGGCTCAGGAATGGCTGTCCACCCAAGTCACAGACCAAGAGCCAGTCCATTATCTCCTCTCCCACGTTCCAAGCTACCTGACCAACCAGAGAGGCAACAGAGGCTGTCCAGCCCTTTGCCAGGTCACCTAGGCCCAGCCAGACTGTGACTTAAGTCTAACTGGGCCTCCCTGAAGCCCAAGCAGTACCTGCCACGTGTTTGTAATGTATTATCTCCCAAGTTCCCTACAGGCTCCAAGAAAGAGTGGAAGGCCCTAGTACCTCACCCTGGGTCTTACTCTTTCCTTTGAGGGGTTGCAGTCGTATAGAGGGCCCTGGGTTATGTTAAAACAAGCCTCCAAACATGCAGTCCCTCTAGTTACTGAATACAGTACCATTATGTTCAGAAACTGGAGAAAGCTAGGGCCATTTCCCACTCCCAAATGGCCTGGGGCAGGCAGCTTCCTAGAACAGAACAGCAGATTTCATTCCCCTTCTACCACTTTATGGCCACTGAATCAAGGTCTCTGCTCTGGGAATGTACCTGTGCTCTGTGAAGTTCCTTCCTTGGCTTTTGATTGACTTTTTGTGTTCCCACAGACCCTGTGGCTTCTCACCCCTGGTCTCATCTACCTGTGGCTGCTCTTTCCCCCCCAAGTCCTGGGTATTTCCTCTTGCTTTCTTAGCTCAGAGATGTCCTGTGGTTTGACTACCAAGTAGTGTCATGCCTACTTGAGGACAAAGCACCCAGAAGGGCTCCCCAAACCTAAGGCCTATCAGTTCTACAGAGAACCATGAATACCCAAGGTGGGGCAAACTCTGCAACTTCAGGGCCCAGACATCTCAACACCATGAAGTGGGAGCAAACACGACACACAAAGACCACAGAACTTCAGCTCATGCTCTGCTGGTCAAACTGAGGGTCAGACAGGAGTGGGTTTAAGGAGACAGAGACCCAGCTGTTCTCTCCAGCCACAGCACACAGCAATCATGGAATCCTGGGAGAGAAAGGCTGTCACATCAACCGTGGTGGTGCATAGGTCTCAACCGCAGTGTTCTACAAAGTCCACAGGGTGGGAGATGGGGTCATCTGGGAGGACCGCTGCATGCTGAGGAGACCTGACCCAGTGGGCTCAGACCCTGAGCAAGCTGTTATAGACACGACACATGGCAAAATACTCGCAGGCACTCTGCCTGGATGGATGGTCCCCATCAAGATGCCTTCCCCTGGCAGTGGCAGTTGGCCCTCAACCCACCCTCCAGGTTCAGGCTGCCCTGTACCAGATGGGAGTGGTAGATGCACTGACAAACGCTCTCAGCCCCTTTACTCTCATTTCTGAGCTGTTGAGGGCTGGCCAAGTTCAAGTCAGGTGTCCTGGAGGGCCAGAGCCCAATCTGCTTTATGTGGCCATCTGTGGAGAGTTGGACAGGCTGATGCAGGAAAGGCAGAGGGTCACAAAGTGAGTTTCACAGCACAGGCCACAGGATGTGGACTTAGGTGAGGGTGTCGGTGGCAGTGTGAGCTCCAGTATTGCTTTTGTCATTTCATTTCCAGCTTTAAGACTCCAAGCACTTTCTTCGAGAAGAAAAAAGAACTAGAGCAAACCTTTCAAGTTTTAAAAGACCTTGAAAGCAGACGTCTGGCTTGGCTGACACTGCACAGGTCCGCAGTCCCAGGGTGTGCGAGGACTGCAGACAGTGCCTGGGTCCCAGGAACCCAGAGTCCAAGAAGGCTGCTCAGAGGACCCGAGAGGCAGGTGGATGACATGTCCCCTGAGGCCTAAGAGAAGCCACCCCACGTCAGGCAGGCAGCACCGACTCAAGTCCCGCCTGAGCCACTGTCTTCACACTGAGGTCAAATGAAGGAGGAGCAGGAAGGGGAAAGTGCAAACACAGCAGGCTCCCAGCAGGGCTGGGGTCAGGGTGCAGCAAGGCTCCTACCAGTTCTGGTTGTCCCAGCCCTCGTCGGTGGCCGCAGGTGGGGCTGCCTTCTTGGTGGCCTTTGCCCTGCCCTCCCCACTGGCTCCCTCCCAGCTCTCCCAGCCATCGCTATTGCTGTTCTTGTTGTTCGATGCAGAACCTGAGCCCCAAACATCCCAGCTGTCCGAGCTCCTCCTCCCTGTTGAGGCATCTGCGTAGGTCCAGCTGTCACTGCTTGGGGACTTGGCCTTAGGGGGCTCAGTACTCCCGAAGGTCTCCCAGAAGCTCTGGTCTATGGTGCTGTTCTGGGAGTTGTCTCCGCTGTTTTGGTAGCTGTGGCCCTCTAAGGGTCTATTACAGAAAGGGACAAAATCTCAATAATTGTCACACAAAGACACTTGTGCTGCCCATATCCCTCAATCTGTTCAAGTCTCAGAGGCTCTCTAGAACAAGACCCAGCCTATTTGAACAAAGTGTGGCCAATGCCTGTGACAGCCCCCATGTTGTCTTTCTGGCCAGACACAAGCTGCTGCCCTTCACGTGCTCCCTACCCACTCTTGTAGAGTCAAAGCAGCCTACTAGGTGAGGGGCCTTTTTCTCTGAGAGACTTAACTTGGCCTTGGTGAGACTCCAGGGTGGTGTCAAGGACACGGAACTTTTCAAAGAGACTGAGTGCCTCCTAATACTTCAATCTACACTCCTATCCATCACTCAAACTGCAGGGGACTGCCAGGCGCAGTGGCGCGCGCCTTTAATCCCAGCATTCCGGGGGGCAGAGGCAGGTGTATCTCTGTGAGTTTGAGGCCAGCCTAGCCTACAAAGTGAGTCCAGGACAGCCAAGGCTACATAGAGAAATCCTGTTTCCAAAAACCAAAAAGAAAAACAAACAAGCAAGCAAAAACCCAAGCCCAAACAAATTGTAGGGCATTTACTAGGGCACTAGGAAAGAAATTACAGCCTTCTGCCCCTGAGCCAGGGCTCTGATGGTGAGCGTTAGAGGGCAGTAGAGGGCTGTGTTACAGCACTGGGCAGAGTGCTGGGCCAGGCAACCAGCTTTCTCTCAGGGAGCCCAAGGGGCCTGGGAAGGGAACTTGGACTACCTGTCTGAAGTGTCTTCCGCTTTCCCGGAAAAGAAAGTAGTGACATCACGCCATCCCTTACTGCCAACTCCCTGGACCTGGAAGGAGACAGGAAAGGAAGTTGGAGCCCCACCTTACACAGCACCTGTGGCTCTAAAGCATGAACAAAAATGGATGCTGCCCTGCTAAGGACAAAACGCAGAGGAATGTCACATCCAGATACACACAGCAGCAGTGCTGAAGCAACACTGGCTGTCAGCTGCTTAGTTTGCTGTATCTCTCTCTGCCTTCTATGCAGAAGCAGTTCCTGTGGTGGATGGGACAATGCCACAAGGATAGTAAACGGTAAGGCCTTCCCAATGCCACACTTTGGAGGTGTTCAGAGCTGTAGGCAACTACAAGCCTTGTCTTTACCACAGTGCAATCAAAGTGCAGGAAGCAGCCTCCATTGTCACCATGTTGGGAAATCTGATGACCTCACCCCCATCCCACCAGGCCCTGAGGAGGTCATAGGACCAGCCACAGCTAACAACAGGCTGGCACTTACCATGGGACAGGCCAACGGCAGCAGGACAGAGAGGAAATGCAGGTTAGAGGCTGGCAAGTACCCACAACCAAGCTGTTTCCATATTCCTCAAGCCCTCAGAAATCAGAGGGCAGGGGCCACTGCCTCACCTGGCCCAAGGCCTGTGGGCCCCGTGCCTGGAATGTGGAGACTGGCTCTGGTTGTGATGCAGGTCAGCAGAGTGGCCCTACCTTGGATGCCAACTGAGAGACCCCACTGGACACATCATCAAAGATCCTTCCCTCCTTCACCTGTGCGATTTAAAGGGAGCTGTTAGCACTCCAGAGTGCAGAGAGCTGTCACGCTCCACCAGGAGTCCGTCTGGCTTTAGCTTCATAAAACCTCACCACTACCAAAAGACCCTGTGCCTTCCTGGAGGAGCCGACTGCTGCCCAGACTCCTGCTGAGAGGAAGGCTGGGGACTCCTGACTCCTCCCAGGACTGATAACCTTCTGAAGATAACTGGCACTGTTGCCCATAGCCAGGCCACTCAAATAAAACAGAAGGAAAGCAATATCCTTGGGGTATCCTGGGGAACAGACTGGGAGGACTAAGAAAAAGGAGCCCAAGGCCACCTGGACCAGAGAAAATTACAGGCGAGATCTTGCTGATCCCAATACGCCCATTTCCCTGTAAACAGAGAGCCTCAGGGGGACACCCAGCGCCTCGGCTGTCGGTGCTGCCTACCTTCTCTTGTGCAGGCTTCAGGACATTCTCATTCAGGCTGTGGCTCAACTCCGAAGCCTGTGGGTAAGAGACACCGTGTCAGCTGCACGTACAGCAACGCTGGCTGCTGCTCAGTACGTCAAGGACGGCACAAGCCTTGCCAACAGAGAGGAAGGCAGTGGGATGTACATACATGTGGGAAAGCAGGGTCACAGAAGTGACACCAGAATGGAAGAACAGATATGAAGGGAGCTCCCTCATAGTGCTGGAAGCAGCTCTGGCTCTCGTCCACAAGTCAGGAGGATGGACATGGCTCTGACTGCAGGCACCTCTTCACCCACTTCCTGAACAGGCACTGGCTCTTACATGGGAGAAGTAGCAGGCGTGCATACAGGCTCTCCTGGTGCCACCAAGGAAATGGCCATGAAGCTTTGAGCTACCTTAGGCATGTGCCTTGCCTAGACCTTCACCTCAAGGCAAGGCCAGATAAGAGGCTTAAAGGGGGATAACTCATTAGCACAGGAGGGCTCCTTCCCAACAGGGTACACTCCAGGGGTTCTGGTTTAGGATAATTAAGCCATGAAACGAAAACTGAATTAAGCAGCTTTTCTCTCCAGAGCTCACTGGGTCCAGACAACCTTGCTCAGGCAACACCTGGGCTGAGGATTTTGGGGGGAGATGAGCTTCTAGCACCAGCAGGCCAAGGAGGTGTGAGTATAGCACACAGACGACCCACACACAAAGGGAGATGCAGCCAGGAGCAAAGCACATGCTCAGCAGACATAGGGCAGCATGCACTAGTACAAAAGGGTTTTACCGGCTCTGACTGCTGCTTGTAACCCCAAAACTTGACCCAGTTGGCACGAAGGCAGTTATAGAGAAAGAGCAGGTAGTGGGAGTCGCATTAGCAATGCCCAGAGGTGCCAGAGAATACACCCCTCACCTCAGCTTTAAGGGTCTCACGATACAGCCTGTGAACAGTCCTCAGCTACTGGGCTACGGGGCTGCGTTATAGCCTCAATTACTTCTATCACCCACACCAGGCTGCTCTGCTGCAGACTCCACGATATGCTTGAGGCATCTGACCCTAACTTAAGGGCTCTGAGGCAAAGCCAGAAGGCTTCTGCAAGGTGGGTCACTGGGGATGCAGGGCTGGAAGAGGCCCCAAGAGGCAGAAGTGCAGACGAACAGAGTGCTGCTGGCCACAAAGACCTAAAACCCTGCCCACCTCACCTGGGAAAACAGCTGACCAGAGCTCTGAGCTTGGAAGAAAAACAAGCTGCCAAACCCCACACTGTCTCTGCTGGCAACTGGGGTGTGGTAACATTTCCAGGTGAACAGCCCAGGGCTGAGAGCCATGGTCTAGACAATCCTTCCCATAAGCAGCCATGGTACAGCGGCTTCATGTCTATGAGTGGCTGTGGTAGACACGGCTGAGGAAACCCTCTACAGGGGAAGCCTCCTGCTGCCAGCATCTGGAAGAGCTGAGGTGAGGACAGAAGAGCAGGACCTTCTTCACTATGAACTCAGACCCTAAGCACCCAGCCCAGGATGCTTCTCTGTGTAGCCCAGGCTGTCCTGCAACTCAGAAATCTGCCTGCCTCTGCCTCCCAACTGCTGGGATTGACAGTGTGCACCCCAAAACTGAGAGTAGAGCTTCTTCTTTTTACCTTTTGACTTGCTTGGGATCCAAATTTTGTAGCCTAAAAGGAAAACAAAAACAAAACTTTGTAGTCAAGTGTCTTGACCCTGATCGTAGGCTGAATCTATATGGTAGAGCTAGTTCCAGAACTGACAGCGGCTCTCAGAGAGCAGGATGCTGCAGGGAGGCTGGCTTAGCAGATACTGTAACAAGCCCACAAACTGCTGGGGTAGGACATGTCTGGACCCAGCAGCCACTCCTGCTCCTACCTGTCCAACATGTGGGCACCTCAGTAGCTAGCTTATCAAGGCATAAAGAACTGCTGACATTTGAGAAAAGGCAGGCCTGTCTAAAGATGCCCACGCTGGAAACTAACTAGACTCCCCAGCATCAGCCTTTCTAGAGATAGAGATAAGGAAATACACCTTGTTGCCAGCAACTGCTCCATGGCAAATGGGCAGGGAGGGTAGATGCAATGGCTTCTAGCTTGTTTAGATGGCTACAGGCATTACTGGTCAGCCTCCCCTGGACCAGTGGGCCAAGGCACCTTACCTCTATCACTGTTCCTACTATTACCATGCCCACACAGCCCAATCCCAGCCAAAAGTCTATGCCTTCCGGTATCTTCCTACCAGTGCTTCCCAGGGCATTGCCAGAGCCAGGCATGCTCCCCGTGCAGCACGGTCTGTCCCAACTAGGACCCTCAAGTTCTCCTCTCATTTAGGTGAAGCTGAGGGAGAGGAGCAGACAATCTCCACACTGATCTGAAGACTCATCAGCTGTGCACGAGGGACTGCGTCCGTCTCCACCCACATGAAATCAAGTCTACCTTTGCAAGTGGTTTGCCCCAACACAAAAGCAAACATCTTCTGCTATAGTAAGGGTTCCTGGGCCATCCTGCAGTGGCCAAGGCCCCATACTTGTCTGCTAAAAGGGTGAAGATCAGGATGTGAAAGGGCCCCAGGGCCCTAGGCCAGTGGTGGACAGCATGCATCTCATAGTCACTTACACCCTCCTTCGCTGCAGAAGCAAATTTGCTCGCTCCAGTGGTAAAACTGCTCCAGCCCTGAGAAGACAAAAGAGAATGATGAGGCGTGGCTTTTCTAGGCCCTGTGCATGCCACACTCTTGGCACTGCAGCACAGGAAGGCGCCACAGAAGGCACCTCTACAGCTCTCTGACCAGCAGCCACGTTCCCCTTGCCAGCTGCAGTGTACAGCACACCTTAGCACTGTCCTCACCGAGAGGAAGAACTCAAAGCCTGTTTTTCTGCCCTAAAGAAGACCCAGTGTGAGCCGGGCAGTGGTGGCGCACGCCTTTAATCCCAGCACTCGGGAGG
>OU015742.1:57299014-57310448 GCA_907169655.1 Acomys percivali
TGGCCAGCGTTAATGGAGTGAGGAGCACCTAACGAGGAGGACAACAGCCCCCTAGCACCTTGTCAGACAGCAGTTTGGACTGCAGGTTCCACAACATGGAAAATAGGACAGATGTGGGATATGTGGGGGGCCAAGTGGCAGGACACTGACCTGAGGTGCACCCCAAGCCCACGGTGTCTCCCAGAGCATTCCAGGCATATCCAGATGCCATAAGTCACGCTGACCCACTGAGGATTGAACGCACCACACTCAAAGCAAACCTGCAAGGGGAGGGGAGTCACACGCAACTCACCAGGTAGCTCAGGGCAGTGTTAGGACCCCAAAGACCCAATAGATGCTCCAAAGGATGCAAAAGAGGTGCAGGCCACAAGTGCAAGGACTAACTAAAGAGCCAGTACCAATGCACCCGATGAGGCTGCTCAAATTGGTCAAAGGATGTGGGTTCAGGACAAAACTGAAGGGGACAGAAACTCGTGTGAAGATAAAGAACTTCTCATGAGAAAAACACTCAGAAAGGAGACCAAGCATCCTCAGCACACTGGAGCAGCTTGGCAGAAATCCCACTCCCTGCAGCCACACCAGTGAGCACCAGGAGCCCCTGGCTGTTCCCCCAGGGCATGATCAGCCTCTGCAAGGAGGGACACATAGCACACCTCCTGCATGTGACACCAGGACATTCACCAGCCTACCCAAGCCCAGCCCGAAGGTCCATACTCACATTGTTCTCATCTTGTGCCCTGACTTCTTTAAGAACTTTTCTGGTTCTTGGGCTGGCCATGGTGCTGCAAGGAGGAGAACAAACCTTTACAATGGGCTACTATGCAAGAGAGAGAATGAGTTGGCAGTGCAATAACATGATGCAGTATTGATTTCATAAAATCTGCCACCAAGCTGCTCTAATTTGACAGTGGTAGTCCTGCACAGTACAGAGCCACTTACCAAGGAGGCTCTCCATGGGGGGTGGGGGGTGGGGGAGACCTCAGGCCACAACCAGCAGTAAGCAGTCAGGAATGCTATAAAGTACACATTCAGCCACTATGTGCCACGAGGCAGCATAACTGGTGAAAAGCCCTGTCATCTGGTGGTAAAACTCACAAGGAATAGCTTTACAAAACACATGACGATCGGCTGCTAAATCTGTTTCCTCTCCTGAAAGGGCAGCACCCTGATGGAATAGAGTACGTGGCGCTTCCTACCACTCCGCCAGCTCCCCAAGTTGGTGCAGTAAGCCTTCAGGCTGCAGGAAGGGGCAAGGAAGCATCCCTGGCAATGGTGTTAAGACAGTCTGTAAACAGGTCCTCTATGAGGACATCCTGATGGACAAAGTCAGCTGATGCAGCCACAGGATACAGCAATAACCCAGACACATGTGGAGACCAGAGGACATAGGTTGTCTTCTTCAGAGTTCCAACTTATTCCCTTGGGATACTGAACTTGGAGCTAGGCTGGGAGCAAGCTCCCAGAATCTTCCTGTCTCCATCCTCCAAAGCTGAGGTTACAGACAGGCGCAGCCACGCATGGCTTTTATGCAGCTACTGGAGATTTGAACTCAAGATCTTTATGCCTACACAGAAAGTGCTCTTACCCACTGAACTGTCTCCCTAGTCCCAATTCATTTCTTTATCTCTGCCACTTTCAGCAATGGATGACTTTTAACTGGTAGTCCATTTAATTCAGGAATAGGAAAATAAGCGAAAGGAAGGGACTGTGCCAACCACAAGGCTGGACATAAACTAGTCCCAGTGACATTGCACACACCAGCACTGAAGTGACTGGATGCGGGACCTGGGCCTCTAGCCATCTTCCCTGCCAGCCCACCAGTCAGGTGTGGTATTTCCAGAACCCATCCGTCCCAATGTATCCATGCTGTTTCCTCTAATTCACAGGGTAACCCACATCCAAACAACAGATGAGTACTCTGTATGACAGAAGCTACGAGTTTTCAGTGTTATCACCTTGACACTCACTTGCTATTAGACTGAAAGTGACCACTTTCTATCCATGAGGTCGGCAGAGCTTAATATGTGGCTATCATTTAAAAACAAAAAATTAAAAGTCACTCTGTCTGTCCTGTATCCTGTATTTTACTTTGAATTTAAGTCTGCAGAAATGTGTTCAGTAAAGGATCTTGACTCCTCCTACATCTTGAAATCTCTTATCTTTCAGCATGATTAGAATCTCCTTCTGCCGTCTGATGTTAACATATATTTGTTTTCTGCAGCTGTTTGAAACTAAACCCTAGTTCGTCCTAGCTTCCTTTTACTACATCAACTACATGCTGGAATGGCATCCTAAGACCATGAACACACAAGCACAGGCTCCTGCCTGTAGGACTCAGGCACCGGCATGACTCATTCAGGCAGAACAGTTAGCACCCGGCCCTCTACGCATGCACGCCCTCAGACAGCTCAGAGCATTTGGGGAGACACGGGTAGAGCTGAGTTTCCAAAGCTGCCTGCATTCTTCTCTGGTTGCTACATGAATAGCTGTCACCAAGACCGAGACCAAGGGCGCAGGTTTCTGTACTCATGTCCAAACCACTGTGCCTGCCCTCAGAGGCTGCCATCTACAACACAGAGGCAAGCAAAGGCAGTAAGACCGAGACTACTCTGGATCTCTAACTGTAAGATAAAGCAGAACACACTCGAAGCTACAGGAGTAAGTGTGGCAAAGTAGATGACTTGCCTTGGAATTTGTTTGTTTTTGAGACAGGGTCTTTCTACATAGCTTTAGCTGTCATAGACCAGGCTGGTCTCAAACTCACAGAGATCTGTCTGCCTCTGCCTCCCAAGTGCTGGGATTGAAAGCGCTGCCACTGTGCCTGGCTTCGATTTAAGAAACTCTCCTGTGTGGCAAACTTGGGTACTGGAAAGAAATTAGTTATGTTAAATGTTGTGTTAAGAACATGAAAATAAGCACTTTCACCAGCCTAAATGTAGCTCAAGAATTCTTTTTATAAATTTTAACATTTCTCTCTTGGTGTGCCCCGTGATGTGCTCACAAGTGCATGCCTAGACGTCTAGAAGGTGGGAGTTGGCTATCTCCTTCCTCCAGGTGAGTTCCAGGGACCAAACCCAGGTAGTCAGGCTTGGTGGCAAAAACCCTTAAGCCCTTACCTGGTAGTGCATGTCACCCACCCCTAAGAATTCCTAATAGCTGAACTTAAAAAAAAAAAGAAAGACAAAACATTCTTCCTTCAGGCACACATAACCAGTAAATACTGAAGTAAAGAAGGGTGTTTTCAGACTTGACTAAGTTACGTGTCACACTAAAGAACATTTGGTTCTTAAACCGGGACACGAGGGACCTCTGAGGCCAAAAGGGACTCCTACTTATTCCCTTTCTCAGAATTTTACAGAGCGCGTGCGCACACACACAAACGTCTAAGTTATGCTTCCTCACTCAGCAGAACAGGTGATTTCTGAACATCTCCTTAACCGGTACCACAGTTAGGGCTCCACTGCTGCAAACACAGCACAGCAAAACACGAAGCCTGAAACAGAGTAGACTATTTCCGATTTGTGATGCCTTAAGAGGGCAAACAGCATATTCTTCTAAACCCAGGTAAAACTGAGGAAAACTTTAAACGCCTGGTTCTGTGAGGGTTTTGTTGTTACTCTGTTTTTTCCTCCTCCGGCAGAGTACTCAAAGGCGGAGAAGTGAAACGGTCAAACCAGCTGAGGCTAGGGAGCCTGGCTTCCCGGCACCTCTGGATGGAATCTTCTAAGAGAAGGCCCTTTCCCGGCCAACTAGGCTGTGCAGAACCAGTCTGCGTCTGAGAGCGCTCGGGATGAGAGTGCTGAGCTCCGCGTAGTAACCGCTAGGCTGAAGAGCGAGCGACAGGCTCAAGAGGCCGAGGGGTCTGGACAGCCCCGGCGGCGAGGAGATCCGCTCGCGCAAGGGGGCGGCCGTTCACCGGGACCCTGGAGTTTGGGGTCCGAGGAACAGGAACGCCACAGGTCGGAGGACTGGAGAGTCCGGGGCCTGGAGGCTGGAGAATGGGAGATCGGGGGACGCGGGAGGAGCCTGGAGCCCGGCTGAAGCCCGGGGGCGTCGGACAGTCGGGGCTATCAGGGGGCCAGGGGCCTAGGGCCTCAGTACCGAGGCTTAGAGGACCAGGACCCCGAAGGTCAGGGAGTTGAGAGTCCTCAGGTCCCCAGTGTCCCGGACGCGAGCTCACCTGCTGCCCTCAGGGGGTCGGATCCGGCCGAGGTGCCAAGCTGGACTAGGCGCTCAGATCCCACCCCCCACCCCCACCAGCCGCCAGCAGCTTCCGCCTACGTCGACCTTTGCAAGGGCTCATGGGAGGCCTCCGAAGCGGTACTTCCGCCTCTGTGCGCGAGCCGGAAGCCCAGGCCTTCGGCTGCTGGCCGGGTCTTAGCTGGTTCTGTGCGGTTGGGTAACGCAGAGCCTATGGATCCCGGCTACGGTCGCTCCCGCCTGGATTCTAAGGCATCCACGGTGCAGACCGAGGCGGCTCTGGTCTAATCTATTAAGTTAGTTGCTGGTGATTTTTTAAATTTTGTTTTGTGTTTACTTTGGGCCTTTCTGTGCCACGAATTCCTTCCTCATTGGCTTTTTGACGTTATGTTCGCTTTGTTTTTTGTTTTGTTTTTCCGAGACAAAAGTTTCTCCATGTAGCCCTGGCTGTCGTCCTAGAGCTCGGTTTGTAGACCAGGCTGGCCTAGAATTGTTGAGATCCTCCTGCCTCTGCCTCCCGAGTGTTATGATTATAAGTGTGCACTACCACCGGCCTGGTCGTTTGGCTTTCAAATTGACCAGAAGTTAATGTTTTATTGAGGACATATCAAACCTACCTGCATTGAAACTTACACCGTGAGGCGTTTTGTCAAACACATACAGTTGGGACCATCAGGGACAGTTGGTCTCATTTTTCCATCCACTGTTGGAGTTTGTGTCACAGGTTTAGAGCTTTATATAAATAATTTTTAAAAATGTAGTCTGAGATGACTTATACACCGCTTGATTTTGTTGTTTGAGACAGGTTCTCACACTGTATCCCCGTTTAGCCTGGAACCCAAGGCACTTCCCAGCCTCCTGAGTTATGGACATGAAACACTCAGCCTGCTTCATAACGTGGCATTTTTGTTTTTGTGAGGCAGGCTCTTACTGTCTCACAAAACTCATATCAGCCCTATGCAGACAGGAAGCTCATTAAGAACAAAATCTAGTCAGGCAGTAGTGGCTCACTCAGTCCCAGCGCTTAGGAGGCAGAAACAGAGGGATTGAGTTCGAGGCCAGCCTGGTCTACAGAGTGAGTTCACGACAGCCAGGGCCACACAGAGAATCCCTGCCTTGGAACACAAACAAACAAAGCCAGATATGATGGCTCAACCTACGTCCTACATAATTATGTACTCACACATACACACACAACCACGTGCAGCCCAGGCCATAAGAAAACGGCACCTCAGGTAAGGGTCTATGACTCCACAGTTCCTATGAGGATATGTTAACGGCCTCACCACCATTACCACAGACCTAGCCATCTTTGGGCTGCTTGGTTACCTTGTTGTTCTGGCTGAGGGCAACCAAGGTGGCTCTGCTTCACGATCATGATGACCACACCCTGCCCAGATGACCCTGCAAAATAAATAACAGAAAAGTAGGCAAGGCCTTGAATGCCAGCCCTCAATGACGTGGGCCAGCATGGTCCAGAGGGTCCCATGGCTCGCAGCAAGGGTAACAGGGAGGAAACAACTAGAGCTACACAGGGCTGGTGAGGTGCGTTGGAGTACATTTTGTACACATGAGCTTGTAAATGTATGTTCGTGTGCATACATATGTGCATGTATGCTTGTGTGTATGCACTTGGTGTGTAAGCCAGTAGTGTGTTACATGTGTGTGGCGTGTGAGTGTTTTATGTTTAGGATCTCACCTCCTGGCCCACAGGCCTCTGGTTCACCACACTTCATCTGCATAGAGACAGCAGGTATAATTATGGGTTGTGCTGAGGGCAGGGGCCTGATTCAGAACCACTCTGTTAAAAAAAAAAAAAAAAAAAAAGGCCATGCTATGTATATATTGAGCAGCTACCAAGGATACAACCTAGGGCTTGGGGCTAACATGCCAGGGTTCTGTGACAGACAGAAGTATGGGAACAGATTTGGGCTGCTCCCTTCAGGTCATGCTGGCTGAAATGCTGCTTGGCAGGCAAGAGCAAGCAGACCTGTCCTATGTGGTCCAGAAGTACCGTGGCCAGTGTAGATTGTAGTCCTCAGGCTATACCCACCTTGATCAAGACATCTCTTCCTGCTTGTGGTTGCTAATTTTATGTCAGCTTGACATAAGCCATAGCCATTCAAGAGAGAAGGGCACCTCAATTGTCAAAATGTCTCTAGACCAGTGGTCCCCAACTTTCCTAATACTGTGACCCTTTACTACAGTTCCTCATGCTGTGGTGACACTCCACCACCACCACCATAAAATTATTTTTTTGCTACTTCATAACTGGACTTTTGCTACTGTAAGTATCTGATATGCAGGGCATCTGATATCGCCCAAAGGAGTCTCGAGACCCACAGACTGAGAACCACTGCTCTAGAAGATCAGGCTGTATAGGCAAGTCTTAATTAGTGACTGATGTGGGAGGGCCCAGCCCATTGTGGGTGGGGCCATCCTGCGTGGTGGTCCTGGGTTCTTTAAGAAAGCAGGCTGAGCAAACTACTAGGAACAAGCCAGAAAGCAGCACCCCTCCATGGCCTCTGCGTCAGCTCCTGCCTCCAGGTTCCTGCCCTGTTTGAATTCTTGGCCTGATCTGATATAGAAATGTAGACCGAGCCGGGCGCAGTGGCACACGCCTTTAATCTCAGCACTCGGGAGGCAGAGGCAGGCGGATTGCTGTGAGTTCGAGACCAGTCTGGTCTACAAAGTGAGTCCAGGACAGCCAGGGCTACACAGAGAAACCCTGTCTCAAAAAACCAAAAAAAAAGAAAAAAAAAAAAAAGAAAGAAAAGACCGAATAAGCCCTTTACTACCCACGCCGTTTTCCGTCATTGTGTCTATTAGAGCAACAGTAACCCTAAGACACCCTTTCAGGAAGTACCACTGCATGTGTCAACCAGCTCAGATGTAAGAAGAGCCTTTGGGGGTTAAACTCACCCTGAAAACATTATCCATAGCAAACCCAGATCCCTGACCTGGCATTTCCCACCAGCATTCACTAAGCTTGTAGCCCAGACTGGCCTCCAGGGGGCAGGCCAGCCCACTTGGGTTTTCATCAACCCCTCCCCTTAGTCTCCTGAGAGTCTGTGGAAGAAAATATTGCCATGGAAAGTCTAGATAGTTCTGGCAGGCCACCCAGGCTTAGGATGCAAGGAGGACTGGCTGGGTGCAAATAACCTGGCCCCTAGACCTGGAAGGTTCTTGCCTTGTATAAAAGTTGAAGTAAACTGTGACAAAACGAGTTCCCAGTGACAAGAGGCCACAGTGAGGAGCCTGCTTGGCCTGAGCTGGGGTCCTTCCAGCCAGAAGGCAGAGCTAAGCCCTCTGGTGTCAGGCCTACTGAAGAGTTCAGAGTTCACAAAAGTAAAATTGTGGGTGATCCTGCATCCTTATTACTGGGCCTGTTATTTATCCCCAATTGCAAGTGTACATACAGCTAACACCCTGAAATAGGCCGGACAGAAAGCACATGGCCTTTGTGGGCCTCTGTCAACCCTTGTGAAGAGTTGGAAAGCCAGTGCCCACCTGTACCTCTGTCCTCCATAATGCACTTACCACAGGCCTTCTGGGTGTCCGTGGCATATAACACCTCTCTCCAAAGAGCAGACCTAGGGTCTGAGGTGGACACACGCCAGACCTTAGCCAACAGCAGACGCATCTGCTCCTCCAGTGGTGAGCAGGGTTGAGTCATCTGAGGCTGATCTCCAGCTGGAGCATGCCTACCGTATCACTTCCTCCTTTCTCCCGGGAGCCTCCCACATCACCTTGAAATTCTGCCTAGTGTAGTTGCGGAAGCTGCTTGTCATGCCTCCCTCTGCTGGATGTCACAAGCTTCTGTCTCTGCTGTGCCACCTCCCAGTGATGATTTTACTTTTTTTTTTTTAAGTGAGGCTGAGGCATGTAGCATACACTAGCAGTTGTATATCCCATTGAAGACTTTGTTCTCTCCTGGGTTTATGCTTTTTCTTCTGTTGATAGCCTACTTGTAATGGAAGTTTTGGTTTCTTTGTAAACTCAGTTATGTTATGTAAATATGGTTTTGTTTTGTTTTTTTTTAGATTTATTTATTTTTATTATGTATACAGTGCTCTGCCTGCATGTACACCTGCATGCCAGAAGAGGGCATCAGATCATGTTACAGATGGCTGTGAGCCAACATGTGGTTGCTGGGACTTGAACTCAGGACCCCTGGAAGAGCAGTTAGTGCTCTTAACCTCTGAGCCATCTCTCCAGCCCATATATGGTTTTGTCTTAATCCCAAGTGTGGCTTTGGTATGTCCACAGCTGATAATTGCCTTCTGCACGGCATGGTCTTTGCCAGCTGGTGATGGCTTGCCTCGTGTGGCACGAAGAGGGTCATGGGCTAGGACCACGAGAACCAAGAGAGTGAAAGAGTGGCATGTGCCAATTTGGAAAGACCAGAGATGGGCGGTGTGGCTAATGTAAGAGAAACATCTTGCCGCGTTTGCTGTTGATGGAGATTGATGTTGCCCCAAAAGAACCCACTGACCCTAAACAGCCAGGAGAAGTAAAGGGGTCTGTGCCCCCCTCCCCACTAACCTTTTCTCATATCCAGGGTTAAGGAGTTGGTGGAAGGGAGTTAGAGGCTTCAATACCCCAAATAAAATAGAGTTTAAAAACAAGCGTCAACGCCCACCTCCTCCAGACCCTCCCTGAATCACAGAGAAGAATGTGATCTGGCTCAGGTCCACCCAGATCAGGCTGCTGCAGTGTGGCCCCTGGCCCCTGGGTGGTGGAAGTGGCAGCCCTGGTGGCATTCAGTCCGTCAGCTCCCTGCCACAAGCATGCAGTGTTCAGGAGGGCCTGGAACTGGGACAGAAGGAAGTAGAGGAATGTCAAGGCAGGCAGCACTGTCAAGCCAAGAAGCCATGCAGGCTTCAGAAGCACAACTGTCCTCAGACAGTAGCCTTGGACCATCCTTCCATCCCAGCCCTCCAAGGAACTTGCAGCTGTGTTGAGTCACATTTGGTCATGGTAGCTTAAGAATATGCCAGGGCTGGCGGCTCCTCGGGGGGAAGGCTTTGGTGGTTCTGATCTCTGGATTATGATGCTCAGGACCCAAATTTTCCCTGCGCCTTGGCCCCTACCACTCCTGTCTTAGATGGGGGTCTTTCTTGATTCTAGTTGCTAGAGACAGCAACCCAATTTTAAATGGTGGACACAAGAAGGAGAAAGTATTTCAGGTGCCTCTGTGCTCCTTGGGTATCAGGAACACTTTCCCTGATGGTAGGGCTGTTCTAACTCTTTGTGTCCTCAGCTCCAGTAAAGCTAACAGCCTTCCTGAGGAAAATACTGATGACAGATTAGTGGGGCTATCTCCCTTCAGAGCCAGTCACAGTAGGACATGCAGGAGACTCCAGCAGCTAGAGGCTTGTAGATCCAGATAATAGTCACACACACACACACACACACACACACACACTGCCCTGCATGTGGTGTACAGGCATCTCAGTGTGAAGCCCAGGGAAGGGTCTCTGAATCCTCCTGTCCCAGAGAGCTGAGGTGCAGTGGCTGCACCTTGCCATGTCCAGGAGCCAAGAGAGAAACAGGACATCAGACCCCCGCTGAAGGCAAGGGAAAGCTTGCTGGAGGCCAGGAGGGTCAGGAAGACTAGCTGCTGGCAGTGTAGAAGCCATAACTTCAGGCCTAGCTACCCAGTGCAAGGGGCGTGAGCATGGGGCAATTTGCACCGGAAATGGAGGCGCACTGTGAGATACATGCCGAGATAGAGGCTCCACAGCACAAACCCCGTGCAGTCAGTGAGTAGAGGAGCCGGTGCCCACAGGGAAGCTGAGGACGGACTCAGTGGGGCCAGAGGGGAGTTGTGTGCTCAAATCTACCCCAAGGCCAACAGAACTGGCGGGTAGAGAGTAGGCTATAAGAGGTCCACACGAGGCCACCTAAGCAAGGCTGGTACCCACAATGGTGCTGACCAGCTGGAAGCCTGCGAGCTGATAGGCCCAGACAAGCGGGATCTGTCCCTATGGCAAAGCATGGGCTGGCACCGCTCTCTGGGTATGTGCCAGGGTGATCATGCCACCTCCTGGCTAGTCTCTGTCTTAGTCCTGCCTCCCAGGGCCTGGGGGTATTCTCTTTGGCACAAAAGTACAATCCATGTCTGACTCTGGAGTTGAAGAGACCTGTTATCAAATCTCTGTCATTTGCAGGCTCCGAGCAAGTCACTTAGGACAGAGCTTCATTTTCCTTACCTATATGTAGAAAAAGATGTAACAAACCCACAAGGGTTTCAAGACAGAGTTTCTCTATGTAACAGCTCTGACTGTCCTGGAACTAGCTCTGTACACCAGGCTAGCCTTGAGCTCCCAGAGATCCGTCTGCCTCTGCCTCCCGAGTGCCGGGATTGAAGGTGTGCGCCACCATGCCTGGCCCCACAAGGACTTTTATGAGATTAAAGGAGCTAGCAGGATGTCAGAGGCTGTGGAGACCACTACTATTTTTGCTGCCAGGGTGGGGACTTTCCAGAGGAGGGGTGTAATGGAAGTTTTGGTTTCTTTGTAAACTCACTTGTGTTATGTAAACATGTTTTTGTTTTAATCAAAACAAACTTTCAGTTTGAGCTTTAGCTTGCCCACAGCTGTTAATTGTCTCCTACTGGCACCACACACATGGCTTTAGCCAGATGGAAAGGCCTTCCTCATGCAGCAGGTAGAGGGGTGTGGTCTAGGGCTCTGGGGATATAAAGGAGAGCTCAGAGAAAGCATGGCATGGCGTGCAGTGTCGGCATGTGGCTTGTAGAAGTTTGAAGGGACCAAAGAAAGACAGTGTGGCTGTTTGGAGCAGAAAGATAGAGAGAATCACTTCAGGATGCAGCAACCCGGAGGAGACTGCTAGCTGTGTCTGCTATGAAGATTGGTATAGGCCCAAAGACCCTTGGGCCCTAAACAGCTGGGAGAAGTAAAGGGGTTCCCCTCTCCCCACTAGCCTTCTCTCTCCTCCTTGGGAGGTTGGAAGGGATGTCGAGGTCTAAACACCCCCAAATAAAGTAGAGTTGCTTTTTTTTTTTTGTTTGGTTGGTTGGGGTTTTTTTGTTGTTGTTGTTGTTGTTGTTGTTGTTGTTTTTGTTGCTGTTGTTGTTTTTGGTTTTTTTGAGACAGGGTCTCTCTGTGTATCCCTGGCTGTCCTGGACTCACTTTGTAGACCAGGCTGGCCTCGAACTCACAGAGATCTGCCTGTCTCTACCTCCCGAGTGCTGGGATTAAAGGTGTTC
>OU015742.1:57315448-57360711 GCA_907169655.1 Acomys percivali
TCTCTCTCTCTCTCTCTCTCTCTCTCTCTCTCTCTCTCTCTCTCTCTCTCTGACCACGATGGCTGTTCCTGCCTGGATGTGAGGCTCCCCTACAACCTAGCTCAATCCCGTTTTCAGGCCTCCGTGAGGCAGGTTTTTATGTGCACTGTTGCGGGCAGGACACCCCCATTAGAGTGCCTCCTGCGGTCCCTGAGCAGAGCTGGGATCCAGACCTTTCAGACAGGTGACATTCTGGTGAACGAGCCTTCATTCGCGGTTGCTCCTGCTCACTTTCAGTAAGTACATAGAGCGACTAGGTCAGGACAGCTAGCGTTAGAGACTTTCACGCTGCAAATACCTCGGGAGTTTGATGTCAACAGTGCAGAGGTGTGTGTCCCATCATAGGATTCACAGGAGTCAGGCCGAAGGCTATCTAGGGTAGACACGGTTGCTAATTATTTTTTTGCGAGCAAGCTGGGATACAGTCAATCCTGTGGCCACCGGGCCGCCCTTCGCTGCTCTATGCTGCCAGAAAGCCGTGTCATCGCCCCTTTAAGAAGGGGTCCCACGCCCCCTCTCCCGACCGCCTGAAGCCCCTAAGGGCTGCGGGGACTAGGGGTGTCTAACTGTGGAGGCAGACGCGACGCAGCTGTTACCCAGAGCGGGAGAGATAGGGGGAGGGCAGGGTCTGAAGAGTGGGTGGGCAGGGGCGGGATCTAAAAGGAGGGAGCGGACAGGACTGGGGTCTACTAGGCTTACCCGAGGCAAGCTAGGGAGGGATCTGCAAGCTGGAAGGAGGCGGTGTCTTCAGGGCCAAGCAGGCGGGGTGAGGGTGGACAGAAGCTTTCTCACGCAGCTGACTCCGGCCCACTGTGGTTGCAAAGGCTCCAGCTGGCGGCGTGAATACCATGGGCTCTTGCTCCGGCCGCTGCACGCTTCTTGCGCTCTGTGCTCTGCAGCTGGTGAGTCCGGGTGTCCCGAGTGGCTCTCCGGACCCACACCAGCCTCGGGAGGCTCCTGGGATGACGGCTTAGACCTAGCTGCTGCGGCAGATTTTTCTGGCTGCCAGGCACTCGAGGGAAGCTGCTGCCCTGCCCGATCCCGGCTGTGCCCTGCTGTGTTTGCTCGGGGAGTGGCATCCTGGCTGGTGCGGACAGGTGCTAGGGGGCGTCTGGGGAACCCCCAGCGGCCCCAATGAACAAAAGCCTTCGGGCAGGGGCTGCCCCAGGATTTGCGCTCAGGTCTAGAGTGCCTGGTCTGGGGGACGATGTTGCACTTGGATGTCCACAGCCTCCGAAGGCGCCTGTGGCTCGGAGAAGCAAGCGTGCGTGTCTTACCGCCGCGGCACAAGGGGCCGAGCCGGCAACAAAGTTCAGTGTTTGAGCGTGGACACTAGAGTCGGATGTTCTGGAGAGTGTGATCGCCTGGCGCGCCCCGCTTGTGCGCAGGCACTGTCTACCTTGGCCTCCCAATCTCCCTGGCAAGTAGAGGGAAAAGGCTTTCAGCCAAGGATGCCTAGGGTTGAGCCCCCTTCCCTTAGTTGAAGAGCCTTGTTAGAGAACTTGGATGAAACCGAGCAACTTTGCAGCTCTCCCAGAGCTTGGAGTCTGGAATGCGGGTTCTGGGGCTGTTGAGAGAAATAGCTAAAACAAAGGTCGCTGGGGAAACTCCTTTGCGTAGATGTTAATGAGCCCTGGGTGTCTGGTCTTAAAAAGGAAATGTAGCTTTGTTGTCTCTGGGCTGGCTGTGGGCCTGGGCCCTGCTAGCCTGCGTGCCTCCTCCTGGGGCTGAAGCTGGAGGTCCCTGAGGAAGAAGTTGTTTCAAAGACACTTTAAGGCAGTTTGGTGTCTTGTCCTTCCAGCAACACAGGTAGTGTCTTGTATCTCCAGGGGCTGCCAGGCATGACATGGGATTGCAGGAGGGTCTGTGGTCCAAGTCTTTACTGGTCTGTGAGTTTCCACTGGGCAGGTCAGACTTGAGAGGGCCGCCTCCATCCTCGGAGCAGTGTGGAGTTGCTGTCTTTCTGTGAGGGGCTCCCTCAAGAGGCTCCTGGGAAGAGAGAGGAGAAAAGTCCTGCAGGATGATCAGGTCAAGGACAGGGGTGAGCTTGCTGACTCTGAGGTTTAGAGCCTGCCTGGTGTGAGAGTCAGAAAACACAGTCGCTTTTGGGGAGGGGGATGACTTTGGTTTCCTTGCACTGGGTTTGGTGCAAGGAACGTTGGTGCAACAATGTTCTCTGACACGTGGCTGAGAGAAGCAGGTGCTCCTGTCAGCTCCCTTTCAGGGATGTGGTCCAGGGATCAAGAGGACAAGCTCAAGGCTTTCTTCTTGTTTAACTTCTCCTGTGTACAGGTGTAGGGCAGGAACAGCAGTTAAGAGGAGAGGAGGTGTTGGGTTGGAGGGTTTCCCTGGACGGAGCTTCTCAAAGACTCAGTCTCAGCCAAGCCCCAAGGACTCTGTGAAGCTGTACTGAACCCTGTGCCCTTGCTTTGTCCAGCAGGGCCACAGCTGAAATGCCCCAGGCATCTGTCAAGAGTCTTTTGTCCTGCACTGCCTGGCAGTTGGGGAGGGGGGGAGGAGGGGAGGAACGGGCCACCCTCCTCAGCCTCTGGGAGGAGCAGGCCCAGTGCCACCCACTGCTCTGGCCTCTGCATGCCAATGGGGAGCAGAGGAAGCTGGGAGTAGCATGGGGGTCCTGAGGCTTTCCCTTTTTTGACAAGCGTGGGAGATTTCTGTTACCAAGTTACTGGACAAAAGCCCCAAACAACTCTCCCTGAGGAACAGCAGGAACTTTGCCCGGCTCTGAGCCAGCAACCATGCTGGACAGTCCCAGTCCTTGCTTTGCTGTGATGACAAGACAGAGGGTGTGTGTGTTTGGGGGGGGGCAGGCAAGAAGGACTCTGCATCTAGATTCTGCAGGGCCACTAGCTCTAAGGAGCCTATCTCCGTGCTATGGGCTTCTGGCTGTATTAGCTCAGACCTGAGAGGGTGCAGCAGTACTCTCACTTCTTTCAAGGCTTCGGTTCCTGAGGCAACCAGAGTCTGGCTACTCTTCAGACGGAGGAGGTCCTAGGTCCTGCGGCAGTCACTGTGCAGCTGATCCAGCCTCCAGTTGCAGCCCTACAGGAGAGGGCTTTGGGTTTCTTAATGGACTAATGGGGTCATCTTCGCCTCCCCTTTCTTTTTCTCCCCGGGTATGATAAAGACTAGTCAGACCCAATCATTTATAAAGAGGCTGGCCTCTGTCCCTGGTGCTGTTGTTTTGGTTTTTCTCTGGGTTTGGGTTTGGGTTTGTTTGTTTTTCCTCCAAATTTGTAATCCTATGCATAGGGCTCCTCCAGGAACTAGAGGCCTGCTGGAATGGGGACAGCTGGGCTCTGGTGCTTGAGATCCATTCCGGACCCGCGCGCTTGCATGTGGTGTGAGAAAGACTGTGCCCTCCTCGGTCAGTGCTGCTAACAGTTGAATGGAACAAGCAAGCACACAGACCACTGTGTGGCTCCTTAGGGCAAGTGCATTGTGGGGGAGGGAAATGCCACCACTACCTGCCTGGGCCTAGGGTTGGAGCTGCAAGTGCATGCAGGGTAGAGACCCTGAGTCCTGCTTAAAGGCGGGATGTTCAGTTCCAGAAGATGCGAGAGTGCACTGGGGTCTGAGCTGGTGGATGGAGGTAGCAGGGGTGAAGGCAGATGGTCATGAGTGAGGGGCTTGGTCCTCAAAGACTGCATGCTGTTAGAGCCCCATCCTATGGGTCAAGAGCAGTCTGTGGCTGGGGCTCCATCAACGGTCTGTGTCTTGAACATTCAAACAGGCCTTTTCTGTCATCCATTTGATGGGGTTGGGGTGGATAGCCATCTGGTGCCTCCTTACAGGGGATTCTCACTGTTAGCAGAAGTTCACTGCTCTTCTAGTGAAACGAGAGCAGTAGAGGAGGTTCCTATCCAGGGCGTGTCATGGCAGATCTGGCAATGCTGAGAGTCCTAAGTGCCCTCCCAACAGTTATATGTTCAGCAACACTAGGAATTCAGTAGTGAGCTAGAGTGCAGCTTAGTGGTCCAGTGCTTGCCTGCCATGTGCAAGGACCTGGGCTTGATCCCAGCACTGAGTACCCACACACATGTAGGCATGCACATGTGCACACACACTCATACTCACATGCACTCACATACACACACTCACATATGCATGCACACACTCACTCTGACACAAATGCACAAGCACACACATGTGTTCATACTCACACACATGCACACACACACACACACACACAGCTTGAAAGAGTTGGAAACATTCCATTGCTTACATTTCCTGTCCCTACTGACACTCAGAGACTGTCAGAGCTATGGCACAGATGTGTGCTGCTTTCTCTGGCCTTCTAGGAAGCTGAAAGGGCAATCAAGCAAAGAGAGGGCCTGCAATTCCCAGGCCATCTCTTACCCATACGAATGCCCCAGGGTGGCCTCTCCACCATCCTGATACCACCTTGAACTGAAGTTTAGAATCTGGAAGTGCCTTGGGACACAGATCCAGAACCCAACAGTTCTGACAGAGGAAGTGGAGAGGGGCAGGAGTTTACAAGGTGGTGGAGAGTCAGACACCAGAGGTCTCCATAGGGTTGCTGGAGCTGTTGCTTTCCTGGGGCCACAGCAGCTCTATAGACTCCCTTGTGGGGCAAGGTACTGGCTGGGCAGTAGGCAGCCAGCATATGGAGGGACAGTGTGGAAGGACAGCATGGTGGACCTCTTTACAACGCTGTGCTGTTGGCCATCAGTCATTCTGCAGGTTTACCGTGGCCCCGATGTGCTATGCTTGGCTGCTGTGCCTGCCTGGCTTGTGTGCCACATCAAGCGTGTTGCAGGGGCTGGGAATGCAATAGAAAGGAGTTGGCTGTGTCCTAGATGGCCAGGGACAGAGAGGAGGATATGAATGAGTTCTCAGATCGAACAAGAGAGAAGGGGCAAAGTCTGGTTGGAAGACTTGAAGAAGCAGGCAGCTGGGGTCAAGGCCATCCTAGCAGGACACTGGGCCCACTGGGCCTGCTGGGCTAGGGCAGCTTGTGACCACCTGGGGATTAAGTTGTAGTCTTAGGTAACAGAGGGAGAAGCTGATAAAGGTTGAGTGTGCCTGAGACAGCAGGTGGGTAATACAGGGTTTGCTGGGCATAGGAGTTGCAGAGGTATGGGGTACAGATACACTTCCAACCATGGGCTCCAAGGCCTTGGACTCAGCCTGACCATGGAGAGCCCATCTCGCAAGGACTCTAGGTGGAGGCAAGGCAGACCGGAGACCCTCCCCCAGAGGCTTGAGCTACTCCTTGGGAAGGGCCTCCAGTGCTTACTCCTCCTGTGGTCAGGAGAATGGCAGGCTGGATAACTCCCTTCTTGACTGCCCCTCCTCACTTCCTGCTCATGGAACAGGCTGAGACTGACAGGCCCGGTGTTGCTGAGCACCCCACCCCCTTAGCCTGGATCAAGCTTACTGGGTCCCAGTGACCCCCACATTCCAGGCCCAGAGCCATCAGGGTGTGTCTGAGCTGGAGGAGGGGCAGGTTCTAAAGGAATTTGGCAGATCACAAAAGGAATCTCCCTTTTAAAAAAACAATTTGTGAAATCACCCCCAGAGGACAGCAAGTCTGGGAAGAACAGGGCAAAGCGCACTATGGGCTTTTGGTGGTGACTGGGTCTGTCATTTGGCTTCTTTCTGCCTTCTGCTGCACAATGCGCATGTACACACACACACACACACACACACACACACACACACACACACCAGCACGTGGACGTGTGTACACTCGGCCCAACCTGCCTGTATCTCAGACCTTCTCTGGTTGCTTCTGGGGATGGGGCATCTCTGAACAAATGGCCTGGCCTGGAACCTCCGGATCCAGAGAGCCGTAGGAATGGGTGCTGAGGGGCCGTGTCTGCCTGTGTTGGAAGTCTGGGCAGCCTGGAGAGATGGGGCCTCATCCCTTCTATCTGCTGTGTACAGCCCTAGCCCTGACCGTCCACTTGTCCTTCAGAGCATTCCTTCTGTGGGAGAAGAGGCCATCGTCCCTTTGGGCAGCCACAGAGACTCCCCTAGATCCACACAGACAACAGAAGAGGCCTGGACCATTTCTAGAAGAGCAAGCGAGGGCACAATCTCCACTCAAGGCCTCTTCCCTCTGTGGCTGTGCAGCCAGCCACAGGGAGGTGTTCATAGCCTGGCCAGGATGGCCACCAGCACAGTTACAAACCCCACTGTAAATGCGGCTCTCAGTGAGCATTGGCATTTATTGACCCCTGAGCTGCAGCTCCTGCTAGGGGAGTCAGCACGGCTGTCCTGAGACTGTCCTTGTGTTGGGTTGTGTGCTATGCCCTTTCCACCCTGGGTTTTACCTGCTTAGGCGGGACCTACCTGTAGCCCATTCTAGACAAAGGCTTCTGGTCTGGTCATGACTTCTCTATTGTTCGTCTGGTGGCCATGGGATGTACAGTGGCTCTGGTGTCCTAAGCAGTGTGACCTCCTTAGGTCTTTTCACCTTCCACTCTAGTGGAATTAGTGTATGTTTGAAAGGGATTTCAGGGTGATGCTTACTTATTCTTTGGAGGGGACAGAAGCCCCATTTGCTTCTTCTGCCTGCTTCTTCATTCCCTCATATCAGTGAGGGTTTCTGGGAGGGTGCGGATAGCTTGACTGGGAAGTTAGACCAGGAAGGGGCAGGCCAGGCCAGACTCACCTGGGTTTAAGTTACTTTCCTCACTGCTGTGACAAAACACTTGTCACGAACAACTTCAGGGATGAAAGGTTTTTATTTTGGTTCATGGCTTCGGTGTTCAGTTCATAGCTGGTAAGTTATAGCACACGAGTGGCTCTCTTTGGTGGTGAGAGCATGTCACAGTGGCTGGTCACATGGCTCTGACCAGGAAACAAAACACAGGTGGGAACCAGGGGTGAGCACAACACTCAAAGGCCTGTGCCTAGTGATGCACTTGTACCAGTTAGGTCTGACCTCCTGTGAACCTTCAGGAGGACAACTCTGTGCCTCCCAACCAAACTAGGGAACAAACAGTGTCACGTGAGCCTGTGGGAGACCTTCAGACCCATCCCCAACACCTAGGTCACTGGCTGTCGTGAATCATTTGAAAGTCACACTGTTGGGTTCCATTCACACCCCAGTGTGCGTTTCTCTGTGTAGCCTCAGCACTGTTTCAACATTAAGACTCTGTCCAATGTCTTGCCACTGGGCTCTGATGACAAGGTGGCTGCTCCTGGGCTGTCCTTCTTGTCTTTGGCCTCTAAGACTGCCTACAGCTTCTGCTGTGGACAGTGTGGTGGCTACAGCATCTGATGTGCCTCCGTGGGGCCAGCATCTATGAGCACCTGCTGTATATAGTGCACAGGCCAAGTAGCATCTGGCATCACTGTGGGTGTGGACAAGCCCCAGCTTATATTCATGGTCAGGAAAGGACTAGGCAAGGCGGGCAGTCCTCATCTCAAGCAAAGCCCCTAGAGGCTCAGGGACCAGCCATTTTTTTTTTTATGGTGCCACGTATGTTTGTTTGTTTTTACAATTTTTATTCAATATTTTTACACACGCAACTATATTATTACACATATATACAACAAACTACCCACAGCAAGAAGAACCACGAAACAATCAGGAATTGCATATTTGTTACATTCATAGTGTTTTGGCTATTTGTATTTGGCAGCCTTGATGAATACATCTTTAGGGGACCAGCCATTTTTATTTCACTCCAACACTGGCCATGCTCACTGCATGCAGGCAGGGCAGGTTCCTAACCAACCCTGGAAGGATGCTTGGCATATTCCAGTGAGAAGAGTGTCCCGGTTGAGACACCAACTCCCAATTCCTTAGAGATGATGTAGCTCCAAGGCAAACAAGTGATCCCTTGTAAAAATAAGCAAAGCTTTTGCAGAGCTGTGCAGTGAGCTCTCCATGCGTGGCTTCCATGTGGAAGGCATGTGAAGAGGTGGGGCCATCAGCTGGATCGGCTGTGTCTGCCCATGGAGAGCTGGTGATGGCCCACCCTCTTCCTCGGTGTGAACAGCCTGTCAGGCCTAACCAGGAGCCAGAAGTTTGTCCAAGCAGCTCTCTGTCCACACTGTGAAAGGACAGAGCTGAGAGCTGATCCCTGAGAACTGACAGATGTGAAATTTTCTCAAAAGCGACTGCTCCACCCTCCATATGCCTCGTTAAGGGGTTTACTCGTGTACAGGGAGATGCTTTCTCCAGGGAGGCTAGCATTAGGAAGGGTCTTTGGAAGTGGGCACTTGGCTGAGTAGAAGCTTCCTCCAACAACAGTTGTAATCGTGAGACCTGGTACAAACCCACTAGGAGCCAGCAGGTGTAAGTGGTTTGAGACACGAGAGAAGACAGTATGTGTTAACACTTTGACAGGAGAGGGGCACTAAGTGTGAGTATTCTGTGACAGGAAGGGGAAACAGTGGGATCTGTGACATAAGAGGGACATTTGAGCAAGAGTGTTCTGTGACAGGAGTAGGAACAGTGAGTATAAACACTCTGACAGGAGGTGGGGACAAGTGGTGTGAGCACTCTGGTGGGAGATGGGACAGAGGGCATGAGCTTTCTGTATAGGAGGAGTGGATGGGTTTGGGGACTCAGTGATTGGCCAGGGGCCGGTGAGTGTGAGCCCTTTGTGGCTTTTGTGGGACCCATCTTAAACGGATTCTGCTGGGCCATTCTTGGTGTTGACAGTCCGCCTTTACCTCTCTCCACTTAGCAGCCCGAGTCAGCTATCACCCGGAGAACCCCAGACTCCTGGAGAACACACTTGTTACCAAAATGCTTTTAAGGCTTCTTTGGACATACGCACCACTCCTGGCCCATTCACAGGTGCTAGGGCATGCCCAGTTGCAGGGGTTTCCCGGTTGGAGTCTCTGGGCTTCTGTGTTCAGCACCCTGTGCAGGCTAAGGTCTCATCTGCCACCTGAGCAGCTGGGCTGCACTTTAGGATCTGTGCTTCTTCTTTATGTCACCTCCTCACCCCCAGTTAGAACAGACTAGGGTATGGGCCAGGCGCGATGGTGCACACCTTTAATCATAGCACTTGGGAGGCAGAGGCAGGTAGATCTATGTGATTGCAAGGCTGGCCGGGTGTACATGAGTTCTGAATGAAAAAAAAAAGAAAAAAGAAATAAAAAGGAAAGGATATGAGTGGTCCTAGGTATGGCGGAGGAGAAGGTTTATTGTAGATAAAAGGGAGAGCATTTCTAGAGGCAGGGACATCTGGGAGAAGCCAGAGTGGACAAGACTGGGAGCCATGTCAGAAGAGTGGGGAGGGGAAAGGGGAAAGCCAGACTGAGAGTCCAGGTGGGTAAAGAGCAGACAAAAAGGCCAGGTAACCAAATTGGCTGGATTATATAGGGAAGGGCAGGTGGGGGAAGGGTGTGCCAGCCAGGAGGGCCTTGTAACAGGGAGGGACGGAGGGATGCTGGGAGAACCTGGTGGCCAGTTCTGCTTTAATAGATTAAATAGGCACCTCAGCTGATTGTCAGGGTTTGAGACCTAACAAGTTCCAAAACAGCCTGGACTGTGTAGAGAGACCCCATGTCAAACAAAAACAAAAACTAAACAAAAAATCAACCTTGGGTGTTTTTGGTCTCCATGTGAGGGACTGGGGACAAGGGAGCAGCCTAGCTCAAGAAAGGAACAATCGGGAGTGACATTTGGGCTTGTCAGACTTGATAATCTTTACCCAAAAGGCTACAACATAGGCACACAAGACAGCTCAGGGTTATGGCCACGAAGGAGTGTGTGGCCCACCTGGTACAGATATTAAAACAGATGTGAGGGGTACTTGGGAGGAGGCAAAAGCTAGAGGTGGCCCATTAGGGTCCATTGCTCTTCATGGGCCACCTGTTCTTAGGTCACCGCTCTGGAAAGGCAGGTGTTTGACTTCCTGGCCTACCAGTGGGCACCCATCCTGGCCAACTTCATGCAGATCGTCGTGGTCATCTTGGGGCTCTTCGGCACCATTCAGTATCGGCCACGCTACATCGTGGTGGTAAGTCCACTGTGCTTGGCTGCCTCTATGCAAGGAATAGAAGCCCCCGCCACCCTTGGTAGCAGCTTGGGCAGAATGTCTTAGGTTGACACCTGTCCAGGGTGGGCTTACAGGAGGTCAGACTCAGAGAGTCCTGACTTTGCCACAAGTTCAAGGGCTTTCTTCCAAGGGGCTGGAGAAAATCAGATAGCTGAAGCTGCTGGTTTCAACTCCTGCCCTGTCTTTTCTGGCCTCCCTAGTATGCTGTGTGGGCAGCTGTCTGGGTTACCTGGAACGTCTTCATTATCTGCTTCTACCTGGAAGTGGGGGGCCTCTCAAAGGTAAGTAGAGATGGGAAGAGGTTCATCCACTGGGTCTTGGCCAGATCCCCAAGGGACACTTGATGACGCCCACTGCATATTTCCTAATGGCGGCGGGAGCTTGGTGCACAGTGCCTACGGCAGCACCAGGCCTATTTTGGCTGTGATTAGGGCTTCAGTAGTTTGGGAAGACTGGTTTGCAGGTGGAAAGGGTTGTTGGTAAGGCATTGTGGGTGTCAGTGGGCCAGGGCCTCAGGCTGCATAGCACAGAGGGTAGATCTCCCGGAAGATGGCCTTCGAACCAGGTAGTACCAGGGAAGATTTCCTGGGACCGAGTGGATACCTGGCAGAGGTGTGTGGGCATGTCCTTCTCAGGGGGTGGTGGGATTGGGGCACAAGCAGAGACCTTCCTCTTGTGGCCACATGGAGAGTTCTGCCCTGGCCGACTGCCATGTGCCCCCTGAGGAAGCTCTGGGCTGGTCCAGGTTTGTTCCCCTTACGCTAGAGAGACATGAAGTGGTATGGTGGACTGAGCTAGCCCTGACTGGGCTTGTGCAAGTCACAGTAAAGGAGCAACTGACACGAGGCCCAAGACCCTCTATGGCAGCTTTGGCCACGGATGTGAATGAGGGTTTTGAGGAAACCGGAAGTCATAATAGTGAGTCCTGAGGTCTTCCTCAGACAAGGGTCCTTCCTGGAGGAAGGAGTACGAGGGCCGAGGGCCAACAAAACCAGGTTTTCCCATTGGGGAACAGTTTGGGGGGACACTTGTTCCTGTCCTCCGCAGCTGGTGCCTAAGAGGAAAGAGTGCAGGGAGATTGGCTACTTTGTCCTTCTCTACTTCAGGCTATGGTTGGTAGAGGCTGGCTGCCTCCTGATACTAGCTTTTTCTGTTCCTTTGCCCTCAGGACAGTGAGCTCTTAACCTTCAATCTCTCCCGGCATCGCTCCTGGTGGGAAGAGCACGGGCCAGGTTGTCTTCGCGAAGATGCAGCCACAGCTGGCCTCGGGGCACTGCATGGCCAGTCCCTGGTGGTGGGTGCTGGCTGTGCCATGGTGCACAGCTACGTGGAAGCTCTGCACAGTGGCCTGCAGATCCTGCTGGCGGTGAGTGTGGGGTAGATTCGGGGCCTTTCCTTCACACAAAGGCACCAGCTTTCCTCCTTGTTAAGCAGCATTGCCTCCATATCCTGCAAGAAGTAAAGGGATCATCCAGGTGGGCTTCTCACCTTGAGCCCATCTTAGTTGCTGTTCTATTGCCGAGAAGAGACACCACGACCAAGGCAACCCTCATGAAAGAAAGCATTGAACTGGGGATTTGCCCACAGTGTCAGAGGTTTAGCCCATCATCATCATGGTGGGGAGTGTGGCAGCAGGCAGGAAGGCATGGCGCTGGAGAAGAGGCTGAGAGCTACATCCTAATCCATAGAAAGAAAGAGCCTAGGCCCGGCGTGGCCCAGCCCCAGTGACACACTTCCTCCATCAAGGTCAGGCTTCCTAATTCTTACAACTCTTTGAAACAGTGCCACTCCCTGGTGAGTAAACAAATATATGAGCCCATGGGGGCCATTCCCATTCAAACCTGTGGCGCCCGCGCCACTGCAGTCCCGAGTCGAGGGCGCGCACACACACACACACACACGCACACACACACACACGCACACCACACACACACAATAACACAGCGGGTCCTTCGTGCTAAGACAGCAGCAGCCACAGCAGCGGTTTATTATTTTCCCCCGAGTTCCAAAGAGCCTTCTTATAGGCAGCAAAACAGGCATCCTCCTCCCAGGTGAAATCCGTCAAGAGGTGATTGCACACAGGAGGACAAGTCTCGAGGAAGGGAGGGGCGCGTTCTCAGAGCAGTAAACACGACTAGCTAACCAAGATAAACACAGACATGGAAGCTGCTAGAAACAGGACATGAAACAGCAAGACAGGCAGGCAGCCCAGTCGGGCCTGGTTCCTACACAAACCACCACAGAACTTCATCGCTCTTCTTGTGAGACAGGCTCAGAACCAGAATCAGATTTCAGCCTCTGATGATACTGTGAGGTCCTACCAGGCAACCAGGAACAGCAACAGCAAAGGTGAAGAGGAAGGCTCCTGTGTCATCTCCCTAGCACAGGAGTAGTGCAGGCAAGAGAGGAACCTAGAAACCCCAGTAGGACACTGAAAAGTTGACAGAAGGCTCAGACCAGGCAGTAGGTCTGTAAGTGGGCCCCCCCTGGACTTGGGTTGTCTACGCTGAATCTCTAGGGAGATACGAGTCTCAGAGAATTCCAAGAAGCTGAGACTTCATTCTTTTCCATGTGTGTTCAGGAGCCTGATCCAAGGGGAATGATCAGAGAAGGCCTGATGGCACCCTACAGCTGTGGTGGAGGAGGGTGGGAGGCAGAATTCAGGGGTGCAGGGCCATACCAGAGGACCTGGGGTTCTGAACCCCAAAGGCTTTCCCTCAGGACCTTAGCCCACTTAACTGGCCAGGGAGTTATGGAGAGTGCAGAAAAAGCGGTATGGAAGAAACCCAAGGAGGCACCTGAGGGGCTGGTGCTGAGGCAGCATTCCCTGCTAGTTGGTGACAATGGCAACACAGGTGGCCCAGGCTTCAGCCTCCTTGCAAGGCCCAAGGTCTGGACTTGGCATGGCCTACCAAGCATAGGAGAGGGGTTGTGGCGTCTTTAGGGGGTGAGGGATAGGTGGCTCACATGTTTGCTTTGAGACCTCACAGCTAATACAAGGACTGAATCCTTAGCTATCTATGTAAAGGAAGTTCTGAGACAACATCCTCAACTCAGCAACAGCAGATGGCCAGGAGACTATGAGGCCCTCGGGCTACCTATCAACAGCACCACCTGCTAAAAACAAGCCAAAGGCACAGGAGCCTTTCAGAAGAACGCTTCACATCCAGAGAGGGTACCAGAGGCATACCAACTCCCATTAACAGTCTCCAGCCCTCTCTTTACTCTCAAGGCCTTTCACACCCTCCTCAGGTGGTCCAGGTACAGCCCCGCCCCTTTGCAGAACACTCATCCTCTGGATCCAGTGTCAAGTCTGAGCTCCCTCACTGCCAGTCACTGGACCCCTTACTGTGCCCCACGCTCTGTCATTCCAGGACAGAGCCTAGTGCACTCAGGGTGAGTCTAGGCCTGGGTACTTTATTGGGGTGTCTGCATTTGCGTTGGTGCAGGGACTGGAATCTTGGAAAGACCAAGAAAATGTAGACTAATGAACTCTGCCTGGCTGTTCATGGAGAAAGATGTCATCAGGAGACTTTCCGAAGGCCAGTCAGGGCCTTGTCCAGCCACACCAGGGCACCTCATCCTGCATTGAAAAGTAAGGGCCACAGAAGCTGCTATAAACACTCTGCAGCCCGTTGAGTCTGGATCCCCTAGGTGGCCTGCTACCTCAGCATGGATCAGGATGGGGATCCAAATATTTGGGCTCTCATAGAGGACACATTCTGGCTTTAGAGCTGTAGAAAGTCTATAATAACAACTGACCAGACAGGAGAAAGCAAGCACAGGGACACAAGGCTGCCATCCCAGCATATGAGAAACGGAGGAAGTAGGATCACCAGTTCAAGGCCGGCCTGGGTATATAGGAAAACCCTTTCTGAAAAATAAAATAAAACGGGGCTGTGATAGAGCAGTTAGTAAGATGCTTGCTTGGCAAGCACGGGGCCTGAGTCCAGCCCCATGGCACCCACATAAAAACTGCTGGGCACCTGGAGAGACGGCTCAGTGTGTAAAAGCACATGTTGCACTAGCGTGAGGACCTGAGTTCAGATCCCGCCACCCTGCCTCAGGGCACTAAGATGGAGAGGGCTAGAGCAAAGCACTTGACGTTCTCTTCTGGCCGTCCACATGCACTCGCAGGTGCACACTCATTAACAGGCGTGTATATACATCATACCTAAGCACACAGAATAAACAGTTATAATAATTCTGGGATTAAAATCTCACTATGTAGCCCCGGCTGTCCTGGAGCTCTGTGTAGATCAGGCTTGCCTCAGACTCATAAAGATCTGCCTGCCTCTACCTCCCAAGTGCTTGGATCGAAGGTATGCGCCACCAGAGCCATTTCATGAAACTAAAGAACAGCCATAGCTGGTGAACGTGGAACCGACTCTGTTCACCTCTGCAGCACTGCTCAAATTAATGATGAACAGTGGGGAGAGAGACAGCTCCTGGGCCCAGGTGAGGCCACCTCTCTGCTCGTGTGCCTTAGTGAACCGTTTGTGCCTCAGCTATTACTGCTTAAAAATGAAGGTCGTTTTGATAGATAGACTCAATGGGGCTGGAAGGAGAGTTTAGGAAACTGTGTGGAACGGCAGCCCACACGGTTGTGGGTGCCACGCCTTGGGCAAAACCAAGTTAGTCCACGGAGAAGCCTGGTCCCATCTCACGGTCCCCCAGCTTTCCCAGTGCATACAGTGCTTGGCAGAGCTCACAGGACAACCAGCAACTGGCAGTAGGAATTGAATTCTACATCTGAAGACATCCAAGATGTAAGATGGTCTGCAGGCAGTGCGGTAGCCTTGTGGTCCACACTACGCTTCCACTCCTACCCTGGGCAGCCTGCTTAAGTTCAGCCTTCACAGTGGGAAGCCGAAGTCATGTTTCTCACCCACTGTAACTCATTCAGAGGCTAGGGAGGATCCCGGTTGCCCCCAAACCTGAAGGAACCCAAGTACAGTCCTCAGAAGAGAAAGAACTGTTTAGTCAAGGGTCTCTCTCAAGAATTTTAACATTGCAGACTCTTTAAAGACAGTAACACCTTTAATCCCAGCACTCGGGAGGCAGAGGCAGGTGGATCGTTGTGAGTTCGAGGCCAGCCTGGTCTATAAAGCGAGTCTAGGACAGCCAAGGGAAACCCTGTCTGGAAAAACAAACAAAAACAGAAACAAAAATAGTAACTGGAAACTGGGAAGGCAAATGAAAGCCTTGTTGCAGGGTGCAGAATGATGCTGGTGGGACTGATGCTGGAGGAAAGAGATTCTGTATGCCCATGGGGAGACAGCCTTCAGCCGTTCTTCCTCACGTGGATGCCAGCTTGCACATCTTGTCTGCCTGCACTTGTTCTTCCTGTATTAAAGTGCCCTCCCTGGTGTCCAATCTGGCTAGGATAAGAACGTGTCACGCTTAGCTTTTACCAGACTACTGGTAATAAAGGCCAAGAGGAAAGAAAGCTTCCAGAAGAGGCAGCGTGGATGGATGTTCAGGGAAGAGCTGAGTGAGCAGAGTGGACAGGAGAAGTGGTGGGGAAAGAGGCAAGAGTGTGCAGGTAGGATGCCATGAGCCACCAGGGTTGACAGATTGGATGCAGCCCCTCCCCCAGGAGAACCATGTCTCAGCCCCTTGACCAGCTTTCCGTGGGGCCAACCCTGCGTGTGACCCACCACTTCCAGCTGTGAGAAACATCTTGGGCTCTCTTCACAACGAGAATGACCTTCCAGGCTCATTCTGGAAGAGCACGGGGGGGGGGGGGGGGGGGGGGGGGGGGGGCGCGGGGAGAGGGAACCACAGCCTGCAGCTAAGCTAGGTCTCACAGGCATTGAGCGCATGCATGTCCAGTTTCCATCTGATGAAGTGCTGTCTGTCTCCTTTGCCAGGAGGGTGTGGTGGCCTCTTGGAAGGCTGCCGGGCCAGGTCACCGTGGAACCATGGTCTCAAGGCTGCCTGTTGCTTTTGCAGAGGGACCTGCTGCATATCCAGAAAGTCCTGCTTCCTTCCAGTCACACTCACAACCACTGTCTCCTCTATCGTAGCTTCTAGTGCTTTCACTGGTCGGGCCACTCCTAGCTGTGGTGTCCTGAAGTACCCCCTCTCTCTGGCTTTCTGGGACCCCATTATAGTTCCTGACTCACTGTACCTTTTGAAATATGTGGGTACACCAAATCATCCAGGGTCCCAGCAAGACAGAGACAGTTCCCTCGGACAAAGCTATTGCCAGGCGGGGAGCGGGGGTGGACATGATATAGGTGTTATGGTGGGGCCCACAGGGGGCAGTGAATTCCCCTGAGATGCACGGCAGCATCTTGGGTGCCGAAATAATAGACAAAGAGCGAGCTGCCAGCACCAGGGAAAGTGACTAGTTATGGGGGCTGATTTTTTCTTCTCTTAGATATTCTGGGTTCCCCACTAGCCAACCTAGTAAACAAACAAACAAGCAAACAAACAAAACTGTCTTGTCCACATAGCCAGCCTTGCATGCCAGAAACAGAGGCTAAAAGTGGTATGATGACATGGAGAATACAGGCCTACACATCTTGGCTCAGAGGACACAGGGTATAATCTTGCCACCTCCAAACTAGCTCTCAGATGCCCATGGTCCATGGGTCCAGCTCTGTTTCCCCATGTCCGGTTCTCCAAGTCCTTAAAGGGGAAGTGAATACCACCCTTCAGAGTGGCTTGGTCACCTTCCTCACCCAAGTGTTGCTCACTGAGTAGTGGGGTCAAGGGTGAACTGAAGAAGTCTGGAATGTGGGAGTTTGGGAAGCCGTGCCGGTCAGTGTCACAGTTCCATTTTAAAGGAGAGGAAATCGAGGCTTGGGAGATGCAGAGCTTTTGCCAGGTACACACGAGGCCATCTGTGTGTCCTCGTGATGCTGTCGCAGTGAGATGGCTTGGCACATCTGGCCTCTTGGTGTCTTTCAGCTCCTGGGTTTCGTCTATGGCTGCTACGTGGTCAGTGTGCTCACGGAAGAAGAGGACAGCTGTAAGTGCACAGCTAGCATGAGTGACCACTCTGAGTGCTATGTTATCTGGGATGGGGCCTGAAGGTGCCCCTCAGTGATGCCCGGTGCCTGACCACAGGGGTGACAGTACAAAGATCTGAGAGTTGGGAGCGGGGGCTGTTTATGAAGAGAGGCACAGCATCCCTCAGGTCCGGGGACACCTAACCTCATGACCCTACAGTGGCCCCAGGAAAGTCTGAGTCTTCAGTAGCATGGGCCACTCTGACTGTCTTCTTGCACCCATGTTGACTGACACTTAGTACGAGGCAGGACCTATGTGGGCAGAATATCCTTTTCCCTCTGCATGTAAACCCCTTTCAACTTAACTTTGATTTGCAGCATAACACAATAATGCTTCAAGACTGGCCTTCCTCCTTCGAGGACTCCCAGCCCTGATGTAGTCTCATAGGAAGTCCCTGCAGAGAAAGGATTGACTGGGGTTGGGGAGTGAGGGGTGGGGGGGAGTGGGCAATCAGGGCTCCTGTGAATAGAACCTTCCGCAGAGTCAGGATTGAAATTCAAATCCATCTGCCCCAGAGATCTGGGCCACGAAGCCAGCTGTTCCCATGTTTAAGAGACTTGGGCCTGAATTTGGAGGCTGGTGAGGTATGTGGTCTCCCACCCTGGCATCAAGCCAGGCTGTCTGATCACTGAGACCCCAGCTGGCTGCTGGGGGATGAAGCAGGAGCTCCACTTGCTGTTTGAATTTGGAACTGCAGCCAGCCCTGCACTTAGGAAATGTGTTCCTTTTGCCCAACAAGCCTGGCATCCACTAGTGTGGTGGCGGTTTCATGGTGCTTTATGTTAGCGGAAGGCTGCGGGGATGATGGGGAGAGTCTGGCAGGGCCAGATGCAGCCCCATCCATGCTGGAAGACCCTTGTTGGCCTCCCCACCTGACCCAAGAGATCCCAGCAAGGTTTAAGATACAACAGGGGATGGATTTTGGGTGGTGCCTACTCCTTCACAAGACCTGGCATCGCCCCTTGTGTTGGGAATCTGCCACAGGGAATGTTTTCCGTTCTGCCATCTTTTCTATCATTTGGGTTTTGTTTTATTTGGGCTTGATTTCTTTCAGTTGATTTCATTGGTGGATTTGACCCATTCCCCCTGTACCATGTCAATGAAAAGCCGTCCAGCCTCTTGTCCAAGCAGGCATATTTGTAAGTATGGCCCATTCAGCCTGCATTAGAGTGCGTACAACACAAGGCTCTTCTTCTTGGAGACTTTATCTGTCAATCCATCTGTGCCTCCATCACTCCCCTAAAATCATGCTGTGCTTAGATGTCAGGGTGCGCTGGCTGTAGAGCCCCATTTGTTGAGCTCGAAGCTCAGCAGGGATGGGTCTCAGGAATGGGAAGGACACCACAGGCTGCTCCCCAGGGGCCTCTCTGGTTCAGTAAGCGTAGAGGATGTGGGTGTCTGTTTCCTGTATTGGGCAGGTTCCCATCTCTGAAGCAACGCTGCAGCCTTTCAGATCCCATGGCTGGGCCTGGGCTTCCTGGTGGTCCTGGAGCTGAGGTTGGAAGAGGCATCTGGGGGTTGTTCCGATCCCAGAGATTCCTGATGCCTAACCTCAGAGTGTCCTAGGCTATCATGGATAACGGGCTTCTGAAGTAACAGTACTTTGGCTCCCAGGACAAATTATGGAGGAAATACAGACCTATGAAGGAGAGGAGTCTCGGCAGGCTGCCAACTGCACAGCCTTCAGTCTTCCTAGTGTGCTCCTGAGCTAAGCCTGGGTTCAGTAGGTCTCCAGGAATAGGGGCAGTGTGGAGATTCCTCCTCAGTGGGGAGTCTGACCAGGGTGAAACCCTCACTCCACTTCTTGTCCCATAGGAACAGGCCAGGGTCATCAGAGTGTGAGATCGGTACCTGCCCTGGGCACGGAGAGGCCTAGTCCCTGGCATATTTTTGCTATGCCTTGAGCAACTATCCCTTCCTTGGTTTTGTGGGGTTTGCATTTGAAGTGCTCCAATACTGTCCTTTCCCCCTTTCCCGAGCTGCTCTGATCTCTGCCTTCTTCACAGGCCTTCATAAGTGAGGAAATGGCTGACCCTGTTCTTGCAACCCAGCCTCAGCCACAGAAACAATAAGGAGACTCCAGGCCTGGAGTCACAACCCTGCTTCCCTGCCTGCCTAGCATATTTTCACATTCACCTTGGATACCAGTGAGGGGTGGGGGACTCTGCAGGCCAGGGTGGCTGAAACTGTGAATTTGTAATTTCTTTTTTTTTTTTTTCTAAAAAGAATAAAAATAAGAAAAAAATGAGAAAATCTGGAAACAAACTATTTGAATTCCTGGTTTTCTTGGGCAGCTGGCAGAAAACCTGGGTCATTTCCTCAGGAGTCTCCTGGTGCTCTATCCTGGGCTTACAGGACCTGCAAAGCACATACTGCTGCCAGGGGAAGGGCCCATCAGAGGACATAAGAAAGTTCAGCTCCACCAGGAAGTCCCTATGAATCACCAGGATCCAAGAGTGACTGAGACCTTGAATAAATAGTACCTCAGCTGCAGATCTTATTCAGGCAAAGGCCCAGGTCCTACTGAGGCCAATGCCATCCCTGGAGCTGAACCAGAAGCCCTGGCACCCCCAAACTAGGAGAGAACCATGGGTGAAACATGGAGCCTGGGGCTGCCACATGGATTCTTCTTTGTAGAAAGTGGATGGCATCATTAAAAAAGAAAGAAAGAAAGAAAAAGACCTTGGGCAAGTATCCCGAGGACATGATAGGAAATGCTTGGTGAGTAATTAGAAGTGTGGCCTCAAGAGCCTTGTGAGGACAGTCTATTCTGAAAGCGTAGAATACAGCTCAAGGTCACCAAGATCAGAGAGGGTGTTCTTCCCAAAGTGGGAAAGAGTTTGTAAAGTAACTAGAGGTGGCTGGACCCTGTCAGGTGCTGTTCTGCGCCTGAGAAGCAGCGGAGACCTGGTCAGTGCGGACGAAGAGACTCGGGCGTGGGTGGTGCCTGGCTGAGTACTAAGGTGAGACCTTCTACTTTATTATCTTCAAACAGACCCAAAAAGCTACAACAGAATCACTCCACACCAACCAGGACCTCTTCCCCCATGCTGTTTGTGGTGGACACCAAGTGTCCACAGCAGATCCACTGTATGGTCTGGGGCAGGTGGAGGCAGGCAGGGCGCCCACCCTGCAGTATAGAGCCTGGAGGGAGAAGAGGAAACGTGTGTGAGTTCTGTTCTCAACTGATGTGTCAGAGAACCCTCAGACACATCTTGGGGACACAGTGACCTTGACAGGGGATATTCATGTTCCCCTCTGCCCCCCCCACCCATGCACACACACTATGTGACCACCACACCCAAATCCAGACCACATGTCTCTGAGGCTGGCCTCTCCAAGCCTGGCTTAAACCCTTGATGACCAGCTAAACAAGAGGTGCCCCCCCCCAAGACCTCTTTCCCTCTGACTCCACCTATAAAGGATTCAAAATAGTGAGTAGAGTTGACTGGTGGAGGGAGCAAGAAGTGTGGCCTGGCCACTGCTAGCCTTAAGAAGCAAGACTATCAGGTTACATCCAGGCTGCAGGCTGGGTCTCACCTGGTTTAGGACAGGAAGGTGCGCACGCAGCTACGGATAGGCACCCTGCAGATAGGGCACAGCTGCAGGTTGGGGGCACACTCCGTACAGACTAAGTGGCCGCAGGGCACGAAGACTACAGATACTGCTCGATCCAGGCACACCTTGCATGTCCTCTCCTCCTGCAGCTGTCGTAGCTGTTCCTGCACATCCCCGGCTCCTGGGGACTCAAGAATTCACCAGCACACTCAGGGCCCAGGAGAACGGATTCCTCAGGGGGGGTATGAGCTTGTTACACAGACCCACCCTCTTATCGCCCATGTCCTGTCTGCACTTGCTCCATGAAAGAGGGTGGCCTCTCCACCTCATGGGGATCTCCGCTATACCTGGCTCACTGGCACTTTCAGGCTGGGTCTCTCTTCCGGATGTGAGTAACTCGGGCCCTCCGCAGGCAGGAGCTGTAGACAGTTAGTGGAATGGACAGAAGGCTTAGCTTCTGTGGGGAAGGGAAGCCTAGCCCAAAGGAGGTCTAGCAGCCACCAAGGTCCAGTTCTGTCCTAGAGAGCAGAAGGATTTGTATGGCATTCGGCTGCTCATGAGCTTGGGGCCGGAGGCTTCCTTGAGGCCACCAAGGACTTTGGCTCCCACTAGAGTGCTCTGCCTTCCTAGCCTTAGATTGGCTGGTCAGAGAGTGTATGTACTTGGCACTTTGGGAAGAGAAGGAAACAAAGAGAGAGGGTGCCCAGGGGAGTGAGCCACAGGAAGGCAGGCGGTGCCCAGAAGGAGAGGAGGAGCCTCGGGCCCCTGCTGGGTGACCCTCCTTCTGGAACAAGTCAGCTTCCATTTGTGACGAGGACATGCTGGGCATGCACACCTGGCCTGTGGGTCCATGCTGATTCCCACATTCCCCGTGTGTCTTTAAGGCAGAGAAGGGACACACACACACACACACACACACATACACACACACACACACACACAGAGAGAGAGAGAGAGAGAGAGAGAGAGACAGAGACAGAGAGAGAGACAGAGAGAGAGAGAGACAGAGAGAGAGAGAGACAGAGACAGAGACAGAGACAGAGAGACAGAGAGAGAGAGAGACAGAGAGAGAGACAGACAGAGAGAGAGAGAGAGAGAGAGAGAGAGAGAGAGAGAGAGAGAGAGAGAGAGATCTCAGGGTTGTAGACAATGGCTGGTGGTCTGTGGTGTTTTCTGTCTATGAACACGTGGATCTGTGTCCCCAGAAGGCACAGGTAAAGGTCCAACCCCCTTACACTGAGGATACTGCATCTTCAGAACCCTATCTAGGGGTGCTAGCATCACTGGGGAGGGGACGGTAGACAAGACCCTGCCAAGCACCAGAGTGTCCCACAGACTTGTGCACTTTCAAAAATAGGTAGCGTTGTCATGTCACATCACAGCATTGAGGCTCTGGAGAAAAGCCACTTGCCTTTGGTCACAAAGTTGGCAAGCAGATCATATGGTCTCTGGAGTCAGAAGTCCCTTTAGGGGTTCCTAAAGAACCTCAGACCCATGACCCATAGGGCCCAAGGAAAGGATTTAGAAAGCTGTGCCTTCTGTAGCTTTGTTCAACAGGCTTCTGGTTGCGGCCCAGTAGGCTTTCAAAGGCTGTGGCTAGCTAGTGCCCAGGAGAACCAGGCCAGCATGCAGCTGCACCCCCAGGTTTGGTTGGTGTCTTGAGCAGCCTTCTCATTAGGAGCAAGGGGTTGCAGTGGTCCTATCTGCGCCTGTAGGCACAGTCCACACCCTCCCTGCTGGCTGGCAGGTGGGGACATTTAGCAGTCTTACCCACATGCAGGCTGCAAATGCCAGCTGAACAGCCAGGGTTCTCATCTGAGGGGGCGGCAGGGATTGTGTCTTCTGGCTCTTCCCATTGGTCCTGTTAGAGAGCCATCAATGCCTTAGGTAAACAAAGCAGAGACTGCCAACCCCCCTCCCCCCTGAGTCTCGAGGACAGATGGACTTACCCAGGGTCCAAGCAAGGGGTTGTGGGTTTGGATTCTTTCCACAAAGTCCCTTCCTTTTGACTGTAACAGGAACTGACACCTGGAGAAGAGCATTCAGTAGACGGGACCAGACTCAGAGCTCCACTATCACACTGAAACCCCGTGAGCCCTGTGACATGTAGTCAGGGCTGTGTCCCTCTGGGACACCTGCTGGTAATGTTATTCTGGATGGGCTCTGAGCCACTAGAAGGGAGTAGCTACAGGAGAATGCCTGCCCCAGTAGCCCTTCAAGAGAGGGCTTCCTGAGGAAAGGGAGACGGGGAGGCAGGATAGAGTAAGCAGACCTGCAGCAGCCCACGGAGCCCTTACCTGGGGAACCATCGGGCATGCTCCGTCCAGGGGTCATCACCACGCTCCCAGCTCTGCAGACCCCCGTAGCAGAAGAAACATCTCACCTTGTCCTGCTGGCCTAGGTATGGCAGAGACACAAGGCTGGTAGTGCCACCTTGCTGGCGACCCCAGCTTAGTGTCCCTCCTTGACTATCAGAAGTTGGGCAGGCAGGACTGGGGTCTGCCAGCCGGTTAACAAGAAGGGAACAAGGCACGTGGGCACATCCCTTGTCTCAAAGGCAAATAAAGACAACGCCTGCGCAGTGTGTCAGGAGGGCCCCAGAAGATTCTGGAAAGGCTGAGCTAGCATATGTGTTGTTCTCAGAACATGTGGGTAGGTTAGAGACAAAGGCTTGGAGCATCTGTAGCCTGGGAGTTTTAGGGCCTCCAAGAAGAATTCCTAGCGACAGGATAAGGAGGTGACCCCTCCCATACCAGTTTATAGCCAGGCTAAGTTTTAGTGGCTCAGAGGGGCCTCTCTTGCCTCTACCCTCTGCCCCTCCCCAAACCATAGGAAGATGTGCCCTTCATGACCTTGTTGTAGAAGTTACAAGCAAGATTGCTTGCAGGTGTATCCCATAGCAGACACCCATGCTCCACAGAGTTCCCCTAATACCAAGGAGACTCCTTTTTTGTTTGTTTTTTGTTTTGTTTTGTTTTTTTGTTTGTTTGTTTTTCGAGACAGAATTTCTCTGTGTAAGCTTGGCTGTCCTGGACTCACATTGTAGACCAGTCTGGTCTCGAACTCACAGCGATCCGCCTGCCTCTGCCTCCCAAGTGCTAGGATTAAAGGCGTGCGCCACCACTGCCCAGCCAGAGACTCCTTTTCAAGGAGGCAGTAACTGCCCCAGCCACTGACCCATCATGACAGGTGTCCACTTGTTCTAAATCAGGTTGGACTCTTGACTGGCCAAAGCAAGGAAAATGGCCGATTCCTCTCCTGCTAGCCCCCACTGGTGACAACTTCTCCGGCTATGCTCATACTTACAAAGCTCCTTGCTGGGTCTCACTTACTGGTTTTTTTTTTCTCAGCCAGGAAGATGTGGAGGCAGAACCTGAGCCATGCCGTGAGTGAGGGGCAGTCCAAGCCGAGGGAGTGGGCTAAGTGCGTAACTAGAGCTACAGCTCAAAGGATTTGTCTGGAGTTGGTGCCTACACTAGCCTGGTACTTGGGAAGGCCGGAGGGTTACTTACAAGATGGGCGCAAACCAGAATGCTTAAGCTGACCACTGCCCCCATAGTATATATGTATCCTGAATTTTGTCCCTCTAGGTCCTGGAATGAAAGAGACTAATCACCTCTGTAACCAAATCCGGAAGGCACTGATGGCAGTGGGGATCACTGGGAAACCATCAGGACCACCTGATCCAGGAGAAACCTCCAAGCCAGCATCCCCCCACCTGATGAGGGGCCCTGAGGACAAGGCCAGCACAAGCCTAGGGTCTCACAGTGAGCCCTAGCCAGGCAGGAAGGACAGGACTGTTGCCCTGGAAGAGCGCTAGATAGCATCCAGACCACAGCAAAAGACCCCAAGATTTACCTGTGTGGAAGAAGCCAGCAGCAGCCAACGGCCCGGGCTGGATCACCGCGGTGGATGGCCAGTCGTAGAAGGAGGCTAGGCGAAGGTCCTCTGAATCCATCTCAGGGAAGGCAGGCTCCTCAAGGAAGGTAGCCCCAGAGGAGTCTTCCTCTTCTGACAGGGTGCGCAACTGGCCCAAGATCTGCCCATCTAGGCAGTCTTGGCCCAGGATGTGGCTACATGGACAGTGGGGCCTACCTTGCTCCTGTGAGGGGCCATTGCTCTCTTCCCTTAGCTCTGGGCCTGAGAACAAGTCCCTGGTCCTCCCTTCAGGCACCACGGAAAGGACAGTAGCCCCAAGCAAGTCTTCAGGAGAGAACATCGCCAGCCCTGGACCGTGCCTGCTGACTTATCTCCTGACTCTCTAGCCCTTTCTAGAAGCTGTGGTGGCTCCGGCTCCTAACTGCGGGTATAGGCCACCAGATGCTCGGATGTGCTAGTGTCCGGGGATTGCCACTTTCTGAAAGAGGCCAGAGTGGCAGCCACGTGCTCTGCAGTGTGTCATGGGGCCTCCTGGCAGGCACATAACAAAGGCACAGGGCAGAAAGCATCTGCCACAGGGCAGAAAGCATCTCTCAACAGGGGGAGGGACAAAGCTTGGGGACCCCTCCAGTGGCATCCCCTAAGCCCCAGGAAACAGGTCACAAACCCTGACAAAACAGAGGAGGGGGATTCCAGCCACTCAGGGTCCAGTCCCAGGTAGAGGTAGACTCAGACAGGGGCCTGCAAGGTAGAAAGTCAGGGTGTCCTGGACAGTGTGCGGCCCCAACCACCATCTTTTCAAACTGAGCCTGCGCTGATGTTCATGGATGACCGCAGCCCCTACTTATCTTGTCCCTAGGACTTAGGAGACCCCTGCATGACTCAGCCCCGAGTCACTCAGTCCACCTGTCTGGTCTCAGGTTGCTTTTTGTCTGTCTGGACAGTCTAGAGTCAAATCAAGGTGGAGCATGCCCTGGCCCCGTCCGGGAAGAGCTCAAGGTTCGGACTGCGTTTGTTCCAGGCCAGACATTTGCACCGGCCATCTCCCTGTGAGTTGATCTGAGGCGACCTGGTCTCCACTAAGGAACTCCAGGTGAGGGACTCCATTGTCACAGAAGAACAGGGAGCAGAGAGGAGAGTCATAAATGCAGAGAGGCCATAGCAGGAGTCCTTGGGACCCTGGAAAGGGTAGAGAAGAAAACGAAGAGGCCAGCTCTGCCCTTGCGTGCACCATAACCAGGCGGCTGCACAAAACCTTCACCCCTGCTGGAGATGCTTTTAATATGGTGAGTTTTAATACATGTGTATATATAATATTCATATTCATTTTTCTCGTATTAATTAAAACTTTTTTTTCAGACAAAATCAGGCATGGTGCCTCCCAGCACTCAGGAGGCAGAGGCAGGCAGACCTCTGAGTTTGAGGCCAACCTCTACAGAGCAACAGTGAGCCCCTATCTCCAAAATAAAAGTAATAATTTGTAAGGAGTAGAGAGAAGCAGAGCAGACGGGGCAGGAGTGCTGCCTTCTCAGGTGTAGGGGAGACCATCCTAGGATGCTGCTTAACGGGGCCTAAGGAGGCACCTGCCTTGGAAAGGAGATCTGGGTCCCAGCCCGTCTATGTGTCATACCGTCCTCGCTTGCCACAGCACAGCTCCAGTGGCACACAGAGCCCACAGGCAGCTTTCCCAGTGTTACTTGGCTTTAGAATGATGCTTCACAGAAACCTCTCATCGCCCCTTGAGATAGACACAGGGTTGTCACCATTTCAGAGATGCCACCATTTCTGAGCCAAAGAAAGGGAAAGCATGTTCACTGAGAACTGAAGTATGAGAGGAGGTGGTGGCTTGTCTTACTCCTGTTCCATACAGGGTCAAGCTCCATAGGGCTGGAGTCCCTGGGGTCCACCACCGCCAGCTCAGCAGATGTACCCCCACATGACACTGCTGGGTTCAAGTGCTGCCTGTATTTCCATCTGTGGCATTAGTGCCTTCTGGGGTACCCCTCAGGACCTCACAGCCTTTGCCTGTCTCTCTCTACCTGCAAGCAAACAGAAAGAACCACAGCTTTGGCATTTGAACCTGGAGCCCTGCTTCTACAGGCAGGCCCTTTGCTGGACTTGGTCCCCCTGGATCAAGGCCACAGGGGCTGACAGGGGACAATATGAGTAGCTGCACCAAGCTTCTTCTCTGGGCAGGCCAGGGATGCTCTCTGGGGGTCTGAGCACTGAACTCTGGGCCTGCCGCCTTGGCCTAGGGGGTCAGTGAGGAAGGGACAGCCTCTCCTAGTGACGACTACAAGCCTTCTTGTTCTTGTCCAAAGCAGCTGAGCCAGCCCCTCTCCTGTTTGGAGGGCTGAGAGCCCTCCTGGCTGACAGGAACATCCTCCTCCTCCTCCTCCTCCTGGGGCTCTCAGGGCTCTCAGCAGTGTGCAAGGACCATGAGAGAGGCCGGCAGTAACATGGCATGTGCTGAAGGGGCCTGAAGAAAACACTCAGGTGGCTGTGCCAGATGCAGCTGTGCTGGGATGTTATGGAAACGGCACTAGTCTCTGCAATGCCTCTCCTGATGCCCATGTCCCTGTCATGAGCTCACACTGCAAGCTGAGTCCCTTGCTAACGCAGACAGTACCTGGGTGGTGACCAGTTGTAGTTAACAAGGCCCTGTAGCTCATAGGACAGCCACGGTGTAACTTTGGGTCAGACAGGCCCACTGTGGGAGTGTGGGGACTGTTTGTGCTAGCTTCTGTGCAGTCGAAGCCTAGGGTGAGGCGTGAGAGTTCTTGGATGTGGTGGGGAAAGGATGTGTGTGAGAGAAAGAAGACGGAGAAAGTCCAGTGCTGCTAAGTCCGCTCTACAGACTTGGGGAATTGCCTTTCTGTATGGTTTTGTAGATCTTCTGTTCTGCCCTGAGCTCTACATAGCAGGTCACGAACAGGCCGCAGCACGAGCGTCAGTGCCAAGTATCACATTGGCAGGGGGTAATGTGTTAACATTACCCAGAAGGTCACTCCCCTGGGCACTCCGAGGGTATTTCTCAGAGCTCAGAGACCCTGAGGCGTCCAGCCAAAAAGAACATCTGAGCTTCATAGACTAGCTGAGACAGCAGCAGTCTTCTGTTCCCAAAGTCCAGAGGAGCCCAAGTGTCCCACAAGCCATCCCTTCAGATTGTGTGCTTCTGAGCCCAGACTCCGAACAAGGAGGGATCCAGGGTAAAGGTAGAGTCGGCTTCAGAAAGGGCTGGATCAGGGAGCTTCTGGGTCTCAGGAAAGGCTGCAGGGCCAGAAGTGGGAACTGTAGCCTGCAAGGGCCAAGCTTGGCACCGTTTCCTCCAATTCAGTTCAGTTGAAGTTGCTGGAGGGTTATCCGATAACCAGGCTCATCAGTCTGTGAGCTACTACCACACATGCAGGACCCCAGCTTTCCCCGGGGCTTGGACTTTGTTGGGTGCCCCATGCTCTGGCCCCTAGGCAAATGCGATCATTTTTATCTTGTTAAAATGAAATAAAATGGAAAACGAGGACCTTACGTTCAGTGGCTTCACCAGCCAGGGCCAGTGTGCTGTGGCACAGAACAGGCCAGATCGCACCCACTGCCCTGGGGTGAACATCAGTCTCCAGGAGTTGAGGGGTGAGGGAGCTCAAGGTCATGATGCCTGATTCAGAGTGCACCCTAGTGGACAGGAAAGGAATGACAGCACAGGGTCCCAGACCAGGCCCTGGGAGTTACAGAATTAGCCGCAAAGGTGGACCCTTCAGAAATGCTGTGAGATGGGTGAGTCCCCAGTGTCATCTGCTTCTGAGGAGACAAGAAGAACAAAGCTCCAAATTCCATGAAGATAGCTGAGGAACTTCGGGGCTGTTAGGGCAGCAGGGATGTGTGGCCTCTGCAAGAACATGAGGGAGTGTGGAAACCCAGAGACTAGCCAATATGTGCTGGCGGAATGGGGTGGGTATCTGAGCAGACCTTCCCCTGTGGAACCTTGATTGGGTTAGGACTGCATATTGCACACTGTCGTCATTGTGACACAAATGCGAAGCTTCAGGGAAAAATGAAATGCATTAGCTCACATGATCAGAGTCCAGGTGGACTGCCTCAGGCTTAGCTTGGTTCATACGATCAGATAAGGCATACCTTTCCCTCTCTGGGATAGCGTCACTTCTTCATAAAGATGGTCACAAATGGCCTTTTTACTGGAAACTCAGCAAATTGAGGGAAAGGCATCTTGTTTCTCCAAAGGCGCAAGCTTAGGACTGTGATAACTTCCAGAATTGACAACAGCATGCAGTTACCAGACTGAAGAGTTGCTGGGCATCACGGAAGGCCACACCCACAGTGGAGTCTCCCATCGCCTTTCCATCCTCTGGTCAGCTCCTTCTCATGCCCTGGCTGTTGGCTGTGTGTCTGGTCAGGCTCTCACGCCAGGCCAACTGCTTCAGCAACGCTCCCCACTCCTCCAGCTAACATATGCATCTTCACACACTGCTTGTCCCAAGCCCCTCTCCGGGGCTGGTCCTTCTCACTCTTTCCTGCCTTACCGTGCTAACCCTTGACAGCCCCACCCGACTCTGCGCATCCCCGCTTTGACTCCTATGATGCCAGCCTCGTGTATCCTATGGCTCTCAGGACCTGCAAAGACACCTTTCGTATCAGGTGATTCTTACCCTAGAATGCTGCTGTGGTGGCCACCTTCCAGACAGTCTTTGGAACTGTTTTGTAAGCACCACCTGCTGAGATGATTGGGCCTGGGCAGGCCTTGGGGAGTCAGCCCAGCCCAGGCTTCATCTATCCCAGCATCAGTCGTTAAAGCAGAAACCTCTTCCAACCCTTGTACCAGCAAGGGTCCACAGTGTACTCAGGGATCCATGTCGCAGGGTGGCTTGGGTGACTGAGGGTCATCACCATTCTACCCGAGAAAGCATGACATTAAATATCAAATCAGTCAAGGCCCAAACGAACAAACAAGCAAGCAAGCAAACAAACAAACAAAAAAACCATCATGATCGGTCTAGAGGGAGCTGGTGAGCACAGGAGGAGAAAGCCTTTCTTGCCTTTTGAAGCAGAGTTCCCGGTTTTCATCTTGCCCTGTGGGGACCCTGGCTAACAGCCAGACTTGGTTGCCACATGGGTTGGATGAAGATGCTTGTGTTTTCATGACTGAAAGTCAGGGCCTGAGGCTTTCCTGATCCTAGAGTACCACACATCTTGCTTGTTCTTCCTCAGCCTCAGCTGATACCCTGGAAACCTCTAGATTCTAGGTCATCTGGTTCTGACCTGGGGCCGGGGGGGGGGGGGGGGGCAGACAAGTACCACTGTGGTAGCAGAAGCTAGCTACAATCCCTGGAAACACAGAGGCAGTCAATAGGCCATGGCCCCTCAGAGGACAGCAGGTTTCTGGTCTGAGTCAGGCTGCTGTCCTTGGGGCACTGTGTAGATGGGAAAGAGACAAGGGTTAGATAGGGGCCACAGTCTATGAACCTGTGAGGTTCAGACTGGTTGGCTGTGGCCTGGCATTTGCTCTAACTTCTCTGAGGTTTGCTTTCTGATCCAGGCCCACAGAGCTGCTGGGCTTCTGAGAGGTGGTCCCATAATGCATCTGCCAATGCTGGCCCAAGCACCTTCACTCAACCATGGATGCTACAGGGAGCTGGCCCCCGGGGTGGGGGTGTCTGTGTTCTGGATCCTGTTGTTCCTCTGTCCAGAGCACCCTAAGCCAGTCAGTGTACATTCACCTAGATTCTAGCTGAGAGATTCCCTTGAGACTAGCCCAGGGACATCCTCTCTCACTCCTCTCTGTCCTGGCTGCCTGCCACAGCACAGGTCTGATTGATGGTGACTTGGTTAAATCGTTCCTTTTGTGTTTAGGTTGAAGGACAGCACCTGGCTTATTTTCTGGCCCTGCGTCTGTGTCCAGTGGGCAATCAGTGTTCAGCGAGGCTGAGCAGGCTGAATCACTTTTTAGGACTGTCTCAGCATCCCTCCATAGGACACTACAAGGGCTGTTGGTACCTCACCCTGTACATCTCAGGTGTAGAGTAGGTGTTCAGCTAATGCTTTGAGATGAGTGACTGTTGGACGTTTAGAGAGCGGAGTTGTGACTCACAGAAACGTCTCAAGGTTGCTGTTGAGAGACAGAGGACAGAAGGAGCCTCCAAGATCACAAGCTGGTTTTCTGGAAGACAAACTAGACACCCCAGAAAGTATGGAAGGCCAGGGTATCCAGCAGGAGATCTGCTGCAGGGAGGTCATTCATTCCAAGAGGGCATTCACAGAGAAAAAGAGAGGCCACTGCATTTGAGCAGCTGTGGCTGTCTCCATGGACAGGTGTCCTCACAGCTGGTCTTCATAGGGCCAGTTGTTAAGTGAGCCAGGGCCAGCAAGCAGCAAAGTCTTCTTCTAGCCCAGTGCCATTTGAATACAGAGCTCATAGCTTCTTGGCCCCATCCTACAGCTCCCCTAGCTGGAGATTGCAGCCCAGCCTCGTCTGTAGGGGGACATCTAACATCTACAAAATGACGAACAGATGTACCCGTTGACCTAGTGATTCCCCTGCAGGTGCCTTCTTCTGCTGTCCTCCTATTGCTGCCATGTATCAGAAGCCAGGACATTTACTACAGCAAAGCCAGGGACCAAACACTCCCTGGAAGGGATGGGTGGGTGCATCTGGGTGTTGGTACCTAGCAATGTTCTTGCAGAAGACCCGTGCTTGGTTCTCACATGATGGCTCACAGTTTTGCCTGTTACTTCAGTTCCAAGGAATCACACGCCTTTTCTGACCTTCACAGGCACCAGGAACACACACAGTGGACATGTATACATATACAATTAAAAATATTTTTTCTATTTAGTAAAGTTTTATTTTCCCAAATATATAGCTGATTTAGCCTGCTTATGTATCTTCACCAGCAGCTGGGGCATCTCCACCCTTTGTGTTTCTTGTGCAAATTACCTGGGCTCTGTGCTTTGAAACCAGCTTGATAAGTCCTTTACTAAGCAGCTCCTGAAGGGCTGCCCTGGCCAAGGAATCGCGGATCTTCAGTCTCTCAGAGACCACAGCTGGAGTAATAAACTTATAGTTGGGAACTTCCTTACAGAATTTGTTGCATGTGGCTTCGTCAAACAGGACTAAATCGTTGAGCTTGTCCCGAACTTCGCCTTTGGACCACTTCTTCTTTTTGGCTTTGCCACCAGACTTAGTTACTGGGTCTTTGGTCTTTTTTGGCCAGCTTTCCAGCATCTTTTTTCTTCTTGTCGTCCTTGGGCAGCATGGCGAAGCTAGGCTTAAAAAAATATTTTAAAGAGGCTGGAGAGATGGCTCAGGGTATAAAAGGATTCATTGCTCTTTCAGAAGATCCAGGTTCAATTCTTAGCGCCCACTTTGGGAGTCTGATCCATCTGTATCTCCAGTTCTGGGGCACCTGGCACCTTCCTCTGGTCTCCCTGAGCACCAGGCATACATGTGGTGCATAGACATACATGCAGGCAAAAAAACAAAAACAAAAACAAAAACAAAAAACAAAAAGACTTCATATACAGAAAAATAAAAATTAATAAACCATTTAAAAAACTTTTTTCCGTTTTAAAAACTTTTAAAAATTTCGTGTGTGTGTGTGTGTGTGTGTGTGTGTGTGTGTGTGTGTGTGTGTCTGCTTGTCTGTATATGCACTATGTGCATCCAATGCCAGAAGAGGGTTCTGGAACCCGGGGTCTGGAGAATTGTGTTCCTCTGAAGGAACAGCAGGTAGTCTTAACCACTGAACCATTGCTCTGGCCCCCAAATAAACCTTTAATGAAAGTGGTATTTGTTGTAAGGTAGCAGGTTCACTGAGCAAGAAGCCTGTCTAAAATGGATAAAGGGGTGAGTTCTTTGTTGGGGACTCTTTGAGGTTCCTCCCTCAAAGTGCTTTCCCCACGTTGAGCCCAGTTTCCTCAAAGGCCTCTTGTCTTTTCCTCTGGGTGACAGAATCCGGTTCAGACGCTAACGCGAACATTGGTCACATTCTGGGCACTCTTGTCTCAGGCCCAGATAGTCGCGGGGCAGGGGAGGAGGCCTGCCCAGCACCCGCAAAACTCAAGAGACAGGTGTAGTAGCTTAGCCACAGCTACTCGCTTTCCAAATAGGCCCCGCCCCAGTAGCTCCGCGTGATTCCCAACTCGCCCCGCCCTATCCCGCTCGGCCCCGCCCCTCCAGCGCCAAACTGAGTCCCCAGCGCGAAATTCTGGGCGAGAAGCGTCGGCGCGCAGGCGCGATAGTGGCGACTCGACGACGCTCCCGGCCTGCCCCGCGCGCTGACGTCGCGCAGCTTCGTCCCCGCCGCCGCGGCCGCCATTGGAGTCGGCGCCCCCTCAGCCTGTCCGCTACCTCCCGCTGCCTCCCGCCGTTCCGGCCCGCGCGCCTACAGCTGCCGCCGCGCCCGGCCGCGCCCGCGGAGTTGGCGCCGGGGCCGCGCGCGGCGTGACAGGCCCGGCCTCGCGGGAGGCCCGAGCCGGCGGCGCCCGGGTCCCGCGCCGCGCTGTTCATGAAGCATGTCGGCCACCAGCGTGGACCCCCAGGTAGGGGCGTCTCGGGACCACGGGCGCGAGACCAGGCCGTGGACCGGGCAAGGCAGAGATTGCAGGCTGGTCCGCGCCGGGGACCTGGAGGCTGGGCTGGGGTCCGAGGGTCCGGGGTCCGGGTTGGGAAGCGGGCGGCCGGGTCAGGGCTTGAATCTCCGCGCCGCGGACTTGGATTCCAGGCCCGGCCGGAGTTACGGGCTCCGATGACGGGGGTCGGTCGCTGGGCTTGGCCGTGGCCAAAGTATGGGCGATCTGGAAGGCCAGGCCCCGGGTCGCGTCGCCCTTCGTGGAGCAGTCTCCAGATAGTAACTTTGTGTTTCCTTTCCCGGGCTGGGTGGTGTCCACCCGCATATCCTGGCCTGCGGCGACGCAGAGAACAAAAGGACAAGATAATAAAGGTGAGGAGAGTTCCGGGACGCCTTACGGACTTTGGAAAAGGCGACCAGGGCAACGCCAGTCCGTGTGGACAGGAGAAAGTCCACCAACCTGGCCTGGAATCCGATGAAACTTAGTTTCCTCCGTCAGCTTGGAGGAGAAGAAACTTTCTATTTCCGGGGTTTATGACAGATTGGAGGGGCACTAGAAAACAAAGATGTCCCGGGAGTAGTTCAGCCCTTCCCTCTTCGCCCTGCAAGAACAGTTACCTAGTGGGGTAGGAAATGGTGATAAGACGTCCGTCCTGGCAGAGGCTGGGGGCTTGAATGTTGCTAGGTAGTGGATAGCTCTGGAGGAGAGTCAGCCAACTAGCCTTTGGGCCTCAGAGGCTCTGCCCTTCACCCGTATTTACAGTCACTGTAAATTTAGTCATCTCCTGTGATATTCTGGCTTGAGATAAACTCCCGAAACTTGTGAGAACTCGAAAGTGACCCTAAATGTTTACTTGGGAGACTGTTTTTAGCCGGTGTGTGTTGTTACTTGGGTGTAACCAAATATGGTTCCTCGTGTTTTAAGGTTGGAGAAGGCCCAAACCTTTATTTACCGTCCCTTTTCTTTCCTTTACTGGCTGTGCCCTGTAACAGTGGAAAGTAAGTAGAGAATCAGATGAGAGTGAGCTTGGGTTACAGCCCGTTCCAGCTGAGCATCCTGCCCTCAGATCTCTGTGCATAACTGGGCTCTTAAAGCATCTGTGCTCTGTTTGCCTGGCACAGATCTGAGACCCTGTGGATTTCATCAGCTGGGGGGTTGGTGGTAGAGCACTTGACTGGGCAGGGGCCATCACAAGACCCTCAAAGCCTGGCTGCAAGTCCCTTGCTATTTATTTTGTTTACTACAAAATGACATCTGACCAAATTATGACTATATTTTATAAAAAAGTAACTTAATTTATAAAAAGTTGTGCAATGCCATTCTAACTAGGCATGTACATGTCAACTCTAGAGAACAAGATATCTACTAAAAATGGATGAAAATAGACTCTACTAAGGTTTCCGTGCTTAAAAGTAATTTTTAAAAGCTTGATAATAACATTTTGCAACTTCTTGTTCCAGTACAAAATGGTTCTTTGCATCAGAAGGATACAGTTCATGACAATGACTTTGAGCCCTACCTTTCTGGACAGTCCAATCCGGTGAGTTTATTTTATTAGTGTATTTTTAATTTTTTAAAATAACTTTGCCTGTAACACATTTACTGTATTCTGTTTTTCCACCCCAAACAGGAAAGAGACAGGCTAGAAAGTATTAAAAATGATGGCCTTGAAGATTTGCTTGAGCGGGTCTTCCTGCTGGGCCTGGGGCCTGAGTGAGCAGCATCCTGTTGAGGTTGAGCACAGGCAGTCTCATTTGTGGGCAGGGGTGGGGCGCTTCTCACGGTGCGGTGTTCGTTTTGTCCAGAGGGCTGGAGTTAGGCTCTAGGAGAGTAGCTGAGCACTGGGCATGCAGCAGACTCCGTGTCTGTGTGAACTCTAACTCTCTGCATCTTGACTCCTTGTATGAAGAAATAATCCTGCTCTGGGGACTATTAGGAGATTAGCATTAAAGGGACGTGTGAAGTACAGAGTACCTGCAAGGGCCTATGTTTTCAGGTAATTGAGGATTTCTTATCTTTTGACAGCATGGAACCCCCTTCCATTTCATGTGTATGTATATATGTATGGGCACAGGTGTGTGTTTCTGGTGAGCTTAGGGGCCCAGGAGGTGGGGATTGCACACGTAGAGACCTGGTGCTGATGTCAGGAGTGACCTCCTGTCACCCTTCTACCTTACTCAGTGATGCATGGTTTCTTAAAACCAGAGCTTGTCAGTGTGGCTAAGTCTCATTACTTGGGGAATCTCCTGTCTTTTTAAGTAGGACACTACACTTGTCTTGCATTTACATGGATTTGAGGGGATCAAAACTCTGGTTCTAAAGCTTAAACTGAGCTATCTCCCCAGTCAATACTGTTTGTTTGTTTTAAAAGAGAGAGAGAGAGAGAGAGAGAGAGAGAGAGAGAGAGAGAGAGAGAGTGTGTGTGTGTGTGTGTGTGTGTGTGTACACACATGCACAGGTGACCTCGGAGTCTAGAAAATGTTAGATTCTCTGGAACTAGAGTTACAGGTGGTTATGGACTGCCTGTATGGATGCTGGCAACTGAACTGTGGTCCTCTGCAAGAGCAGCAAGTATGCAATCTGAGCCATGTTTCTAGTCCCAGATAATTAAACTTTTTAAAAATATCCTTTGAACATTTCTTATGTACAAATATAGGCAGTCTGGGCATAGTGGTACACACCACCTATAATCCCAGTATTCAAAGGTAGAGATAGATGGATCTCTGAGTTCAAGGCCAGCCAGGGCTATGTAGTAAGACTTAATCTCAAAACAAACAAAAAGCCATAGGCAATTTGAAATTTAGATTTAGCCATAGTGTCTGTCTGCTACTTTTAAATACTCTCTCCCCCCAATCTGCCCCTTCTAGGTCATCTTAGAGCATCTTAAAATTCTTCTCCATCTTCCTTCCCACCACATTCATCGTATCAGAAGCCTAAGAGTGTGAGGAAGCCTTAAATATAGGGCTGCATGGTTGCTCTTCATTACCTGGGCAGTATAGGGCTGCAGAACTGACTTAGCTTTAGTTATGGGCTGTTGGCCATGACAAGAACAAGACATTAAGCCAATCTGTTCTTTTGAATGCCATATATCCAGGCTTTCTTTTTCTTTCTTTCTTTCTTTTTTTTCTTTTTTTTTTTTTTTGGTTTTCTGAGACAAGGTTTCTCTGTGTAGCCCTGGATGTCTTGGAACTCGCTCTGAAGACCAGGCTGGCCTCAAATTCCGAGATCTACCTGCCTTTGTCTCTTGAGTGCTGGGATTAAAGATATATATATATATATGTATATCTGCCCAGCTCCTGGTTTTCTTATAGCAGAGGTATACTAAATATTAAAACAAGAAGCTAGGGTTGCTTTACTACATTTGAAATGTAATTTTATAAAGTAGGGACTCATGGAATACTTGGAGTGGTTTTTGTTTGTTTGTTTTTGGCTTTTTTTGAGACAGGGTTTCTCTGTGTGTCTGTGGCTGTCCTGGACTTTCTTTGTAGACCAGGCTGGCTTTTAATTCATAGATCCACCTGCCTCTGCCTCTTGAGTGCTGGGATTAAAGGTGTGCACCACCATACCCGGCAGAAGGAATTTCTTAAAAGTGGAATCAGTGTGTCCCGTTCCCCTGTCTGGTCCTGTGTTACTGAAATCTTCTCTTGTGGAAGCCATGAAAAGGATTCTTCAAGGTAGGATCCCCAGTAAATAGCTTTAAAGTGGCTTCTTCTTGTCTGCATGTCCAGCTGTTTACTTTTAGTAAGTACTTAATCAGCATGTTGCTTTTTCTTGTTTTTCGAGACAAGGCTTCTCTGTGTAGCTTTGGCTGTCCTGGACTTACTTTGTAGACCAGGCTGGCCTTGAACTCACAGAGATTCTCCTATCTCTTCCACTCCAAGCGCTGAGATTACAGGTGTGCACCACCATGCCTGGCACCAGCACATTGCTTAAGAGAAAATTTTCTAGAAATACCCAACTGTGTTAGGTAGTTTTCAGACTTTGACTTAATAAACCAGCTGAGGCCCAGCATGATGGCCATTACCTGTTGGAGAAGCCGGGGCCCCTAGTCATTCAGGAGATGCCTGCTGTCGTCGTGTTGCTTTCTTCATTCTGTCTCCCCACTTTTCTGCAGTACAGCCTAGTGCCCAAAGATTGTTTAAAATGCTTGATCGACATTGCCACCCATGTTTCATGTGGCCACATTGAGGTTTGTACCTCTGTACTCACTTGTGAGGAATGGCTGGCCTTGGGAGCTCATAGCTTATCTTGAAAATTGAGCCTACCCAATCACTCAAGGCTTTATCAGGGTTTGTGTTCTTTTTTTTTTTTTTTCCTCGCCTGCTGTCTAGAGTTAAGTTAAATAATACTGTGCCTTGTTAGGGCGTATGCAGCCTCTGTTTATGAATATCTGAGAGAAACTTGACTCTTGGTTTACTGCCTTGTCTAGGCAGTTCTGGAAGGCTTAAGATTAGCATATAGGTGCCTGGCCATCTAGCCTGTGTCTGGCTTGGATTTCTGTGGTTATGTGTATATAAGTTTCTTAAAAGGTCCCGTGGTGGTAGCCAGTAAGGAGAGATTTGCTTCACAGGGCGGCAGGGAAAGGATGCTATGGTCTTTACTTGTTCCTTAGCAAGTTGCTTAAACAGATAAATTCCATGTCAGAAACTGCTGTCTTTGCAAATCAGCGAGACAAAGGGCTGACACCACAGTCTCAGAAGGATCAGCCTTGAAGAAAGACCAAGAAAGTGCCTGGCTGACCGAGTGTGTAGTGTTAAGGTTTTCCTCTAACATTTCCTCTGTCTGTAATCTCCTGAAACAAGTGTGGTCATGATGATTGACAGAGCAGTTCCCAGGAGTCTAGTCCTTGGTCACTTTTCAGCCTTGCCCTCAGTGTTTTCCTTTCATGTAGTTGGTTAATTTGATGAAGTGCATGTGTCTCAGCATGCTCCAGAGATGCTTTGCAGAGCTTGGAAAGGCCTGCCCTACATCTCCTTCCACTCCCAGTCACTCTGTTCAAATGGTCTTGGGATTCTTTACTTTTCAGAAAAAAAGGGCAGAGGAAGTGTTCTAGTCATTTAGAATCCTCCCCACACCCCTGTTGCTTAACGTGATTAAACTTGGATTTAAAAAACAAATAAACCAAAAAACCCTCTTAATTTTAGAGCAGATTTATGACTTTATTATACTTTTCTTTTTCCAAATGGCCTAGGGATAACAGCCATGGTTATTGAAATTCTCTTTAATTATTTGGAGTGTCTATTTTATTTATGTAATTTTCTAGTTATCAGGAGGAAAAGGCCTAAGAGCTCCAAGTTGTATTTTCACCTGTCAGTGGTCTCTGGCTTTGCCTGGAAGATGTATTTGCCTCCCTGTGTGGGTCTGTTGTACCCAGGCTTTGATCAGAAATCTTAAATATGGGAGTACCCAGTAGGTTGATGAGATCCCAAGTGTTCCACTTAGAGGTGTTGGTGTGTGAAGAACAACTTTTGACTTTGCTTGCATAATTTAGTTTATTCAGCTATGTCTCTGATAAGCTGACTATACTTTGGAGCCCTCAAGCCAGAAGGCACTATCTTGTCTGGGGCATTTACAGTGAGTGTTAAACCCCAAGCTTGTGCCTGGCCATCCAGAGGGAGTGAGGGCTTGGACAGACTCCGCAGGCTTTTTCAGCAGCCCAGTGTATTCATCTCCAGTGCTCATTTGAAGTCAGTTGTTGCACATCTAGACCAGAGCAGGCAGCATGGGAACACTTCCTTCCCAAGAAAGGTGTATATCATGGACCAGCATGCAGCCTGTCATACAGAGTTTTGGAAGCAGTGGCTGCAGGTCTCTTCTGCATAAAATGGCCTGGTTGAGATAGCGTCACAAAGTAGCCTGATGCTTCACTTTCAGAGATTGAAAGGAAGTACAATGGAGGTAATAGAAACTGGTTTGTCAGTGGGGTTGAAGTAAAAGCTGGAATTGGACTAAAGCACTGTTTCACAGTGTCTGGCCTCTCAGGGTGGAGAGAATTAGGAGAGGTGGGGCTGCTGGTTCAGAGGCAAAGGGAAGGTGTGGTTAGGTGTTTGGACAACCTCCTGGATGCCTGCAGCACTTTTCAGGAGAAACTTAGTAAATAGTGGGTTTTTTTTTTTTTTGTTTTTTTTTTTTTAAATCTGGGATTTTACCTTTCCCGTGGGATTTAATTTTATCTTTTGTTTATTCTATTTTCCACTCTACAACTCAGAGAGGTAGTGAGGTCTCCCCAAGGCTATACCTCCCAAGCTGCTGACCGCTTCTCTTCTTTGGTGCCTCTGTCCTACATGTGTGTTTCTACGTGTTCATTTTTAGTTGAATCATCACGCCCTTGTCTTGAGGTGTGATAGTTTCTGCAGAGAAAGTTAGCTAGGATCTTTGTGTTAGGATCTGAAAGAAACATTTGGGGCGGGGTGTCAGGAAGGTGGTGTGCTTGAATCCTCCATATTCAGGTAGCATTTGGACAGTACAGACAGGAGAGTAATTGGGTCCCTATGGTGTGGTGTTGAGTGTGTGGTAGGTTTGGTATAGCTCTGCTTATGACCTGTGTGCTGTCTGTTCTTTGGATGGTGGGCTTCCAGAGCTTTGCTTAATATCATGGGTCATACCTCATAATCCTGAATTGTGTCAGTGTCAATTAAGGTGTAAGTGTAAGAGTAAGCTGAGCATCTTCTCTCAGTCCTGACTGCTGTTTCTCTGTTGTTTTATGGCCCAGTGGGTGACAGTGACAAACCACCACTAGGTCTTCCCTTCTGTTTGCCCTTCTCATGATTAAAGTGCTTGCTGAGGAGAGGGAAGAGGGCAGTCTTCCTTTGGAAGGACTGTGTCCTCAGTTTTGTATCCATGAATGCATCTGTGTGCTTCCCTCACAGAGCAAGTCTTCTACTTGGACCTCATTGATTCTTTCCTTTGGCCCTGTTGCTCAGGTTCCTTTGAAGGATGCTGGGAGGAAGTACACGACAGGAGGTTGCAATGGAGGAGCCAGATGTTTATAGAATATTTCTGATGACTTGTTTGTAGATGCAGAGAAGCAGTTAATTCATGTTAAATGTTTTGAAATAGTCTGGTGCCAGGACCTTCACTAGACATGTCCACCTCAAACACAGATTACCACTTTATAGGAAGGTCTCTCTTTCACCTCACTGATGAGATTGAAAAGAAATCTAATGGGGGTAATAGAAACTAGTCTGTTGAGGTTAAGGTGAAAACTAAAACTGAGCCCAAAGCACCTCTGTTACAATGCCTGTGGGCCTTGTGTGGGTAGAGCCTGATTTTGACCACACCTCAGCTGAGTATCTCTCCAAAGAGATGCTGTCCTAGAGCTGCCAAATCCAAAGGCTACACCTGCAGCCCAGGAGGTCAAGATGGTAAAGCAGTCCATCCTCCCCCACAACGTTTTGCCCTGTAACCCATCCTTTAAGGCTCCTCTCAGAAGCTCCAGCTGCAGAGTTGGGGCTTAGGAAGACTTCGCTAAAGTGAGTCATTTGGTATCAGATAGCAGTTGGGAGTTCAAGAACTCTAGGGACTTGATATTGGTAAAGGCACTGGCGCCATTAGTGTGAGCACCCAGGAGTGTGCCCAGGTATGTCACTAGGTCAGTGAGCTGGAGCCACTAGCTTCAGTAACTCTCTGAGTCATCCTTGCACACTGTCTGAGCTGTCCTTGTTCTCTGCTGGGCTGTCGGGTTCAATATGAATGTGCCTGTTGGAGGACTGGGCTGCCTCCTCTGATGCTGACGGCAGAAGGTGGTTTGCCTGGGTCATCTCACCAGAGTTGAGATCATTGCAAAGCAGACTTTATATTTTGAGGCAACAGCTTAGGTTGCATTTGTTACTAATCTCTCTGGATCTTGACTCTTGTTTTGACACTGGTGACCACAGCTTTCACTGAGGAAGTAGTCGTGTGCTACAGTAAGCTTGTCTCTGCTCTCTGCCTGTGTATGAAGTGGTTGGCATCTGGCTGTGTGACAGGAGTCTAACTCATCAACTATTTGTTTTCACAGAGCAACAGTTACCCCTCGATGAGTGATCCTTACCTGTCCAGCTACTATCCACCATCCATTGGATTTCCTTACTCCCTCAGCGAGGCACCATGGTCCACTGCAGGGGACCCTCCCATCCCATATCTCACTACCTATGGACAACTTAGTAATGGAGACCATCACTTCATGCATGATGCTGTTTTTGGGCAGCCTGGGGGCCTGGGGAACAACATTTACCAGCACAGGTTTAATTTTTTTCCTGAAAACCCTGCATTCTCAGCATGGGGGACAAGTGGTTCTCAGGGGCAGCAGACTCAGAGCTCGGCCTATGGGAGCAGTTACACTTACCCACCAAGCTCCCTTGGTGGCACAGTTGTTGATGGGCAGACAGGTTTTCACAGTGACACCCTCAACAAGGCCCCTGGGATGAACAGTCTGGAGCAGGGCATGGTTGGCCTGAAGATTGGGGATGTTACCACCTCTGCAGTTAAGACGGTGGGTTCAGTTGTCAACAGTGTGGCGCTGACTGGTGTCCTTTCTGGCAATGGTGGGACAAATGTAAACATGCCAGTTTCAAAACCAACTTCATGGGCAGCCATTGCCAGCAAGCCTGCAAAACCACAGCCTAAGATGAAAACAAAGAGTGGGCCTGTAGTGGGTGGTGCGCTGCCTCCTCCTCCCATAAAGCATAACATGGACATCGGTACGTGGGATAACAAGGGCCCTGTTCCAAAGGCCTCAGCCCCCCAGCAGACACCAGCCCCCCAGGCTGCCCCACAGCCCCAGCAGGTAGCTCAGCCTCTCCCTGTTCAGCCCCCACCTTTGGTCCAGCCACAGTATCAGAGCCCTCAGCAGCCACTTCAACCCCGCTGGGTAGCTCCTCGAAACAGAAATGCAGCATTTGGCCAGAGTGGAGGGGCCAACAGTGACAGTAACTCTGTTGGAAATGCCCAGCCTACTTCTGCCCCAAGTGTAGAGTCCCACCCTGTCCTAGAGAAACTGAAAGCTGCCCACAGCTACAACCCTAAAGAGTTCGACTGGAATCTTAAGAGTGGGCGGGTGTTCATCATCAAGAGCTATTCTGAGGACGACATCCACCGCTCCATCAAGTACTCCATCTGGTGTAGCACTGAACATGGCAACAAGCGCCTGGATGGCGCCTTCCGCTCCATGAGCAGCAAGGGGCCTGTTTATCTGCTCTTCAGTGTCAATGGGAGTGGACATTTCTGTGGGGTGGCAGAGATGAAGTCCCCTGTGGACTATGGCACCAGTGCTGGGGTCTGGTCTCAGGACAAGTGGAAGGGGAAGTTTGATGTGAAGTGGATTTTTGTCAAGGATGTGCCCAATAACCAACTGCGGCACATCAGACTGGAGAATAATGACAACAAGCCTGTCACAAACTCCCGTGATACACAGGAGGTGCCCTTAGAAAAAGCAAAACAAGTGCTGAAAATTATTGCATCCTATAAGCACACAACCTCCATCTTTGACGACTTTTCTCATTATGAGAAGCGCCAGGAGGAAGAGGAAGTGGTGCGCAAGGTGAGTTGTCCTGAGGTACACAGGTGTCTGTCTGCATGCCATGTCACCTGCACAACGGGCCAGAGTGTAATGGGCACTCTGTTGATGGTCATGACATGTTGCCTAGTCAGGGCAGGTTGATAGAGTAAGAGTGGCATCTCTTAACTTAGCTATCAATCACTGGGATGAGCCAGTAGTGTGATGTTTTGAGTGGGTGTCAATAAAACTCACTTTCCTATTGTGAGACATGGTAATCTGGACCACCATGTATATATTTAAGAGCAGGGAAGCTATTCTTTCTAGTGTCTGTCCAGTCAAACACACTTAGAAACCAGTGTTCAGGGGCTGGAGAAATAGCTCAGAGTTAGTTAAGAGCACTGGACTACTCTTCCTGAGCTCAATTCCCAGCAACCACATGGTGGCTCATAACCATCTATAGTGAGATCTGGTGCCCTCTTCTGGCAGGCAGGTTCATATGCAGACGAACTCTGCATAATAGTAAATCTTTTAAAAGAAAATATATCCATGTGGTAGCAGGGAAACTGGTGAGACTGTCCGTGTAGTAGACATTGGCTGCTCAAGGATTTATGTCTCTTGAGCACTGCCACATCGAAGTTGGGAGCTCTGGGTCAAAAGGTCATTTCCTATTATCCTTTAGGAACTCAGGCCTGCAGTTTGGAGGAACTTAGCCCGCATTAAGTACTAAGAAGAATGTTGGGGGGGGGGGCACAGGGGTGATAGGGAGCTGACTTGGGATCCAGGTATTTTGTAACTAATGGTTATAGTTATGTGGTTAGGTCCACTTGGCTGGAACTGATGTGAGGCCCCTTGGTCTTCAGAACAGAAGTGAGCCGGGTCTCAATGTGTGTTATGAGGGCTTTTATTACCTAAGAGCACTCACCCAAGATTGTCCTTTCTTTTCATGAAACGTCAGCATGGGAGGTTGTTTGTTGGATTGACTTCCAGACTTTGTCTTGAGTTAGATGACTTGCCTGTGTGAGTAATTAAGTAATAAGCATTTTGAGCAAAGAGGTATGGAGAAACCCAAGGTGGTAATGCTGCTGCTGGGGCCACAAAATTACTCACTTAATATGTAGTGATAAAGCATTAAGAAAGGGACAGCATTTACTTCCAGTAACTGAAAAAGTGATATGTGTTCTTAGAAATGGGTTGTTAGTGATTTTGTTTTGGTAGCATCATTTTATTTATATATATATATATATATATATATATATATATATACACACACACACACACATACACCTGTGCAAAACAAAAATGTCTAGAATATCTATAGACCAAACCACAGAGACACTTAGCACAGTATTAGTGCAGTGTCTCCCTGCAGTAGAGCAGGGATAGTGAGTGAAACTTAGGTCCTTCTTTTATCTAGTAGCTAGCTATTTGTGTGCACGTGTGTTAATGCTCAGTTTTAAATACTGAATCTTTAGAGTTCCACTAAAATGCCTTGGGTGGGGCTGGAGGGATAGCTCAGTGATTAAGAGCATAGGCTGCTATTCCTGAGGACCTGGGTTCAATTCCCAGCCCCAATGACAGCTAGCACCTGCCTGTAACTCTTCTCCAATGGGATCTGACACCCTCTTCTGGCCTCCAAGGGCACTGTACTCATATGGTACATAGACCTATGTGTTCAGTTAAACACTTAAAAATAAATCTCAGAAAACTAAAGAACATTTAGTTCTTTAAATACACACACAGACACACACTGCACTCAGTCTCAGAGATTGGTGATAGGCTTAGGGATAAAATTCTGCCCCTCATCTTGTGTCTAAAAAATTATATTGCCTTAAAAATATTTTTAATCATTAAGTTTTTATGTATGCTTTCATGAGTTTACATGCATCAAATGTGCAGGTGCTTACAGAAGTGAGATGAGGGTGCCAGAGCCCCTGGAACTGGAGTTAGAGAGTTTCCATGCATCACAGTTGTGCAGGTGCTTATAGAAGTGAGACAAGGGTGTCAGAACTGGCGTTAGAGATGCTGTGAACTTCCTGATGTGGATGCAGGGAGCCAAGCCCAAGTCTTTGTCAGGAACAGTGTCAGCCCCTAGTTCTACTAGCCTAAAACGTAAACAGATGGCTGTCAGGTCTCTGGTTAACTCTCTGGTCTTATGGTAGGCTCTTGAGTGACCTGCAGGGGTTACAGGTTACTGGCACATGGTCAAGATCCCTGGTAGTCCTTAGAGGTCAATGTAAAGAGCACCCTAGGGAGGCCTGGTCACTTACCCAAATTGTGACAGCTCAGCCACAAAGCTTTTTAAGCCATGGATTTAAGGATTAAATTGTATTATTGAAGACAGATGAATACTCTGATTTTTAGAAAGTGGTTCTAGTGGAGTTTCACACATCTCCTTACAGTGTGGGACAGTCCTTAGATGATTCCTACCTCTGCTGGGCCTTGTGCAGCTGCCCACCAAGTACTCCATTTTCTCTCCAAGAAGGCTGGGCTATTGGTTTATTTAGGAGTTGGAATCCCAGGTGTCTTGGGATCGAGAGTACGGGCTGCTGTGGAATGCCATTTCATCTTAAAAGTGGGAAGCTGGGCGTGGTGACACACACCTTTAATTCTAGCACTCAGGAGGCAGAGGTAGATCTAGTTACCTGTCTCTCTCTCTCTCTCTCTCTCTCTCTCTCTCTCTCTCTCTCTCTCTCTCTCTC
>OU015742.1:57375820-57397511 GCA_907169655.1 Acomys percivali
ACACACACACACACACACACACACACACACACACACACACACACACACACACACGATGCTTGGCTGGGAAGGAGGTGATCTCCAGAGAGCTCACCCTCTCATCTCACTCCCAGAAGGTCCTCAGAGAATCAGGACACTTCTCTTTCAAGCCACAGTCCTTCCTTTTGCAGGTGTCAGTAGCAACTGACGCTGGAGAATGCCCTCTTATACAGCCAGTTAAGCCCACCTTTGCTTATGCCCAACCCAAAGGCATAAGCAAGGAAGCCACCCACGCCCTGCCAGCACCTGCAGCCCCAGGGACACTGGATGGTGGCTCGAGAGAGAGTGCAGGATCTAGACTCCGAGCAGAGGCTGCTTCTTCTCGTTGGAGCTAGCTTCTCTCTGCCTGGCCAGCGGTTCCCTCGCCCTCGAAGGTACAGGGACAAGTCCCCAACACCGTCCTCGACTCAAAAGCTCCAGGGTCTGCTGTCCATGGTGTTGAAGGCAAAGCTTGCAAGAACCGCTTCCCATCCGCCAGCCGAGCCTCGACCCTCGCCCACCCAGGAGCTCTCAGGATAGCAGACCCTTTACCGTCCCCTCAGCCCCACCCTCGGCTTTTGCAATGGTTTAAGACATCTCCGCTTCTAGCCTGCCCAGAGCTCGCTTCTTCTATTCGGAGGGCGCGCGGGGAGTGGGGGCGGCACTCCCAAGAACCTCGGGTTTAGGAGCGGGCTTGCTAAGGGGGGCCGGCTCCGCACCACGACTCCTCAAAGACCAGTTCCCTTCCCAGGCCAAGGGTCTCTCTTCGCCCTCCCCTTACTATTTGTGGAAGATATTTACACCAGGTCAGAGCGTGGTGCTTGGGGAGTCTGGGGCTGCACCCCTTCTATGGGTCAGACCAAGTTTATTTTTTTTTTCCGCATCTCTGCGGAAACATGCCCTCGCGTTTCCTCCTGGCACTTCAATGCGTTCAGACTGGAGCACCGGTTAGAATCTAAGGCTCTCTATTTCCAATTCCCTGTGTCCTGCTGCCCGGCCCCGATGGGCTGGGGGAAGGGCTGTCCTGGGCGTGGGGGTGGAGCTGCCTGTGCGCTGAGAGAAGGGGAGCCCACCCTAGCCATTCCTCTGCCTGTTCCTCTGAGTCCGCCCGATAGGGACCTTTTTTGATGACCCCGGAACCTTCAGCAGTTCCGTTAAGAGTCAACTTACTGGTGCTGGGCCTTGGCTCACGGTTGTTCTCCCCTGGACTCACGGCCTAGCCTCACCTCTCCACGCTCCTTCCTCCCGGCGCTGCCGCCTCTCCCCAGCACACTGCGAATTTGTTTTTTGTGGATTTGTTTATTTGTCAGCTCCTGGGTTCGTGGGGGGGAGGAAGGGCCACGAAGGTGGGGCGACACAGTCCAGTTGGCTCAGGCTCCAGGTTCCAGGCCGCTGCTCCGGGCGCACAAAGGCCCTGCGCTCTGCAGCCCGGCAACTTTGAGCCGGGTCAGGTGGCTCAAGCAGGGTGGGGGCGGGAGGAGGAAGCGAAGAGTGCGGACTAGACCCCCCCCCTCCTTTTCCCTCTTGCCCTCCATCCGCGAAAGCCTGCAATAGCGTGGGATTAAATAGATCAACAGAAACCCGTGGAGAACTCCCTCCTTTTCCGCCTTTTCTTCTTCGTCACATCACCGCCCCCTCCTCTGCAGGAGGCTTGTCATTCCTCCAGAAAGGGGAGGGACCTTGATCCACATCTGGGAACAGCTGGCCCACAGTCTCTTGACCCTTGATCCCACCCTGGCTGTGAGGAAAGGAGGAATGGAGGAAGAAAGCCTTCAGGCTGCCACAGTACCCAGTGTCTCCCTCGGCAAGTGTGGCCTGGGGAGAGAGTGGTAGGACCCACAGCACAGATGTGGCCAGCAGAGGGAAGAAGGGATCAGCTTTGCAGGGCTGGGTGCAAGGACTCTAGGCCCAGCTACAACCCCACGATCCTCTGCAGGCTTTAAATGGAACACAGCTTCTCAGATCTAGCTTGGGTGGTCAAGGCAGCTTGAAGACCTTCACACAGGAATGTCGAAGGCCTCGGTCTCTTCATACCCAGTACAGGAGGCCTTAAACCTCTCTCCTGAGGGCAGCTTGTCTCCCGATGCAGCTGAGGCTGAGACTGAAGCTTTCAAGGCAGGACAGGTACTTGATGGCCAAGGGGAGAGCCCCCTGAAGCTGCCCCCTCCCATCAGGTACCTGGGAACACCTCCCTGCCTGGTTTTATCCCGTGGTGAGGGTATAAAGATGAGTGGCACCCCCCACACCTGGAGATGTAAGTAACCCTGGCTGTCCCTAGGCTATGGTCTGGGTGGGGCCGATGGGGAAGGAAAGACCTTCTGCCCTTGCTCCTCCTAGCCCTTTGTAGAGGTGGGGGCGCGGGACCCCCACCATGACTGAGTGCTGAGGGCGGAGCCAGCCACTACAAAGACTGCAATTGTGAGTGAGGCCGGGTGCACAATGGGGCAGGGGGGCTAGCAGGGGCCTGGGCCCTCCACATGGAAATGAGGCCAAAGGCCGCTTTTTCTTCCTCCTCAGCCTGGCTTCTTCCTCCTTTTCCTCCTCTTCCTTCACTAGACCAAGCACCGTGGACAGAGCTCAGGTGACCGCCCTGGAAATGAAACTCATCTTGGTCCAGGATCCCTCAGAAACTCCACCTCCGACACTGCTTAGACTTGGAAAAGCCAGGTAACAGCAGGCTGGGGTGGGGGCGGGGAGAGAAGGAGGAGTCCAAACAGGAGGCAGTGTTGCACTCCCAAGAGCTGACCAGGGCGGACAAAGAATGAGGGATCCAGGCTGATCTTCTGGCCCGGGCCCGTGGCAGCGGCAGCGGCGGGAACAAGCCTTTTGTTCCTCAGGGTCCAACCTTGCGGCTAGTGGAATAGCCTCGCCTAGGCGCTGATGCTCTCCTGTCTTTCCAGGTGACCCCCCTGGCCACCCACCATGTCAGGGATGGCAAAATCTGTTGCCCTTTCACGGAGCGGGCCTTGGCTCTTATGAAGAAATCCCTCCTTATCTCTAGGGCAAGCTTGAGGTCCCGGGCAGAAGGCTATGGGATGCTGGCTCTACCCTAGGGACCTTTTAAACTTTTAAAAATAAAAATTGCATCTATTTGTTTGTTTGTTTTGTGCGTACATGTATTGAGGGGATGTGTGCATGTGTGTGTGTGGGGGGGGGTCCCAGGGGAACTCTGTGGATTCTCTTCTTACATTATGTAGGGTCAAACTCAGTCTTCACAGCAAGGGCCCTCACCTGGTGAACCATCTTACTTCCACCTGGGAACCTTGATGTCAACACAGTTGGCTGAGAGCTGGGAGCCAGTGCTGCTCCACAGTGACCAGAGGACTGGGTAGAGTACCAGAGCAGGACCTCAGGGAAGGATGCTTTCTGGTCCCCTTGGAGGTCCTTCGAGGTTGACAAAATCTTCTGACAGGCTTTCTAGGCCCTCTCCAGGCACTGAGAACTTTTGGAACTTAGGTCTCAGAGCAGCCAGAGCAGGCCCCTGAAGAGCAGAGGCAAGGATTCCTGGGGCCCTGGGACCCCACCTTCATCTGACTGCTCCTCTTAGAGCCAGGCAGAGGAAAGATGACATCCTGGGCCCAGGGCCCCTTGCTCACTGTGCACAGGGAGGAGGAATGCCCCCATGATTCCGATGCCTCCACAGTTTGCAGCCTGATATCTGAGTAGGGAGCAGAGTGCTCCCCTTGGACTGTGTGCAGTCCTCCTCCTTGGCTAAACTCTCAAGTGGTAGCTGGAGTTCAACTGTGCCCCAGAAATATTCTGCATTGTGCTGGCCCCTTGCCTCATCATCCTATGTGTTCTCCAAGGCCCCAGACTTCAGGGCCCCACCAGGGGGAGCCCCATCACACAATACCTGAGATACTGAGCAGTGGATCTGGAGTCTCAACAGAAGTTTCTGAGGAGTGGCTTGTGGAGGGTGTGGGGAGTGGGAGGTGGGGGTGTGGGAAGTGAGGGGTGGGGGTAGGGGTGGGGACGAGACATTAAGAAGCCCTTGCTTGGGCTACAGTGCTGTCCTGTTGGGGTGTGCTGTGAAAGGGCTTGCTCCAGCTAGTGCCTCTATAACTGATAGGGCTGTGTTCTGCCAGACAGCCTGCCATCCTGCTAAGGGTGGCTGTCCCCTTTGGTCTCTGTACACCTGCATAGGCTTAGCCAGTGAGGGGAGTGGGTCTGCAAAGGGTTCCAGAAGGTCAGTACACCTTCCTGCCTTCTCCTTGGGTATGCCAACCCTGTGATCATGTACCTCAGGGTTGCTCGTGCTGGGTGACCACAGCTCCCTGTGTCTCTCTGGACTAGGCCTCTGGAATGGGGAGAGAAGGGGATGAAATAGAAAGACCTAGATAGCAGGGTTGGCTTTGATGTGAACAAAAGCCTGGGCCCCTCCTACTCTGCTTATGAGGAGGGGTGTCAAGGCGCACAACTTTAATCCCAGCTCTTGGGAGGCAGAGGCAGGTGGATTGCTGTGAGTTCAAGGCCAGCCTGGTCTACAAAGTGAGTCCAGGATAGCCAAGGCTACACAGGGAAACCCTGTCTCATAGAGAGAGGGAGGGAGAGAGAGAGAGAGAGAGAGAGAGAGAGAGAGAGAGAGAGAGAGAGAGAGAGTCCTACTCAATGGTTCAGAGGCATGGGCCACATGCTGTTATCGCTGACTATAGGGAAGGAAGTGGGGCTAGTCTGTGGGGAGTCAGGAAAGGACAGGCTTGCTTAGCCTAGGCAGAGATGCCTAAAGACTGGACCCTGTGTGCAGAGAAAGGTCTCCTTGTTGGACACTCACAGATGCTCTTTGACATCCTATCATCAGGCTGCGCTGTGGGTAGAGGCAATTTTGTTTATTTGTTCATAATTGTGTTCATTTCAAGTAATTGTTCATTTAGAGCAAGCAGTAGTGGTAGTTCACTAATAGCAGAAATACACTCCGTTTAAACACAGCTGCTAAAGAAGAGTGGGTGGAAGAGACGTGAGGTCAACAGAGTAGGAGATGGGTGTCTGTGGTCCAGGGGCCCAGTAGTAAGGGGGAACAGCTTGCAGGGGCTTCTGTGTCCTTGGGAGGGCACCTTTCCACATCTAACACAAAGGCTCCTGCCAGCTGTAGTATCTCATACTCTGCTTTGTGACTTTTGAAAATCTGCCACTTTGTTTTTCCTGGAGGGTACTTGGAGGGCTCTGCTGGAGTTGGCCTTGATATATCTGAAGTGGTGTGTGGGTGTGGGGGGATTGACCCTGGAGTTTCCCTAGGCACTGGCCTTGTTATTGGAGGTTTCTCAGGCTGGACATGGGAGGGTGCACAAGAGATGCTGTTCCTGGTAGGAGAGTTATGGGAGAATCTAATGGTCCTTCCTGAGTTTCTGGAGACACAAGGACAAGAGCCACTACAGGATGGATGGTGGGGGAAACGCCTCCTCCAAGGGGCTACAGTCTGTAGGAGGAACTGCCTTGAGAAGCACAGGAAATGGAGGGCTGGCAGCTGCTCAACTTGTAGGGCACACAGTAAGCAGGCTGGTCCTGGGACTTTATGGGACTCACTTTGACACAGGGAGGCAGGTGTGATGGGTAGATGTCTATAGACTGAGGTTCATAATTTAGTGTGCCTTAGCCCATGAAAGACAGAGCAGTGCTAACGGAGAATAGCCCAGAAGAGGATGATGTATGATTTTGCTCTGCAATTCCTGAGAGATGCTGCAGGAGAATGGATGACACCTGGCCAAGTCCTTGATTCCTGGGAACCTCCCTTGCCAGAAGCCCAGGAGTCCTTCCTCCCTTTGCTCTTTTCCGAGTGTCTGCTTAGGTCCCCTGAGGCCTGGAAAGGAACCAGTCCACCTGCCCATTCTGTGCTTGGACTCTACTCTCTCTCTCTCTCTCTCTCTCTCTCTCTCTCTCTCTCTCTCTCTCTCTCTCTCCCTGGGTACAGATATGACCCCACACGGTGAGCAGGCATATTTGCACACGGTTCTTGCACTGCTCAGCTTGGAATATGGGGACTCTTAGTCTCGCCTCTGCCTCCAGGGGCCCTGTGCTCACTCGAGCTCTGGAGATGGTGTCGTGTACCAGGCCAGTCTTAGTGCTAGGTTCTTCTAGGGGTGCAAGTCGGCTTAGAGTAGGGGAGGGAGGTCCCAGGCGCTGTGCCATGCATTTGGCACATACTGTTACTGTGTTTCCTACTAGAATCATCTATCTAGGTCTGGAGTGGGGCGGGAGGCTGTTCCAAGGCTCTGCCCAGCAGCTACCTGTTTTCCCTGATGACTTTCTGCTCTCCCAGCAGACCTCAGACATCTCCATGGCCAGATGGTTACTGGTTCAGACGCTGGCAGATTGGAGGCCTTCTCTGGGGAATGTGGGTCTAATGAGACTGGAGTAAGAAGTGCCACCTGGGAGTTGGTATAGCCCTTCCTCACAGTATCTCGGGCTTCCTCTAGCAGTCATGCCTTAGAGAGGCCAAGGGACGGCTCTCTGTACATAGCTGGGAAACAAAGACACACCCTCCTCCATATTTCAGGAGACCCATATAGCCATGACCAGCAAGGGCTCTTTCTGGACCCCGAAACCTTCCTTTAGCCTTGTCTCTACCCTTACATGTAATCCCTGCTCCCTCGTCTCCCCTGCCCCTTCCCTGTCCCCTCTGCCCTTGAATCTCAATGTCCTCACTCTCTTCAACACCCATTACTATTCAAAGGCCCAAGCTGGGGAGCTGGAGAGTTGGCTCAGCGGTTAAGAGCACTGACTGCTCTTCCAGAGGTCCTGAGTTCAATTCCCAGCAATCGCATGGTGGTTTACAAAGGCCCAAGCTACAGGAACTGGGCATTGGTCCTCCTGTATTCTCCTCAGCCTCTTGGGGGGGATATGTCTGTTCTCTCAGGTCGGTCAGCATGCTGCTGACTCTCCCCTGCCATGCCAGTTGTTCAGAATCAGAATGCTTCTATCTTGTCATCGGCTGTTCTGACCCACAGTGTGCTCCTCTGAGAAATGGAGAAAATAAGGCCTGCTTCCTGGGGCTTCCCACTGAATCTACGAGGTGCAGAGACAGAACCTGTTCCGGGGACAGCTGTCCCACATCTGTGGAAGGAGATCTTAACAAGAGCACACACTTTCAGCACTGTCCGTCCCATGGAGCTTGGCTCATTAAGAAACCCATCTCTCCCACTCAAAGGGGGCTGGTGGCTGATTCTCAGAACCAGATGGCAGAGGCCCCACAGTTCCAGGAGAAGGAGCCAAGGCAGTGAAAGCTGAGGAAGGGGGCAGCTTTTTTCCCCCTCGGGCTCAGCCATTCCTGAGGATGTGGAGGGTATGTGGTTCCTCCCCTAAGTGGAAATGAGCTGCTTCAGCGCGTCAGGTGCTGTCCAAGGTGCTGTCCAGCCCAGAGGACTGTGCACCTGGGCATTGAAGACTGTAGGTAGTTCTCAGGCAAGGCAGGCATTTTGACGGGAGCAGCAGCACACCCAGGGCCAGCCATAAAGTATAGAGATCACATTTCCAGGGTCTCTCGTGCCAGCTCTGGACTCCCAAGTGGCTCCTCCCTAAAGCGTTCTTACACTAACCTTATAACCTGGGCCTGTTAGGGACAGATAGGGGCTTTGGTGTGGGACAGTGACTGAAAGCCCTCCTCCAACCCCCGCGCAGTCAGGGTGTTTGCACCATCCTTGACTCTGCTCTGGGTGGCAAGGAACATATAGGTCAAGGAAGGGACAAGCTCTCTGTAGGGCCATCCTCACTGCTGTCTTCACCAGTGTCAACCTTTCCACCCCAAGGCCTGACTTGTGCCTCAGACACCCTCCTGACACATACTACGTGTTGGTCCTATGGTCATTCCCATTTCCATTGATGAGGAAAGACATAAAAGTGATGTCCAGAGGACATGGGGACCGCCCCCACCAGAGTGACAAGGTAGACGAGTGTTAGCAGCCAGGTAAGAAGCAGAGCACAGAGGCACAGACCAGCATTCCCTTCACCAAGATCAGCGGTCACAGAAGGAGCAGGGAGGAAACACTCCAAGGTTGGGACTTGGGATGGGAGCATCTTCTGAGTCTCCCTGGGGCTTCTAGTATCTCAGATTGGACTTCTGGGGGTTCAGTAAAGACCCTGGAAGGTCAGGTGAGGCACATTTGTGAGGCAATCACATCCTCTCTCTCCTCCCTCCCTCCCTCCTTCCCTCTCTCCTCTCTTCTCCCCTTCCAGTAATGGGAGTTGATTCCAGGGTCTTGAAAACACCAAGGAAGTGCTCTAGCACTGAGACATATCCCTTGTTTTTGTTTGTTTTGTTTTTTTTGTTTGTTTGTTTTGTTTTGCTTTGTTGCCTTTATTTTGAGACAGGGTCTCACTAATCTGCCCAAGCTGGTCTTGAACTTGCAATCCTCCTGCCTCAAATTCTGAAGTGGCTGAGACGAGAAGTCTGTGCTACTGAGCATGTTGTATTTTTCACATCTTGTCTTTTGCCAGTGCAGGGGAGAATAGCTTCCATGCTGTGTGGTGGAGAAGCCCTGACTGTGGAAACCGAGGCTCAGGCATTGGCAGTCACCCTCAGAGTCTGTCTGTCTGGGGCATCAGGACCAAGGCGGAGTGACCAGGACTTCCTGTCCCACAATTCTGCCTTGTGAGCTTCTCCATTGTCCTTGAGCTTTCCTCCACCACACAGGTCATGACCCTCCCTACCTCCAGTATACCCACACCTAGTGTGGCTCAAGGCAGAAGGTCAGGTTGGAAAAGGGCAGAGGGAGCAAGCTGGCTGCACAGAACCCCCACTGCTTAGAACCTACTCACCACCCACCAGGCTGTGAGTGGGACTTGGGTGGGTGGTCCCTCAGCAGCACGGAGTGAGAGGATTGTTCTATCTTAGGAACGACCAGTGCTGACTCTAGTGTCTATGGGGCCAGCACAGGCTTTGTCACAGAGCGTTCCTCATGGGACAGTGAACTGAGCAGGTACGCTGGATTCGGAATCCAAAATGTGACCTGCTCTGGCTTGAGACTGGTCAGCTAACCCACAAGTCTGAGACAGTGGCTGGATCTCTGGGTGTCTGTCTGAGCAGCAGGGCTATGACTGAATCAAAGGCTGAGACCTGGCTACACACTGGGTTCCGTCACTCCCGTTTCACAGATGGGGAAATTGATACCACAGAAGCAGCCAATTAGATTCCCACCTGCCTGGCAGGTAGGTGCAGTGGGGCCCTCTTGTTGCCTGTTCTGTCTTCCTGTCATGTATGCATTCTCCACAAGGTGACACCACTTTATTCTTCAACAGGCACTCACCCAGGGAAGGGTGGTCCCTGTAACCCAAAAGAAGAGCCACAGTATTGGAGGAGGAATTTTCTTTCCTGGCCTCGCTGCCCTGTATGACGAGTGAGCTGTCACTGTTCTTAGCCATCAGTTCTGCCACCCTGCCAGGCTAGCTCTCAGCACAGGCCAAGATGTCCCTGCAGGCCTGGTGTTAAATACACTTCACATTAGGCAAAGACCATGAACTCTGCTGTGCCTGGCCAGTGCATTTCACAGTGGGAACTGTGCTTTTAGGGGAGGGGGGCAAAAACAACAGCCTTTTTTATCCCCTCTTGTTTTATTAACATGGAAACCCCCATAACACACAGTGTGTAATTAAATGGACAAATGGTATGATACAGTTAGTGTGGCCCCAAGAATCTGTAACCATCAGCACAAGTTGACCAGTTTAAAAAGTTTTTGTCACCCCAGAAAAGTACCCTAGTAAATAATTGGTGTCCGCATTTGACAACTTAGGCCCTGGCTCTGCCATTCACTGTATTTGGATTGGAAAATTCCAGGGATATCATGCGAGTGGGTGTGTGGGACTGTGTGCTGTGTCATCCAGGCTCCTTCCCACCCCCAACTGATGCCCATGTGAGTGGGCATGACCACAGATCCTGGGTTGCTTCAGCATCTTGGCTGTGGGACAGTGCTGCTGAGGACACGTGTGCAGTTTTCACAAGTCTACCCCAGAGGCAGAATTGGTTCAACCTTTTGAGAAAACACCAGGCTGTTTTCTGCCATCTCTTCCTGATGTCCAGAGTCTTGCGAGTATTGTTCCAGGTTTTGCCACTAGGTTTGCTCCGTATTCCCTCTCTTCTCCATGTGTAGGGGAGGTCTGACTTTAGACTGGGTCCCCAGCGGCAGCTGAACTCCTGGCTTCAGGTCCACACCCATGCTGGGCGTGGGCAGAGGTGAGGTTTGCTGGGAGTGCCCCCCAGACCTAGGCTGAACCATCTGTGAATGGGAGCTGGAAATGAACCCTGACCCTTGTGGACACTGACCTGTAATAACCGCTACTGCCCTCACTTCCTGGTCTGGCCCTCATGGCAGGGCTTACATGTGGCTTCCTCACCTAACTCACAGTGTTGCACCATGCCGCCTTCCTGTTGCTACTAGAACAGACCCCCACACCATGTGGTCAGGAATACTGCTTCTGTAGCTCTCTCTCCTGCAGGTCAGATGTCAGTGGGCATCCTCGTTCCCACTGTCTGATTGTGCTGTGTTTGTCTAGCACAACCTTTCAGACGTCACCATTGTTGAGTGATGTGGAAATTATTATCAATCCAAAATTGCCTCAGGCTTCCGCAGTCCCTACCTGAGACCCCACCTGTTAACTTGGGTACCACATTTTCTGGGCTACTCTGGGCTGCAGCAGCTTCTCAGATGTCCTTGTCAAGGACAGCCGGACAGCCTCCTGGAGGACTGGCTGATAATTCATGAGACATGCCGGCCGATATTTGTCTGAGATTTGCTCCCAAATGATGCTGAAAATATCCTTGGAGGAGTATAGAAGAGGCCAAATGACCTTCTTTGCACACCCTGAGAAGGGTAAAGGCTCTGGCCCTTGTAATGGGGCCCTGACCAGCATCTTCTGAGTATGTGTACAGCCTGGGCAGGGTGAGTGACCCTGGGGATGACCCAGGTTGACCTACAACTAAAGCGTAGGTGAGAGGGCTTCCTCTTGATGAGGCACTGGCGTGAGAGAAGCTGTTGAGAATGGGGACAATGTGCTCTGAGCAAGCCAATGGCTATTAGGGCAGATGGCCAGGAGTGTGGCTGTCCTCCCTGAATTCTCAGGTACCTCAAGTCTCTGGCCAGTGACTCTCAGGCCTCACTGCATCCGGAACGTGAACTAAGGGAGCAGAGGGCAAGACAGATGCCCAGGCTCACTACCACGGTGGGACTTTGACCCACTCATCTCTGCATGAGTCTAAGGAATGAAGTAGACATATCTGCATTCTTCCCAGAGGAATCCCTGTGGCCACAGAGGTTTCTGGGAAACGAGCAGGGCTCAGTCTAGGATCCCTGGTTGAAAGGACCTGCCAGACCTATACACGTACTGGAAGTGGAAAATGGCCTTTGCGCCTTGGGAAAGGCCTGAAGAGTCCCAGGCTCTACTCTCTACTACTTACATCAGACACTGGCATCTACACTTTCCTCTCCTGACAAGCTGCAGATTTATTTTTGCAGCTGTGCAGGGTTTAGGACAAATACGATCATCAGAAGTCACCAGAAGAGAATGAAACAAACAGACTAACCCCAATACAGACCAGGACAATTCTTCCCCCACCAGGCCCTGTTGTAGACTCTGTCTGTGCTTCAGGACATCATGGGACCCAGATTTCACAGCCAGTAACTCATATAGAACCAGTTGCTTCTTGAACCTGTTTCCTCGCCAATCTGACCAAGACCCAGCCTAGTGAAAAGGGGCTAAGACTGTGGCCAGGAGGGAGGTCCCATCTGAGTAGAGTGGCCCAAGGCTGTTTCTGAACCATCTCCAGAGCTGCTACACCTTTCAAGGCCTGAGGTCATCGCTCAGGTGTCTGTCCGCAGTCACTGAGAAAGGGATGATGACTAGGCCATCTGCACGGGCCTTTCCCCGTACTAAGCTAGATGGCAACTGGGTCTCATGTGGGCCAACGGGACAATGTGGTCTGCTTTTTGTACAAGTCAAAAAAAATTTTATACCAAAATAGCACCAAGCAGTGCCAGAACCCCATGGCCATGCCAGGGCTGGCCAAATACAACTGGGTAGGTTGGAGACAGAAGGACAGTGAGGAAGCCCAGCCCTACCTCCTCCTGCTTTGCCCTACACTGCCCTGTGGTTGCTAAATAGTTAAAAGAAAGGAAAAGAATCAGGAAAACCAAGCTGTCAAGTAGTTAATTGACTTTTCCTCAATCAGCTCAATGAATATTCATGAGATGGCTGGTCCTCCTCAGGGCGCTGTTGTCACTGCTGCTCCTCTTCCTCAGAGCTGACATGACATCCTGCGCCAGCCTCTTCCAGCCCACAGTTGTCCCTGATTGGCTCAGCTGCACTCTTGAAAATGCCATAGCAACCCCTGGCTGGTTGCCTAGCAATCCTCCCTTCTATTCCCTTTCCCCCCCTAAAACCTAAGCCAGTAATCCATAGGCTTAGGGTGAAAGTGTCTTTATGTCATGGTGAGTGTGTGCACACATGTATATGGATGTGTATGTGGGAGTGTGCATGTGTATAAGTGTGCAAGAGGAAGAGGCCGAGGGGACTTGCTCCTTTCCGTTACTGGTCTGGCTCCACTACAACAAATAAAGGGTATGTGGGCACAGAACCTTGGCCAGGCAGGGGTCATCTTGGGATGCTCACCACATTGGCCAAAGCCAGAACCCTCTAACTTGAGCATAATAGGAGCCTTGCTACCACTGCCCAGGTAGGGACCAATGGCTTATTTTCAATGCTCTGGTTCTTCAGTGAGAAGCAAAGGAGTCCTCACCTGAAGTTACTGTCTAGCACGAAGAAGGCTGCTGGGCTGCTGTTCTGTGCACAGCCTGGGCACAGATGCCTGGGTGACCTGCTTTAGGACACTGCTCTCTGGGATGGGAGATGCCCTCTGCAGGCCATGTGGGTCATCAGGTGGATATTCCTGGTGTAGACGCATTACGGTAGCCACCACAAGACTGTGGGCGATGATCATTGGCCCAGGAGGGTGGTGGACACTCTGATGTGTGTATCCCATCCTCTGCACAGATCTTGGAGGAGGGTGTTTTGCCCAGTCTGGGCCTGCCATCAGCAGACCCTTTCTATGGGCATCAAGAAAAGGATCAGAGCTGGACATAGTGTCGCACGCCTTTAATCCCATAATTCCAGCACTTGGGAGGCAGAGGTAGGAGGATCACTGTGAGTTCAAGGCCAGCCTGGTATACAAAGTGAGTCTGGGACAGCCAAGGCTACACAGAGAAACCCTGTTTCGAAAAACTAAAAAAAAAAAAAAGAAAAGAAAGAAAGAAAGAGAAAAGAAAAAAAAAGAAAGAAAGAAAGAAAAGAAAGGATCACACTTTGGGAGGAAAGTAGAGGACATAGATGGTCAGTGTTGGTTTTGATTTTGGCCTAGATGGAAGATTTGTGGAGGTGCCATCCCAGGAAGGCAGACGTGTTGCCTTGGCTGAGATACAGGGCTTTGGCTACTTGCTGTGTTGACATATAGTGGCATTGATAGATCTAGGCTTGGATCTTCATGTCTGGGGATAAGATGCCAGTAGGGAGGATATGGGGAGTATTCTGAAGTGCCGAATCCTGTTGGCCCTACCTGGGGTCAGCTGGACAGCCTGGCCTGAGTGGCAGGCTCACAGAAACACAGAATCACATCAGAGCATTCTGGCCACTGAAGATGCCGCAGGGAGGCCTGGTGCAACTCCCAGAATGATGTAGGGGGGATAAGCACTGTCCTTATGAGAGAAGATAGGTGAAAAGTGACAGTAAATGCCCAAGGGACAGTGCTACATTCTACAACCACAAGATGCCGCAGCACTGAGCCCCGTGTGATGTCAACAGCATGTCAGGATCAAGGAAGCAGTAAACCGAAGAGAAGTCAACTGCTGGCATTTAGTCATCTCCCATACCACAAGTTAGAGAGAACTACACATACATGTATGCACCCTATAAGGGGTGTGCATGCTTAGGTTTTGCCTCCCTCAGATAATGTGTACCCATGTACATGTACATGCAAATATGTGTGCATGCCATTGCATGCCTGCTCAAGTGTGAATATGCACACATGTGTGTATGCCTATGCATACATACCCATGTATGAACGTATGCATGTGTATGGCTATGTGTGTATGTGTGTGTACATGTGTGCATGGGCATATATTTTCATGTTGAATGTGTTTACATGCATGGATGTGTATGTGCATGCTTGTGCACACATATTTATGTGTGAATGTATATGTGCATGTGTCTGCATACATGTATAATTGTGCACGGATTACACTGGGTTGTGTTGAATGACAACAACTGATATGGACCCTTTGCTTTTGACTAGTGGAAGCAACACTACTGGACTCCCTGCTGAGCCCTGATCTGGTTTCCCTGTTAAACACAGCAAACGTGCATCTCCAATAAAAAGCTACACAGCAACTTAATCTCCAATCGATTGCAAAGAAAGGAAAATAAAACCTGCTCCCTGGGGCCCACGCTGCCTGATAGGCAGTTGTGCTTGATATAGAATGTGGGCGAAAGGTGCATTAAATATAAATGGAGATGCAGAGGGATCGATGAGCCCCGCCCCCTCCGTGCTAATTGAAAACCGAGTCAAGGTTTGATTAATGTGGAGGTCCTTTGGGTGCAGCAGAAGCCTTGAATCAGTTCGTGCCAGGAGCTCTCTCCCCACTGATGGTCAGGCCTGTGCTCTATTTATGGCAGTGGGTGAAGTCTTCCATCTAGTCCTAGAGAAACAGGGTCAGCCCAGAGTGACATTATTGGGGTTGCTCAGCCTGGCGGGGGGTGGGGGGCGGAGAATGATAGTTTTCTAACCTTCTCAGAATCTCAGGCACTGAGGTCCACTTGTGTGGCTTCTGGTGTGTGTGAACCAGGGAAGAGCTAGGTAATCCTTGCCTGGAGTCCACGGTGAGTGGATTTGGAGAAGATGAAGCCGTGTGGTGGTAGGGTGTCCCACGGTGGTCAGGGAGACCACGGAGACATCAGGAGTCAGAGTGCTCAGCCAGGCACAGAGATCCCTATCTTCTCATTCTTCCGGGGACTGTAGGCCCCAGCCAAGTACCTAAGCACAGGGCATCACTTCAATGTGTGGGAAGGGTCACACAGAACCTCGCTCCCACCCAGTGAAGTGAGCAGGGAAGTTCACACTTGGATGTCTGCTCCAGGGCAGGCTATGGGATAGTGCCTCCCCAGAAGTAGCTAAGTCCTTCTGAGCCCACTTAGGAGAGTGAGGCATCCCACAATGTGTCTGGGCTTTTTTTTTTTGCTGCCCTGGGATTTGAGGAGCCTAGAACTTTCTTGAGGTTATGGTCTGAGCAGTGGGATACTCTATGTGTGAGCCAAACAGAGACCCTGTGGTCTTCCTTTGGGAGTATGGATAAGCTTTTCTGGTAGAACAGTCCCCAACCAAAGACTGCAGGAGAGGGCAGCAGTGGTGGCAGGCCTGGCCCTTTGACCCACTGCCCACACATAGACCCTGTGCTCAGCTGGGAGCCATAGGGCTCTGCTCTTACAGGCTAGGACTGGGGTACCTTTAGAGTATTTGCTGTATGCGTGGGTGTGGTAAACTTGTATACAGATGTACAAATATATCATTTGAATATATAGTAGCTCACCTTAGAGGCTTAACCCCCACCTTGTGACCTCAGGTGGTCATGTATTTAAGGTGAGTCTTTTGTTCTCAGATGATTCAATTAACTAAAAATCCCTTGCAGGTGTGCCCAGTTATAGTCAAATTGAAAACCAAGAACAGCCATCATCCCCTCACCCCACCCGACACACACACACACACACACACACACACACACACACACACGCACGCACGCACGCACGCACACGCACACGCACACACATGCACACACATGCCTAGAGGTGAAGCCAGGCAGGAAAGATGTGGCTATAAATTGGGAGAGGGACCAAAAGTAGATGGAGGGTTTGTAAGACTTAAGTGGACAGCCTTCTTGGTCCGCAGGCTTTGGTAGTTTCCCATGAAGATGTTTGAAAGCCAAACAGCAGCTTCTTGTGGTCATTGTGTTAACCCAACTAAAGAAAAGTGAAAGCCATTACCCAAATTCTTTAGTCCAATTAAGCAAGCTTTATTTTCTGACAGGGCTATCTTCCTAAAGCAGAGCTTGAGAAAATAGCATCAAGCTTGAGAAAAAGCATGCAAAACTGGGAGGGGTTTTTCAAGGGCTGGGGAATTTCCAGAGGAATTTTGCTTATGTAGGAGCTTGCCTGAATATTTCAAAAAATCATTTGACAGAATATCTTATTTTAGAGTTAGGGCATAGGATGTGGAACATGTCAAATTCTAGAAAATGGGTTAAGACCTGTTCAAACCCAAGTGTTTTTGTTTGTCTGTTTTGTTTTGTTTTGTTTTGTTGTTGTTGTTTGAGACAGGGTTTCTCTGTGTAGCCTTGACTGTCCTAGACTCACTTTGTAGACCAGGCTGGCCTCGAACTCACAGCGATCCGTCTGTCTCTGCCTTCAGAGCGCTGGGATTAAAGGCGTGCGCCACCATAACCAGCTCTCAGACCCAAGTTTTACAGAAAATAAGAATGAATTTATTTTTGGCTTTATAACAAGATGGCTTTTAATCATAAGATGGAGTCAGGTTGGCCCATCCATGGTGGCCTCAGGTTGGCTCTTGTCACGGTCTCCGTACCATGCTCTCAGTTGGAAGTCCTCAATGCGGCTCACTCAGTGTGTCCTGGAGCTTCTTTCATCTAAGAGGCTCAGCTTGGTGTTGACGGAAAGGCCTTCAAGTGTCCTTGGGCTGTTGCCAGGTACAGAAGAGTCAGTGGTGGGCTTCAGGCTTGGGACATTGTGCACCTTCTCCATGAGGAGGAGGAAGGAGGCTGGAAAAAAGGCCTGGAGGAGAACTGAAGCCCCTCTGCCTCCAGTCCTCCTCTCTTCCACCACCCACTCTCCACCTAGCAGGGTGGGGTGTGTGTGTCTTGTCCTGGGCATCTGTGACATGGTGAGCAGGAAATTTTCTAAGCAGAAGATTATCTGGGGTCTCAGCTGAGTCTGAGGCTGGACTTCCATTCTAGAGGCTGCCTCAGACTCATGAGGGTGGAGATGGAGGTGTGTGTGTGTGTGTGTGTGTGTGTGTGTGTGTGTATGTGTGTTGCTCCTCTGCTGTCTCAAAGGCCCCCTGTGCCTATACATGTGTTTTCAGACCTTCTGTTCTCATTGCACTTTCAGACTATTTCCAGCTCTGTTGTATTCACAGACCACCTCTGCCTCTGTTGAAAGTTCAGAGCAAGTATGGATGGATAACAGGCCCCCAGGAATAAGCTAACATCAGGCAAGTAGCAAAGAACCTGAGCCCCACTGGAGCACACCAGGGGAGACCAGGTCTAGTCACTCCCCCAGCTCACTGAGCCTCCCAGCACCTGGTAGGCCTGGGGAGTCTCCTGGAGTAGCTGGCTGTCTCTCACCTTGTTCTTCGCCCACTCTCAGTGGCCCAGCAGCATAACCGTCGGGAGGCAGGTGTGCACATACACCCTCCACCCCTGCTTTGGAGCTGGTAGAGCTCTAGGAATGACCCAACCTCTACCCTCGAGAGGTTGTCCATCCCAGTTCTGAGAGTCTCTAGAGACTTACAGTTAGGGTTTTACATCGTGACTTCACAGATCTTCCAGGCGCCCCAGCCCAGTCATTAGTTATGCTTGGCTTTAAAATTCAGCAGCTCCTCCTCTGGTCAGGCAGGACCACACCTTCAACCCGAGCACCTCACTAGCTGCCTCTGCCTCCTGCACACTGGCCTTTATTACTGCCTTAATTTGGAAAACAGGTCACTGGAAATTAAATTTCTCAAAATAGATCATCAATTATAACTACATTCCATTAAAACAAGAATTACTGAGCCATCAATAAAAACAAGACAAGCTTTATTCACCAGAAAAATAGCGTCCTCTTAATCTCAGTCCTCAAAACATTGGTCTTTAGTAGCAAGGACCACCATAGTGTGGCCTCCAACCCAAGTTGGAGCTACTTGAAGAACGCCTTTGAGCAGTCAGGAAGAAAGCCATGGAGTGCTGGGCTCGCCAGCGGAATTGGCATGGGGCTAGCGAGATGGAGCGTGTTCACACCCCAGAAATATCACATTTGAGATTTAAAGTCTCGTTCTGAAAATGGAAGGTGTGGGGCAAAACTCTGTCCTTGTGTTTCCATGCCTGTCTCAGGAGCACGTGACAGCCCCTAGGTGGCTACAGGTGATCAGTCACTGAGCTTGTAAACAGAGCATTGCCCCTGTTCAAGTCCCAGCCAATGAGACGCATTCATCCTCAAAGCCCCTCCCACTGCCCAAGGTTTATAAGTCCCTGTTTCCCCTTGCCCCCTGGACTGTACTGCCATCTAGGCAGTTGCTGCAGAGCCAAGGAGAGCTTCTGCTGTTTGTCTCCACGCACCACAATGCTAATCTGCAGGCGCAAGCTGCCAGCTGTTCCCGAAGCAGCCCCACAACTCGCCGGACTCAGGCTGGACCCTCATTGCCACCTGACTTGGTCTCATCCCTGAGCTCCCTGCGGCCCTCTGGCCTGGTGCTGGCAGCCCAGCCGAAACATCAGTAACACTAACTGTGGAGAAATCTCCTTTTCGCACCTGCAGCTGGACCCGCAGCTGGACTTCATTCCAGGCTCTCTTGGGACCCCGTGCTTCATCCTTTTCTGCTGGTGACGGATGGAGACGCAGAAACACCATGGAGGTTGGTGCAGAGACCCAGAAGGTGTGCTGCCATGCTCTGAGTCCATAGTCTTCACAGGAGTTCATGAAAAAAAAAAAAAAAAAGGAAGAAAGAAAGAAAGAAAGAAAGAAAGAAAGAAAAATCTAGCAGTGTGGAGGCAGAAGAACTTGCCTAGTCATACAGCCTGTATGGACACTTGACTCCTCAGTGTGTCTTCCAAGGTCCTTTTTCAGATGGGTAGATCCTATTTACTCATTAGGAGAGCACAGAGCATGGACCTACCTTAGCCTGCACGAGAAACACAGTTTATATTGGTTGTTAATGTGATAGGAACTAACATCACCAAAGAAAGGAGCCTCTGCGTTTGTCTATAAGAAACTTTACTGTTTCCTTTTCTTTAATTTTTTTAAAGATTTATTTATTTTATCAGAGTTTTCCTTGTTGTATGCATGTGTGCCTCACGTGCCTAGTACCTGTAGAACTTAGGTCATCAGATCCCCTTAACGGGAGTTGCAGATGGTTATGAGCTACCATGTATGTGGGTGCTGAAAACTGAACCCAGGTCCTCTGCAAGAGCAGTAAGTGCTCTTAACTCCTGAGCCATCTCTCCACCCCTGTGTTTTCATTAGCTTTTCTATCGCCGTGCTAGCACACCATGGCCAAATGCTCGGGTCTAAGACTGCATGCAAAGGTCAATGAGAACACCCATCTCTTTCAGCTTTTTCATTGTGGATGCAGTGTGACCAGCTGCCTCACACCCCTGCTGCCTGTCTACCTCCACATGACGCCATGATCCCTTCAGTCTGTGGACCAGAATAAACCTGTTCCTCCTTAAGTGGCTTCTGCCGGGGTGTTTTATAGCAGCAGCAGCAGGAAAAGCAGAATTCTCTCAAAGACACACTTTCTGGGGCATGTGTTGAGGTCCTAGACACACAGGAAGACAAAAAGGAAAACAAACAAACAAACATAACGTTGGCCTGTAGTGTGAACAGAAGCACCCTTTGTGGACAGGGTCTGTACTGGAAGGACTGGACTATTTTTACTGTAGTTTGTTTGCTCTGTTGTTTTCTGGGTTAAGAGCTCTCTGGAAATGACTGATTCTCTCCCGAGTGTGCATAGAGGAGCCACTGGGTTATCAGGCTGCCTGCCAGGCTGGCAGGTGATGTGGTCAGTGACATCCGTTCCCTCTGGCTCCCGCGGCAGAACTGATGGTCAGTCAAGAGGCTGGCTCAGAGGCTCTCCGAGGAAGTGTGCCGGGCTACGAAGGCCGCACCCTTGCTTTTGTTTTGAGCTCTTTCCTGCTTGGTTCCTGATGTGATGACCCATGTGATGACAGGGGCCTGGTTCCAGAAGCCTTTCTGACAGCACCTGCAGTTCCTGGCCAGCAGCTGGTGAGGGCTCTCTTCATGTTTCCCTAACTCTCTCCCTGTGTCCAGCTGGTGGTCAGACCTGAAGACAGTCAGAGGAAACAAAGCAAGTTCAGTATCTTCTTCTCCTAGCTAAGGGTCTTAGCACTGACTGAGAGGATCAGGCCTGTCTTCCAGTGTCTGGTGCCCACCTCCCATCTCTCACGTGGCACAAATCTCCAGGGTCTGAACAGCAAGCAAGCACTGGGAGAACAGAGTGGGTGATGCCTGAAATTGCAACCCTGCAGGGAAGAGGTTGTACAGGCACACGTGCTGTCGGCCAACTGCAGAGCAGGCCCTGACCTGGCCTCTCCTGCACTTCTGCCTGGGACAGCATTTAACAGGTGAATCTGTCTGGCTCAGAGTTGCCTCCTTGAGGGAATGATTTGCTGTCCCTCCTTCAGTATAGGGGGCTGCGGTTCCTTGCGGCCAGGCTGAGCTTCTCTGGCAAGCTGGAAGTAAGAACCCGTGTCCACTCACTGGGGATAAAGGGACATCCAGGTAGATTTTCAGCAGAGATCACTCTGCTCGGATTGAGCCAAGAGTAGGCAGCCCTGCGTGGTGCGCTGACCAGCCCGCGTCCTCACAATCGAGTCAGATGTGGGCAGATAACGTGGCTTGGAACGGGTGGCGATGCTGTTGTATAGCTCAGTCTGGCTGCAAGCATTCAAACTGTTCCCTCCCCAGCACACATGTCTGGATTCACTTGGTTAGAAGATTTGGGGTCAGGAAATCTAGGCACAGCTGTGGTTCTATGGAGCTGTCTGCCAATCATTTGCAACAAGAAAAACAAAACAAGAACAGAAATTACAAGGATGATTTTGCATCCTCAAGGCCCTGAAAATCAGCATGAAAAGTGATGGGGGGGGCAAGGGGGTGTCGGGAAGGAGAGCTGAGGGGAGATGCCTGGGGCTTTTGTACACGGCCCTCTTCTATTTGGAGAAATCCTAGAAGCCCCCTTGTTCTCAACAGTGTAGGTCCTTGGAATGTGTTACCACCATCCATTTCACCGTGAGTTCTGCTTGGGCCCCAGAGATACAAGACAAGATGCGGGCCCTACCACTTCTACTTCTGTAGCCTGGAGTCAGGGCTCAGCCTCTGCTCACTGGAGGCCTCCCATTATGCCCACCCCACTCCCCGCATTTGTAGGAGCTTGTATCAGGCCTAGACACACCGAGGCCTCTTAAGTTGTGTAAGTTTGACACCCATCTGGGCCTTCCCAGACTTAGCCTTTCACAGGTGTCCAGTCTGTGAGTACTGAGTAGGAGGGCGAGACAGTCTTTGTGTTTGCCAAGACACCCTCTTCCCAGCACCTGTGACTGAAAAGAGGGGATGCCCCCTACCAGCAGCACTTGCAACTGAGAAGATGGGAACCCCCCCAGCACCTGTGACTGAGATGGGAACCCCCCCAGCACCTGTGACTGAGATGGGAACCCCCTCAGCACCTGTGACTGAGATGGGAACCCCCCCAGCACCTATGACTGAGAAGATGGGAACCCCCCAGCACCTGTGACTGAGATGGGAACCCCCCAGCACCTATGACTGAGAAGATGGGAACCCCCCAGCACCTGTGACTGAGAAGATGGGAACCCCCCAGCACCTATGACTGAGAAGATGGGAACCCCCCAGCACCTGT
>OU015742.1:57397611-57451165 GCA_907169655.1 Acomys percivali
CCCCCATGGGCAATTTAGATACAGCACCAGTCTCTGGGACTTGCGTGATGAGGGACCAGAAACTGAGTGGATTAAGTAATGGAAATTGATTCGCAGTTCTTGAGGTCAGGGGATGGAATCAAAATGTCACAGGCTGCACTGGCTCTGAAGGTTCAAGGGAGGGTTCTCCTTCCCTCTCCTAGCTTCTGGTGGCTCATGGCATCCCCTGATTGTGACCACGTCACTACTATCTCTGCTGGTCTTCAAGTTACCTCTGTCTGTGTATCTCAGACCTCCTTCTCCTCACAAGGACGCTGATTGTTGGCTTTGGAGTCACCACAATCTAGTGTGACCTCATCTTAGACAATGACATTGGCAAAGAGTCTATTTCCAAATGGTGTTGTAGGGTCAGGGAACCCCCAGAATCAGCCTTCTATAAACCAGAGAAGACCCTGGCTCCTTCTACCTGATTGTCGCCTACACTTGTTCCCTTTTATTTTTCATCTTTGGTTTTTTTTTTCAAGCAAGCATCTTAATACATGGCCCAGGCTAGCCTCAAACTTTCACACACACACACACACACACACACACACACACACACACACACACACACCTCCGAGTTCTGGAAACACAGGCAAGAATACCTTTTGGGTCATTCTCGTTGTGTGTCCCTGGCTAGCCCGAAGTGCTCTCTCTAGACCAGGTTGACTTCAAACTCACAGAGTTTGCCTTTGCATCCTGAGTGCTAGAATTAAAGGCCTGTACTACCACACCCAGCATCTTAGCCACTTGTCCACTGCTGTGAAGAGACACCATGACCAAGGCAACTCATAAAATAAAGCATCAAACTGAGGACTTGCTTACAGTTTCAGGGCTTACCTCATAATCACCATGGTGGGGAACATGGCAGCACACAGCCCTGGAGAAGGAGCTGAGAGTCTGATCCGCAGGCAGTGGGGTGTCGGGAACTTGGGCTTTTGAAACCCCAAAGCCCACTCCCAGTGACACACTTTCTGCTCCAACAAGGCCACACCTCCTAATTCACTTCAAATAGTGCCACCCCTGATGACCAAGCATTCAAGTATCTGTGGCTATAGGGGTCATTTTTATTTGAACCACCACTCCCAACAAAGGCCTCTTTTCATTGCAAAGCGTATCCTATCCAAAGTAGCCACCCTTCCCTGCCTCCCTGCTAGAGTCTTCTTTGATTCCGCCAATTTTGAGCAGGCAGGTAGACTGGAGAAGCTCAGTCCTGACCACTCAGTACTTCGTCACGCCCCTAACTATGGCACGCCAGAAGCTGACAATTGCAGTGTGCATCAACTGCTGGTGCCCTCATCAGCTGTGTGCCGCCTCCACATGATGTCAGACATTCTATCCCAGGTGAGAAGTTAGTCTGGCAACTTCCAGGTGTGGAGAGCTGCCAGGTGAGTTCACAAATAACACCTCTGAGAGCTGCGTAGGCATAGACTAGCCTGGTCTCGGAACACAGGATGGCCTTGCCACCGTGGCAGATGTCAGCAGACCAGCAGCTCTCAACTGTGGGTTGCAACCCCTTTGGCAAACTTCTATGTCCAAATATGTTTACATTAAAATTCATAGCAGTAGCACAATTACAGTTACAACGTATCAATAAGAATAAAGTTACGTTTGGGGTCACCATAACATGAGGAACTGTATTAAAAGGCCACAGCATTAGGAAGGTTGAGAGCCACTGTAGCAGATCCGCAGGGTAGAGAGCATATGCTGGGACTGAGAGCATCACCCAAGCCTGCAAGTTCCTGGAAAAACTGATAACAGGGACCAGCTCGCCCTGAGATGGGGCTGAACCTATGGTAGGGCTACAGGTGAATTTGCCTTAAAATATCTCTCCCCTCAACCTCTCATCCGACACGCAGACAGTGGGGTCAGACAAAATTGGACACAAAACACTTTTCTGATTCACCAAGATGTGACCATCCCACAAATAGTCAAAATGAACTGCAGTCCCTGAAACCAAGAGTCCCCAAAAGCCCTTCCTCCCTATGCTGAATAGTTTTATGTCAACTTGACATAAGCTAAAGTCATCTGAGAGCAGGGAACCTCAATTGAGAAAAATGCCTCCATAAGACTGGGCTGTAGGCAAGCCTGTAGGGCATCTTCTTAGTGACTGATGTGGGAGGGCCCAGCCCATTGTGGGTAGAGGCATCCTTGGGCTGGTTGTCCCGGGTTCTATAAGAAAGCAGGCTGAGCAAGCCATGAGGAGCAAGCCAGGAAGCAGCACCCTTCCATGGCCTCTGCATCAGTGCCTGCCTTCAAGTTCCTTCCTTTGATGATGAACAGTGCTGTAAGCCAAATAAACTCTCTCCTCCCCAACTTGCTTTGGCCATGCTGTTTTTGTTGCAGCAGTGGAAATCCTGACTAAGACACTCATTTAAGTTGTTTATCGAGTGTTTTGTGACAGGAAAACATTATTGACCAAAACAGAAGTAAGAATGAGGAAAGCTTAAAACTATATAAATAGTTGTAATCTACTAAAGGAATTGAAGTCGAACAAAAACAACCTGGCTACACAGAAGACTCCAGGCTTAGCCAATAAATCCTGCATAGACCTAAGGAAGAGAGATTATAAATTGTAGTCTCTCTCAGAAAATACAAGATGAAGGAAAGCATTTTGCTTGGGAGCCCAGCTATGTATGCCAGTACGTAGTTAGCAAGTTGTTCTCCAGGACAGGAAGGCACAAGGCGTTTACTTGAACCTGATTGTTTCAAGCATTCAAGGTGGCATGGGGGTGGGGTGGGGCACAGAGACGATAGGAGGTCACATGGCTGGTTGACTCCTGTGTAACACCAAGGCCAGCAGGGCTTGACTCAAAAGCTGACAAAGATATTACAAGTAATGAAAGTAACCGACCAAGTGTTTCCTACAAATACAGACATGGGAATCCTTCACAAACTATTAGCAAATCAGAGCCAGCAATGCAATGTCCAAGGGCTGCTTCTCCTGAGAATGATGCAGGGTTGGGTCAAAGCTCTATTAAAAGACCAAGGCAAAAATCCACAATTGTCTAAACAGATACAGACCAAAATTACAATCACCAAGTTTTCACACATTCTCACAATAAAAATCTACTCACGAGCCGGGCGTGGTGGCGCACGCCTTTAATCCCAGCACTCGGGAGGCAGAGGCAGGTGGATCGCTGTGAGTTCGAGGCCAGCCTGGTCTACAAAGCGAGTCCAGGACAGCCAAGGCTACACAGAGAGACCCTGTCTTGAAAAACAAACAAACAAAAAACAAACAAACAAAAAAAAATCTACTCACGAGCTGACGTTAAAGGTAAGTCAGTGGGATAAAAGGCATACACTGAGAACTTAAGAGTTTTTCTCTAAGACCCAAAGCTATTCAAAGTCATTCGCTGACCTTGAGATAAGCAATGAGTTAGGAAATGAGGAAGGAAACACACAAAAATTACCCCTTAAAAAACAAAAGGGGAGCTGGAGAGATGGCTCAGTGGTTAAGAACATTAACTGTCTTCTAGGGACCCCAGTTTAAGTCCCAGAATTCTGTAACCTCAGACCCTCGGTGTCTGACACCCTCTTCTGGCCTCCCTGCACACCAGACATGCATGTGATATACAAACACACACGAGGCAAAACCCCCATATTAAACTTTACTAAATCTGCAAAGGGGCTGGAGAGACACCCCAATGGCTAAGAGCATGTATGCTCTAGCAGAGGACACAGTTCCCAGCACCCACATCAGGTGGCTGGCAACCGTCTGTAACTCCGGCTCCAGTATATATGTGTAATATGTGTGTGGTGTGTGTGCACGTGTGGGTACTTTTACCTGTACAAGCACATGGAGAACAGAGAAGGACTTCGGGTAGCTTTTTCTATCACCCTGTGACTTATTTCACTGAACCTGGAGAGAGACTGGAGGCCGCCAGGCCCCAGAAATTCTCTTATATCAGCTGAAGACCTGTGGGGTTATAAGTGTGTGTGCATCCATCCAAGCTTTTAAAAGACATGTGTCCTGGAGACTTAAACTCAGTTTGTCATGCTTGCGCAGCAAACACTATTCCCCACAAGCGGCCTCCTCTCAAAAGCTTGTCAAAGGCATCTTTAAGAAACTGAAAAGCATGCCTAAGGTTAAAAAGAAGGGTTCACCTGGATCTGCTGAAAAGCCTGCATCCAAAGCACCGTGGCTCACTTGAGCACAGCAGAACAGAGCAGAGGCCGAAGACCTACTCAGACACTGGACAGCGACCCAGCAAGCTCGGGAAAAGCTGGTTAAGTCTATTGTCTCCAGTGAGATCAGCTTTAGAGTAACGGGGAGCTGTCACCACCTACTGGAAGGCACAGGACTGGTGCGCCCTGGCCCTCTCGTGGGCAAGTAGACTCTAATCCATTGCCTCTGGGTGTGCACATGACCTGGTTTCATTGCACAACGAGTATTTTTCTCATAAGCCATGGATTCTCCCTTTCTTGTGACCCAGAGATTCATTCCCAGTTGGTGAGGCAAGAGAAACACAAGCGAATGTCCACGCAGATGTCTACGGGAACATTCTCCAGAGATTTTGCTCATGGTGTCCTCAGATGGTGATCTTGTCCGGTGGGGTCTTGAGTGTCAGAGTGCTGCTCACAATGTCAAGGGAATAAACACTGAATTCTCACAGGTCGTGATGACTCCTTGGGACACTGTGCTGGAGTAAGGAAACAGGCACAGGACACACTTAATGAAGTTACACAAGTTCTAAACGCAAACTGCGCCAGCAAAACAAAACAAAGCCAGAAAGTGGCTGCCTACCGTCAGGCACTGCCTAAGGAGAAGCACAAGGGCACGTTATGGGTGCTCATGAATTTCCTAGGCACACAACTTTGTAAGATGTCAGTTGCACCTTCTGTGTGTATGCATGACGCAAAGCATGGGATGGAACATCTGGGTGGTGGGTGGGTGCACAGTCGGCCGTGTATCCGAAGACCGTGATGGCCAGTGTTGTCATCTTAACAGGATGGAGAGCTACCTAGGAAACCGCCTTCTGGGCACATCCATGAGGGGTTTCTACATTGTGTTAGTTAAGATAGGGACACCCGCCCTAAATGTGGGTGGCATCGTTCTATGGACTGGGCTCCATGGCCTAAGCACCAGCAGACCCTCCATCCCTGCTTCCTGACTGGAGATGCTGTGATCAGACGTCCCCTGTGCTTGCTGCCACATATTCCCAACTATAATGAAATGCATCTCCTCGAACTGTGAGCCCAAACAAACCCTTTCTCCCTTAAGTTGCTCCTTGTCTGGTCACAGCAGGGAGGACAATAACTAACCCAGGAATGACACCATTTTTTTTTTTTAGCCCGACGTCAATCTCTTAAAAGTTCTACCTGCCCATGTATGTGTAGGCGGTCTCTTATACATGGCTATTATGATGGGTGTGCAATGGCATCTCATCCTGATATGCAGTTCCCTGGTTTGCCAGAGCAGATGGGCCATTTGGGCCAAAGTAGGTGTGCCAGGTAGGAAACCAGCTGTTGGGACTTAAGTGGGACCCTGCCTTCAGCTGGACTCAGGCTGCTGGCTCCCTGGCTTTGTGCACGTGTGTTAAGCTAATTACAACCATGCTATTGAATCTGAGAAGACAGGACTGATGGCACCAAGCCTGCTGCAAAGCAGTTATTCTTAGCAAGCTACGGCTGAAGCAATGGCTATGAAGACAGGGCTCTGGTAGAAGGGACAAAACAGAGCAGCTCCCACCAGTAACAGGATCACCCCAGTTCACTGTTCCTCCACAGGCAAGGCGTAGCTCTGGAAGAGAGAGAATGTTCACACCTCTTGATGACTATGTGGCCATTAGTGTTAGCTGAACACACTTTCACTGTGACTCAAAAGGCAGGTGGGTGTGCAGAGCCACCCCACGCCATCCGCCAGTGCATTCCCGGTGCCTTGCTGTGGAAGGTGACTCTGGGAAACAGCCTGCCTGTGTGTGGGGTGATGGTTTCGCTGCCTCCCTTTCTCTGTCAAGGCTATTGCCATCGCTTCTGCCTTGCTGTGAAAACAGATTTAAAAATTGCTGTTATGACAATGAGGCTTTTTAATCACTTTGAATAAGAGATGAAACGATACCAGAATAACAGTTGCCAAGCCGCCGTGCCCAGATTACAGGCAGCAGAAGGGCCTCTCATGACACATGCTGAGACGGGCTCGGCGTCTTACTTGCCTGGAACAAAGCAATGCCTGCTGTCACTTTAAAAAAAAAAAAAAACACTTGTTATTTTTTAAATAATGATAGATTCACAGGAGCTGAGGACAGACGGCCCAGCGATGTCCACTGTGTATCTCACCCAAGTCCTTCAGTATCACTTCTTCGAAATTGTGATCCCACACTGCACCCTGGATGTGATGTCCCTATGGTGTATCTGTCTTTTCTACATGGCAACCAGCACCAGTAAGACCTAGAGATGCCCCATAGCTATCACGCTTTCCTTCCTGGACCCTGCCACCCCCAAATATCCTTCACAGATACATCTGGCCCCTCAGGCACTTACATGTTGCCCAACTCTGTGTACTAACTGATATGAAGCAGAGGAGGCAGATCTGGTTTGTGTTCAAGTTCTAAGGACATCTTATAACCCCTCTGAGGTCCCTTCTTGCTCCAGGTCAGTGGTCACTGTTTCCACAGACGATGACTATGATGTGTGGTACATTTTTTTTTTTTTTTAGATAGGGTCTCTCTGTGTTAGTCTTGGCTGTCCTGGACTTGTTTTGTAGACCAGGCTGGCCTCGAACGCACAGCAATTTGCCTGGCTCTGCCTCCCAAGTGCTGGGATTAAAGGCGTGCGCCACCACCCCCTGGCGGTGCCACAGTTCTTTAGCTGTCACCTACACAGGGCACTGTTTCTAATCTCCGGCTATTAATGAAATAATTGCCATGATGGCTGGGCAAGTCTCCATATATCTGAATAAAGACTTGCAAGTGAAACTGCTGGGCAGCTCGGAGCACATACTTGCTCTGGTTTTCTGCAGTGGCTGCACTGTTTACAGTCCCACCAACACTGTATGAGTGGCCACCCATCTCGGGACCTCGTCAGTGTCTTGCAATGACCTCCAACTTACAACCCTCCCGCGTGCATTGCAAGGAACGGGATTCTAGGTGTGTGTGACCACGCCTGGACACGCCTTTGTTCCTTTCTCAGCCACTCAGCCACAGGAAGTGGAGCTTCCCTGTGGTCTTACTTGCATTCCCCAAGGCCATTGTTGCTACCCTTGGCCACGCCCAGTCTCTCCTTTTGGGTGGGCTCACTCCTCATGGCATTTCCCTATTTCCCATCTAGGCTACTTGTTTTTCACTGTTGAGCCTTGAAAGTCCCTCTGTGTTCTCACTAAGTCCTTCATTGATACCTGCTTGGCTGATGCTTTTTCTCAGTCTGTAGTTTGTCTTGTTACCCTCTTAATAGTCTTTGACTTAAACTAATTTCTTTAACTAACTTTAGTTATTTCCGCTGCAGCTGGGGAGGCTGCAGGAATTCTCAGGCTGTAAGTAAGGTGTTTTCCTGGCTAGTCATCCTTTCAACCTGGTTTCCCTGGTAACCTGGTTCCCGTGAGCTCGATTGATTCAAAGTAGCTGATCACACGCCAAGTTCAAACGCAGTTGTTTTCTCCAGGAGACTTGACCCGTCTGTTGGACAGAAGGATGCGCAGCACTGGAAGTTTCTCCTGCACGAGGCACAGCTGCCTTCACTCTTGAGAGACCATGATACTGAGAAGCAGGAGCTAGCTGGGCGCTGACTTTGTACCAGATTCAGACCGGTACAAGCGCCACGGGGTGGGATGTGGAGCTGTTTCGTGCTGTGCTTTAGAAGCCCTGTGGGGACAACCTCGCTTTTGTGGGTCTCTTTTCCATATGGGTAGACAGTCACCACATTAGTTCTGTCAAAGGCCAATGGCCACGTGCCTTTTCAAATGTGTGCAGGTGACATATCCCTAAGGTCCTGTCAGGGCTGAGGAGACTCAAAGGGGCCCATCACTCTAACTCTGCGTCCTCGTCTCTGTACGGTTAAAGTAAGGTGGGCTTATGCCACCTGTGAAAGTATCTAGCTGTGATGTCCTAGTTTCAAAACCAGCTTTGCTCTCCTCAGCATGAATGCATGCACTACCGGGGGCAGTGCACACTGCTCCTCCCTGTGATTGTGCGTGGACACGGTTCCTCTGCTCATGCTGTGACTGTTGGCTCCGCTGACAGGGTGCCAGGAGAGCGATGTGTCTTGTCACAGTGAGGGAGACCATTTTTCTTCCATAACTTCCAATACATTTACATTTCTACTTCTGTTTGTGGGATTGTGTGCGTCGTGCTGTATGTGTGGCAGTCATAGGACGGCTTGTACAAGTCGGTTTTCCCCTTCCTCCCCGTGGGTCCTGAGGAGCAAACCCAGATGGCCAGCACCTTTACCCGCTGAACCATCTTGCCAGCCCTATCTTTAACATCTTTGAAGCAGAAGCTGAGAGTCTATACGCAGCACTGGTGGGGGTGCAAAATGGTGCGGCTGCTTTGGAAAAGCTAATGGATCCTCTAGAGGTTAAAAGTGAGAACACCGTGTGACACCACAGCTCCGAGATCTCACAGAGAGGTTGTTTGGAAGAGCTGAGCGGTGGGAACGACCCAATTCCATCTGCTGATGTTTGGGCAGAATCCAGTGCAGGTGAAGAGGAATGCTGTTCTTTCATAAAAATGGGATGGGGGTGCTGCCGTGCGGCCTGGGCCTCCAAGACATCGGAAGCAGAAAGGCTTGTGGGTGAGAGTACTTGCTCTGTAAACACGAAGACCTGAGCTCAAGTTCCCAGCAGTGTGTAAAAAGCCAGGCGCTGCCTTGTCTGCCTGGAGCCCCAGCACTGGGCAGCAGAGACAGGCAGATCTGAGAGCTCGCCGGCCGGCCAGCTTAGCTGAAACAGTGAGATTTTGATTCCGTGGAAAGCCCCATCTCAAGTCAAGAAGAATGAAAGAGGACTCCGGGCATCCTGTTTGGCCTTCACATGCACATTGCCACGCTCACATGCACAACACACACATATACAAGTAGGCCACTCACTGGAGGACCTAAAGTGCACACACAGATCTGCACCCACAGAAACAGACTACAGGACATGCCGTTTCCTCTTCCAGCCTTTGGGGCCACAGTAAGAAGATCCTACTGCAAGGTGCAAGATGCTGAAGATCTCAAGGTCACCAGTCTCTGGGGCCCCAGACAGGACTTCCCAGGCTCCAGGACTGTGAGGAATGAATTCCTGTTCTTTGTAGCTCTGTGTCTCCCTGCTACAGCTGCCAGAACAGAAAGGAGAGCCCCTTAGTCCATGAGGAAGGTCAAGCTGAGGCACTGTCCACTAGAGTCCTGCAACATCTCACTGATTTGGTTGACTCCTTCTCTGGCCCACCTCATTGAGGCTGTAGTCACATCCCCACGAATCCACACTCATTCTTCACACAGGCCCTGGATAGACGAGTCCCTGGGGCTCTGTGTCTTATTCTCTGCTGCCCAGGGGTTGGCCAGTGGGTTCCAAAGTCCACAGCATCCCATGGTGCCCAAGTCTCAGGGGAGACTATTCCTTAACCTGGGAAGTTACTGCTGGTTCACAGGAACCAGATTCACCCTTGGTGGATAAGCAAGTTATAGATCAGTTAGGCTAATCCAGAGTTGCTTATCTTGACCTCAGAAAATGGCTTTTCCAAATGATGTATTTGGCAGCATTTAGGTTTGCTATTAACTTAAAGTGTGCCTTTTGCTTCCTCTTTAAAGAAAGTCTCCGTCAGGTTTCCTGTTAGTCAAGCAGGTCCTCTGTACTCACTAGTGCATCGGGCTTGGCCAGGGAGGAAGGGCTGTAGACAGCCTCGCCATCCCTCTTGGCTGTTGCCCTGCTGCCTTCCAGTGGCTTTTCAGGAGCATCTTCTTCACTGAGGGAGGAGGTTAGGGATTCTCATAGTTTTCTTACAAAGGCAGGCTGTGTCCATACCTCGTCCTCAGGGTTGAACAAAAGGTGCAAACGGCCATAGACTCTGCTGTGAGCCCTAGGCACACATCCCTTCTCACTGGGCAGAGCCATGGTGTGAGGTCCTCTGCAGCATTGCCAAGTGGCATGGAAAGACACGTGCCAGAAACAAAGGGCCCAGGGAGTGGCTGGCAGCCACAGTGCTGAGAGCAGCCTCCCACTTGGCAGAGAAGCAAGACAAATGCTCCTGAGAGCATGTGGGGCAAATGCTCCTGAGAGCATGTGGGGCACCTGACATGCAGCCTTGCCCCTCCCACATCCTCGTCCTTGGTCTGTGTACTTCCGAGCCGCACGGCATTCATAAGGCGCTGCCTCGTTGTGCTACCCCTAAGGGTGTGCCCACCCACCCACCCAGGCCGCACAACTCAGCAGAAACACACCATAAGGCTGAAACTATGGAGGAAGGAGCTCAAAGGACCAGCCTAGTACACAGCTGCCAATACTCCAGCCAATGAAATCTCTAGGGCCCCACATCCAGGCTCAGGAGCCCGGGTTTGCTCAGTCTTTCCTGGCAAATTTCATTTGGGTGTTTTCATAAAAAATAAAATTAGAGGCTATGATGTAGCACAAGTGGTCCTAGCTGTCTGGGTACTGGCGTATCCATAGTTAAGTCCAGTTAGGCAAGGCCAGCATGGTTGTAGAGGAAGTAGAGATCCTGTCCACTAGGGTCCGCTAGGGCCAAGCATTACCCCAGGCCTTCACTGTTCGGCTCTCCCTCCCTCCTGAGCATGCACTGTTCTGGAGATGTGACCCTTACCCATGTCCTTGAAATAGAAACCAGTAGGATTCTATGTAGTTATGCGAAGGTGTCTAAAAGCATGAATGTGAGCGTGTGTGCACGTATCTGAGTCCACATACATGAAGATGTAAAGGTGGCTGAGGGCATGTGTGTGAGCATAAGTATACATGTGTAAGTGCACACGTAAGCATGAGTGTAAATGACATGTTAGTGTGCAGATGCCACTATGCATACATGTTTGTTCATGAGTGTGCACCTTTTATCCTCCTCTGCCTCTCTTTAGGGCATAACAGCTGGAAGAGGCAATACCGGCGAGGATCAAAATGGTCCATGCATTCCCAGGAAGTGAAGTCTGTGTGGTTAATACCCAAGTGGGGCTCCAGGCCCCTCGGAGGAAGAGCGGACAAGCCTGTTTACGCCTGAGAGCTCCGGTGATATGCACTGGCAGGAAAAGGCATTTATCACCCAGTATCACGTGGCAGGGTCATAAACAGTTAATCTTCAACAAAGGGCAGAATGAAGCATTGTTTGATATCCCTTCTAACAGAGAGGATAAATTAAGCTTAACTACCAGGTGCGTCTGTAAATGCGGGTTACTGTTCACACTGCAGCACAGACCAGCCTGTGAAGCTAGTGGGTGGAGATGCAGCACAGCATCTCCAGCAGCAGCCTCACATCCATCGAGTGCTTGTCTAGGGTCCAGAAGAGGGGCTTCCCGAGGCCGGCCATTCCTGGTCCCCGCTTTGACGGGGTCTTCATGGGAGCAGCCATGAGCCAGGCTTAGTCTCCCTTTCTGCTTTGATTTCTAACCAGACCCTCTTCCTACAGTGCTGAACGGATTGCTTTCTTGATGCCAAGTATAAGCATCTTTGTTAAGAATAATAGTGAGCTCCGGGAAGGGAAAAGCCACACACCCGCTTGCTCTCCAAGCTGCTTCTGCAAGGGCACCCAGACAGCTGTGGTCTTGGCCACTCACCATGTGAGATTTGAGTCTAGTCATCTCAAAACACATATCTGGGAGCTACGGTGCTTATGACTTTGTTCTGGTGGCCTCTGTCCCTTGTGCAGCTCCAGCATACCTTGTCCCAGGCCGTGGCTATGCCTGCAAATACTGTTGCATGATACTTTGCATGTTTTGCAATACAATAACTTCTGGGTTTGTTTTTCCAAAATAAAGATGGAGACTGGGAAGATATGGAAGGACCTTGAAACTGCAGCCTGCAACCCCAACCTGCAGGGCTAAGTTCTGCCGGGTCTAAGCTGCTGTGACCTGCAGGAGCTCCTGGGTCCTGTCTCCTGTATGCAGGACTCTGAGTAACCCCGGAGGATGGGGGGGATGACTAGCTTGTTTAGGAGGAGGGGGTCCTTAATTTGCATTTCAATGGGTTTTTATTAATCCACCTGCATGCACATGAGTGCACACATGCACGTGAGGATGTGCGCGCATGTGCGTGCATGCGCGCGCGCACACACACACACACACACACACACACACACACGAACACATACACTCCATTTCTATGCTGTGCAAGGCATAATTTCAGCAGCTTCAGAAATAAAAGGGGACAAAAGGTATTGTTCTTCCCAATCTACAGATGTTTACTCTGCCCCCCTCTATTTCCACTTCTGTCTAGTCAGTGATGACATAAACACGACGTGTCTCCTTGGTGTTTCCAAAGGGCTTTGTTTCCCCGGGACAGCAGCCTATTATGATGTCACGCGGCGGGACAGTAATGACGCCCTCGTGAGACAATGGGGAGACCTATTGTGAGGCAGGCAAAGGAGGACGCTGTGAAGGAGGAGGAGAAGCAGGATCTTGTGGAGGAGAGAGAAAGGCTGGGGGTGGGCAACAGCCCACTGACCACATGCTTGGTGGCAGGGGGTTATTGAGGGAGGAGGTGGGCTGAAAGACAGGACAGTGGTAGCCTTTGGCTCCTCCTCTTTAGACAGGGTGTCAGGTAGGGAATCCAGGCTGCACAGCTGCTGCTGACACCCCAGGAATCCACACAGCAGGAGGGGAGGAGATAGGGCTCTGTGTGGACCTACAGCAGCCACATGGGCAGGCGAGTGGTAGTCTTTTGTGGGGACTTTGAGGAGATTCCAGGATGGCTATTATAAGAGACACTATTTTCTTTGTGGGCACAGAAACAATCTGAAAAAAAAAAAAAATGAAACTTCCACCTGAAACCAAAGCTTTGCAAGAGGAAGATGGCCACATGCTGTGTGGTACTGAGTAGGGTATAGACTAGCTCCCACCACTAGCCAGTGAGAACAGAGGCGCCGGTTCACAAGAAGGACAAAGAAAAAGAAAAGACGGAGAATCAGGCAGACAAGTAGAAACTCAGAGACTCAAAATAACCCGCAGCGCCAGTGCCGGGTTTTTACATTTGAGAGAATCTACAGAAAGCAATGAAGGAAAAGAATGTCAGGAATAGCATTTACGATGTCATTCAGATATACAGTATTGAGCTAATACATCGGCGGAGAATACCAGCAAGCCACTGAGCAGCCAAACCAGGTGGATGTAGGGAACGTAGGGAGAGAGAGCATGCTGTGAGCAGACTTATCTGTAGGTGGAAATTACAGCAAGAGCCCAGAGGGTGAAGACACAGCTGGGGAGGAGGAAGTGACGCCTATTCCTGGTTGCCAACCTGACTGAATCTACAATCTGGATATGGAGGGCACACCTGAGAGAGAGAGAGAGAGAGAGAGAGAGAGAGAGAGAGAGAGAGAGAGAGAGAGAGAGAGACAGACAGACAGACACAGACAGACAGAGACAGACATAGACAGAGAGACAGAGATAGAGATAGAGATACAGAGAGAGACAGACAGAGAGAGACAGAGAGGGGATAGGGGGGTATTCTGCTTGGTTTGAAGTGGGTGAATCTAGGTCTGTATCTTGAGGCAGGAAGGCACACGTTTAATCTGGGCCACCACGCCTACTGACACGTGGAAGAGGGAAGCTTTTGTTCCTTGCCCGCGCTTGCCGTCGTCGCCTTGCTAGCACATCCGTTCCTTCACTGGAGCCTATTTCTTCAGGATTTCAGCACATACAGAGACCAACAACTACTGTTTTCTTGGGCTGTGGAGAACCCTGACTACTACAGTGGAGAGAGAGACAGAGAGAGAGAGAGAGAGACAGAGAGACAGAGAGAGAGGAGAGAGGAGACAGACATTTGGGGAGTAGCTGGGCATCCTGGAGGACCAGATGAACACCCACACTAGTGGGTGAGCAGAGATGCTATGAAGCCATAGTGACTAAGAATGCAAGGGTCCCAGAGGGTATATCAGGCAGGCAGAAATGGAGCAGCTCATTAAGGTGGCCAGGCACGTGCCCAAGGACACTGAGGAGGACCCAAAGCATTGGTGCCACAGTCTCAGAGATGGCAGGAAAAGTGGGTCCCCATGTGGCAAACAAGCTCAATTGTTGCCTGCCCCATTCCTCCTAATTCTCTCTGGGTAGATGACTCAGCCAAATATGGGAGTGAATCCAAAGCATCTTGGGTTGATGAGGATGGTCTTCTTGTGTTGAGGAAGAGGGACAGAGTGGCAGGCATCCCAGGGAGACCAATGGAGTCATCTCCAAAGATGCCATGGGAAGCAAAAAACTGAAGTTCAAACACTAGAAAGAGTGGGCACAGAGGTATACACCAGTGGTCCCAGCTACTTGGGAAGCTGAGGCACAAGGGCTGTTTCAGTCCAGGAGTTTGAGGCCTTTGAGCAAGACATTGTTTGAAAGGAAGAAGAGAAAGAAAATCAAAGAAGGAAGAAAAAAAGAAGCTCACTCAAGAGTTGGAGTCCAGAACAGGAAGGCGCCTCAAGCAAGTCTCCTCAGTGTTGAAGAACTCTGTCGGAGCCTGACACAGTCATGACTGTTTTGAAATCAGGCCATCTGTAATCTCCCACCCAACACCCTCACAAAGGTAGGCCCACTAACATTCCATCTTGTGGGGCTGGAGAGATGGCTCAGAGGTTAAGAGCACTGCTATTCGGGAGCTCCTGAGTTCAATTCCCAGCAACCACATGGTGGCTCACAGCCATCTATCATGGTGCCCTCTACTGGCCTGCAGGTGTACATGCAGACAGAACATTGAATACATAATAATAAATACATTTTTAAAAAAAATTCCATCTTGCATGTGTGAGAGAGCTCGCAAGGCCCCTCCCCTGTCCATAAACAGCCCATGATCCTGAAAGTAACCCTGATTAAATGTACGGATTCACTAAACTGGAGGTAACTGCTTCTTTGGTTTGTGGCTGGTGCCATATTTGGGGTTTGCTCATATGTATGGAGTTTGAATAAAAAATACCCCCACAGGCTCACCTTTTGCAGACTCATGAAGAAAAACCTCTGTTTGGACTGGGCACAGTAGTTGGGGACCTCAAGGTGAAAGGCAGTTTTCTGCTCAATTTAGGGTACATTTTAGTGCACATGTGTTCAAATGCATATAAATAAGACTGGTGCCTATAGATGTTGGGTGAGCACACACGTGTGAGAGAGGAGAGAGAGAGAGAGAGAGAGAGAGAGAGAGAGAGAGAGAGAGAGAGCCTGGAGAGGACAGGCAAAGCCAGCTCCTTTGGGGCTTTTCCAGCCCTGGCCAGCACAACCTCCCCTCTCTGACTTTTCCTGTTGATGACTGCATCTGAGCAAGCTGCTTGCCGGTGCGACCCATTTTTCTTGACTTCCAATTCTGTACCCTGGAGGTCTTGGGACCCTTGGCCTCTCCTCTCAGGCCTAACCCTGCTCCTCCCCACTCAGACAGATATGTTTGTCTGTGCTTGCCTCAGATTGTCACTACTACTATCTGGACCAGCCTCCCAACGTGGTCTCTCTGGTTGCCCGATCTTTCTGGATGCATGTGAAGTGGAGCAGCCAGCCATGAGACCCCTCAGCTGCTGTCGTCCTGAGCCAGCAGAAGGCACAGGGCTGCTTCTGCCAGCCTTCCCATTCCCCGGCCCTGAGCAGGAGTGAGTGCTCGGGCAGACTGTGCTGGCTGATGGATGATTTACAGGTGTGTGGCTGGCCGAGGCTTCCACCCAATGCACTTCTACCAGTTAACTCAGCTCCACAGCACAGCTGATCATGGAGCGAAACGGCTGCATGATAAATCTGGTTTTTATGTGCTTTGAAATCAGCCTGCTCCCTGTCACCTCCATTAACACACATCAGCAGACTCTCACTCTCATCGTCTTAACTAGGCATCTCATCTGACGCCCCCTGACACAGACACACTTTTGAGCAACACATGGCACATAGACAATGAGGTGCCCACCGTAGTGCTCATGAACTGACATGCGCACGCATGACCCATGTAACCCAGTGTATGCTGTCCAAGTCTCTGGGCACACAGAGCCAGACCCTGTCCTCACATCTGCTTCGCTCACTGATGAGGAGACTGTGGTAAAACATCTAAGCAGGCTGGTTCAGGACTGCCCGCCATTGCCAGCACAGTGTGGCTGAAGGTCAACTGCTTCCTATGCAGTGACAAGCTGAACAGTGAGCTGTGAGTTGCTCCCACCAGACATACTTCCCAGGACAACACTGCTCTATAAAGATGGTCAATTGAGGGGTGCAGATACTCTAGTTAGAAGCAATGGTTTTACTGCAATAGTTTGGGGCTCTGGAGCAGGTGAACTTGTTGGGGTCATGGTCTCATTATCAGTGTCTGACTGGGGAGGTGTGGCATGCTATTTCCAGCATTTATGGAGGTGTGACTATAGTCCTCAGAGCACTAAGCCGAGGCCCTAACACCCTTCTCTGCTCCACTACATCGTGAGCTCACAGTGTCCCCTCTATCCCTTAATGCAGGGTCACCAAGAGCCACTATGATGGCCTTCAGTCTCTAAGTGCATTTTTAGGGCTGACAAGTACATCCCAGCTGTCTTGTCACCGAATAATGGGATCTCTGCTACAGTGTGCAGCATCAGGGCCCCGGAAAACACTGAGAGCCAAGAAGTAAGACTTCTGTGGGGATGTGTGCACACAAGTGTGTCCACACACACATGGCTGGTATATGAATGTGTCTGCATAGAATACACTGAGCAGACATACACTTGTATGTATACATGTAGATGCACACAGTGGGAACATATATACATGCATGGGTGTACATGTATGTATATCTGTACCCACATGTATAGTGCATGTACACATGTGAATATATGCTCCATATGTACATGCATTCACATGGCATTCATTGTCAGTGGTTGCATGAACATAGACAGATTTTTTTGCTATTTGAGGACTTCCTAAAACAGCAACAACAACAACAACAAAAAGGTTGCCAAGTCTGTGGCACTGTAAACACAACCATCAAACCATAGCAGCATGGTGTTCCTGGTGTCTGTGAGGTAGACGAGGGGATAGTGGCCCCAGATCTGCCCTGAGCATTAAGCCCGAAGTAGGGCACTTACAGAAGAAAGTTCAGCCAGGCAGTGCACATACCTGTAATCCCAGCGCTCAGGAGGTAGAGGCAGGCAGATCTATGTGAGTTTGAGTCCAGCCTGGTCTACAGAGAGAGTTCCTGGATACCCAAGGCTACACAGAGAAACCCTGTTTCGAAAAACCAGAGAGAGAGAGAGAGAGACAAAGAGAGAGAGAGGCAGAGAGAGAGACAGAGACAGAGAGAGACACAGAGAGAGAGATATTAATTGGGATTGTAAGTAGGAGGCAGAGAGGATACTGGGAATGGTGTGAGTCTGCTGAAACATCAAAACCTCAGTGACACGCCTCCTCCAACAAGGCCACATCTCCTAATCCTTCCCAAACAGTTCTGCCAACTGGAGACCATTCTCACACATGTCTCAGATAACATGTGCAAGGAAACAGGGACCACACTTCTGTCCTCCCATGAGCCATGGTGCAGATGTTGCTAGGCTAGAGCCTGTAGAAGGAAGAGGTTCGGGTAGCACGCCGTGTGTCCATCCCTACACTCTCCTGCAGAATCCAGGTGTTTCAGACCTAGACTTGTAGGTACAAGCTTGTGTTTAGAACCAGTGTTTAGAAACATAGGCTCTAGGTGCCACACACGACAGAGCAGGCAACAGTCAGGAGAAATCACCACCTACTTGCCAGAGGGCACTGGGCCACTCCAAGCTCTGTCGCTGCTCAGTGAGGAACTGTAAATGTGTGATTGACTAGCATGCCTGTCCAAGAGCCCATTAAGCTGGATCTAGAGCTGTAGAGGGTCATCTACGCTCCTGCCTGAGCCGGCTGGGCCATGGGACACTCACCTGTCCTCCCACATTCCCTAACAATCTGCTCAAGATGGCCCCAGAGGCAAGATGAGGCCCCAGTGGAAGTTGAAGACAAATGAATCCATTTTAAGTACCAGTGATAGAGATGTGGGATGGCTGATAGGTTTGGGAAGCCGTTTTTTGTTTTTGTTTTTGTTTTTGTTTTTGAGACAGAGTTTCTCTGTGTAGCCTTGGGGACGTCTTTTAAATGGAAGCCATACCAAAGCACAAAGCACTTCATGCAGCTAAAAGCCAGAAAGTAACTTACGAATAGGGCTGACTGAACATTTTTTTAAAACTTTTTATTGATTCTTTGTGAGTTTCACACCCCAGTCCCTCTTATCTCCCCACCCCCTCATATCTGCCTTTTGCTCTTGCAACATTCCCCCTGCCCCGAAATAAGACACACAGACAAACAAAACCAAAGCATAGAAAACTAGAAAACAACTCATCATGGAAGCTGTCTTACGTCGCTCCGTGCGTGTCTCACAGTATATCTGCCCACACTTCTTCACTCACAAATGTTCATTGCAATGAGTCACTGGCCTGGTTCAAGGTCTCTGGCTTCTGTGACACCATCAATATTGGATACTCATCAGGACTCCTTCCTCCTGGTTAACCTGTTGTTGCCCTGTGTCATGGAGACCCTGAGCTTTGGATCAGCAGGACAGGCCCTTTCACATGTCCCAACCATTCGCAGATGGTATACATTTTGGGGTGGGCCAACTCAAAGTCCTGGATCTGGGCTTGGGTGGTAGCTGAGCTCCCTCGTCCACACCACCAGGGTGAGCTCTCCAGCACTGCTCCAGCTAGGCCACCCAATGCCGCCATCGGCAGGAAGTAGGGTCAGCTCTCCTGCTCTCGTGTCCTCAGAGCCACTCACGTTTACCTGCATCTCCAGAGCCAGTTCCACTAGGTTCGGGGCCCACTATCCCTAGTGCTGCAGCCCATGAGAGGTTGGGCCAGCTCTTCTGTTCTTACACCCTAGGGACTGGCTCCCTGTACCTTTGCCATCAGGGCTGGCTCCACTGTATTGCCCAGGTGTGGTGCACGGCCCACTCTGCTCTCCACAGTGCAGCACCTAGGGGAGGGACAAGGACAGCTCACCCGCTCTCGTGATCCCAGGGTCAGCTCTCCCAACTGCCTCAGGTGGTAAGAGGTGAGGGGACAGAGGGCATCTCCCCCCTGCCCAGGCCACCTCATAGGAGTGATGAGGTCAGCTCTTCTGCACTCTTGCCCTCGGGGCCAGCTCCCCTCTGTCCCCTCCACCAGGGCCATCTCTACTGCGCTGCCCAGGTGAGGAGGTTCAGGACCCACACTCGTAAGTGCTGCAGCAAGCAAGGGACAGGGCCAGCTTGTTTGCTGTCATGACTCCAGTGCTGCTGCAGGTGAGGGGCAGAGGTAGGCAGCTTTTCCAACTGCTGGAGGTGGCAAGGGGGTCGGCATCACCTCTGCACTTGTGCCACCCCATGGCAGACAAGTTGCAAGGTCAGCTCTCCCACAGTTACTCTTCAGGGCTGGCTCACTCACCCCCCTATCACCAGGACTCACTCCACTGTGTTGCCATGGCGAGGTGCAGGGCCCACTCTCCTAGGTGCTGCCACTGGTGATAAATGGGGATATCTCTTCAGGGCCAAATCCAGTGAGAGGTGGGTGGGGGGTCCCCCTGCAGCATGATAACCATGGATGGACTCAGGCTTGGCCCTCAGTGGCAGCTTGAGTTGGGACATCACCATGGCCCCAGGTGGCAGGGCTACTCCTCTCCACCCCAGAGTCTCCAGTCCCATCTGTCTTCAAAATGCTCAAGCTGCTCCTGTTCTCTCTACCGTCTGACCACCATGCTCTCACACATTGTGGTGGCTCCTGCTGCAGACTGACCACAAGGCTCTCTATGATCCACCTGTGCTGTGCACTGGAGGGCAGGTCTGTGGGTGGCATGGCGGTCCTCGGGTCTCTGTCTTCCTCCTCCTGCCTGGATTTGATTTGATTTGATTTGATGAGCCCTAGGCATAAGAAAGCTTTGGCCACCAAACCAGGCATCAATCTAGGATGAACAAAGGACTGCCATCTGCTCTGCCCCTGACTGATACAAGAACACCACCAACAACAGAGTGTCTCTTTGCTCATTGCCAGGGGCACTGACTATGTAAGAGGGTTGGTTACCTTCAATATGTCCTGAGGTCATGGTGTCACTTCTGCCATTGAAAGAATGACCTTGATCCAGAGTGGAGACCTCAAGGTGAGAGCAGATGGGAGCCCTGCTGGGCAGGGGCTAAGGGGAAAGTCCATAAGGTCCTTGGGCATGGGCCAGGCAATTCCCTCTGTTGGCTTAGCTTCTTCTGTAGCAGGACAGATGTATGTGGTGCCAGTGACTGAGAGATGGCTGGAAGAGAGGATGGACTGGCCAGTGCTGAGCTCAGCAAGTCCCAGGCCACCTGGACCAGCCCAGGCTGTGGGGTCAATTCTGGAGCAGGTAGCCACCTCAGGGAAAGCAGAGAACTGAGCATCACCAAGACACAGCTGCTAGTGACCATCTTGATGTCAGAGCAAGCAAGAGCCACAAATGTGAAGGGAAGAGGCAGCAAGGGGGTGGGGGTGGGGTGAGGCCTAGCTAGACTCCAGCGTGTAAGCTTGGAGAATGAACATGTGTGAGTTGGAAGAAAACAATGCCTTTTTTTCTGAAGTGGTATTTGGTCCTGCTCAGGGAGCTGAACCCACGTTACCGCCCCTCAGGGAGAAGAGTAGAGCAAGTAAGAGTCTGGCCAGCCTGGCTTGGACATGTAGCCAAGCTGTCCTAGGCTATGCCCCACAAGGCTCTCTGTCTTGTGCTCCCGGGCATCAGACCCCAATCCAGTTGTTGCTTGCACCTTTCACAGGGAGATCAACATTTTCTTCCAGCATCCATGGGTAGTGAGACAGGTACCCAACAAAGGACATAGGCTTACTGTAGTGTCTTTCCTGAGGATCTATACAGAGTCGCCCCGTGCCCATCACCCATCAGAGGCTTGGTGCTACAACAGTCAAGGGCCTGCCAACCTGGGGGCTGCAGCAGTGACAGCCACAAGGATCTGATCCTGGTCCAGTGAGCTGCTGCTGTAGCCGAGCGATGGAGTCCCATTGGCCACCTTGCCTCAAGGACTTGTGCTCAGCACACTGTAATGGAAGAGCTGCTAATGAGGCCAGCAAAGGGTGGTCTGTCTCATCATCTCTGGCCATCTGAGGCTGCCAGAGAGGAGATAGCATGAAGATGGCTTCTTTTTAATCACTCTGTTAATTGACATAAAACAAAAGGGACGCAGATTAGTTGCATGCAATTAGCAAATTAATTCTCGGCAATTACAGACTTAATAATGGAATGGTTTTCGGTCACCTGTTGGCCTGCATGGCTTATTGATGGTGCTTTTCTAAGGGAAAGATTTATGAAGAAGGCGTGAGCACCAGGACCCTGGCAGAGGCAGGAATGGGCCCTGCTGAGGTGTCTGCGAATGCAACAACTTCATGCCATGACAGGGAAATGGCCTCATGTGCAGATCTGTGCAGCTCTGACTGTTCCTGATTCTCCTGTGTTGGCCTCTCCAGCTCCTGATGCTGGCCCTGCTGTGAGCCTGCCAAGCACCCCTAGCATTCCTGTTCTTGTCAAACACAATGGGACCCAGTAGTCAGTCAACGGGTCACTCAGCTTTGTGGATATGTCCAGTGGTGTATTTGTGGATGTGTGCGTGCTGTCCCCTGTGTTGGGTATATGTGCATATATGTACACATATATATATACATATACATGTGTGTGTGTGTGTGTGTGTGTGTGTGTGTGTGTGTGTATTTGGACAAACAAAAGTAGTTCAACCTGGAGTCCCCTTCCAGGAAGAATGGCCTGAGTACTCAGGGTCTATCTGCTAGGTGTAGCCTAAGTGAGGTGGACCATGGGAAGAGGTGGCAAGGATAATTTCTCTTCACAGGGACGAAGACACTGGTGGAGCAGGTTGACAGGACCAAAACTCAGACCTCAGGGGAAATGAACATCTAATGTCAGACTCCTTATTAAGAAGAAGAGCGAGATGCCTCCCTCCGGCTGCAGTGGTATGAGGGGCTGGCCAACATGACTGGGAGCAGGCTATGTAGTCCAGGAGTCCAGCTCAGCAGATGCTCCATGTGTAGCAGGTGATGCAGAGTGCTTCGTGCCCTCTCTCTGCCTCAGAGCTTCCCAGAGTCACTAAGGGCAGTGCAGGTGTGATGAACATGGATACAGGACTTCCTGGTGTATTCTGCTGGCTTTTTCCATGGTGGCAGCTGGACTAGACAGTGTCCTTCAACATTCCAAGCCTTCCTGGAGCTTAGAGCATAACCTTACTCAAAACTACTATCACTGTAGCCTTGATTGGCTAAAGTGATGTCAAACTGAATAGGTCAGGTCTTCATAACTGAAGTCTTCATAGGGAAGAGACCAGCACCACACACACTGTAAAAACAGGAGGATGCTACACTGGCTGAGGAACACGGAGGCCACCAAAACTTAGAAAAGGCCAGAAGGTCCTCCTCTGGTGATTACTACCAGGGCATGGCCCTGCCTACACCTGGATCCCAGAGGCTGACCTTCCATGTTGTTAAACACTGAATTTGTGTTGTTTTAAACCCATAGTTTGTTGTGTTTTATTCCAGAAGAGACAGCCAGGGTGCTCCCAGGCCACTGTGCGTTCACCACACATTCTTTGGGGGAGGCTTAGTCTGCTTACAAGTGCCTCACTTACTAACAGGAAGGCCCTCAGTCCAGAATGTCCCTCCTCTCCCTCCAGGGGAATTATCAGCCACCATAAGCCCTTTGCAAAACACTGAGTGACATCTATGATCTACACACAAGAGTATTGTGTCAGTTGAACCTAATCATCAAGCCTTGTGCTGGGACCAGAGAAAGCCAACCATTCTCTGTGGAACGGGGAAAGTGCCCAACTGAGAAACCAAAAACAATTTACAGGTCTATTTTTCTCTTTTCACTTTGAATCCTTGCAATATCCAGGAGAGCTGGGATGCTGGAGGAATTTAAAAAAAAAAAAAAAGTGTGACTTTTTCCCTCCAGGCACTACAGAACATTCCTCATTAGCCTCTATGTCAATATAGAGCTGTCTCCAGGATCCAGGTAGGAAATGTGATGGGTGATGTCTCAGTCTCAGGTGAACCAAGTCTCTACTCTTCTGAGAGGGAAGTGACCTCATCCTCTCTTTCAGGGAGCTGAGAGTCAGGAGTGGAGGAGCACCCCAGAACTCATAACAAAGTGGACCTGGGGTCTGTGTGCATGTGAGCCAGAGTTCTTCTGAGAGCATAAAGCACACAGACTGGCCCAGAAAGCTACACTTGTCACAGCTTTTATCTGGCATCCTAGGGTGCCTTTAAACAGCCAACCCAGAGCCTAAGGCTGAGAGGACTCCAGAGACCCCTGTGGCTCTATCCAAGGTGCTGACTCACTTCATCAAGGCTAGGAGGAAGTGGAGACTCCATCTCTGTCTTAGGGACTTGACTCTCCAAATTTCAGCCCTACAACCTCTACCGCCACTTGACCTTCACAGGTGTGCCTCTATGGGTGGTCAGTCCCATCACCACAGTGACCCCCGGGGGCTGGAGAGACTTGTCTCCCACAGTGGGGTATTTATTGCATTTACTGAAGTGAAAAGTAAATGGATAACAGGCTGAAAGCTGAGGTGTTATTGAGCCCTGCATAGCTTGAGGCTACATGGTGATGTAAGTGTGAGGCACACACACACACAAATAAACAAATAAAAATAAATAAATAAACAAGCCGCCAAGCTTGGCCCCCCAACCCTGCGGAAGCTCACGATCTGGAAGAAGAGGCTGCCAACCCCCCCCCAACCATGTGACCATGAGAGCCACTAGGGAACATGCTTGCACTGTAAGAGTGCAACAGTATCCAACCAAGGCTGGGCACCCATAGCTTTTCTGAGTGGGTGCCACTCAAGCTGAAGGCGCAGTTTGGTTTGAAGCAGTTGGTGAAACCTTTCCGGAGAAGTGACTGCGTTCACCGCTGACTGAAGTCATGGGTGCAGGGAAGATGCAGGAAGCCAGAGGGTTGGTCTCCTACACCTATCCCAGGCCTTCTGTGCAGTCAGTGCAGGTCTCAGGGGAACAAGGGCCTCCTTGCACTGATGTGTGTACAAGTGCCTTGAAACCGTTAGAGCTGGGAAGTGCCAAAGCTGATTTACATCTGTGTGGTGTGGAGGTGCTGGCCTTACCCAACCCCCCAATCTAAGCACCTCTCAAGTCCCAGCTGATGCCCACCGGCCATTTTGTTTCTGAGGCATAGGGTGCCTTGCCTAGGGTGGGACCACTGAAAGGTTCCAGCCTTTCTTCATGAGCAACAGCGACTTATTTGACCCTCATGGCCCCTTCATTTCTGCCTCCGCTCTTTGCATTATGGCCTGTCTCCCAAGGCAAACCCTGCACAAATGGCTTGGGTTCAAGGTGTGATTCTGGGGCCCTCACCAGGGTGCAGATCTTGAGGTGAGTGCTAAGCCACAGGCCAGCCTCCTTCAGGAGCACAGCCCAGCATTGAAGCCCAGCTCCACTGAGTGGCCTAGTTCATTTCCAGTTCTGGCTCTCAAGACACGCATCATGTCCTTGAGGACTGATGCCTCATTAGACTCCATTCAGGAAGCAATTTTACGTCTCTAAGCACCATTATCCTCTTGCCTAAATAAAAACATCTCAGAGGTCATCCTGACACCTCACTCTAACAGTGGAGGAGGAAAGAAAATAAAATCCCAGTGGAAATAAGCAAGGATATTCACCTCAAGATGCAGCTTCAGCTAGCAAGATGGGTCAATGGGTAAAGGCACCTGTCACCAGGCCTGACAGCCTGAGTTCAGGCCCCAGAACCCACACAGTGAGAGGAGAGAACTCATTGCCTCAAGTTGTCCTCTGACCTTCACATGCACACTGTGGCATGTATGCACACAGACAGACACACACATACACACACACACACACACACACACACACACAATTGAAATAAGCACAGGTTTTTTATTTTGGTTTGGTTTGGGGTTTTTGTGTGTGTGTGTGTGTTTTGTTTTGTTGGGTTTTTTGTTTGTTTGTTTTCAAGACAGGGTCTCTCTGTGGAGCCTTGGCTGTTCTGGACTCACTTTGTAGACCAGGCTGGCCTCAAACTCATAGCAATTCGCCTGCCTCTGCCTCCCTGAGTGCTGGGATTAAAGGCGTGGGCCACCTCACCCAGCTTGAAATAAGCCGTTTACCAATTACATTTACCTCAAGATTTCCACTTCTTATTGCCACCTTTTTTTTTTAAGTATTTCTTTTTCTTTCATTTTTAATTTTTTGAAATTAAACTATAATTACACCATTTCTCCCTTTCCTCTCCTTAGCCTCTCCCATGTTCCCTGCTTGCTAATCTCAAATTTATGGCCTTGTTATTGTTTTATACACATACATGCCTAAACATATAAATTCAACCTGCTCAGTCCATATAAGTACAATATCAAGGCTGACCCATTGGTATTGAATAATTGAGTTAAAAAGCTCAGAAATACTATTTTTAAGAGCAGTCATAGATTTTCTTGTCATTACTTCGTGTGTGCGTGTGTGTGTGTGTGTGTGTGTGTGTGTGTGTGTGTGTGTGTGTGTGTGTGTGCGCACGCGTGTGTATTGATCTGTTGTTGGTGTCCTCTGTGGGGTGAAAATGTGTTTATATCTCCAACTCCCCAGGAAGAGTTAACATAGCACTAGCTTCTCTGTGGACTCTGCAGCTTCCTCCCTCCAGAACATGCTCACGCTGACCCACTTGGGCCACCTTTCCTGGCATCCTGGTGCCTCCTCCTCATGAGTCACCCTCCTCTGCGTTCTGCCAGAGCCCTGACTGACCAACCAGACAGTGCTGGTTCACTGGGCCAGTTACAGAGGCCAGCAAACCCCAGCTGTGACTCCTGAAAGAAGACCAAACAGAATAGCAGATGAAAGGAAACAAAAATAGGATGAAAAAATCGTAATATGGCCCGCTTGCCAATACAGTACAAATCACACTGAGCTGCTTGTATTGTCAAAACTGAAAATGTTTATATAGGCTATTCTATAATATTATATATTATATTCTATAATAAGTTTAGAGAAAACATACTGCAAGTGAACCCCAAAATACAAAAACCAACTGTCCCTGAAAGTCAGTGACTGAAGCTCTGTCTCTCTCTTGCACCCCCATGCATGCATGCACACACATGCAAAACCTGCACTAGGACAAATGTTTGCCGAACTTTCTACAGTGGAATATACCACCGTTAAGAGTAGTTCAGCCAGCTGGGTGGTGGTGGTGAACGCCTTTAATCTCAGCACTGGGGAGGCAGAGGCAGGTGGATTGATGTGAATTTGATACCAGCCGGGGCTGTTACACAGAGAAATCCTGTCTCGGAAAAAACAAAAAAGCAAAACAACAACAAAAACAAACAAAAACAAACAAAAACCGGAGTAGTTCAGCTGGGTGTGGTGGTGCACACCAAAAAACCCAGCACCTGGAGGCAGGAGGACTGCCTCACGCTCAAGGACAGCCGGAGCTACACAGTGAATTCCAGGCCACCTGGACTACAGTGTAAGATCATATCTCAGAAAATGTAATTTATGGAAAAGAAGACAACCCAGATAATTTCTTGTAGTTGTTATGATCTCAAAACATGACCAACAGCTAAAATGCTGCTTACAGATCAATTCCATCAGTGTATAAAAGATGCTGTGGTGAGAGGGGCTGGACAAGATCTGGCTCAACTTCCGACATCCTCTGCTGTCAACACAAATCTGCAAGGAGAAATCCGTTGCGATAGTTACTTCCTACTGTTGTACTAAAACCGCACCACCAAGGCTATGAAAGAAAGCACTGAATTGGGCTTATGATCCCAGAGGGTTAGAGTCCTTGATGGCAAAGTAAAGATGAGGCAACAGGAACACCTGAGAGATCACATATTGAACTGCGCGAAAGAGACTCAAAGCCCCACCTCGCCACCTGGGTGAAACACCTCCTCCAACAAGGCCACGCCTCCCAATCCTTCCCAAACAGCACCACAAACTGGAGACCAAGTAGTCAAACATTTGAGGCTATGGAAGCCGTTCTCACCCAAACCACCACAGCGGTGATGGTTTCAGGAAGACAAGAAGATGAGCCCCAAGAGCCCAGTATCCTACCAGGCTGGGTCCATGTCAAACCTTGTGACATAATAAAGTGGTTTAAAAAAAAAAGATTTATTTATTTTATGTATATGAGTGAGTACACTGTCTTCATGCCCACCAGAAGAGGGCACCAGATCACGTTACAGATGGTTGTGAGCCACCATGTGGTTGCTGGGAATTGAACTCAGGACCTCAGGAAGAGCAGCAAGCACTCTTAACCGCTGAGCCATCTCTCCAGCCCCAATAATGTGTTTTTTTTATGTCTTACTGATTAAGAAAGAAAATGCCATTGATCACTTTTGTTTGGCTTGTCTTGAGTGTCCTAGCCAATGTATTGAGAGGAGACAAAACAGAGAGGCTGGAGAGACAGCTCAGCAGTGAAGAACACCAAGTGCTCCTCCAGAAGACCCAGATTCCCAGCAACTTTAAAGTGGTTCACAGCCAATTCCAGGGGGATCTGATGCCCACTACTGATTTCTACAGGCACCGACACCCATGTGGTGCATAAGTCCATGAAGCAAACAGTCATATCGATAAAATAAATGACTCCAAAAACTTTGTGTATGACTGTTTTATCTGCACGGATGTATCTGTATATGTGTGTAGCAAAAAACAAATAAGCCTTAAAAAAAAAACCACAACTAGTAATTAAGGAAGGTAAGAGATTTCTTTTACTTACAGAAAACTTAGGGAAACACACAGCTAACCATGAACACCAATCAGTTCAGGTAAGTTGCTGGATCCACAAACAAAAGTCAATACCATCCCTACTACTCATAAGTTATAAAAAGGAAAGAAATCCAGATATTCAATAGGAATAGAATCCCTGATGAAGCCCACACAGAGGCTCTGATGAAAATGTCTGGTTAAAGACTAAGCCTTGTGTTAGCGGGATTCAACATCACCCGGCGGTCAGTGCTCCACAACTTCTACATACTACAGCTCCCAAGCAAACTGGATGAGAGGCAGGTGCGAGAGGGGAAGAAGGAAGCAGGACTGATGGGCTAGTCTGGAGAGGACCACGTGGCTGGGAGGAATTGACTCCGAGGCATGGTGTGGAGAAAAGCAGCCAGTTGGAAAGTATTCACAAGTGTTTATGGGTTATGGATGGGAAGGAGCCCAGATAGGAAAGATTGAAGCAGATGACATGGGATGGGGGCTGGGAGGTAGCAAGGTAGCTTAGGGGGAAGTAGCTGCCCAACCCCAGGTGAAATAAGGCTTATTAAAAATCAGTAAGGTGGGCTGGAGAGATGGCTCAGTGGTTAAGAGCGTCGCCTGTTCTTCCAGAGGTCCTGAGTTCAATTCCCAGAAACCACATGGTGGCTCACAACCATCTATAATGTGATCTGAAGCCCTCTTCTGCAGATAAAGCACTCATATACAATAAATAAATAAAATTTTAAAAATCAATCAGGTGTCTCTGTCTTTTATTGCTAGTGGGTTAAACAAAATTTCCATAATAACTATGGGCTTTTAATAATAAATGTCATCAGCTATTTGTACTTTCTACATCTACCTTACTCTAGAAAAATTAAAAAATAACATTGGGAAAACCTACCCCAAGCCCTGAGGTCAGAGTGGCCACTCCACCACTCAGACTCAGAAACAAGAGGAAGTGCTGATTCCCCACAGTGCTGTCAACAGGGTGAGCGGAAAGCTTGTAGAGGCAGATGGCAGAGGGGACATCCGACCAGCCTCCCACAGCGTGTCAAAGAAATGCACACGATGGGCCAATGAGTTACCTCAGTAATGCAAGGTGCTCGCACGTGCGAGACAGACAGACACACAGAGACAGGGACACAGAGAAAGAGAGAGACACAGAGACACACACAGACAGAGGATAAATAAGACATTAAAAAGCACTTGAGTGACATGAGTGTGGGAGAGCTAGCCCTATGGTGCGGGCTCAGGAGAGCTGGCCCTATGGTGTGGGCTCAGGAGAGCTGGCCCTATGGTGTGGGCTCAGGAGAGCTGGCCCTATGGTGTGGGCTCAGGAGAGCTGGCTGGCTGAACAACTCAGCTCCCACACAGGCCCAGATCTAGGGCTTTGAGTCAGCTTACCCCAGTATCTACCCCATTGGAGAACTACTAGACCAGGTGAAGGGAGGCAGTGCTGCCGGATCTCCATGACACAGGGCAACAACAGGCTAAATGAGAAGAGTCCCAGTGAGGACCCAGTATTGATAACGGAGCAGAAGCCAGAGACCTCAAACGAGACCAATGGCTCATTGCAGTGAGCCTTTGCAAGTAAAACTCTTTGGGCAAAGGGGTGAGACACACTGTGACATACTACAGCTTCCACAGTGCAAATACTTTGTTTGCTTGCTTCCCCGGGTTTTTTTCCCCTCGGGGTGTAGGTCGCAAGGATGGATATGGAGAGACAGGGAGATGAGTCGGATTGGGGTGCATGGTATGTAACTCACAAAGGATCAATAAAAAGCTAAAAAAAATAAAAAATAAAAATAAACTTGAAAAAAAATCCAATCTTGAAGCCAGGCGTGGTGTCTCACATTTTTAATCCCAACCCTTGGGAGGCAGAGGCAGGTGGATCTCTGTGAGTTCAAGGCCAGCCTGGTCTACAAAGCAAGTCCAGGACAGCCAAGGCTAAACAAAGAAACCCTGTCTCAAAAAACCAAAAAAAAAAAAAAAAAAAAAAAAAAAAATCCAATCTTGATAAAGCTTGGAAAACTAGGAACATAAGGGAATTTCCTCAACATAGTAAAGGGAATTAATTTTTTAAAAAACATGATTTAGCAGATGACCCCCATACCTAGGACAGTATGGGAAGCACAAACTGGACTTGATAGGTTATTTTAAAAAGAAGATGCCATGAACTTGTGGGAGTAGGAAGGCAGAAGTGGGTCTAGGAGTTAGGGGGAGGGGAAGGGGTGAATGTAAGTAAAAATACAGTTCATGGAATTGGATTAATTTTTTTAAAGTACATTTTATTTATTTTGTTTTTTTCAAGACAGAGTTTCTTTTTTAAATTTATTTATTTATTATGTATTCAGTATTCTACCTGCATGTACAGCTGAACTCCGGAAGAGGGTACTGGATCTCATTATAGATGGTTGTTAGCTACCATGTGGTTGCTGGGCATTGAACTCAGGACCTCTGGAAGAGCAGACAGTGCTCTTAACCACTGAGCCATCTCTCCAGCCTAACAGGGTTTCTTTGCGTATGTAGCCTTGGCTGTTCTGGAACTCACTCTGTAGACCAGGCCGGCCTTGAACTCAGAAATCCATCTGCCTCTGCCTCTCAAGCACTGGGATTAAAGGTGTGTGTCACCACTATCCAGGATGAGAATACTTTTAAAAAGAAAAGAAAAAAAAAAACCCACAATTAACATTATTTTCAATGGTGAAAGGTTGAATGTTTGGTCTCTGAGGTCAGGAGCAAGATAAGGATACCTAAGATCAACACTAATACAGACAATATAATTAAGAAAAAAAAAAAGTAAGAGGAACTGAAATTACAAAGGAAAAAAGAAAGCCATTTCCGTTTATAGACAACCTGACCCCACGTAGAGAAAACCCAAAGACTCTTTAAAAGAGCTGCTGCAGATAACAAATTAATCACAATTTCAAAGTGTACTAGTCTGTTTCTCTTGCTAGTAATACAACACCAGAGCCTGGGTAACTTATCAACAACAGCAACCAAGCCAGGTTGTCGTGGCTCCTGCTTCTGGAGGTGCCAGCTCAGGTGCCTGCATCTGAGGAGAACCTTCTTGGGAGCGTTTGCGGCCCCGTGGGACACCGTGGTGACACTGGAAGCACGTGTGTGTTTGTATGTGTGTAGTCTCACTCCTTCATACATGTTCACTAGAAGTCAATCATGGGCGTCCACCATGATGACCCCAACAATCTCCCAAAGGCCCCTTCTGACATTCTCTTGGGGCTTCAAAACAGAGGTTACGTTTCAATGTGAACGGACTGGAGAGAGAGCTCATCAGTTTAAGCACATCCTCCTCCCACAGAAAACGCAGATGCAATTCCCAGCACCCACATGCTGGCTCACAAACATCCATAACTCCTGTTCCAGGAGATCTGACTCCCCCTGTTGGCCTCCACAGGTGCCAGGCACGTATGTGGTGTACAGACACACATGCAGGCAAAACATTCATATGCATAAAATGCATTTTTTTAAAAAGATCTCAGCGTGAAAATCCTGGGGAACATTCACACTGCATGCAAACCACAGCCCAGAGCAGTTGTGTTCCTACACAGCGCTGAAGAGCAGTCTGCAAGGAAACTAGAACAGCAATCACCTCTACAACAGTGTCCAAGGGAGTCCAGTGCCTAGGAGTGAAGCTAAGCAAGGAGCGGCTTGGGAAGACATTGAGCGGAGGTTTCTGTCCTGGGAACTTAGGGAGGTGGTGCATAGCATCCTAGGGAAACTCTGGCCAAGGTACCGCCAGGCACCAGGGCTCCAGTTCTGGCCTCGGTGGCTTTCTGAGGTGGGTACACGCTGCTGTCCGGCTGCTGCAGGGCCCTGTGGCCCCTTGTGCAGCTGTGGAAGCCACCAAGGACTGCCTGGAACTCGGATGAGGCCTCGCTTGCACTTGTGAGTTGTGGGCATGAAAAAAAACTGCCTAGGAGGGAGAGGGGTCCCCTAATCCTAGGAGGGAGAGGGGTCCCCCCCAGTCCTAGCTCTTCTGCAGACATCCCTGGTAAGCCTGCAATTAAAGCCACCATGCTGTGGCATCTCAGAAAATGGAATTTGCATAATTTGAAATTTGAGGAAAATCTCTAAATACTTTAATTTTGATAGAAACCATTTCCACTGCTGACATGTGTCTACACCTATAATTTCAGCTGATAAATTGCTGTAATTTCGCCTCCATTTCATGTTCTTTCGAACATTAATTGTCACTTGCAGGGTAAGAAGCTATGGAAGAGAAAGGAGGAGAGAGCGCCACAGCCAGGAGCATGGAGTGACTTTGTGGGTGATTATGTAGCTCACAGGTGCAAGTGGAGTCTGAACCCACCTGATACACTGCCGCAGCCTGAGGCATGTGCGGGCAAGTACCCTCTGTTCGTCATATACCCACGATACACCCCCACACTCACATAAACACACTCCACCCACAGACCCACCCACACACTGGCATAAACACGCCCCTATACCTCATCCCCTACACACTTCCGTAGCCACACCCACATACTCTCACACTCACACAACATCCCCTCACGCCCCTGGATACCTCCACAGGCACATCTATATGCTCCCTCACACTCCCACAAACATCCCTACAAGCCTCCACCCACCTACAGAATAGCCTCCGGTACCCTCTGTCGGCTTTCCTTTGCTTAGCCAACAACTTGCCCCACCTGTGGGAGGTTAGCAAAAGAAATGGCTTTGGCAAGGAGAAAGAAAGCACAAAGGCGGTTCCCAGGGGTGTGAGAGGTGAGGAAGCATCCTCAGGACCAGCCTGGGCGTTTTGAAGAGAAACCATACCTTTTCGTGGAAAATACAATGCTGCCGGGCTGGCTCAAGGCAGGGTAAGGCAGGTCCTGGTTACTAAACTTACTGGGGACTCCACCCCAAACCCACCCGCTCAGCACCTTCACCCCTTTTCTATTGACCCCTACTGGTTAGGGCAGAACCCTGAGTTCTGCCCTCCTCCCACAGGCCAGGCTCCTCCCATCTTTGTCCTCAAGAGATGTCAGGGTCAGTGTTGCCTACATCCCATCACTCCATCCCTGTGTGGAAACCACTCTGAAAGCACCCAACTGCCAACAGCCCAAACATAGCCTCTTCCCATGGACCTTCTCTCAGCCAGAGCCAATCTGTCAAAGCCTATTGAAATTAAAGTCTAATTACCTGAAGGATGATAAATGCCTTATAAATGTATTGCCTGAGCTGAGTCAGGGCCAGGCAGGAACTGGTCATTAAGCAATTCTGACCGAGTTCCTAAGTCCGCAGCCCAGTTACTGCTCTGTGGTTTTCCTTCTTCTGTCTCCCTCCTCAGTCCCACATCCAGGGGCTCAGAGTTGAGCATCTCGGGTACCCCTTGCACAGGATGGGGCTGTTCACTGCTGAAGTGATCCTCTCTGGCCCTGTTTTCTTCTCTCTGTGGGTGCCCTCTCCATACGGGCCTGTCAGCACCACCCCAGTTTACACCGTGGTCCCAGGTGGCCCAGAGTCCAGCAGCTGCCAAGCATCTTCTGGCACCTTGAGGAAATGAGTCATTCCGCCTCCTCTTCTGCGCAGACACCAGGTGTCGCTGCACGCGGGCCCGTGGCTTGGCAGATGGCACACAGGCAGCTTCATCTGTCCATCCCCCACCTCCCTGACCTTGACATAGGAGAAAGGAGCCTGGGTGGAGCTCCTTTGGTTTCACTGACCCATTTCCAGCATGCCTCTCACATGCTGGCGCCTTCCTAGGTTTCTGAAGAGAAACGCATGAGAAACAGTCCAAAACAGGTTCTCCTCACAGCCTTGTCCCTGAACGGGGTCCTCTTTATTCTCTCAACAGGAAGCTGGGAAGGGAAGCACCTCCTCTTTCCTTTCTCCCTTCCTTATTATCTTTCCCACTGCCCTGCCCTGGCACCTGGTCTTATCAAGCAGCCAGTACTGTGCAAGCAGCCATGCAAACACAGCTGGCACTCAGCCACATCCCTGACCTGGAAAAGGAGTGTCCTTCCTTTCTCATCTATAAAATGATGAAAGGACATGGTATAAGTGTATGAATTAAGGACCTTGAGGAGAAAATGACCCTGAAGTTGTATGTGGCTCACTCGGTCAAGCAAGAAGGAGATTAGAGAAAGACTGAGTCCTGTAGAGAGATGGGGGGGCACCACACTGCTGGCTCTGAGAGGCAGCAGGGTCCATGTGACACTAGTGCCCACCTCTAGGGGATAAGGGGTAGGAGAGGAAGGAAGCCATCACCCTCGGAGCCTGTAGGGTAGGTGACCCACCCTGACCTGACCCTTTGCGCATGTGTGCATGTGTGTGGGTGCATGTGACTAAGTGTAAGTACACACATGTACATCTACGGGCCACAGAGTGACATTTAGAGTCTTCCTCACTTGCTCTTCACCTTGTTGGTTGGTTTTGTTTGTTTGTTTGTTTGTTTGCTTGCTTGCTTGTTTTCTTTCTTTCTGTTTTTTTTCCCTCAGAGAGGTTTTCTCTGTGTAGCCATGACTATCCTGGAACTCATTCTGTAGACCAGGCTGGCCTCGAACTCACAAAGATCTGTGTGCTCTGCTTCCTGAGTGCTGGGATTAAAGGCGTGCACAACCACCACTCAACACTCCACCTTGTTTTTTAAGGCAGTGTCTTCCATTGAACCTGGAGCTCACTAATTTAGCTAGACTGGCTAGCCAGCAAACTGCATGGACCCTCCTACCTCTGCCTCCCACTGCTATTGGTATGTACTGCGTGTCTGACATTTTGTTTTATTTTGCTTTGCTTTAAGGTGTGTGCTAGGGATCACACTAGGGCTCCATGCTTGAGTGGCAAGCACTTTACTGACAGATCCACCTTCCCAACTCCCAGCCCCTACCAGAGTCTACATCTTGACTGGAGATGAGGAACTGCATGGGACTTATGATTAGCCAGTGTTTGTGGTTTTTTAAAAGACTTATTTATGCTTGTTTTGTGTGTAAACGCTTTGCCTGCATATAGGCTATGCACCATGTATGTGTATGTGATCTTGGTGCCAGCAGAGGCCAGAAGAGGTCATTGGATCCCCTTTAACTGGAGTTAGGGAAGTTGTGAGCCACCATGTGGGTGCTGGGAATCAAACTCTGATCATCTGAAAGAACAGCCAGAGATCTTAACCACTGAGCCATCTCTCCAGCCAAGGTGATTATTTGTATTACTTTAAGTCAGCCTCTGTAACATTTGTCTTTGCAGTAGTGTGTGTGTGTGTGTGTGTGTGTGTGTGTGTGTGTGTGTGTAGAGAAGAGGGTTTGCTGTGCAGGGGCGGAGGCCATAGATACCTCCCATTGGGACAGGAAGAGATGCTGAGGAGCCCTGGGCCCTTCTGCTTATGAGGCCACGGCACATACAGCCACAACATCCCAGAAATCCTTAGCACCAACGTTGCTTTCCAAGCCCTTTAATGGCTGCTTTCACTCACAAGGAATGAGAATGAGAAAATGTATCAGGAGCTGCTTCTGGTCAGAACTTCACGACCTCAATTTCAAACCCTCACCTGCTAATTTGCCAGTCTCCAGAACCACCTACCTGCCTCACCAGGCACATGGCCTCCAGCCTCACGACAGGGGACATGAAGAGCCCGGAGGTCATTCAGGTCACAGCACTGTAGACATTTAGGTAAGAAGCTGTGAGCCAGCCAGCCTGACCCCTCATAAACAGCTCTGCAGAGCAGGAGTGTGACTAGGCTTTGCCCATCTGGTCCTTGTTGATCTCCTGTGACATCTCCAAGCCATCCAATCCCCTTCCACTGTTCCTCCAGCTGAGGGGTCAGAAGTGGTCTCCTCAGAACAAGGCCAAGGCAAAAGCCCCAGTCTTCATTGTTCCCTCTGTCCCAGCATCCACTCTTAAGAGCCCCTGTGACCCCTCTGGGCCCACTGTAGTGCAGGGTCCTCTCCCTGTGTGAAGAAAGGGGTAATCAGCCTGACGGTCCCCTTCATGGTGACTGTCATCTTCACCGGAGGGCTACATTCCTGTGGATACTGAGATACAAGCCATCTTTGAGGGCAGCTCTTCCATCTCCCAGGGTCCTTGGACATGACCATAACCTTTCCATCTGCTTTGCGGTTCAAATTTAATAAATAAAAATATACACTGTCCCACCTATCATCCAGTGCACATTTTTATGTTAAGAATATCTCATTTACTGCAGGATCTCTTTCAATGTTGCTGGATGGCCTGATTTTAGCTGTCAGGTCACTGTGCCCTTCAGTTAAAGAGAGCCCAGGGTTGGCCATAGGAAGGCAACCATGCAAGTTGGGAAGATGAGGACATGATTTAACTCTAACTGCCTTTAGGACAAGCAGGAGGTCACAGCAGCCACAGGTGGCAGCTTGGAAGCACGGTTCTTTGGTGATGACATGAGCTAAAGGTCAGCTTGTGATTTCTGTGGGTCTGTGGCTCCTATGGATTGGCCCGAACTCTACTTCGCTTGGCTTGGGTCTCTCCAACCCCCTGACCTTGGTCTGACCTCTGGTGCAGCTGCATGCTGGCTCCTAACACAAGGACCAGATCTATTTACTAGCAAAAGGATTAGATCATGGCCCCTTCTCTTTACAGTAAACCGGAAGACTAAGCAAACATGGCTAACTGTTGCTGCCTTGAGTGTGCCTTTATCTCCCCAAAGGTGTGTGTGTTGGCAATGCCCTGAACTCAGGAGCCCTAATCGGCTCGCTCTGTGGCCAGCCTCTAGCTGGCCAGCAAACTGGCTCCTCTCATGCCTTGCAAATACGAAGAACGATGGCCACAAACCACCAGTGTCCAGGCTGCAGTGCTAGTTCACTAAGCAAATGGACAAGGAATGTCCGTGTGCTCATCCTTGAAAAGGCATCTTGGTGGCCCAGAATTGTCACCTAAGCTTCCCATTCTGCTCACCTCAGATGCTGTAAAATGAAATATCTTCCGAGCACACCCCAGGGTACGTGTGGTTCCCCCTCCCCCACCCGCCCACTGATTTGTGGCTATGAGCCTTCCCCACATCCCGCTGACAGCTACCCTGGGAATGCATCCTTGAGATCCATGAAGCCGACTGTGGAGAGTTATGTGAGATGAGGAAGCACCAGCTGCATCCTGGGTGCTGGATTCAGCAAGGAGTTGTAACTGGTTTCCTTTTCATGAAAAGGCAAAGTAATTTTTAAGTCGCATGCCCGAGTTTAACATGTTAGAAGGTTAGCAGTTCTTCTTTGCTTTGTCATGTTCTTTAAGATGCATATTTTTTTCTTTCTATTTTTTTTGGAGTTGTGTTTCCAAGGCTGGGTTTCTCTGCATAGCCTTGGCTGTCCTGGACTCACTTTGTAGACCAGGGTGGCCTCGAACTCATAGAGACTTGCCTGCCTTTGCCTCCCAGAGTGCTGGGATTAATTTTTCAAAAATAGTTTTCAACGTTTTCGTGTGTCCTAGTTGCTAACCAGCACATAGTGTCCAAGAGACATCCATACAGGTGGGTTTCCAGTCTGGACAGTAAAACTAAATGACACCCACCCTAAGTGTCAGCCAAGTTCTTATATAACAGGATATTTCCAGGGGAAAATCTTCTCGCCAGTTCACACTTACCTTCTCGCCCCACTCCTAGTACCACATGGGCTACCCTACCGCTTCTGTGTGAGGGAACAGCTATGGATGGAGACTGGAGAAGGGGAGGAGACAGGTAGAAATAGGTCACAGAGGATGGAGGAGGGATACTATGGAAGGGAGGAAGACAGGAGGAGGAGGAGGAAACAGGAGGGAGGATAGAGACCATGTGACAAGGAGGATGAAACAGAGGAGGAAGAAGAGAACGTGGGAGAGAGCGGGAGACAGAAGAAGGAAGACACAGGAGAGGCGGGAAAAAGTAGAGGAGAGAAGAAAAATGCGGAAGAGAGAGGCATGCGTGACTGGCAGCCTGCAGGTTGGGTCTCCCCAAACTGCTGCCTGCTTTTTATGACTCTCTCCAGGACTGATGCACTCAACTGTTCATCTTCCCAACCAGTAAATTGCCCATTTCCTGAGCCATTTGTGGTGTGTTCTGGGCTAGAAGGAAGTAGTCAGCTAATTGAAAGCACACTGACTGTAATTTTTACTCTCTCCACACTGACTAAATTTCAGGATGTGGTTGTGATCTGTGCCCTTTAGCCTGTGGAAACCCCACTTCTCCTTCCTTTGAGTTTAGTTAGGAAGATGCAGAAAGTCGAGCACAGAAGGCTTACCTGAGTTCTACTTCCACCTTCCTGGGTCCTCTGAGGGTGTCAGGATTGCAGAGGAGCTGTGAGAGACTTCTGCCCCATTATGGCCCTCACATAAGGCTCTGAGATGAGTAGGGTCTTGGGGCAGTGCTGGACCAGCCATCTCTTCAGTTGTTTCTCGATTGCGACTCTATCATGGCCCAGGACAGCCATGGCCCATATGGCCAGGCTCATGAGTAGACCCCAGTGTTGGCAACACCAAATCCTCAGGCAATGGACAAGGCCACACAGTACATACATCTCAGGGAACTTCAGACTGTCTCATGCCTCATACAAGAGAGAAGCAGCTTTAGGGGCCCAAGACACTCTGAGGTGGGAACATAAAGGTTGCGCAGTGAAGAAACGGACCTGCTTTTCTTGCTAAGGTATAGAGCAAAAGAGAGCAAGTGAGCCCAAGCAACATCTCCACCACACAGAACCTGTAGGAAGTTAGCACCAGGTGCTTATGCCATGCCTGAGCCTTTGGTTAGGTCTGAGGAATATCTAAGCCGGTGTGAGGCTTGCGGACTATTATAGCAGCTGCTCAAACACCTGCTGTGATCATGAGCCCTTCCTGTGTGCACAAGCACCTACTTCAGGCAGAAAGATACTGGTCCCGCTGGCCAGGGCACCCAGAAAGAATATGATGAGCGAATATGTGATGAAGAGATAGGAGAGATGGGAAAGAAAGCTAAGCCAAGAGGTTCATACACTGTGGAGAAAGGTGGAACTGGAGACCTGAAGGTGGTGAGGAACAGGCAGATATCAGGAGCCTTCATAACCACCTGAGAATATGGTGGCAATTGGCCTGGGTTGCTGCCACCAAGGGCCGTGTCTGGGTTCGTGACTCTACCACAGCCAGGGTCTATGTTACCAACAAAGGCCATCTGGATGTCAGGAGTCTGGGCTGCTGCCTGAGACCATGTTAGTGTCTGGCGATGGGGAGCAGGCATGCTGATGCTGGGAGACAAACTGAGTGGTCTGCCCTGCCACTTGGGGTCACGGTGATGGCCTGGCCTGGGCTTCTGCTGAGAGCCAGTGTGGGTCTGCCATCCTATCACAGCCAGGGTCTGTGTTGACGTCTGTGGTCCATGTTAACACCAAAAGCCATGCAGATGTCCCTGGTCTAGTCTGGGACCTGGGACCTGTTGATATCTGAGCATTGTGCTGAGCTGACCCTGCCCCTCACCTGGGTGGCACGGGAGAGTCGGCTCTGGTGACATGAGTACAGGAGAGCTGGCCTTCCTCCTTGCTGGCTGCAGTACTCTGGAGAGCTGGCCTTGCCACTCATCAACACTAGGGTGGCATGGAGGAGGAAAAGATGCCCTCCCATCGCTCCCCTCCATGCCTGCAGTAGGTGAAGGAGCTGGCTCTGGGGTCGTGAGAGCAAGGCAGCTGGCCCTGCCCTTCACTAGCTGCAGCACTCAGGAGAGTGGACAGCAGGACCTGCACCTTGCCTGGGAAACACAGGAGAGCTGGCCCTGGTGGTGTGGGTTTGAGAGAGCTAGTGGGCTGACAAACTCAGCTATCACCTCAGCTCAGATCCAGGTTTTTGTGGTGGCTCACCCCAACACCTACTCCATCTATAAGCTGCTGCAGTGCATAAAGGGGCAGGTCCTGCAGATCCAAAGCTGCAGGATCTCCATGACACAGGGCAACAACGGGATCTCGGAGAGGAGTCCCAGTGAGGTTCCAGTGTTGATAGAGTAGCAAGAGTCAGAGGCCTCGAACCAGACCAATGATTGATTGCAATGAACATCTGCAAGAAAAAAAAAAGTGTGAACAAAAGGGTATACTGTGTAGCACACTGTGACATACTATAGCTTCCACAACAAGATTGTTTTGATTTTTATATTATTATTTTCTTGGGCAGGGTGAGGTTGCAAGGGTAGAGGGCAGATATGAAGGGATGGGAAGATGGGTGAGGTTGAGGTACATGATGTGAATGAAATTCACAAAGAATCAATAAGAAGTTAAGAAAAAGATCCCAGTACATTTGCCATGAAAGTTGCCAACCTAGAAAGAATATTCCTTTTCTAAAGGAGAGATAAACCGGTTTTTTAGGATCCCAAGTGTGGGATCAGAATGGTCTTGTGAGAGAACAGGTGAGGTTAATCCACTAGAAGATCAACCACCTTGTGCGGGAGCTTGATTGTTGCCAGCTGAAGAGATCCTGTGAAAAGGCTCTGGGAGGAGATATATAAATGAACTGAAATCTGGAGGCGGGAGTTTTTTGTAGACTTTGGATAGTTTTGGCTGTTTATTGCTACACTTCAAGATGCTCCTAGAGAGAACTGCTCAAGAGAAGGCTTTGGGGCTCTGCCTCCTGCTGAGGTTTCAGGTTCTGGTTACTCCAGGTTCCAGCAGAAGAAATCCTGCTGATCACACCAGGAGAATCGCTCCTTGGAACTGATATCCTTACAGTTTTGTTATTGTGTTCCTTAATCCTCTTTTCCTATTGGTTTGTCTAGTCGGGTTATAAGTGACATATGCTCGGTTAATACATTGTAATAAAATATATTGGTTAAGAAAATTGAGCCTACAAAAAGATGCTTCAAATAAGACCGCTAAGGCAGCAGGGAGCCATGCCTTTGTGACCAAGTGTGTATGACTAAGTATGGCCTTTCTCTTTTCCTAGCCATAAGCCTGAACTTCTCTAGGAGCTCTCTGAGAAACTCTGTTTGCAGTGAATACCTGCCCAGTCCTAGCTCCTTTCTGTAACTCCTGCAGCCTAAGGTTTTACCTTGTCAGACAGCAAGTCTATTGAAGGCACTCAAGGGCCACCTTATAATACACTTACTGAAAAGGGTAAAAAAAAAGGAGAGAGAGATTAAAAAGAAAAAAAGTCGTAATTAATCCTTGACTTGAGCAGCCACCAAAATCATATACGTGTGTATACTGTATAAAGACACTTAAGTAGGCTGGTCTCCTGAGGAGCCCATGCCCACAGTAGGGAGTGCCTTGGTCTTTTTCTCTGAATACTCTCATTCTACTGAACCTTTTACCTGAACTTATATTAAGATATCTTCCTAATAAACTCTGAGTCCACTTCATTCTGGCTCATGCTAAAATTCTTTTCTGCGGCAAATCAAGCATCACGGCTTTTCCTGACTACAGGTCTTGGGAAAGAATTTGGGCCGCTGGAAGCAGCAGTATGGAGACGTGTCTCCAGCGTGGCTGCCCTGACATCCTAAGCATGGCTCGCTAAGCCAGGGTCACTGTGGAGGGTCTCAGGTCTCCTTTTCTCTGGGCAAATGGTCATGTCAGCCAGATCTACCCAAATAACTGAGATGAGGAAGCCAAACAGGAGAAGGTTCTCGTGTCAGAGGCTTAAGTTCATGGCATTTTAGCTCCATAGCTCTAGGCAAGGTAAACCATCGGAGCTCAGTGTGTGCACAAAGAGGGAGAGACTTAAACAAGATGCAGTCTTCAAGGGCATGCCCCTGTGACCTCCAATTAGCTTACAGAGTACAAACTCATCAAAGGATCAGTCCCTCAAAGACTTTGGCCCCCTCAAGGATGAGTGACCTCTCAGGACCAGCTGAGGGCCAGGCCACACTGTTTGGGTAGGACACTTCATACCACGTTGCGGCATCATAAGGAAGTCACTGATGGAAGCCCTCAGGGCACAGACCAGGCCAGCCACCACCGGTCACATACGAGAACAATGTCACACAACTCCATGTCCGTACGGGAACTGCCCGTCCCATGGTCACCTGATTATTTTAACCAGAATTAGCATATGACTCAGCCTCTGATTGCCCTGCATAATTGTTCAATCTCATAGTAACACTTTAATTTGCAAAGCAAAAATAACCATGTGATTACCCTGCAATTACATGATAGTGACTAATCAATTACTTCTATAGAGTCCCTGCGTGTTTACAGACTGGTTAATGCCCACATGCCCTTTCCTAGAACCCTGTTCTCTGAGCGTCCAGCTGACATGCACTCACTGAGTCCCATCTGTTAGTAGCAGAGTCCAATTCCGGGCCTTCTGTCAAGCCCTGAGCCTGTGGATACCCATTTCTGCTGGCCTTTCTGGCTCCTTTCTCTACTCCCCCCTTTCACACCCACACCCAGAGCCTGGGATTACAGAAGCTGCAACAGTAGGGGCAGTAGGGGCCCTACTTTAGCCTGCAGCATCAAGGGCTATTCAGTACCAATGTGAGAAGCACAGCCAGTGAGACAGGAAGCTGAACCCGGCTAAACCCAAAGCCTCCTCCCTGAACCAATGGGGTCCAGAGTCCTCAGGCCCCTCAATAGGTGGAGAGTAAGCCTCACATACCTCTGCCTTCCCCTGAAGACTCTGGTGGGTTTCTGGCTTCTTGAGTTCCCTGGCATGAGCAACGACCTTCTCAGAAATCCCAACAGGGCTTAGGGAGATGGCTAAGCAGTTAAGAGCACTGGCTGCTCTTGCAAAAGAGTCAGATTCCCAGCAACCACCTGGTGGTTCACGACCCTCTATAACTCCAGTCCTAGAAAATCCAACACCCTCTTCTGGCCTTTATGGGCACTATGCATGCATGTGGAGCACAGATATATATGCAGGTAAAAACGTAATACTCATAAAATAAAAATAAACTTTGCCAGGTACAGTGGCACATATCTAATAATGCACCAAGGAGGCAGGGGCAGGCAGGCATATCCTGAGTTCCAGGACAGCCTGTTCCAGGCCAACCAAGGCTAATAGTGAGACTTTGTCTCTAAAAACAAAAATAAATACAATAAAATAAGTAAGTAGTAAAGAGAGAGAGAGAGAGAGAGAGAGAGAGAGAGAGAGAGAGAGAGAGAATAAAAGAATTGCCAACAGTACAAATGGCCACACGCAGGGAAGGAACTGCCTAGCAGAGCACAGAAAGGCTGTCCAGACATACAGGTGTCCCTCCTTTCTCTTCATAATTAACTTAAAACACTGGTGTAGGAGAGGATGCAGACAGTATGGGGGTCTCTGGTCCATAAGAGAACCCTCACAGCACAGAATGTGTTTCGTGTGGCCACACCTGAGTGGGAGGAAGCCAAGTTCTGCCAGGTCTCATCCAAAACATGAGAACAGTGGTAAAAGAATAATTAAGACCACACAACGTGTGTTTGTTACCTTGAGAAGACATATAATGCCTATAGAACAACCCCACACCGGCTCAGGGGCTGGAAGTATGCCGTAACCTCCACCTTCCTGGAGTCTACTATATCCCAAGATGGATTCCGAGGAGATCTGCATGGAAACCCTGGACCAGCCACAGAAAAGTAGCTCAGAATCACAAGAGCCAAGTCCTTAGCCAGTAGAGGGCAGTTGGTAGGATAACCCCACTGGAGGAAAGGCAGCTGGGCAAGGTGGTGGAAGCTACACCAGCTTTCAGGACCTCAGGATGGCTGGGTCACCCCAGTAGACACCAGATTCCAACATCCTTCTGCAGAGGACAGGGGTCCACAAACCCCTCTGATACTGCGCTGAGGCCCGCAGTGAGGGCTGTGAACCACGGGAAGGGACTCAGGGCCAGCTCCAGACCTTTCCACCCCGGATCTGGCTGCAAGGAGGTGCTCTGTCTTGAAAAGTCCTGTGCAGCCATTTCCAGCTACACACATGGCCAGAAATAAATGAGACTAGAATACGCCTCATTGAGTCATCAGACTTTTTCATAGTCCCTCTTTTTCTGTGGACAGCTTTGGGAGAAGGCAAATGAGGGAGGAACAGAGTGAGAGAGGAGAAGTTGCTACACGCTGTGTGGCTGGTGCCGGTCTCCGCTTGAGAGACTCCTGTGCACATGGAGGGGTAGTTATGGAGCAGGCACTAGATGCTGTGTAAAATGTGAGCATGCATACACACAGACACATGCACATGCATATGTACATGTATGCCCCAGGCTGCATTTTCTGTACACACAGGCATTCCTATTAGATAAATGTCTGTCCACAGAGCCTCTATTTTAGGCCAACCTATGAAGCAGCCATCAGGAGTGGCTGGTATTGAGCACATGGGCCACAGCAGTCAGGACCTCATGAGCCAATCAAAAAGGTCCATACTATCACCCCACATTCTGTGTTCCGCAGCCTCAGTAATGCCATCTTTTCTGGCCTATGTTGAGAGCCAGGAGATGGCCAGGTTTCGCCTGAGGAAGCTAATGGCCTTTGAGCCTGGTGTCTGATGTGGAAAGCAAGGCTGGTGCTGTATTTTTGTCACCTGCAAGAACAGATAGGTAGCCTGGCCCGTGGGCTGGGTGGATGGAGGCCAGCAGCTTGCTGCAGCTCAGAGCAAGGCTATAGGCTAGAGAGGAAACATGGCTGGAAGTGGCTAGGGCATCCACTGGAGGGTCAGAGCCCTTTATAGCAAACTGAGCAGGGGTGAGGAGGAAGCAGAGATGGAATTCTGGGTTCACCTTGCAAGCCTCAGCTCCAGCCCCGCTCAGCAATTGGAGTGGGGGTGGAGCTTTCCCTACCCTGCCTGCCAGCTGCTTTCAAATGCAATGGGGCCACACTCGTGCCTCCCAAGCCCAGGGCTTAGCTGACTTGGATTTCAAACAGTCTGAAACCCAAAAGGAGAAATAATCTATCTTAGGAAGGCTCAAAATAAACCGCAGTGAGAAGCAGCGCACTGAGGCGCACTGCAGTATCGTCGGTCGCTTCCTGCCTTCCTCCCCAGAGCAGGCAGTTCTCTGCAACGCCTCGGTGCCTGCTTTAAATCAGAGTCCAGACCCCATAGGCAGGTTTCCAGGAGCTCTTCTTATTGGAGAATGTGAACGATGTGCTAGGTGATAAACGAGAGCTCATGACACACACACACACACACACACACACACACACACACACACGTGCACGCGAACGAATGTAGACACACACAAGCGGGTGCCCACAGAGACATATGTACAGACACACTTAAGGCACAAAGAAGCAGCAGCAAGACCCTGTGATCCTCAGGGGATGCAGCATCTTTAGGGATACAAATGATAATTAAAGAATACAATAAACACAACGACCATGTTTTAAACAGTTTATTAGTGAAGCTTATCATAAAATCAGGATAGAATGCTCTAGGGCAGGTCAGACCACAGCTTCTAGTCCTCAGGACTAAACTCCCTGGGTTGGAAGGAGTACACCTTTCTAAGTGATGGAACCAGAGGGTCTGAACAGTGCAGAAGCAGGACCAGCTTGACTGTGGCAGGTGAAGGTGATGCTGGCCACTCTTCATTGCACAGCCAGCCAGCCAGAAAAGAGATGAGACTGCAGCCCAGGCCGGTCCTAGGAGCAGCATCCAGAGGATGCTCACTGCAACATCACCTCTGAGAGATGCAGGATGCCGGTTTGCCCCATGACTGAGAGTCTGGCCGACTCGAAGTGGACTAAGTAGATGAGGCCATGAGTCCCGTTGGCTCAGGAGAGTACCTTGTCCCCATACTGGGCTCCTCTGGACAGGCAAAGGAGCTCTGGCCTGAGATGTCAGTTTAGAGCAAAGCTCAGAAGCCTGAGGATAAAGAGCATACCTGTCTGTCCCACTTGTTCCTCTGCCTGAGTCTCCTGAACGCCTCGCCTCAGACATCATTTGGATACAGGCCTTAATCTCAAGAGCATCCTGCTGCCCGAGGTACTGCTCTCCAACAGCCCTACATTCGTAGCACCAGAAGACTGCATTTGCCCCTTTGTATCTCTGTCCCCAGGAGCTCCTTACAGCGACAGCTGCTATGTCCTGATGTGGGACCTGGTGTAGGGCACATGGACCATGCCACCAGGGCAACTGGCACCGGACTGGAGAGGTGGAACTTGTTCAAACCCCGGAAATCTCATCCTGAGACTGGCAGGAATAGGACGGCTGCCTCCCTGCTTCTGAGCGTGCATGCCCCGGGGCACATAGGCTGGCGACCCCCAGCCCTCAAAGTAGTCACAGGTAGTCAGTCACATGGCTGGCACCTGGATGCAAATAGAGCATCGCCAGCATGCCAGCCACAACCAATGGGATGCATTCACCCCCAAAATCCCTCCCCTCTACCCATGGAATAAACAGACAAACAGACATAAGCTGCTTCCCAAAATAACGTCTGAGAGCTGCTGTTTCATTGGGATGGCTCTGAGCTAAGAGAGCTGTAACACTAAAATCCTCTGAGAAGGCCTCACCCTGCCCCCACCCCCACCCCCACCCCACCCCACACCCTCACCCTCACCCACACCCACACCACCAACTGGAATGGAATCCTGCAGACCCCTCCAGTTCCAGATTTGGCTTCGTTCTTCCTGGCTCGGTGTGTGGTGACACCTGGACACCTGGAGGGGTGGAGCGCAACGTAGAGGCACAGCCTTGCAGAGGCTCACAGAGCACAGCATCCTCAAGCACAGCTCCATCCCTGGTACATGAGGACCCTGAGGGACCCATCTCTTGCAGAGATATTTTCCCTTCACGGGTCTTGTATCTATCCGCATGATGGTCATTTTGCACAGTTTGCTTTCTGGGTGAGGCAGATTTTCTGCTCGTGGGATCAAAGCCTACCTCATTGTCTAGCAAACCTGGAGGCACCGAAGAGCTGGAGACTAAGCCAGTGCTGCCTGCCACAGAACTCTCAACAAAGATACAGGACACACCGGACTCAAGCAGGCCAGCTTCACCCTGTTCAAACTGAACTGAGAGAGTCTGGTGTGGGCTTTGCATAGGCCACAAATACAGAAGAGATGCCTCTGTGCTCTGCACTCATGAAGGATTCCTTGTCCTGGTCCTGGATGCTGGAAGGTAAGCTTTCTTAGTCCACCCACTAATTAGTGGCCAGAGCTTTCTCCTACTGTCCCCTTGGTCACTACCTGGCTAGAATGAGCCTGGCCATGTGCAGAGGTAACCACTGTTAACTGGACATCACCAGTAGTGGGATGTGACAGTCCATGTCAGCAGAACATGGAGATGTAGAAGTTGTATGTTTTCACAAAAATATTCCTTCTCTTCCCTATGGTGGGATGCAGGAACTGGCAAGGGCTTATGGAAAGCAGCAGGTCCCAGGAGTGAAACCCATCACTGTCATATTCCTCCTTCCCACCCAGAATGTAGCCAGCATGTTCTTTCTGTCTTGGGGAGGGTGTCCCCAGCCTCAGCGAGCAGAGAAACTAATGTAGCTCCCAGATGCAGGCAGCAGAGGGCTCTCTGCTCCTGGCCCACAGCTCACACCTTGCAGTCAGGCTCCCATGCTAGACTTGCCTTGGTAACTGCAGCTTCCTCCAACTGGAAACCTGCACATTTCTCCTGTAGTCATCCTGCAGGCTGTGGCTATCTGAGGAGGCACTGAGCTGAGTCCAATGCTTCATGGCACACAGAACCATCTCCCGGAGCAGTACAGTTCTCAATGGAAGAGTCAGCAATGGGTGCCCATGAGTCAGAGCAGAGAGGAATCCATCCTCAGGGCCAGGTCAGCATATCAAGGCCTTGGGCTTGGTACCTTGATGTCTGTCACTTTCTAAAGGTGGCCATCAGCAGTGCTCCATTCTCATCCTCGGTTTCCTGAGAACAGGAGGGAGCAGGCCATGAGGAGGCTGGGTAGGCACGTGGCTAATTGAGCCTGGGTCAATTCACCGTCACCCTAACAGGATCCTGGACAAGATAAAGGAGCGATTTGCCTTCTCCGAGAAGAAGCATACAGAGTGGGCTCCTGTGAACACAGTACATCTACACCTGCCTCCTAGTCTCACACGACTATTGGCCCTAAGGCCTCAGGAGGGCAGGGACCTGCATTCCACGCCCATCCAGGTTCATACCAAGACTTGCCCGGGAGACACGGAGCACACCTCCCAGGAAAACTAGGTTGGCATTCCCTTCAGGCAACGACTCTGAGGCCCAAGAACCAGGTTGTGGTTCTTCCTCAACACCAAGGTCACGCTGCATGGAGCCTTCCCAGCCCATTACAGCTCCAGCAGCCTCTTTTATGTTGCAGGAATGCATGTTGATTTCTCAAGAAAGAGGAAGTGTTACAGACATGACTGGGAGCCAAACTTCTAGCGTCAAAGTCACCAGGATGAAAAACATACTTCTTTTTTTAAAAAATTAATTTATTTATTGTCTATGAGTGCTTTATCTGCAGAAGAGGGCATCAGATCACATTATAGATGGTTGTGAGCCACCATGCAGTTGCTAGGAATTGAACTCAGGACCTTTGGAAGAGCAGGTGGCATTCTTAACCACTGAGCCATCTCTCCAGCCCCCTAAAGAACATACTTCTAAAACTAATGCCCCTGAGGGTTCCAACTCGCAAGCCAGACATGGTGAGAGGGCCTGGGAGCCACATCGCTCAGAACTTGATAGAGGCTTCAAGATGGGAAGGAATCAACCAAGGGTGCTGCCGAGCTGGCGGCCCACCTGGTTAGGTAAGCGATGGGTCCACACCAGTAATCCACGCGGGTTACAGAACTTCAGGTGTCATAGCTGATGACTTAGGACCTGGTGACAAGACCTGGATTTGTCAAGCCTGGTGAGAAGACATACCAGCCATGGCTCACAGTCAGCAAAGCCACTGCTCAGTCACACTGAGTTCAGAGACTCCAGCAGATGGCCACTTCTAGCTTCAGAAGGAGGCTCACTTGTCTTCACACAGAAAGTATTCCTGCTGGTCTTCTTCAGGACTTGGCTGCCCACACGGCTATCCCAAGCCCTTTACTGAGGGGCCAGAACGGTGACAGTTTCTATGATTCTAGCAGCAGAGAGACCCTTGAAGACATCTCTGCTGGAATCAAGTGGAACCAACGACACATGCAAAGGTCACTTGGGACACTGACTGCAAACAAGCTAGCTCTTACTCCCTTAACCAGCAGCCCTCTCGAAGCCAAAGCTGTTCCCGCACTGCGGGAACTCCATGGAGAAGTTGGCTGTCTCGGTCGCTGTGATGAAACACCATGAGCAAAGCAGCTCGGGGAGGGCAGGGTTTCTCAGCTTAGGCTTCCTCCCTCAGCACAGTTCATCATCAAAGGGAGCCAGGACAGAAAGCTGGAGGCAGGAGCTGATGCAGAGGCCATGGAGGGGTGCTGCTTACTGGCTTGCTCAAAGTAGGCTTGAGCAGCCTATTTTCTTTTCCCCCTTTTCATTTTATTTTATTTTATCACAATATTTTTATTGATTATTTGGGAATTTCACACAACGCACCTGGATTACCTACCTCCTTATGGCCTCCTTCCCTCACCCCCAAAAAAGATTAAAAAAAAAAAAGTCTAACTGATGTTGTCCATATAGTCACTGGCACATAGTCAAACACCAGATAGCCAGCCCCTTAAGGAAAAAACCAGCCCTTCCCAACCCCCACCCCCACCAGGAGCCATCTACTGTGGAGAGCTGCACTTCACATCCTTGTCGAAGCTCTCTTTGATGGCTTCCTGGCTAGGTTGTTACTTTTGGGGGGTGGGGTGGGAGTGGGTATTGTCACAGGAGCCTTCTGTGTCTCTTTCTCAACTGTGAGTCTGCAGCAATCAATGTCACTGCAGAAGCAGCTTCTTTGTCCTTTACAGTCAGCAGGAGCACAGATCATGGACGTACACATGGTCTCCTGCAATAGCAAGAACCATGGGCATATACACGGCCTCTGACATCAGCACCTGTCCCAGACCTCAGCATGGATTCCTGTGGTAGTACAAGCCACCAACACCAACACAGTCTCCATGGCCAGCACAGCCCATGGGCCCCAACATGGCCCTTGTCAGCAACACAGACCGTGGATACCTGCTTGGTCCCAGGCGGTAACATAGGCCACAGACATCTGCATGGTCCCAGGTGGCAGCTCAGGGTACTCACATTTGCACGGTCCTTAGTGGCATCACAGATCAATATGTCAGCCTGTTTCCTTTTTTGTTTATTTGGATATTTTTCAAGGCAGGGTCTCTCTGTGTTAGCCTTGGCTATCCTAGACTCACTTTGTAGACCAGGCTGGTCTCGAACTCACAGCAATCTGCCTGCCTCTGCCTCCCAAGTGCTGGGATTAAAGGCATGTGCCACCACGCCTGGCCTGTTTTCTTATAGAATTCAGGGCCACCAGCCCAGGGATGACACCAACCACAGTGGTCTGGGCTCTTCCCCATCAATCACTAATTAAGAAAATGCCTACAGCCCAATCTTATGGCAGCATTTTCTTAGTTGAGGTTCTCAGATGACTCTAGCTTGTGTCAAGTTGACATAAAACTATCCAGTACTCGGGCCATCTCCTCAGCCACAGGCAGCAGAGGCCTTTCATCTGGAGGGAGTGTGGTTCAGCTCCTGGCCAGCCAGCAACTCTTCTTCCAGCAGCAAGTTCTTCTGTCTTTGGAAATGCCTGTCAGACACAGGCTGCCTATTTATCAGCATGGGTGTGCAATCTGTCTATCCTCACTTGTCTTAGGGTTACTGTTGCTGTGGTGAAACACCTTTACCAAAACCAACTTGGGGGGGGGGAGGGTTAATTTCACTCACAGTTCTATAGAACAGTTCATCATCAAAAGCAGTGAGGGCAGGGACCAGGAGGAGTGCTGTTATTGGTTTGTTCTTCATGGCTTACTCAACCTTCTTTCTTTTGTTCTTATTCGTATTATTCCTATTTTTTTGTTTTTCAAGATGGGGTTTCTCTGTGTAGTCCTGACTGACTACCCTGGAACTCACTCTGTAGACCACGCTGGCCCTGAACTCAGAGCTCTGCCTGCCTCTGCCTCCCAAGTGCTGGGATTAAAGGCGTGCGCCACCACACCTGGCTCTTAACCTGCTTTCTTATAGAACTCAGGACCACCTAACCAGGGATGACTCCACATCAATCACTAATTAAGAAAAGGTCCTAGGGCTGGAGAGATGGCTCACCAGCTAAGAGCACTGTCTCTTCTTCTTCTTCTTTTTCTTCTTCTTCTTCTTCTTCTTCTTCTTCTTCTTCTTTTTAAATTTATTTATTATATATACAGTATGCATCAGATCACATTATAGATGGTTGCTGGGAATTGAACTCAAGACCTCTGGAAGAGCAGTCAGTGCTCTTAACCACTGAGCTATCTCTCCAGTCCCCGCACTGTCTGTTCTTTTAGAGTCCTGAGTTCAATCCCCAGCACCCACATGGTGGCTCATAACTGTCTATTCTGGGATCTGATGCCCTTTTCTGGCACACAGGTGTACTGAAGGTGAGATAAACACGTTTTATGATATAATCCCAAGAGTGGGATGGGGAACAGACTTGTGAGAGAACAGATGATGTTAATCTAGAAGACAACCACCTCATGTGGGAGCTTGATTGTTGCCAGCTGAAGAAAACCCATGACCAGACTCTGGGGTGGGGTTGGGGTGAGGAAGGGGGATGGGAAGGTATATATAGGAGCCCCAAACAGGAGGTGGGGGAGCAACTGCCGTTCTGGAGGCTAGAGATAGTTTTAGCTGTTCATCGCTCCACTTCAAGACGCTCCTAGAGAGAACCGCTCAAGGAAAGGCTTCAGGGCTTGGCTGAGGTTCCAGGTTCTGGTTGAGACAGGTTCCAACAAAAGAAATCCTGCCAACTATGCCAGGAGAATCTTTCCTCAGAATTGATATACTTAAGGTTCCATTATTGTGTTCTTTAATCTCCTTTTCCTATTGTTTAGGTTAGTCTGGTTATAAGTGAGGTACTCTTGGTTTATAAGTTCATAATAAAATATAATTGTTAAGAAAACTGAGCTTACAGTGTACATAAAATAAAAAATAGATAAATAAAAAATATATTTAGAAAATACTTATTTTTTTTAAATGTTGCCAGGTGGTGGTGGCACACACCTTTAATCCCTCCCCAGCACTTGGGAGGCAGAGGCAGGTGGATCATTGTGAGTTTGAGACCAACCTGGTCTACAAAGTAAGTCCAGGACAGTCAAGGCTACACAGAGAAACCCTGCCTTGAAAAACCTAAACAAACAAACAAATAAATAAATATTTAAAAAAATTTTAAATGTCCGGAGCTGGAGAGATGGCACAGTAGTTAAGAGCACTGCCTGCTCTTCCAGAGGTCATGAGTTCAATTCCCAGCAACCACATAGTAGCTCACAACCATCTATAATGAGATCTGATGCCCTCTTCTGTAGATAAAGCACTCGTATACAATAAATAAAATAAGTAAATATTTTTTAAATGTCCTACTGGCTTGCCTGCAGGGTTGCCAAGCCCATGAAGGTATTTTCTCAATTGAGGCTCCCCCCCCCAACTTCAGTGCTTGTGTCAAGTTGACATAAAAGTATCCAGCTTGTTACGCGCACGCGCACACACACCTACCACCATGAAGCAAAAGAATAGGGTGAAGTGTGAGGTGGGGAAGGTCTCACACTGAGGCTGAAAAGTTAGAAAACAAGAAAAACAAGTTGGCAAAAATGAGGCTGGAAACTTCTGCCCAAGGCCAACTGGACCTGACAGGGGCTGCTGGTACAGGTACAGAAAAGTATCTAGAGAGGCTGAAGGTGACCTACAACTCACAGAACATCAAAATGCACACCCCTGCGTGGAGGCTTAATATGGCACTCGTAGACTAGAGACAGGCTCCTTCCCCCCCAGAATGCGAAAAGCACACAGCTGGTGACAATACTGACCCAATCCCCTCCTCTTGTTCTGGAATCATCTGGGACGTGTCCCTGTGGAGCCTCCATATCGGAGACCCTTCCTACAAAGATTCTTCTGTACTGGTTGCCAGACCTGAGCCCACCTCGAGGCCAGGTCCTCCCAGCACTTTCCGGGGGCCCCTTTACCACCTTAGTGATTTATGCTAACATTGGACGGCACGCCTCACCATGGCACCTCTGGAAGCTGCCCAAGAAGACCAGCCCAGGTCTCAAGATGTCAGTCCTGCTCCCTAGCAAACAAAATGCTTTTGCTCTGCCTCCCAGGAGCCTGGGGTCTGTTTGGTGGCCCCTACCCGGGGCTTTCTGCTAAAGGACTGTGGCTGCGCAGCCAGCCTGAGGTGATCAGCAGGCAACGTTATTATCATTACTCTGCTAATTAATTCCCAGCTCATTACATTTCCTGTGGCTAATTTGTACTCGGCTGATTTGATTAAGCTCATCTCTATGCTAATAAATGTGTTTTCCATTTGTTTTAGTGGCTGAAGGAAGTGGGTTTGATATTTACATATTTTGACTTTATCACTAAAATCGCAGCATCTGAATTAATTTCTCTCTGATTTGTAGGTTTGTAGAAAAGCTATTAAGTCAGGCAGGCTCCCTGTTCTCTTTGCCCAGACATCTCTCCTGGCATGGGGTCTCTTTTTTGTCATGGCCCATCCTGGGAGAGTGTCTCTGGGATGGATGTGTCAACCCTGAGAAGCCCCTGTGCTTGCGGGATAGTACATCCCATCAGGCCTGGCCTGAGCACCCGAGTAGCTGGGAACAGGTTTTCCTACACCAGCCTGATCTTGGCTGGTGGTCCACTGGCCACTTCTTGAGACAAGAATCAGAAACAGGAGTCAGCTGGCCCTCGTTCCGTGCCCTCTAGGCCTACGAAGTATCTGAAGGGCAGACATAGCTCCTACTTGTTAGCCTACTCCATGTGGTCCCTCCCTGGAACAGCCACCCTTAGCCTTCCAGGCCTAGAGAAGAACTGAGGAAAGAGGCCATTTTAAAGTCTTTTTTTTTTTTTTT
>OU015742.1:57455607-57530097 GCA_907169655.1 Acomys percivali
CTTCTTCTTCTTCTTCTTCTTCTTCTTCTTCTTCTTCTTCTTCTTCTTCTTCTTCTTCTTCTTCTTCTTTTTTGGTTTTTCGAGACGGGGTTTCTCTGTGTAGCCCTGGGTGTCCTAGACTCACTTTGTAGACTAGGCTGGCCTTGAACTCACAGCAATCAGCCTGCTTCTGCCTCCCGAGTGCTGGGATTAAAGGTGTGTACCACCACACCCAGCATGTGGCTTCATCTCTTGCTTGAGACTTTAAACCAGCACAGCACTTAACATTCTGGGCAAAGAATGAGATCACAGAGGATACTCCTGACCAACCTTGGCGCTGAGTATTATTTCCTATAAAGTAACAGCAGAGTCTGGTGGCATGCCTGCTCCAGAACTTGAGACACGGCTTGGGCTACAGGATCCTCACTGGGAAGGCAGTAGCATACCACTACCCGAGAGGCCCAGAGCCTCCAGGAGGCCAAACATCAGGTGATGTCGGAGCCTAAAACATCTTTACCCAGGGTCTGTCACACCCAGATGCCTCAGGGGAAAGTGCTGAGAATGTGTCTGTCCTGTGTCCTCCTCCTACCCCGTGCTCCTGGGACCTGTCCAGCCAAGAACTTGACTTTCTAAGAGCAGCAGGAGTCCAGATGCTGTCAGCAGCATGCCCATGCATGGCCTCACTCCTTCACAGTGATACTCACTGAATAGCAACCACAAACCAAGAGGAAAGAGAAGGATATTTTTCAACAGCCAGGTATACCTGATCCCAGCTCAGCCAATGGAAGGTGAGACCTGAGTGAGGGTCAGAGGCTTGGGGTGAACACTTCTCATGTTAAGCCTCAAAGAAGATAACATCTAAAAGTTTCATAAACAAGGCCATCTCAACGAAAACACCGTGAAGTGCCACGTCCTCAGCTGCCAAATGATCAGCACTGTAGCTAGGTGAAGGAACACAGAAGGCGTTGTCTTCACCGCTGCAGCCAGTATCTAAAGTGTGACTTAAGCGAGCCTTCGGGTGCTGGCCATGGGTGCCGTCAAGAGTGTGACACACCTACTCGCCTCTCAGACACTGGCTTCAAGCAGGCAGGCCTCCAGGAGGACGTTAGTGCTATCGCTGTTGCCTGCACAGGAACACAGAAACCAGGGCTAGCTCCAGGCTGAGTGTCTGGGGGAGTGCACATGCCTGCCTCCTCCTGCTAACAGTAGGATTTTCTATACCGACTTCAGACTACTGAAGGTTCTTCTCCATGAAAGGCAGAGCTTGCAGATGGTTGAGGATTTGTGACTGACACCCAGGGAAGGCATCAGAGCCTGGGCTGGAGAACTTCCCCTGTCCCGCGTTTGCAGCAAACCTTCTCCAGCCCCAGCCGACTCTGATCCAGGCAACCAAAAGGGTCCCTGACAATACCCACCATTGTTAGGGGCTGGAGAGAGGACCCAGGAGAACACTCGTCTCTCAGGACTAGAGCCAGGCATCAGTAGAAAAGGAGAACACAGAGTTTCCATGTCTACAAAATCCATGCCAACATTGAGCACCTTGGTCCTGGTGGCCACCAGGCCTGGCACCCCAATGCTCCCTGCACCTCCCTGCAGAGGTGTCACTATCTCTATAGGATAAGGGACTCTGATCCTGACAGCAGAGGACACATACACGCTGCTGAGGCACAGAAAGATAGCCCAAATCACGGGCAGCCTTCAGAACCTAAGTCACCTCTCTCCCTTGTGCCTCGGGAGGGAAGATTTCAGGGATGGGGCCAATGCTATCCTGACTCTCTGACACAGCCCAACTTCTCACTGATCTGGCCACTCAGCTGGCCCCTAGAATATTCTTTCTAATGGCTCTTTCAGTTCCCATAAATTGCTCCTCCTTCTTGTGACGGATGGGTGAGCTGCCCAGCTACCCCAGGGGGAACATCATAAACGCAGGTGGTGGAAGATGTCGACTCTGACTTTAAAACTAAATCTGTTCAAGAAATGGTTCCGAACAGAATTAGATGAGAAAGTGTGTCTCTGGTTATACCACTTGGCGGCTGTACATTTGGGAAGCCAGATAAAGTACTTAAAACCTTTCCTTCTCTCTGCTCAGCTCAACAACATCAAAATAATGGTGGGCACACTGGGGATGCAAGTCAAGTAGCCAGCCCTGGAAATCCTCTCTGTCTGGTGTGTGACTGGGATCTCTCGTCTGTTTGGTAGGACACTGGGGTACTTAGGCTGACAGCACTGCGAGCTAAATAAGAAAGGTCCTTGGCTTCCCTGGGTCTTGGCTGGCAGAGTTCCTAAGGCCACTTTTGCTGCCTCACTGGACTTCTAGGAACTTCTGGTCCCACCTCCCACCTCACCCCTCCTGGCCACTGGGAGGCAGGCCTTGATTTCTTGGCATAGGGTCACAGAACCTGGTTTAAGCCCCTGGGTCTACAGTCCTGATGCCCTCCACCATGCCTGGGGTTCACTCCTCTTAGTCCCCTCCAATGGATCACCTGTGAGAGGGCTGAGCTGTCCAAACTGTACATCACATTCTGACACAAGTGGGGTCCACTTTGCCAGGGTCTACGGACCCATGCAGGCCAGTGGAGAGGACTTCCAGAGAGTCTGTGACTCCTCCAGGTGGGGTCCCAGAAATACAGTAAAACACCCAGGAAACACCCGACAGTGCTGAATTTGACTGCCGCTTCTTAGATAAGATGCCAAAGGCATCGGTAACAAAACACAGAAATTCTATCTCCAGTTAGGCATTGTGTGCACAGGCACTTACACCTGTAATCCCAGCATCAAGAAGACTGAAGGGAGAGACCTGATGTCAGCCGGGCTACATAGTGAGACGCCGTCTCAAGGAAAAGGAGAGGAGATGCTATCGACAGGATGAGAGGAATAATTGCACCCTGCATGTTATACCACACCATTAACTATGGAAAGGGCTTGACTAGGCATGAGTCAGGGAGACTCCCAAAAAGGTGTTCATCACTCACCCTCAGGAAGTATAGGTCAAAGCCACGGCAAGATGTAACCTCCCCTCTCAAAGATAGAGACCACTGAAAGACTGGAGGGGTGTCCAGCCAGGTGGCACTAGCAAAGATTTAAAATGGTGCAGCCCCTGTGGAAGGCGGGGTGTAGGTTCTCCCACAAATCAAAAATATAATTAACATTGTTGGGGCAATGCCACTTCAGGGTAGACCCAGAAAGAACTGAGAGCAGGGTCTTGAGGCGATATTTTCAAGCTTCTGTTCCTAACAGCACCACAAAAGCTAAAAGCAGAAGCAGCGGGTGTCCACAAGCAGGCGAAGGCCAAAGCAAAATGGAGTCTCTCCCCACAATGGGAGACAATTCCCTCTCAAAAAGGTAATTCTGAGACCCACTGCAACCTGGGTAAACTCAAGAGCACCGTGCTGAATGAGATAAGCCTGTCACAGAAGGATGAAAGCTGTGTGATTCCTCATGTGGGAGGGCCCCAGAGTGCTCAGGTTCATAGCGCCAGAGTAGAGTGGTGGGGTCCAGGGTCTGAGAGCAGATCTGAGGTTGGGAGACATCTCAGTTTGGGAAAGCAAGAGTCTGGAGGAGTGTGTACCGTTTGGACCGTCATGTGAGTGGACTCGGCGGCAGGACTGAGCTAGGGTGCCTCCAGGAACCCCAGAGAGACTTTCCTTTCTCCCACTAGACCTCCCACTTGCCTCACAGATCTGATCCACCTCAGTGTCATCCCTACCGTTCTCTCCCTTTCTCACAAAGGCCTCAACCTACTGTCACCACCTCAGCCAGACAGGCTGGCCTCGAAGGACCACAGAGAGTAGAGACTTGTCATAAGGCTGCCTTGCCAGGCCCGGGCTATGTCTCAAGCTAAAGTGCCCCTCACATCCACACCCCTGAGCTCACCATGGGCTGGTGCATTCACCTGTTTCAGGAAACCTTACCTTAAGCTCAGAACCCACTCTCTCCAGAGCCCCAAGGCACAAAGTGGAGGAAGGAACAAAGGAATCACCCAGTAGGATGTGGCTCACCTGACTTGATTGTCAGCACTGCTGCGCTGTGGAGCTCTTTGTGAGGGTGCTCAGTGGCTCCAAGGAAGGCGCTGAGAGAAGAACTTAGCTGGGGTTTGTTTGTTGGTTGGTTGGTTGGTTGGTTGGTTTTTCCGAGACAGGGTCTTTCTGTCTTGAAGCCTTGGCCGTCCCGGACTCGCTTTGTAGACCAGGCTGGCCTTGAACTCACAGTGATCTGCCTGCCTCTGCCTCCCGAGTGCTGGGGTTTAAGGCGTGCGCCACCACTGCCCGGCTGAACTTAGCTGTTTTAAGATCTCAACTGGTTAAAATTATTTCCATCCCAGCTATCAAAAGCTATGACCTTCCCACTCTTCGCAGAATGCCATCTGAAAGAAGCCTCTGGCATGTGCTTGCCACTGTGAGCTCAGATAACCTCATCCAGCCAGCTTTCTAGGACCAAGATCCTTTAACAGATGCCAAGAGCTGATTGGGCCTTAGGAGCTCAGCCTTCAGAATGTTCATGGGGTGTTCACTGGCACACTGAAGAGATCATACGGCCATACCTGATGCCCCTACTCTGCCACCTTCCCAGGATGCCACAGGCATAACCCCAGTTCCCCTGACCAAATGAGCTAGCCCCAGCTCCATCAGGCAAGCCTCGAATGCCAATCCCACCCACATCAGCAGAGAAACTAGGTGATATAGCAGCAAAGCCTGGGCCAGGTAGATGGGGATCAGGCAGTACAAAGGCTCTGAGGGAATGACATCAGGTTGCCATGATCTCACCATCTTCTGCCAAAGACATCTGGGGCCAGCACACATGGTAGCCACTGATATATTCTCTGTTTTTTTTTTTTTTTTTTGAGACAGAGTTTCTCTCTGTAGCCCTGGCTGTCTTGGAACTTGCTTTGTAGACCAGGCTGGCCTGGAACTCAGAGATTCAAATGCCTCTGCCTTTTGTGCTGGGATTAAAAGTGTGCATCACCACCACCCAGCTAAGAATCTCACATCCATACTACTTTGTTTTGTTTTGTTTTTCAAGACAAGGTCTCTCTATGTAACAGCTCTGGCTGTCCTGGATTCGCTTTGTAGACCATGCTGGCCTCGAACTCAGAGATCAACCTGCCTCTGCCTCCCAAGTGCTGGGATTAAAGGCGTGCTCCACCCACTGCTTGGTTGCAGTGACACATTCTTAAAACCTTTTGCCTAACACCAGATGAAAGTGAGGGGCACTGACATCAACAAGAATATCTCTACAAACATGTGGGTGCATGCCCAGCTTCATCGCCACGGTCCGGACAAACGTGCAGAGTCCAGCTACAACGGAGAGGGGCCACCCAGTGCCTTGCCCTGAACTGGGATGGAGTTCGCTGAGGCTGGGACAGGCCCCCCACTGTGCTGGCCACAGGCTTATTGCTATGGCTCAACTGTAACAGATTGGCCTCCCACACTAGGGACCCAGTACCAGGCCCTGGCGACATGTGTGGGGATATGCACAGAGTATGTGCACATGGTGCACACAGCACTCAGTACTCGCTCCCAAAGGTCCATCTATATCAGCTTCCCTCTCACCTGCCGGATCCAGGAGGCGAGGGCTGGAGTGCCACATGTGCAGCTCCCCAGGGAAGGACACAGATCCAAGGCCTGTGGTTCAGGTAGACTCCCTGATCGGTCCCAATAATCTGTACAACGGCTCTGTCCCAATCCAAAATGTCAACTACGGTCAGAATGGAAAGACCCATCGGCATCCTCATGAGAATACGCTGGGTGCGAGTAACCGATGAGTGTAAGTGCTGCTTCCTCGTCTCTTCCTGGATATTTCTCATTCTTTGCCAGATGAAGTCTTCAAGATGGACAAAAGCCACAGGAAGGTTCTGTCTTCCTGTAAGGATGATGGAGATGAACCACAAGGAACAGGAAGAAACTAAAAAAAAAAAAAAAATGACCCAGAGACTGAGGCCAAAGGAGCCTCAGGAGACCCCTGGGCCCCTGCAGAACTGGAGTCTTGGCTTTAAAACCACAGCATCTTCCCTCACAGGATCAGAAAGACAAAGGCCTCTGACAGTGTATGTTGAATGAGTAAATGAATGAATGAGTGTGCAAATGAGTAAGTGAGCAAATTAGTGAATTGTTGGGCCAGTAAAGGAAAGGGAAAATGAGTGAGTGAGGACTGGGAGTCCTAATGGCCCAGTTCACTTTGGTTCCATCACCAGCTGAGGCTCTGAGTGGCCTTTGAACCTGGTCAAAGACAAACACTCCCATGTGCTGGGGCCAGCACTGCTGCTATGCTGATGCTCCTTCCTATCCACTTGGACATGTCAGTTAGCAGCAGTCACCCACCTGCTGCCATCCCCTACAGGGGCTTGGGGAACACACGCAGACCCCAAAATTCAGGATGTAACTTCTGTCCAGGCTCATCAAGCCCTTCCTCCACGCTAGTAGCTGGCCCACTACTGCCCTCTGGTGGCTAGCCTAGCCCAGAGAGAAAGAGGGGGACCAAAAGGAGCAATCTAGGGCTGTATCGGATCCCTTGCTTCATGAGCCAGTTGCTAGGGTGACAGGCTGCCTGAAGGGCCCTCTGGTAAGGCAGGGAATGCCATCATCCTTCTTCCACAGGACCCAAACTCCTCATACTAGGCCTCCTCAGAGCAGCCCATGTGACCTCCAGGCCTTGGGAAGGAGAAAACACAAAAAAAAGACTATGCCACCGGCTGCCCAGGGAGGGCTGGTGCCCTAGCACCTGAAGCCTCTCCCTGCTAGAGATATAGGACCTGTTCTTATATCACTGATCTAGGCCATCAAATGCTCTTGCAGGCCATACACAGCCCCACAAACCAGGCATGGAGGGTACCATAGCACCGTCGCTTATGTTCCTGGAATCTGTGGGGTTAGCCAAGAGGTGGGGAGGTTTCTGCACATAGACAAAGAGATTCCCAGGGTCCATATGAACCCAGCACTGAGCTCTGGTGCAGGACTCCTGTAAAGGAGAAGAGGCAGATGATCCTGGCCACAGGCTGTATGAGTCAGCCGCTGAAGCCCTGTGGCTCAGCCTATCCCAAGCACTGAACCTCCAAGGACCAGCCCTGGCTGGTCCCTCACAGTCTGCTCCTCCCAACCTTAGGGAAAACACCAGCCACATACTGAGCCTCACTGTAAGCCTTCAATAACCACCAACCTGCCAGGCAGTGGCCGCACCTGCCCCATCAGTTGCCAGCAGTAGATGGCAGGGAATAAAATATAGGTGGGACAAGATGTGTGGCACTCACCTGATATTGCTGCTCACCTGGCCTATAGGGAGGCCAGAGCATCCAGCAAAATGGGACAGTGACCATGGCCTCTGTTCTGGTAGCTGCCACCCTGAGGACTGAGGAAGCCCCTAATTCACCCTCAGCAGGAAGTTCACAGAGATTTCTCTCAGACTCATGGTTGTTTCTTCAACACAGCTCACCCCTGCTCCACCAGCCATTACTTCGTGCAAGCAAACACAAGCCACTGATTCTAAATGAAGCTGTTTGAGTGTGAATTAATACATCATATTCTCTCCTGAAACAGAATTATTTGTCTCTGGAGGAATCAGGTTAAGTCTGGCGTGGGGGAGGGGGGAGTGCCTAGCAGTGTCATTTGCATATGCAAATTGTTCAGCTCTCAATTAAAGGCTTGTGTGTCAGCAAATGAGACTAATTAGATTTATTTATCTATGATAATCAGCTTTTCACAAACAAAATAGATCACCCTTTCAATGATGCTGGACAAAGCATGCACCAGGGAGGACCTGCCCGATGGGGCCCAGGCTAGGGAGGAGAGAGAACAGAGCTTCCAGAGGGCGTGGATGTTGTAGGTAGCATAGGATGCTTGGGCTGCTCTCCCTAGGCCACGCATCCTAGCTGAGGAATGCCCCAGCAAGCCAGCCACAGCAGGGTGCAAAAATGGAATCAGGAAGTGGAGAGTCAGCCCTCCAAAGAGCAGCAGGAGAAAGAGAGATCCAGAGGAAAGTCAGTGAGATGCATGTTTCCAGAAACAAAAGGTAAGTGCTTTCCCCCACACAGAGGACAGAGCAGAGTTAGCACTCTGGACTCTACACCAGAGTCAGTGCTAGGTACTGCCGTGGGCCATGGCCCTGGGTGCTCCTAGACAGCAGAAGGCAGTCCCTTCTGAGGGACCGACACAACACACACATCCTGTGGTGCAGAAAGATGGGAGCGCTACCATGGCCACCAGAGTCTCTGCTCCACGTAACCCTGCATCTCTCTGGGTCTCTGGTGCTCTGGCCTCTGTGTTTCTCATCTCTTGTCCTTTACTTTTCTTTCTTTCTTTTTTTAAAAAATTATTTATTTATTTTTGGTTTTTTGAGACAGGGTTTCTCTGTGTAGCCTTGGCTGTCCTAGACTTGCTTTGTAGACCAGGCTGGCCTTGAACTCACAGCAATCCACCTGCCTCTGCCTCCTGAGTGCTGGGATTAAAGGCATGCGCCACCATGCCCGGTTTGTCCCTTGCTTTTCAAAGGTTAAGCAGGAACACTGACCCTGGGATGCTGCCTGTCCCTGAACTTGGTTATGCTTCCTAGCACCCATTAACTGTTTGTGACAAAGAAATGAATCCATTGGCAGAAGGAAGCAGTCCCTGGAGACACCACATCCTTGTGCAAGTGTCAAATGCAGTAAGCTGTGAAGGAGGAAAGTGCTGGGCAGCCTGTTCATGATCTCACCCAGAGCACAGGCCCGTCTTCCTTCAGGTACCTACCTGTCAACCATCGTCCCACCTGCCCGCAGCACCAGTTGAATGAGGGACATCAAATGCCTCAGTTTCGCCCGGCGGTGGTGGTGCACGCCTTTAATCCCAGCACTCGGAAGGCAGAGGCAGGCGGATCACTGTGAGTTCGAAGCCAGCCTGGTCTACAAAGGGAGTCCAGGACAGCCAAGGTTACACAGAGAAACCCTGTCTCAAAAAACAAAACAAACAAACAAACAAACAAACAAAAAACAACAACAAAACAAATGCCTCAGTTTCTGTCTCTCAAGCTTGTGGTAGGGAAACAGGTATAATTAAACTGCCTCTTGAAGCCTTGGGTGGCTCAGGTTCCCCATGGACTGCCAGTGACAACCACACAATCACCAGGAAGCTGCCCTCTCTGCCCTTCCTGAAGTTAACTTCTATAACTTGGCGAGATTCTACATGGAGCACAGTCTGTCAGCACCATGGAGACTTGAGGAACGCGTGCTTGTGGGGCACTGAGGCAGCAGGACAGTCAAGTGGGACGAGATGGAGACCGATGAGATCAAGGCCAAGAAACGTTAGAGAGGCTGAGCATGGTGGCACAGACTTTTAATCCCAGGGGACTCAGGAAACAGATTTCTGTGAGTTTGAGGCAACCCTTTTCTACATAATGAGTTTCAGGTTAGCCAGGGCAATACAGTGAGACCTTTTCTTAGAAAGAAAAAAAGAAAGGAAGGAGAAAGAAAGAATAGAGGGAAAGAAAGAAGGAAGGGAAAGAGCAAGGAGATGGGAAAGAAGATGGAAGTGGTGTGGGTCCATGAGTGAGCAGGATGGAAAAGCAGGTGGCCTTGAGATGGGTGTGCTGTCTACACAGCATGACAGAGGAGTCAGGGGACCTGCACTTCCAAAGGGCCCCCTGGGGCATCCCACAGGCTGCAAAGACAAGGAAATGGATGATGCAATGAACACACAGAAGACAAAACAGGAATGTCCTCCCAGCATAGAGGACACCAGGAGGCTCACATTATCTTTCAGCCCGAGGAAACCCTGTACCACCTTCTAGGAGGAGACAAGGTGGTCTTAGAGTGAAACGCACTAGGTGGGGTTCTACAGGAACTGCCCGGTGGCCCCAGCCTGCTCAAAGGCACACCCGCCTGGCCTCACACCCCCCTTCACACTACAGGGGTCACAGGACGCCTGAAATGGGGTGTGGTCGCTCACATCTGCCTCCAAGCAGGAGCCCCAAGTAGTCCTGTCCTCTTTTCCATATCCTTCCAGGGCGTGGCCCCCTTACTTTCCTGAAAGTGAATATAGAATAGAGACCAGATAGATCTGTAGGAACTCTGAGCAGATGAAACCAAGCCGGCTCCTGGGGGCGGGCATGGGGTTAACTCTACCTTGCTTGATTTGCTGACATAGCAAAATTTTCACTTGGGCTATTTCTGGCAATTTTGATTTAGAAGCACACCTCCCTGCTGCCGAGGCTGGCAGCTAGCCCATGACGCACTGAGAGAGAGGGCACATGTCCAGCCTGGGAGCCAAAAAGGCTGCAACCAATCAGGTATTTTCCTCTGCATCCAAAGTTACCTGAGCAACAGAGAGACCCTTTCTGACTGACGGTCCCAAACACAGGAGTCACTTCTTACTCAAACTGACTGACGCTGAACTTCCTGCAACTCGCATTTTCTTCTGCAGATGGCCACCCAGTCTCCTGGCTGGTTGGGTTTCTGACTGTCCTGAGGAGTGGCACTGAGTTGCCCACTGTATAGCAGAATCCTAGAGAAAGCCATGTCCCAGCAGGGAGCTTGCTTCCTCCTGCAGCAAGTCTAGGGATGGGGGTGGCGGGGAGGGTGAAGACTGGGGTTGGAGAGCATAGGAAGCAGGGGTGTAATACAGGTAGACAGAAAGGCAGCTTCTCAATGTCCAGACCACAGAAGGAACACAAACCCCCAGGGAAGCCCAGGTCCACCCCACCCTGCACTGCTCAGGCTGGAAATCTGACAGAATCTGGTTTAAACTGGACACCAGGAATGCAGGTGCCTCTAGCATAGGTGGAAATCTAGTTAGCTAGGTAGCCTTCCACCAAATATCCCAGTGTCCCAGTGTCCAAAGGACGTGCGTAAATGCCTCTCTACTGATGGAGTTGCTGGTTTCTGCTGGTCTTCCTGCCTTTATTTTCTTTTCAAAAAATATTTTATATATATGGTTTATTTTCTTGCTTGTTTGTTTGTTTGTTTCAGTCTGTGTGTCTGTCTGTGTGCCACTTGTGTGGATTGTGCCTCCAGAGGACAGACGCGGATGCTGAATCCACTAGACTTACACACAAACGGTTGAGCCATTGTGTGGAGGCTGGGAGCCAAATCCTGGCTCTCTGGAAGAGCAGCCCGTGCATTTAACCACAGAGCCATCTCTCCAGGCCCCCTTTGTTTGTTTGTTTGTTTGTTTGTTTTGTTTTGTTTTTTCGAGACAGGGTTTCTCTGTGTAGCCTTGGCTGTCCTGGACTCACTTTGTAGACCAGGCTGGCCTCGAACTCACAGCAATTCACCTGCCTCTGTCTCCTGAGTGCTGGGATTAAAGGTGTGTGCCACCATGCCCGGCCCTGCTTCTTGTTTTCTAAGCTGACCCATAGCTACATGGAAGATGAAGCCTACCAGAAACCCAGATTTATCAGGTTTGCATAATAAAAGGGGCTGTGCTAGCGGGTGAGGGCAGAGCAGGACCTGGGGGTAGACGTGGTACTCAAGGTACCTCAGATGAGGGATCAGCTGCTCTTCTGTGGGGGAACCCCCCTGAAGGAGCTCCCTGCTCCAGTGTCTCTTAGCTTAAAACAGGGAACCAAGCCCATGTTCTGACCTCTGATCTCAAAGCAGGGGCTGGATTGCCAGGTGTCTAGGCCTCCACCTGCACTGCTTAAGCTCTGGGCCTCCAACACTAACCCCCACTCCCTGTGCTGTGAGTCGCAGACTCTTGACTCCAAGGCTTTTGTGTGGCTTAGGCTAGATTGAGGTGGCAGGGAGGGGGTGCGAAGGTGGGTGTTTCCTTGAGAAACCCAGCTCCTTTGCTTATGAACTCTATCACGGGCACTGCTGAGCTCCTATCATATGTCGGTCAACGTAGTGGCGGGGGGGGGGGGTGGTCTCTGAAGTCTGTAAGGGTCAGAAAGTCTCTGCAGTCAAGACCAACCTAGTGCTGAAATGAGTGTGGGGCAGGTATGGTCTCCCTATGGAGGAATTGAGGAGATCAGCCCTGTGAGGTAGAGGAGGAGCCCTGGACCACAGAAGGGAGCACAGAGCAGAGACAAGTGGGATCACCTGATGGGCAATGGTGCCTCTTATGGGCATGAGGCAGAGCTCCAGCAGGGAGGAACACAACCAGTGCTATTTCAAGAGAGTGCTGGGACCACTATGTGAACAACAGCCCCCACACGAAACAGAGGGGCCAGTTTTGAAGGGAGTGAGGTTTCAGGTCTCAGCTGGGCGGTCCTAGTGGCAACAGGCATATATGTGTGTATGCCTTCTCAGCTTCCTGCACAATTACTCTGTGAACAGACATAGGAAACTGTACATGAGTGTCTGCTTAGCCCCTGATGTCAGAAGCACGTAGGGTAAGGGTCCCTCTAAGTTGTTCTAGAAAACAACAGATTTCTGATGCCAATATTTCCATTGCTTTTCTTTCACTCGCTCTCTTTTTCTCTTCTTTCCTTCTTTCTTTTTTTCTTCCTTTTGAGACATGGTTCCTCTGTGTAGCCCTGGCTTGCCTGGAACTCACTCTGTAGACTGAGCTGGCCTGGAATTCACAGAGATCCACTTGCCTTTGCTGGAATTAAAGGCATGTGTCACCACTCACAGCATGATAGCTTTTCTTTCTTAACATCTGACTTCATTAGTTCAAACTGATCAGTGCATATGAGTTAGTAGAACCTTGCAAAGTGAGTGGATCACCATCACAGGCTGAAGATCTCCACAAAGCCTGCAGTGAGAAATAAGTGTTTGCTATGTGCTGGCCCAGTGCAGAAGATTCCAGAGCCCCCACCCCCACCCCATCTACACTCTTTCTCTACAAATCAAAGAGGAGACCCCACCCCTTCCTGATAGCAAATCCTCTGGGTTTTTTGGACAGAGTCTCTTAGGGAAAGAGACATAATAGTATCTGAATAAAGCTGCGCTGCTCAGCCTCCGGGGCTTCCTGGGTTCCCGCAGGGCGCTTGACAGAGAAGCCCTCAGCAGCATCCACTGCTCCTTAACTCAGAGCTCAGCTCAGTTTTCTCTGGCCAAGTATTGGCCTTCGGAGGGAAACTGCCCCCTCCATCTATGACACTCTCTGTTTCCTTAAGCTCATGGGTAAACATACAGACAGGGGCTGTGCAGACACGTCAGTCAGCAAAGAGCTGGACCTAGAAACATTAGGACTCAAGTGTGACCCCTAGCGCCCACATGGTGGCTTACAACCACCTGTAAGTACAGTTCCAGGAGATCCAACATCCTCTTCTGACTTCTGTGGGTTCCTACATGCACATGATGCACACACATACGCTCTCACACACATAAGATAAAATAAATTCATAAATCTAAAAACTGAAAAAAGTTGGTAATGGTAGCACAAGTTTAAAAGTCTCTGTTCTGAGGCAGAGATAAATCTCTGAGGCACACTGAGCAGTCAGCCTAGGCTACTTGGTAAGCCAGCAAGAGGCCCAGCCTCAAAAAAAAAAAAAAAAAAAAGGCAGCTTAGGTGTCTCCACACACATGCACATATGTACACCCACATGCATATACTTGCATACAGAAAATAATGTACAAGCACACAGATCTGAGTGCGTGACGCATGAGTTCTGAAAACCATCCCACAGAGGACATCTCGGAGACCTTGGTTCTGTGCATCAGTCTGTTCGGGTGATAGCAGAGATGGGTGTGGTCATGATGGTTGTGATGGTGGTGGTAGCAGCAGTGATGCTAATGATGATTTGGTGATGGAGGCAGCAGTGATGGAAATGGTAGTGAAGATGGCAATAGATGTCTATGGTGATGACACTGCTGCTGGTGATGACAGCGAGAGTGGTAATAGTATTCGGGTGGTGGTAATGGTAGTGGCGGTGATCGTGATGATGGCAGTGATGGCAACGGTGGTGGGATGATGGTAATAGCAGTGATGGATGGCGGTGATGGTGGATGGTGATGGTGGTGATGATGGTGATGGTGGTGATGGTGATGGTAGTGATGGTGACTATGATCTGGCCCCAGTGAGCACAAATAATTGGCCTAACAGCAGTGCTCAGCCTTCACTTCCTCACAGCTCTGGATGATAAACCTCAAGTCCTCCTTGACTTGTTTCTGAATGCCCCAGCATCTCCCCACTCCTCTTCCTCAAATTGCCCTCAGAGCCAGGAGGCCCAGGTGCCTCTCTCTGGTTATCCAACTCCTTGATGACCTCCAGCCCTCCAGCCTTGTTTACAGCCAACAGCATGGACGTTCCTGTCTGCAGCCCAAGTTCCAGGCTCCTAGGAGGCAGCGGGATTTGGGATACATAAAGGTGTACTCACCAGCTAGAAACGAAGCTGGAGCTTTGGGACGTGTTGGGCAACATGAGAAGGAGAAGGCTCTGCAGAACAACATAGGGATGGAGGAGGCAGGGCCGGGGCTAGGGCAGTGAGGGCTCGCATTTGTTGCAGGGCCTCGTGCTCTGTGAGGACTGCCTGGGAAGACAGGACCACTAGCGGTATCCTCACAGGACATTAGAGCTCTGCACACTAGGGCCCTGGGCCTCACCACCTGCCCACACACCTCCTCCACACGACTTTCCTACAGGATAGACGCCACGCAATCAACTGAGTTAATATGTTACCCTAAACAAGTTAATTACATTATTACTTTCTGACTCTGCAATCACAAGATTTTTATGTTTTGATGCTAAATCGGGTAAAACTTTAAATTACAGTAATTAAATAATTAGCCATAAGGTATGACAAGCTAGCAAACAACTTTACTCTCCTCTGACATTCCCAGTTGCTGTCACGTGCGTGGAAAATGCCTCAGAGAGCACACGTCTGCAACTCAGGCAGTCTGGCCCAACAGGAGGGGCTGTCACCGGCTGCTGCCTCCCCTCTGAGTCAGCGAGCGACTGTGTCCCTAGAGCATCCATCTGCTTATGTTACTATCAGGGCCCCAGAAGATTCTATGCGTTTGTCATCGGAAAAGGGAGAGCCCAACGTTGACCGCGCTGAGAAGCATCTCCGTCTTTTGCCAAACCATCACTGCAGAGAGAACAGCCACACTGTTGGTGTTCAGACTAGAGCACATCTCACATGCAGGAGCCACTGTCATGGCAGACTGAGGAGCAAGGGAGCCCGCAGCTACTCTTCCTCTTGGACGTTACCTTTCACTCTCCCCTATGTCTCTTTCCCTGAAGACGCAGCAGATCCTTGAATACCAAACTACAAAGTGCACAAAGAACGGACGCTGGAGCTCCTGGGTGTTTGGTGCCTAGACTGATGTGGCAAAGGAACAGTATAGGAATTAGAGAAATGTCTTGGCCCTAAATAGAACTTGCTGCTCTTGCAAAGGGCCCACGTTCGGTTCCAGGCACCCACTTCAGGAGGCTCACAGACACCTGAGACGCTAGCTCCAAGGGACCCAAAGCCCCCTTCTGGCCTCTTCGAGCACCCACACTCACAGGCACATGCCCTTATACAGTTAGACACACAGACATAACTAAAGACTGTTCAAGGAACAGTATGCTGTCTGAGGATGTGGACACCTGGGCCCAGATCTGCCCATCTTAATGTTCTTCTTGTAGGTTCCTAGGACCCTCTGGATCCTTCTATTCCCCCATTCTCCCATGCTTCTCTCTCAAATACTTCCTTGACTACACAGGTGGGGTGCTGGGAGAGCACAGGCTCAAAGTCACACAGGCCTAAGTTCAAACCACAACCCTGCCACATGCAACCTATGCTGGCTTCAGTCCCCACATACACTGCGTGTGCTGGTCACTCTTGTAATCTCAGCACTCAGAAATAGAGCCACAGGATACTATGTCTCAGGAGGAAGAGGTAGGGAGGCCATGGCAGCAATAATATGAACTCTGGGTCTGTGCTACCTAGGAGCTTGTTTCTCTCACAGTTGGCCGGAAAAACAGAACAGCAGCTTGAGTTGACACCTGCAGCATCGGTAAGGCAACCCAGGCAGCCTTTGCTGTGAATACGCTTGCTCACTTGGGACACAACAGCTGAGTTGGTACCGTGTGCAGTGCATGCTACATGCTACTGCGGCTCCATGCTACATCTTTACAGGACATGCTAATGTGCCATCACTCTGCGAAGTGGTAACAGCAGATCCCAACTTCGCTATGCAGCCACTAGAGGGACAGATAGCAAAACTCAGCTGCTCTGACCCTGGGTTGCAGGGCTGTGGAGAAAGAAAGGAAGGAAGGAAGGAAGGAAGGAAGGAAGGAAGGAAGGAAGGAAGGGAGAGAGAGAGAAAGAAAGAAAGAAAGAAAGAAAGAAAGAAAGAAAGAAAGAAAGAAAGAAAGAAAGAAAGAAAGAGCAGACCAGGCATGAGGCTCCAGGGAACCCAATGCCCACTTTGCTGAGCCAGCTGGCAGCTCAGCTGGTCCTCTGGGTCCTTGGACCTTCTGTTCCCTCTGTGAGGAGGAGATGCTCGGGGGTCAGTTAGTCCCCATGGCTGAGATAGGGGAAGCCATCCCTGTTCACACAGGAAGGCTTCAAGAGGCAGAGCTGAAGGAATAGTCACAGGTTAGGGCCTGTGTCCCGCAGCCAGGCTTTGGAGCCCTGCACATTCACATGGCCATGATCTGTATCAGATGCTCTGCTTGTCCACATCAGTGGGCAAAGAGACAAAACTGCCTGCTAAGCAAGGTGACTTCCCACACTAGGAATCCAGACACAGCTCCTTCCCCAAGGATAGCACAGCAAGGCCAGAGGGCAGGTCCTATCACACTCACAGACATGCAAGCCTGGAGCAGGCCTCTGCAACCACCAGGAAGAGCTGGCCTTGTGGGTGAGACACCTCAGCCTGGCCCAGCCTTGCCATGTTTCCTTTCTCTGTTCTTATCTTATTTCTAACTGCAGAGTTTGACTCTCAAACCAAACAGTGTTAAAGTAGATCCTGACGGAATTGCTTGGCCCCAAGCCCATTGTGTCCACCTTTTTGTTGTTGTTGTTGTTGTTGTTTGAGACAGAGTTTCTCTGTGTAGCCTTGGCTGTCCTGGACTCACTTTGTAGACCAGGCTGGCCTCAAACTCACAGAGATCCACCTGCCTCTGCCTCCCAAGTGTTGGGATTAAAGGCGTGCGCCACCGCCGCCGCCGCCGCCGCCGCCGCATACTGTTTAAGAACTACGCTTTCCACACCCCACTGCCTGCGACGATTTACTCTGATTATTAGGCTCTTCATAAATAATAATGTGTGCCATTTTCCAATCTGGCATCTTATTAAGTGGCTGTTCTGTGATTCTAAGATTCTGGTCAGATGGGGTCACTGAACATGGGACAATTCTACGGGGTCCTCTACCCCCACGGCCCCTGGGAACTAGGACTCAGCTGTGCCCAATTAAGTCAGCACAGACGGGCCCTCCCTCTGCCATCGCTAGTGGAGAGGAAGCATGGGCACTGCACTCCTGGGGACAGGATTTCCCCAAAGTCGAAGCCACAGCCTCCCCAGATCAATCCTTCTCATACCAATGCGCCTGGGTTTGGATGTCAGAGAGAGGAAGTAGAGGTACCAGGAAGGTGGCTCTGTGTAAAGGTGCTTCTGGGCAAATAGAAGGGCTTGAGTCTAAGTCCCCAGCATTAACATACACAGTTGGAATATCTACCTGAGCCAGCTTAGCTGAAATGTCAGGCTTCCAGTTCAGTCCTCTGGATACACACTCACACAACACACACACACACACTCATGAACACACACTCACACACACAACACACACTTGCACACGTACACACACACACACTCACACAACACACATACACACATTCACACAACATGCATACACACACTCATACATACACAACACATGTGCACACACACGCATGCACATACTCACACTCACACACACTCACACAACTAGCACACACTCACACAACACATATGCATACACACGCATGCACACACAGTTGCACACACATACAACACACACATACACACGTGCATGCACACACACTCACATAACACACACACATACTTGCACACACACACACACACACACACACATACACAATCCATACTGTCTCGGGATGATGGAGGAGTCAGGGGCAGCTCCACTAGGGTGGACACCTCTACATTGTTCAGATCAAAAGAGGAAGTCCTGGACGTGTTCTTTATCACCAGAGGTCTGGGAGACCCCTTTACAGGGAGACCCCGTAAAGCCTTGCCTCCCGTGTGAGCCGGACTTGGGCCCCTGTGTGCAGCAGGGTCAGGGCCTCCCCAGTCTAATGCTGCTGCTCCTTACAGACCCTCCCAACTAGGAAGGAAAGAGGTAGGAACCTACCAGCTCTGCACACCTCCCTCAAGATACAAAGGACCGGTCTACAGTCCCAGCATGCCTGCAGGCCCCAGAGCTCAGCAGGGAGGAAACAAAAGTCATTCGAAACAGGACAGACCCCTTGCTTACCAGTGTGTGTCCCCTCTGTAACAGACTGGCACCATGGGAGTGAGGGTGCAGCTTGCTTGGAGAGGGGTGTGAGTGTGGACAGCCCTGCCCCCACAACTCCCATCTCATACCTGCTGCGTCAGGCATGGCTCTATCCCTGGCAATATGGCTGCTGACACAGCAGGGCTGAGGGATGAAATTAAATGGGCATTGCTGAAGTTGAAAAGAAACTCAGCCATGCGTCTCTGTCCAACTCTGCACTCCTGTCTCCCTTCCCTGCTGGGAGTCCCCAAGGCCACAGCTGAACCCCAGGCTGGGGATTCATCCTGCTTCCAGTCCCTGCAGCTGCTCTTCAAGTTCCCCATCAAGCCCAATGGGCTCCAGAACATTCCTTCCAAAGGCCACAGAGTTCAGAGATGGTGTTTGAGCAGGAGGATGTTTCCACAAGGGGATGTAATAGTGCATTTCTACCTGACAAGGAAACAACTTCCAGGTAGCCCGAGGCCTGAGAGCATTTGTGGAGAGCCAGGAAGGAACACTGCCGTTTAGACAGCCTTGGGGTGTGGTGCAGACTTTCTGTTGTGCACAACCACTTTAAAAATAGACACTTGCCCTATTTTGATGGGCTTAACTCGTGCTGTCTTCAGAGCAGTGCATGTCGAATCCAACACCTTCCAGGCTGCCTGCATGGGCAGAGCAGACAGTGGAGTCAGCTCAGCCATTTTTCCTGGACCCGAGAATCAAAGGCCTCATGGTGCTCTGCAAGCTGAAGGCGGTATGAGGCGAAGAGCCCACAGTGGCTGGCTGCCTGCCGTGAATTCTTCCCACGTGCCTCTGCACCTTCATCCTGGAATGGGGATTGTTTGAAACCTTAAACATAGCAGCAATTTCTCAAGGTCATTTTGTGCTGTTCTCATTCTCAGAGAGATGGAAAGGCTTGTTTGTGGAATATGAAAAATACAATAATGGAAATGGTACCCACTTGTCACAGTCCTGTCACACCCCCAGCTAGAAACCCAAATTGAAAAATTGAAGCCCTACCCTGGCCCTGCAGAGGCTAGACAGACTCGGGGACATGAGGACCACGCTGTGGTCCCAGGGCATCAGAAAGAGTCACAGAATAAACAGCACCAGCCCTTAGCTTTCCCCAGGGGCTCAACCCTCTCCAAAGGGTGAGGACCCCAAATCTGCCCTTCTCAAGAACCTCACCCTAGCAATGGTGCCATCAGAGCCAGCGTGTTAAAAGTTTCGAGCATCTGTGGGCAGCAGCCACATCTTCCTGCCCACAGCTGGGTCCCAGCCCAAGTACAAGGCTGTCAGTGGATACATTGTGTCCCGAGACACCTGTTCTGTGCGGGTGATGGGGGGAGGGCCCTCTCCCAGATCCCTTTGCACAGCCAGAAGCCAAAGAACCAGTCCTCAGAGACTTTCTAAAGGAAATAGTGTCAAGAGGGTCTGAGCAAAGCCTCCAGAGGAAGGCATTAGCAGGGAAGAATGAGTTGATAATAAGTCTTCACAGGACAGACAGACAGACAGCCTTAGTTGCTGAGAGCTAAGTTGCAGGGGAGTGGGGGGGCGGGTCTCCACCCTACAAGGTGCCCAGAGAAGCATGGGCCTCTGATTTTGTTCCATAAAACTTGGGCTGGCTAGTGTTTGGGCACTGTGGGTACCAGGAGCCCGGGTGTGGTTCCCGAGTTCAGAGGCTCCATCCCTGGTGCAGTGGAGAAGCAGGCTGACCACCAAGGTCTTACTGCTCAGCCTATGCAAGTGCACGGGCAGCAGGGGCATCTCACTTGCTGATGCTACCCTGCTGCATCTTACAGTCCGCTCCTATGTGGAGCGTATGAGGTAACTCTGATCTCTCACACTCTCCTTCCCCTTTGCTGGGACGGTGAGGCTCGGTGGGTAAAAAGTGCTTTCAACCAAGTCTAAGAACCTGAACAGGACCCTGGGACCCACATAGTGGGATAAGAGAACCAACTCCCCAGATCTGACCTCTGGCCTTCCCATGTGCACTGTGGCACACGCACACACAAAGTAAATAAATGCAAAAGAAAAAAATTTCAAAACAAGGTCTCGCTATGTAGCCCCAGCGGGCCTGGAGCTCTCTATGTAGGCCAAGATGGCCTCAGAATCACAGAGATTCACCTACATCTGCCTTCCAAGTGCTAGGACTAAAGGTGTGCATCATCATGTCTACCTGTGAATATATATTCATATATATTTAATCACTTGCCTGATTTCAAATCTGGATGTCTGAGCAGGCTAGCACTGCCCACATGTCACCACAAGGTGGCACTACAGAAAAGGATGCCTGCATTGCCTGCCCTTGTCCCATCTCTTCCCGTTCCCTCGCCCAGCCCACCCCACACACACCGTGCACAGAGGAGGCCAGGCCAGGGGTTGGGAGAGGATCTCCGCAGGGCTGGGAGACCTGGACCTGCGTCTCTGTGATCATTCTGTGACCAATGATCTGTGCATCTGGAAAAGCTAACACCCGAACACCCGTCCACTTTGCCCTCTGTTGGGAGGGCGGGGGGGGGGGGGGGGGGGGGGCGGCTGGGTTCCCTTGAGGGAACTCACCTCCTGAGGACCCCCTGATTTTACAACTCAAACTCAGCCTGACGCATTTGCTCCCCATGAATGCCATTAATAATCAGCTTGCTTTGAAACTGCAGTGTGAGAGAGTTTTCAGAGACCCATGATTTTTCTTTCTAATTTTCTATGCTTTTGCATTTGATGTCAGCCAAGTGCAAAATCATCTGTGGAGCGAGGTGGGAACCACAGGGGAGAATTGGTAACAGACACCCTGGTGTTCCCGGTGCATCTGCAGGCATGCACGTCTCTGCAGTCACGGCAGGCGGCTCGGGTGCTGGGTGCTGCAGCGAGGATGTGATGGCCAGGGATCGACACAGTAGCACTGATGGGCAGGACCACACAGGCAGCCTTCTACCCAGTCTCTCTCTCTGCAGAAAGGACCAGTTAGCGAGCCCAGCTTGTCTCCTTCATAGATCCTGAGGGAATCTGGCTCTCTGCACCTTGTCAGACTTATGGTCCCTGCCACGTGCTCCCTGGTGCCTTCCTTGTCAGCTCCTCAGGCTCTGATGGCACAGAGCAAGCTGGGGAGGGGGTGAGGGGGAGACACAAAAGAATCCAAGCAGGCATCAGATATCCCCAAGCTCAGCTGGCTGAGTTTTCCCCCACAGATAGGAAACACCACACCCACCGTTCAACACTCTGTGTAGCCAGTGTACCGGCATCTGATCGCCCTCTGCTGACAGAGTGACAAACTGGCTCTGCCATGCGGGCTACGATAGCCGCCTCGCTGCAGGCTGTCTTCCTCCACTGGGAAACATCAGGAAACTAGGTCACCGAGCTCCTGGCTTGGAGCTGTCTTTCCAGATCACCCTGTCTTTGTTCAGTAGGTGCCGAATAGGTTCCCTTGGTCGCCTTTGCCCAAGTCCCACACCAGTGGAGGCAGAAGTGAGGAAACCCAACCAGGTTGACCAGGCATTTTGACAAGGCCCACCCCCCATCATGACAGGCCAGAGCCAGACAAGAGCTTAGTTCTCACAGGGGTGTTCCCCAGGGTTGTGCCCCTGCAGGGTGGTAAGTGACCAGTGATGGATCACAGTGTTCTGGGGTGAAGAGCAGATGTGGGGAGAGTCAAAAACAAGCAAACAAAAACCCACAACAAAACAGCAAAACCTGTACCCAGAGCAGTGTCCAGCACTTCAGGAAGGTTTCAACAAATCTTCTGCCAGCAATGTGTCATAAAAGATAGCCTCCAAAGCTGGGCAGTGGTGGCTCATGCCTTTAATCCTAGTACTCGAGAGGCAGAGGCAGGCGGATCTCTGTGAGTTCGAGGCCAGCCTGGTCTACAAAGCAAGTCCAGGACAGCTAAGGCTACACAGAGAAACCCTGTCTTGAAAAACAAAACAAAACAAAACAAAAAAAATAGCCTCCAGTCCAAAACAGCCAGAATGGCGTGGTGGCACACGACTATAATCCCAGCACTCGGGAGGCAGAGGCAAGCGGATCTCTCTGAGTTCAAGGCCAGCCTGGTCTATAAATTGAGTCCAGGACAGCCAAAGCTACACAGAGAAACCCTGTCTCGATTTGTAATACCTCTGTTGCAGAAGCAGAGGCAGGTGGATTCTTAGGACTTGCTAGCCAGCCAACCTTGCCAAACTGGTGAGTTCCAGACTAAACAGAGATCCTATCTCAATAATAACAAAAATGTGGACAGAGCCTGAAGAATGTCAAGTTGTCCTTTGGCTTCCATACACACACACACACACACACACACACACACACACACACACACACATACACACACACACACGGGGTGGGGGGAGTGGGGGGGCAAACCTGCCAGCCTAACACACTAACACGGATCTGTATCCAAGGAAAACATCCTTGCAGATGCAACAAATAAAGACAAACCAATTAACCAGCAAAAGGCTGAGAGAAATTATCATCATCAGCTTGTGCTGAGAGAGCACTGACACCATCCAGGCAGCAGGAAAATGGTGCCGGATGGGTCAACACAAAAGAATAGAGAGTCATATTTGGAAAATATTGAGTAATACTAAAGGCTGCCTTGGGAGTTTTTGTTTTTGAGCCGGAGTCCTCACTATATATCTCTGACTAACCTGGAACTCGCTGTGTAAATGGCTTTGAACTTATAGACACTACTGGCCTCTGCCTCCCAAGTGCTGGGATTAAAGGCGTGGGCCACCATGGCAGCCTGCCTGTATGAGTTCTAAAATTTTGAAAGAGAAGACAGGAGACACCAAGGTTAGGAGACACAACTCACAGCCCAGGCGTGTTCCCAGCCGCCTTTAGCTCTGTAGGAAAAATCATTCCCACAGAGCATCTGAGAGGACGCCAAGGGGACGGGACGCCTAGAGGGACACATGATTCATACTGTCCTTGTCCTAGCAAGCAGGCTGTCTGTCACTACAACTGTCTCACCTCCCCCCCCAATCACAGCAGCCTCTGAGAGGCAGGTGCTATGACTTGGCCTTAGTCTGTTTTTTTCAAAGAGTAAGAGAGACCTATGGGTCCAGGCAGCACGGATCTGGGCTCCAGCCTCTTGCTAAAGTCTGTCATCCTGTGCCTGATGCCAGGCTCGTTGGCATAGACCCTCTGGCCTTGGTACTGAGCCACGGCTGGCCTTTCCTTGTTCTCTTCCTGAGAGGCCCCTCTAAACCACCCTGAGAGCTCATTAGTGCAGGGCTGCTATGTCCCCAAGGAGGTGGGGCAGGAGGGCCCCATTTTTACCCTCCTCTTATTGCACCACCCTGTGCAGCCCAGCACTAGCTGTCCTGCAGGCTGTGTCCCTGCTACTCCTGGAGGCTCAGGACAATGACTGCCCTCTCACTGCCTAAAAACCTAGCCTGTAGTCAGACCCCAGCACTCAGGAGGCACAGGCAGGCGGATCTCTGTGAGTTCAAGGCCAGCCTGATATACAAATCGAGTTCCAGGACAGCAATGGCTGTTACACTGAGAAATCCTGTCTCAACAAAACAAAACAAAGTAAACAACTAACAAAAATAAATAAAAACAAAAACAAGACCCTCACTTGAAATTAACTGGACACAGCAACAGCAACACAAGATCAGGGGTTTGCTGCCCCCTGGAGGCCAGAAGGGGAACTGCCCAAATCTGAACCACCAACTTCCTCTACAAGCTTCCAGAAGGATCATATGCTGTCCTTCTGCCTGGAAAGCAGACTGTCCTGAGACAGCAGACAGAGGCCTGGGCAGAGCTCACTGTGATCTCAGAGATCTACAGCCCCTCCTAGAGAGAGCCACCACTCATACCTTCTAGGGTTCTCAACAGGGGACTAAGGCCCAGGTGACCTTCAGAGGGTATTCTTTTCTCTAGCTTGGGACCTTGGAATGGAAAGGTGAAACATTCAGAAAGGAAAGCTTGCTTGGAGCAGGGCCATATGGTGTGGCCAGCACTGGGAAAGAGACTACCACACAGGAACTGCCATCCTGCCCACAATCTGGTAAGAGCCTTTCTCCAAGGCACACCAGGGACCAATTGTGTGGGATGTGGCCGCCTCACTGCAGCAGGCTTCAGCAGGATGCCTTCATCATTTGAGAGACAAAAGGAAAAAAAAACTACAAGGGAACAGCTGGAAGAGTCCTGGCCGCCTGCTGTAGAGTCAGCCTTGAACTTAGGGCTGAAAACTTCCTGCGTTGCCATCTCTCACAACTCTGGGGGTCAGGAGTCAACGAAAGGCTCAGGGGACAGTCTGGCTGCTGCTGAGCATTAAGGCTGGGCTCAACTTACAGTCACAATCAGATGAACATTGGGCTGGGAAGAGCCCTGGAGAGCCTCCCTCCAAGAGGAGCTGTGAGCCAGCCCACCCTCCGTGGCCTCCTCAACAAGACAAGACTCTACTGAAGGGTCCAGGAGGGAAGAGTGCAAAGGCAGAAGCCACCTGTCTTGTTTACTTTTCTATTACTGTGATAAAAACACAACAACCAAGGAAACGTCTAGAAGAAAAGGTCTATTTGGCTTGTGCTTCCAGAGGGATAAGAGTCCATGGTGGTAGCCAGACATGGTGGCGCATGCCTTTAATCCCAGCACTCGGGAGGCAGAGGCAGGCGGATCGCTGTGAGTTTGAGGCCAGCCTGGTCTACAAAGTGAGTCCAGGACACCTAAGGCTATATACAGAGAGACCCTGTCTCTCAAAAAAGAGTCCATGGTGGTGGAACAGAGGTGTTGGTGGCTGACACAGCATCTGAGGGCTCACATCGCAAACCTCAGACAGGAAGCAGACAGGCTGCACTGGAAACGACCTTGTCTTTTGCAACCTCAAAGCCTGACTCCAATGATACCCTTCCCCTGCAAGGCCATACCCCCTAAACATCCCTATACGTGCTACCAACTGGAGAACAAGTATTCACATGCCCTAGACTTATGGGGGGGGGCTCTCACTAAACTGCCACCTCACCTCACCCAGAAGTGACGGCTAGTCCTTTGCTGTGTGGGGCAAGGTGGTCACAAGCCAAATCAGGCACAGGGATGACCAGGATGCCAGCACTGGATGAGAAGAAGCAGAGAGGCAGCTCACAGGCACAACAGAAGCTAAGGAACTCAGGGAGGAAGGAGGACTGAACTGTGCAAAAGGAAACACCCAGAGTCCTGGGGTTTCAAAAGCCCCAGAGGCCGGTGAGCAGAGAAGGCTGGCGAATGGGCCACAGCAATTGGCAAGTTGAAGACACACGTGGAAGGGAATACACAACTGCTTCCAAGGTCCATAAACCGGGACCTGGGAATGTCAGGGTGAGAAGAGCCAACCTGGGCCCGTCACGCTCAAAGCAAAAAGACCCAGAGGCACACTCGTGTCAAGGGCTAGAAACCACACCCCATCACCCATTGCTGGATACAGAATGAGCGATGGGGAGCCCAGCTGCCTTTCTACTGAGAGACACCTCTGCCCAGTAAAGCCCAGAGACAAATGGATAACCAGCCCCCCACTCACCAAAGTGCAGGTGAGCAGTAAGTACCTGGAGCACCTGGCCTCGTCTCCCCTGACAGAGTAGAAGTTGGGGATGACTCCACTCTGTACCTCTAAACCTGTTCTCAGTGAGAGCTGCATGTGCTCGTGAGCAGCTGCTGCCAGGCACACCCACCTCCTTTGGGGTGTCCTCTCTCTGAGGACGTAAGTACAGCCTGGGAGTGATGGTGAATAGGTGTGCCTTAATGACGATACATGACGGAGGCCCGGGATTCCTGTGTCCACATCCTCTGCAGCTAACCAGATCCCTCCCTGGAAGTACGCAAACAAGTGCTACCTGGAAAATGGTCCTCACAAAAATACAGCCTTCAGCACACAACAAAAACTCCAGGCGTGTGTGACACAGCGCAAACTATAGCGGCAGAAACAGCAGGCCAGAGATCTGCAGACTCGCTGGGGCCTGACTGTGCTCAGCATCTGAGGGAGAGAGAAGACAAGATTAAGGCCTTCAGCAAAGACCTACAAAACCAAATGAAAGGTTCTAGCACTGAATACAAATTACAAGTTTACTAACACCTTCAAGGGCAAATTCACCTGAGGAGAGAGTCAGGAAACTACAGATAGACAAGAAGAAAGTACTGAGAGTGAATTACAGATAAGAAAAGGGGGAGCAAGGGGGGGCGGGGGGGCGGGCACGGGGGGCAAACATGGGCTCGAGAAAGATGAAGGCACATGTAGCCAGACCCCAGAGGAAATGAGAGAACATGGAGTTAAAGAAACACTTGAGAAGCCAGGCATGGTGGCGCACGCCTTTAATCTCAGCACTCGGGAGGCAGAGGCAGGCGGATCGCTGTGAGTTTGAGGACAGCCTGGTCTACAAAGTGAGTCCAAGACAGCCAAGGCTACACAGAGAAACCCTGTCTTGAAAAACAAACAAAAGAAAGAAAGAAAGAAAGAAAAAAAAAAAACATTTGAGAGCCTGAGATAGTGATGGTGGAGGAGGAGGTGACAGTGGTGGTGCATGTCTTTAGTCCCAGTACTCTGGAGGCTGAGGCAGGTAGATATCTGTGAATTTAAGGGGCCAGCCTGGACTACAGAGTGAGTTCTAGGACAGCCAGGGCTACACAGAGGAAACCCTGCCTTGGAAAACAGAGAGAGAGAGAGAGAGAGAGAGAGAGAGAGAGAGAGAGAGAGAGAAGAAAAAAAGGGTTAACAGCTAGGGGCTGGAGAGATGGCTCAGCAGGCAGCTCACAGTCTGTAACTCCAGTTCCAGAGGATCTGATATCATCTTCCAACCTTCAAGGACACCGTATGCACATGCTACACTTATATACATGCAAGCAAAACACTAACACACATAAAATAAAAATAAAAATAAATAGTTAACCATAAGATTTTCCAGAACTAATTCAAGTCAAAGGCCACAAGCTTAAAAGGGACAGGCAGGAGGAAGGAAGGAAGGAAGGAACGAAGGAAGGAAGGAGGAAGCCTTTCCAGTCCTACATATGAAGGGTCTGGAAACCATCACTCACAAACTAACCAATAGGAAACTAGGCAAAGTGAGACTCAGCTCTCCTAGATGCATCAGACTGCCATGGTCACTACCTGATGACTGTGCTCCCCCAAAGACAAATTCCAGGACCCATTTTACCTACTGGAGAAGAGAGCCAAGGTCAAGGCAGGAGAAACTGCCTTTAACTGGCAAACTGCTGCAGACTCTGCAGGGGATAGGCTAAAAACCTCATAAGGCTCCAAACATAGACCACACTTTGAAAAGCCTGAAATTTCACAATATACACAGGAAAAATAATATCCCTTTGTGCTCACACCACAGCAAGCAAGAGAAGAAAAAATTCAGCAAAGATGTGTTAAATATATACAGACAGAGCAACGCAATAAGGAAATTTGGCTAAATTAACATGCAGAACACTGCACTCTACAAATACAGTATCTTATGAAAATATAAATAGGATCTCTGTAACTGACTAGACCCAGACAGAACATAGAGAGGTTATAGCTGCACATTACTAGGTACAGCATATTACTATTCTATAATGAATATGAAACAATGATACAGATGTACAAAATATTCCCAAAACTGGTCCCATGGAATAGAGGTCAGAGACACATCGATGGAGCACGGGAGGGGGGGGAGGTGGAGGGGTTGGGGGTGGGGGCACGAGGGGTTAGGGAAATCTTTCTTCTGAAGATGGGCAGTACCATTATGAATCACACAGCCATGGAATCTAGTTAACAGCATGAAGCCTAGCTAATAGCCCATCAGCAAAAGCAATTGTCTCCCACTAACACAAGACATAGAGTAACTGTAGGGTGGGGATGGCACAGAGTAACAGTCTAATTCCTTATCAGTTTTTCTGCACACTGAAACTGCCCTGAAAAGAATACAATGTATTAAGTTTTTCTGTTGACTATATATATGCTGGGCCTAAAGCACATCCTGCTGGAAAAAGCCGGAAAAAGTCATGCAATGTTTTTGGTTTGTTTTTTGTTTTTTGAGACAGGGTTTCTCTCTATATCCCTGGCTGTCCTGGAACTTGCCCTGTAGACCAGGCTGGCCTTGAACTCACAGAGATCTGCCTGTCTCTGCCTCCTGAGTGTTGAGATTAAGGATGTGTGCCATCACATCCCGCGTCAAGCAATCGTGTTAATGTCTTAGAATAGACTCTCAGACTGACCTCCATGCCTACAACAGAGCAGCTTTGTGTGGTGGAGTGAGCGGTGCTAGTTTGTCTTATTATCTATTGGGTTGTATGTGTTTAACTTCAATTATGTAATATAACTTCATTATCTCTCTCTCAGAATCTAATAAATAAATACATTAAAAAAACATGAACTAAGTTAGACATGGCAGGACATCCCATAACCCATCACTCAGGAGGCTGAGGCGGTGATACCAGGGGCTCCTCAGCTGTTCTAGATACCAGAGTGGGACCCTGTCTCAGAAAGAGGGCAACAGGTGAAGTTAGGAATTGGGTGGGATATTTTGATTGGATGTGAGTGGCTGTTCTCCAACAGACACACATTCTTTATGGTTTAAACACAAGGCATATTTTCCAAGATTAACCACACACTAGAGGAAAGGAAGTCTCAGTTTCATCCAATAAAATTTCCATTTTGAGAGCCACGTCCACTGACCACAAGGAGATTAAATTAGAAGTGAGTAAGAAAGGAAACCCCTACATGTACTCATGTGTCTGCGTGTTTATCCACGATTTGCTTACACGCTTCCGGACTGCTTTGCAGTGCTGAGATCTGCTAAGTCTGTGCTGGGGAAGTGCAGAGACTGGTGACAAACCTAGAAGTGATGGCGGGCTTGGACGAGAGCAGGGGCTGTGGGTGTGTGTTCAGAGGTCTGTATTTATCCTTGTCCTCAGTCCTCTGCAAGAAAGGGTCTGTGCCTCCTCCCTCACAGCCTTGGGGAGCCAGTCTAGACCACACCCCTCAACTAAGCAGTGCAGAAGCAGCAGTGAGGGCCTGGGCTGGGAGGGATGAGACTGTCAACAGCGGATGGAGGAATCTGGTAGGATGAGGTAGAGGATTGCCGGAGCTTGGTTAGGGTGATGGCTGTGTGTCACACAATACACCTGCTGAGTGTCTACGAACTGGGTGTTCTAGATGAGTGAGTTGTACACTGTACACATTATGCCTGATATGCTATTGTTTAAAACATGGCTTTAAGCCAGGCATGGCGGCTCATGCCTTTAATCCCAGCACATGGGGAGGCAAAGGCAGGTGGATCCCTGTGAGTTCACGAATCCAGGACAGTCAAGGCTACACAGAGAAACCCTGTCTCAAAAAAAAAAAAAAAAACCAAACCAAACAAAACAAAAACATAGCTTTAATTTTATGTAATACATTTGTGTGTGTGATATGTGTGAGCATGACATGTGTGCATATGTGTGTATGTATGTGTGTGCGCACACGTGTAATAGCACATGTATGGAGGTCAAATGACAAACTTCAGGAGTCCGTTCTCTCTCCTGTGGCCTCTAGGGACTGAACACTGGTTATCAGGCTTACTAAGAAATCTTGCCAAACCTAAAAAAACAAATAAACCATACACAAGACATGTCCTCCATCACCTTGGGAACGGCTAGCACACGCTCCTGTGCAGAAACAGGAAGTGGAAGGAAAGGGATGCGGTCCAGTCCATTTCCTGTAGCTTCTGCATCGATGGGAGGACGTCCTCTGTGGAGCGTCTAACAAGGACCTGGGAAACCAGGGTATAAGGGACGGACTTGTTCCATGGTCCCTGTGTTTGAATAAAAATGGCCCCACAAACTGGGAGCAGTGGCACACGCCTTTAATCCCAGCACTCGGGAGGCAGAGGCAGGCAGATCACTGTGAGTTCGAGGCCAGCCTGGTCTACAAAATGAGCCCAGGGCAGCCAAGGCTACATAAAGAAACCCTGCCATGAAAATTAAAAAAAAAAAACATGGCCCCAACAGACTGGTAATTTGAATGTTTAGTCATCGGGGAGTAGTACTCTTGAGAAAGATTAGGAGGTGAGGTTTCCTTGGAGCAGGTGTGGCCTTGTTGGAGGAAGTGTGTAACTGAGGGTGCGCTTTGAGGTTTCAAAAGTCCAAACCAGGCCTAGTGTTTTCTTCCCGTTGCTTGTGGATACAGATGTAGAACTCTCAGCTCCTTCTCTAGCACCGTGTCTGCCTGCGTGCCGCCATGCTTCCTGCCTTGAGGATAGTGGAATAAACTTCTGAAACTGTAAGCAAGCTCCAATTAAATGCCTTTTTTTTTTTTTTTTTAATAAGAGCTGCGGTGGTCATGGTGTCTCTTCACAGCAATAGAATAGTGACTAAGACTGTGTTCCCTTCCCCCTACCCTCAGGGGAAGGGAAAAAACCAAGCCCAGGAAGACTTTGAGGGCGTGGACTAATGACATCCAGAAACACCTGGGAAATCCTCCCTTATGTGAGATGGCTGAAATACCCCAGAGGAGGCCACAGCCCATCACCTGACAGCAAACAAACAGAGAGGGTACAGACAGAGTGTCATCCAAAAATCTCAGGCCCATTTTAGCCCCCAAAGAACAGCTAGAGTCAGAATGGGGCCTAAGACCATGTGTGCTATGGAGAGGACCCACATTTTACAGACGTGGCAAGGTAGCACCTTATTTGGTGCAGAGCCCCACGCCCTCCCTCCCTTGGTAGGTGAGAGGCAGTCTCAGCTGTGGTCTTACTCAGCCCCAGAACGCCTACACAGCACCCAGCTCCCGCCAAGGAAGAGAAGTTACTTGTGCAATCTCCCTACCATCCAGCAGGTGGCAGCGTGGCACTGCAAAACACTGCCTCTCCTTGTACCTAGCCTATTACAAATTGGTTTGGGTTTGTTTTGTTTTGTTGTTTTTGACAGGGCCTCAGCATGTATCTCTGGCTGTCGTGGAACTCACTATGGAGACCAGGCTGGCCTTGAACTCAGAGATCCGCCTGCCTCTTTCCAAGGGCTGGGATTAAAGGCATGTGCCTTTATGTGCTCAAACAGGTGGCTGGCTACCACCCCTGTCCCCTGATTTTTCTCCCCACTGTAGCCCGTTAGGTCTGCTGATGGTGCTGTCGAATGTTCTCGGCTCATTGGATGTCTCCGTTTCTTCTCTGTTAGTTCATGGTACAGTCCATCGTGGCAGGAGCTTGAAGCGGATGGTCACAGCATATCCACAGTCAGGATGAGAGAGCAAGCCATGCATGCTCGTACCACTCTCTTTGTTTTATACAGCCCAGGGTCCCACCCCGGGGAGTGGCCCCATCCACAGTGGACCTGTCTTCCCACCTCTACTGTCCACAATCAAGATAACCCCCACAGAGATCCCCAAAGTTCCACCTCCCCGGTGGTTACAGATTCTGTCAAGCCGACAATCAACATTAGTCATCTAACTGGATGACAGGTCTGCTCTCCCGGCCGGGCAGTTTAGAAAGCTCAAAGCCCATCTCATCATAGACTGGGTCATAGCTGCAATGCAGTGTCAGTGGCAGTCATGGTTAAAGCCTTACTCCAGGCAAAGCTAGAAGGCCCACCCCATCATGGCCGCCGCGTAGAGCCTGGTGCACCCTGCTAACCCACCCATAGCATTGCCATGTTCTCACAATGTCCACCCAATGTTCCCCAAGAGCCTCGCAGAGGCCACCCTCTATCCACAGGCGGAGACGTGGACCCGTCCAAACATTGCACCCTCCCCAGCCTCCCACACTGCTTGGGAAGCTCTACTGGACTGCAGCAGACACAGGTAAGGGTAGCTCTCCTTCTTCCAAGCTCTATGGCTAAGGGCGCGGGGGCTAAGGCCATAGGGCAGTCTTAAGCAAACTCCCCAGAACAGTTTGAGGGACTGGTGCTGCTGGTGCCTGCCCCTCCGTCTCTGGATCCCAACAGCCCCTGCTACTCCTCCTGTAGGGCTTGTCCTTTCTGATCACTGGAGCGCTACACAGCCTCACAACTCCCAGCCACACCTGCCATCAGGCCAGGGACAGGCCTCACAGAGACACTCATCCTATGTTGTGGCTATGTCCACAACATAGGCAGCCACATGGTGAACCAGTTCTAGGCAGCCAAGAAGCTGTTGTCTGGCCTCTTTCTTTCCCAGGCCCGGAGCGAAGCCCGCTGTTCCTTAGGCATAAATCTGTGTGTTTGCATCTGTGTTCTTGTGTACTAGCAATGGCATAAAGCCCTAGAACCTTCCAGAAAACACACAGCCCTCACCATTCATGTCACAAATGTGCATCAGGCATCTATGCAGTCTTGGAGAGTGCTCGACAATTGAATCATTTCTTTTCCATGTGAAACTCAGAGAACAGAGAGGCTAACTGTCTCTGCCAAGGTCACACAGCTTGGCCACCTGAGTGATTCTGTTTTGTGTTGGAAGGCAGGGTGACCCCATCTCTCACCAGAGTAAGGAGAATATACCTCTTGCTGAAAACACAGAACCCTAGCAAGTTCACACCTTGAGCAGCTCTGGGCAAAGCAGTAGTCCCCTCAGTAACCTTTGCATTTGGGGCTTTAGTTGACAAAGACAGAGGGCCAGCCAGCACCCAGCAGTTCCAGAGGCTCCACCTTGTGTCCTGTAGGTAGAAAGGAAGCCTTCAGCACTAACCTACCTCCGTTGGTACCAGAAACTCAACTTGCTCTGCTCCTCCCTCTGACAAGGCGGAGGAAAGATGAGTCAGCGCCCAGCTCCAGCGTAGCCCCAGCTCCTGAGCGGGGTGACATTCTGGATCAGTTGGGGCACACGAAGCACCCACATCTAGACTACCTATTGTGTGTGGAGGGATCTGGGCTACGACTGAGGCCTGGAAGGTGAAGACAACCCGGTCTTTCACTTACAAGAAAGCGCCTGGACGCTTCTCCAGCGACTTCTACTCCGCCCTCAAAACTCCGGTGCCTTTCCCCAGCCACAGCCGAGACAATCCACCATACTCTTCCGGCAGAACAAGACTGCGAATCCTCCACCTGAGGGAAACCGAGAGGCTGGCTGTCCTAGGGTTTCATCCCAAACGCCAGTCCCCGCCTCAAACTACAACTTAAGGAAAACGCAAGAGTCACATCAGAATACACCTGTGGGGGACCTTGGTGGGGAGCCTGCAACCCGCAAGGCCGGGCCTCTGATCACCCAGAACAGACGACAAGTCCGGAGACTCAGAGGAGAGAGAACCCGGCTGGGAGCTAGACTGAAGCCGGTGCCCCCAGGACCAGAGCTTCTGGGGTGGTGACCTCCTAGGAAACAAGAGTTGGCAGCTGAGAAACCACGAAGCAGGCAAACCGGCTCTCGAGTCCCGCGGAGGCTCCCATTTTCCGGCTTGTAGGTCCGCGTAGTCGGTGGAGCGGGGCTAGGAAGATGCGGGCAGCAGGTCCCCTCTGATTGGACGACACGAAGTCCCAGCGGGCGCCTCAGCAGCTTAAAAACGAAGCCAGTCCGAGTAGGAGCTAGAGCGGCCCCGGCCGGCCATGAATCTTGGTAAGGAGGAGCAGGAGGGGTGGCCGGCCGGAAAGACCACACGGAGGCCAGGGAACGGACAGACAGACGAACGCACTCGCAGGGCAGGAGGTCGCATTACGGTAGCAAGCTTCAGAGGGCCATGGCCGAGCTCAAGTCGCTGTCTGGGGACGCGTACTTGGCGCTGAGCCACGGCTACACCGCGAGCGGCCACGCCTACGCTGCGGCTCGCGGACCAGAGGCTACACGCGGCTTTGGTGCATCGGGTCCGGGTGGCGACCTCCCCGCGGCGCCGGCATCCCGAGTCCCCGCCACGACGGTTGAGAGCAGCGGCGAGCAGAGTGGCGACGAGGACGACGCCTTCGAGAGGCGGCGGCGACGGCGAGGGCCCGGGGTCGCGGTGGACACACGGCGGCGGCCCCGAGAGCAGCGCTCGCTGAGGCTCAGCATCAATGCGCGCGAACGGCGGCGCATGCACGACCTGAACGACGCGCTGGACGGACTACGTGCAGTTATCCCCTACGCGCACAGCCCGTCGGTCCGCAAGCTCTCCAAGATCGCCACGCTACTGCTGGCCAAGAACTACATCCTCATGCAGGCTCAGGCCCTGGAGGAGATGCGGCGCTTGGTGGCCTACCTCAACCAAGGCCAGGGACTCGGTGCACCTGTGGCCGCCGCGCCTCTGACGCCCTTCGGCCAGGCAGCGGTTTACCCGTTCTCAGCCGGCGCCACGCTCGGGCCCTGCCCAGACAAATGTGCCACCTTCTCTGGATCGCCCTCGGCGCTTTGCAAACACTGTGGTGAGAAGCCTTGACGGCACCGAGCACCCCCGCAGCCGCGTTTCTATTTAGACTGTCCCCTGTCCCTGCTGGCGGGATCCTATAAAGAGAAAGCAGCCGGACCCCGAACCCCGTTTGTACAACTGTTGGGTGCAGAACGCGAACTCCGTCCTGGCAGAGCTGGGCTTGGCGGTGGACTCCAGACCCCACCGTATTCACAGAGCTCTCTCAGCGTTCCCTGGACGTTGCCAGCGCTCTTAGAGATGAGAATGACGGGTTATTAGCTGCGCGCCAGAAGAAGGCCACGGGAGGGAACAGGTACTGGCCGGTCCCACTTCTGACAGATGACTCTGCCCAAGACTCAGGAGCGCAGGCACAGAGCATCACCTGACCATGTCCTAGCATTGGGGAACGTCTTCTGCCCCAGTCCCTTCTAGGCCAACTTGCAAGGCCTTGCTCCAACTAGATGTGTTCCACAGGACGGGTGTGGCCCTTCACAGCAGGCCTCTGAGGGCTCCAAGACTCCAAACTCAGCCTTGCCGCCGAGAGAGATTCTGCCGAGGTCCTTCGTAAAGGACGTGAAGGCAGACGCAGGGAGAACCCAGGAGATGAGGTTTGCATTATTTCCTAAGTCTGAGCTTGTTCTGTTAACGTTCTTACCCAGAACGTTCTTGCCCAGAAGCTCCTGAAACCCAAGGTGGCCTCTAAAGTCTGTGGAGCTATCCCTAAATATGCCAGGACCGCCAGCGCCTGCTTGTCCCAAGGGGACTGGGGAGCCCTCACAACCTGCTCAGGGCCACTTGACCCCGCGGGGTCAGCGGAAAACTCTCAATCTAGCTCCAGAGCCAATCAAGCACTCTGGGCCAGTTCGCCAGTTCGGGAACTTCTGAAGAAAGCCGGGCTACCGGTGAGTACCGGGCGCTGGACTGAATGGAAACTGGTTGCTCACAAAATCGGACCGCAATCCAGAATCCTGCCACTGTCCCCAGTCTGAGCCTTAGCCCGGGAGCCCCAGATGTCCGTTGGTTTCGCTCGGTGGCCCTCAGCAACTTCCACCTCCATTTATCCAATTTTCTTGGCCTTCACTGATGCAAAGCAAATCCGGAGAGGGCCGTTTTGCTCTGTAAAGCGCCTGCCTACAGCGCTTAACTTTAATTAATGCATTTGAAAAGGCCCTTTTGTATTTGCAAAATGACGTGTGTGGTTAAGTCTTATTCATAAAGACGTATGCTTAATACTGGTTTCTGCTCATTTCCATTTTTAAAAATTTCTTGTCTTTCCCCCTCCCCTAAACGAATTCGCGTCACACATTTCAAAACAGACTGTTTTTCAAGTCTCCTGAAGATAAACAGGGAAAACTTGAAATTCAAGTGTTGTTAGCTCTGGGGTCATTATCCATCATTATTTGAAAAAGTCCCGTATTTATGTTTAGACCAGGGGTGGTGGGCAGAATAAAGCATCTGACTTTAGCTTATTTTACAAAAGTAATATGATTACATTTTAATATCAAATTGAGTGTACATCTATGACTTGATTACAATTTCAATATCCAGGCAGTGATACCGATTTGGGATCCTTCTTTTAGGGCCTCAGGAACTTTCTGAGATTTTAAAGTGGACCCATACACCACTAGCAGATACATGAATTCATATGAGAAAGGTGAAGGAGTAGGTTGGGAATGGTGAATCCCAACTTGCAAAAGATTGAGCCAGGAGGAGGTCAGACTGAATGACAGGGTGAGACCCTCTCAGAAAAAAAAAAAAAAAAAAAAAAAAAAAAAAAAAGATTAACCTTGAAAAAGAAAGGGGGAAGAAAAAATCTCTTCTGCTAGAATGAAAGCAGTTTTTAAAGAGCTGGGTGTGGTGATGGTTCATGCCCATAACCTCAACATGGGAGGTGGAAATGGGAGAGTTGTCTGAATTAATAAGACCTTGTCTAAACAAAACAATATTAACAACCCCTCCTCCAAAAACAAAACAACTTTTAACCATTGTACTAATAAAAATGTCTCCAATTAGCAAAGCTTAAATGAAAGTTTAAATTAAATCAGAACATTTTGAAACTGCATGCTGTTCTCCAAAATGTCAGCAAAAACCTTCACTGGGACGAATGACTAGGTTGGGTTTTTTTTTTTTTTTTTCAAAGTGAAACTCCATAATTCTCTCAATTGTGGCCATTAGTAAAGCGCCCTGGGCTTGTACCACAAGCTCCCCATCCCGAGGCCGCCCTCCGCAGCCAGGAGGGGTGCCTGCTGTAAGCATGGCTCTGTAAAGCAGCTCCTGGAGGCTCTGGTTGGGTTTTCTCTGGGTGTAAAGAGTCAAGTTCCTATGGGTGAGAACCACTGTGAGTCATTAGGAAAGAGCTTCATGCACATCTAGGATTTTGGAAGCTCATTGGTTTTGGGGTGTGTGTGTGTGTGTGTGTGTGTGTGTGTGTGTGTGTGTGTGTGTGAAGTACAGGTGGGTTTTTTGTTTTTGTTTTTTGTTTTTTTGGGGGGTTGAGGGGGGTTATTTGGTTGTTTTGGTTTGTTGGTTGGTTGGGTTTGTTTTGTTTTTTTAGGAAAATACATGGAGCAGTGTGACAAGGTGCAAGGAAGTGTCCCCAGAATTGCTTCTTCCCTCCGCAGGGAGTGTGGGCTGTGTGGGAACCTTACATTTTTCTAGTGGGCTGCGTAAAGAGACTGAACAGAAGTGGGTGAGATCATTTTATGAGCAATTTGTGTGTCTCTGTGGGTAATTGTGACAATCTTCAAGTAGCCATCTTGCCTACAGAGCTCCCCTCTGTCCCGACCTACCATGTTTCCAGTGCCCCGTGCTCTTGTGTGGCTTGTGGCCGCAGTGGCCTGGGCACAGCTCCAGGCTGTGAGTACTGAGCACTGAAAGGCCTGTCTCTTCTCTCCTTTGTCTAACAGTTACCAGGAAATGCCACCAACTTGGGGAATAGATTCTAGAGCTGTGCAAATACACAGTTCTCTATCTCTTTTTCTCTTTCAACACCGACTCATCGAGACTCTAAGATGCTAGGGCTGGACCAGTGAGGAGCAAAGCCACTGCCAGCTGTCTGTCAAGGGAGGGTACAGACAATGTCCATCAGTGCGTCTCTAGCCCCTCATCCATCCTCCTGCTTCACACTGACTGACCACACCCAAGCCAGGGGAGCCCACCATCAAACAAGTCAGAAGCTGGTGACAACCCTAGGTCCCTCCCACCTGGGAGAGTGAGCTTGAGTCAGCGACACCTTCCTCTGCAGACCATATAAGTAAAGTCGTCGGCCCTTGCTGGTTGCTAGCTGAGCAATTCAAAGACACTGAGTTGGCGTACGCCGAGAAGGTCCTGGTGAAGTGCAGCTTACGGGAGCTTAACTGGTCTAAGCCCTGTGACTCTGTGAAAGCCAAGCTGCCCAGCCAGGTCCCGCAGTGTCTTCATTCACTGTCATGTCCATTCCTGGATGCCTGCTGTTGCATGGCTGCCTGCCCAGGGCATCCAGCTTGCCACATAGGTCAGGAGACTTAAAGTGACCTGATTTACATGTCAGGAAACAAGTCAGATCCCCTCCTTCCTTAAAAACACACAGATGAGTCTCTCCTAGGCTTCTTGGCTCCTTTAACTGAAGCACTGCAGGCACTTTGACACATTGCCAAACTATTCTCCCATCCACATCCGGGCCTTATGACCCACAAAACCCAAGACTCTGTGTATTCAAAGGCCTTTGTTTTGCCCAAGTTGAGAAATAGACTAGCTTGAAATGCATGCACGCGCACACACACACACCACAGAGTCAGGCTGTGGGGGCATCCAACTTCTCCAAGTGTGACTGAAAGCCCAGCTCCAGCCTCAGCAAAGTGGAGGCGGCACCCACTTTCCAGCATCTTCTTCAGACCTCTACAACACTCCTGGTTCTCCTATACTCTCTTTCCTCCCAGACAGGTTTGCCTCCAGATATTTCAGTTTATTAATTTCATCTCAGAGTTGAATTTACACCATCACTCATATAGATTTACCCAAGCCATTGAGGAACCAAGCAGAAGTGTCTCCAGCCCAGATGAAAATATTAACAGGAGGGACTTTAAATATATTTCTATGGTTATTTGGGAATTTCACAAGGAGAGACTTTTAAAAATACTTATTTTATCTTTATGTGTGTCTGTGTGTGAATATGTGCACACAAGTACAGATACACAGATACCCTCAGAGACCAGATGTTATAAGCTGCCTGGTGTGGGTGCTGGGAACCGAACTTAGGTCCTCTGGAAGAACAGCCAGTGCTCTTAATCTTTAAGCCATCTCTCTAGCCTCGAGAGGTACTTTTAGAAAACATTTCTACTTTTACTTTTACACTTTCCCTTCCTTTGTATGGGAGTGTGTGGGCATGCGCATGCGCATGCGCGCACAGCACATGCGATCAGCGGAGAACTCTCAGTGAGTCAGTTCTTTCCTTCTACCATGTGAGCTCAGGGGATCAAATTCAAGTCGTCATGACCTTGACGGTGCTTCTTCACAGAGGACAAACACTATTTTTCTAAAAGGGTGTAAGAAATGAAACAGCATCTCAGGCCCAGAGCCACTTGGGCCACACCGTCTGTTCGGCCAAAGGAAAGACCCTGGAGTGCAATCCGGCTTAATCCGGCAGAGAATGATGATAGCAATTTTATAATGTAAATTTGTTTGTGATCTGTTTCTAGTCTTGATTCCCTTTTGAAAGGATAGAGATAGAGGGATTTGCAATGTATTAAACCATTTCTCTCTAACAATTGCCTCTTTGTAACCAGCCGCTGTGTTCCAACACCCCAACAAAAGCCTGTTCTGGAAAATTGGAGAGTTATGACGTGAATGCAAACTCACCCCAGGGGAACAGAACGTGTGTGCCATGAGCACAGAGGGCTGAAACGATTAGCCAACTGACCCTCAGAGCCACTCCTGCCCCTGCAGTAACAACGATTCAGGTTGGTGCTTTGCCAGCCTGAAATGTCCTCAGGGGCATCTACTTATGCCATGTAGAAAAGCTGTTTTTTAAACTGGGCATAGTGGCGCATGCCTTTAATCCCAGCACTCGGGTGGCAGAGGCAGGTGGATCGCTGTGAGTTCGAGGTCAGCCCGGTCTACAAAGCGAGTCCAGGACTGCCTCGGGGGAAAAAAGAAAAGAAAAGAAAAGCTGTTTTTGAATGGCTGCCAGAAAGTTTTGGGGTGCACACGTGGAAGGGGAGTCTCTGAGCAGGCCAGCCTTAGCCTATGTCACTACTTTTGTTCTTCAAGATTACACCTTTGTATATCTCTGGGGCCCAAGCCACCTCTGGGCCTCAAGCAGGCAGAGCCTGCCGTTTTGGGAGGCATGGCCATCACAATGCAATGCTGAACTGGATGTGGTCCTGTGGGTGACCTCTGTTCCCCGAGACTCTCAGGTCACCTGCCATGCCCACCCCAGCGTGGGCTACTATCTTAGTGTTAGTGTTTCTGTTGCTCTGAAGAGACCATGATCATGGAACTCTTATAGTTTGGTTTTGGTTTTGGTTTGGTTTTTTGACAGGCTTTCCCTGTGTAGCCCTGGTTGTCCTAGGCTCTCTTTGTAGACCAGGCTGGCCTCAAACCCACAGAGACCCGCCTGCCTCTGCCTCCAGATTCCGGGATTAAAGGTGTGAGCCTCCATGTTGGGCCTCATGGAACTCTTGTAAAGGAAAGCATTTAATTGGAGCTCGCTTATGGCTCAGAGGTTTGGCCCATTATCATCATGGTGGGAAGAATGGCCACATGCAGGCAGACATGGGGCTGGAGAAAGAGCAGAGAGCTCTACACTTGGATCAGTAAGCCACAGGAAGAGAATTGCCACACTGGGCCTGGCTTGAGGCTTCAAAGCCCTCCCGCAGTGACACACTTCCTCCAACAAAGGCACACCCACATCTCTAATAGTGCCACTACCCATGGGCCAAGCATTCAAACACATGAGTCTATGAGGGCCGCCATATACTCACACTCAAAAGTAGTGGCACAGGGCAGAAGTCTGTTCAAACCACCACAGCTACTAATGTAGGGGCTCAGAACAACAGTCAGCACAGCAGAGAACTTCATGCATCTTTCTAGCCTCTGAGTCCCACTTTCTCCAAAGCAATGGACCCACAACCATCACCCTCCCAAGGACTCTGACTTAGCCTGACATGAGTGAGGCTAGTCTTTCTAGTCCCACAAGGGCCACTTTTGCTGTACTGAAGAGGGCTTGCCCAGCCAAGATTTGGGGCTAAAATGCTAAGACACACATGAGATCCATGATGCTCTTGGTGGCCACAAGGCATCTGACAAAATGTGTTTTTGATGCTTTCATTGAAGTCAATGCAGAATTGCATCATCCGCAGCTGTGCCCAGCTCTCTCAGAACTTCCTGTTTTCTGACTGCTCATAGCACTGATGTTCAAAAGTCCCTGTAAGCAAATAGTCTCTGTGCTTCACACACAGAAAAAAAAATTCCATCTTCTATAGCCCCAGCAGACCCTGAGGCGTCAAGCGGTTCTCAGCCTGCCTTGGCCCATGCTGTGGTGCCATGGTCTGATGAGGGTCAGAGGCAGCCCCGGAGTAGCATTTCATGACTTGCTTGTCTGACTGGCACAGTGTGGGTGGGAACCAGGACTCCCACATCCACACACCTTATAGGTGCTCTTTGTACAGCAGAGGGACACTGTCCATGAGACGCACATTGGACTCAATGTTTGACATATCACAGTGGGAATAACCCACAGTGTCAGTGTCAGAAATGTGCAAATGCACCATCAATGAGCCAGTTAGTACCCAGGGACCTCAGGGACAAGAGCACCCCTCAGGTGGCCTCTGGGCAGAGCCATCCCCACCCAGTGTACCCTCAGAGGGTGCCAGGAAATCAGCACTTCCAATGTTTAGAGCAAACGAAATGGTGTTAATTTAGAGCTTTTCAGTCTGTTCTTCATCTTGGTGACTCGGGAGACCAGAGAGAGGAAAACATCACCCAGAATGGACAAATCTGCTTCTAGATGACCCGCACACAGGGCAGAGTCCTGCCCATGTCCGTTCCTAGACAATGTGGGGGCTCGCCCTCCAGCTTCCCCCCTGAGTCTCACCACCACCAGCCACAGCCAGTTTGGGAAACGTGGTTCCTGCCGACATCCATGCCTGTCTGTGAGTAGCCTTCTCCCCTAACCATCAAGGGGTACTCCTGAAAGCACCCCACTGCATTTTGGGGTTTCATGCCTTATTTACTGCCCACAGGTGAAGTGCTAATGAGTCTGGCTTTGTAAAGGCCCAGTTACTGTAGACAGGAAGCCCTGATGGGCAAGAAACAAGTGACCAGCTGTCCTCTGTCCTGTCTGGGACCATGTGGCCATCAGCTGAGACTGGAGCAGCAGTATTGTGAACACTATTGAATGTACATATGTAGAATATGCCCATGTGCCCATGCCACATGTGCACATGTACATACGTGCTTCATGTGTTTGGGTTTCAATAGCATGTGCACATGAGTGGGTGGCAAGAATGTGTGTGTGTGTGTTTGTGTGTGTGTGTGTGTGTATTATGTGTATGTCTGTGTGTAGCAACATGCATGTGTGTACATGGGTGTGCATTCTTATGGAGGTACAGCCTTGTGTACATGCGTGTGCATGCTTGTGGAGATGCACACAGTCTTCTCCTCACTGAGACTCCTGAGTTCTAGGTGCCAGTCTGAAAGCAGAACATTCCAGATCTGCAGGGTCATTATATAACCTTCAGACCTCATCTGAATCCGAGAAAGCCCTGGTTGTTCTGCTGTGCAAAGGGTAGAAAGGGGCCTTTGTGTGGCCAGGTGGTCTCTGGTTGGGGGGGATGTGGTGCCTGCTCATTAGCATTGGAGGACAAGCTTCCAGCACTACAGGGGGCAGGGACACAGTGACGAATAAATACCTTATTAGAAAATGGCTACGCTGACAGGTGACAGGAACAGACAGACTCCAAGGACATTGACTTCCTTAGGAAGCCTCACCGTATCGTGTAGGCCCCCTGAGCACACACACATGATGAACAAGCCTACAAAGAGGATGGTGGCTTTCACCTAATCCTGCCATGCAACCCACCACATAGGTGAGCTAGGAGTTGCCCTCAGCGCTATGTACTCTATTCTCAGACACTGTTCATAGAAACCAGGCTTGTGATGGGCATTTAGCCCCCCCCCCCAATCCCATCTGGGCTCTGTGAAGCGACAGCAATAAGACCTGTGCGCTGGGTGTTAAATGGGACGGTCACGTTCTCCAGGTCCTGGTAGGCGCTCACTCAAGCTCATCTTCCATGAGAGTCACATGCCTTCCATGGTGGCACATGCCTTTAATCCTGGCACTCAGGAGGCAGAGGCAGGAGGATCGCTGTGAGTTCGAGGCCAGCCTGATCTACAAAAGCAAGTCCAGGACAGCCAGGGCTACACAGAGAAACCCTGTCTTGAAAAATGGAGGGGTAAAAAAGCCTTCCCACTGAAAGGACACTTGTGGCCAACAAACACAAAAGATTATTGTTCCAAAAGGCCAGAAGGGAAGAATGCAGGTTTGCCCTTCTGGGGAGTAGATCAGCTTCCCACACTATGAGTTTTTTCTTTTTTTTTTTTTTTCTTTTTTTTTTTTAATTAATTAATTTATTATTTCTACAAAATTCAGCCTGCCTGTGAGCCAGCAGGCCAGAAGAGGGCAACAGATCACATTATAGATGGTTGTGAGCCATCGTGTGGTTGCTAGGAATTGAACTCAGGACCTTTGGAAAAGCAGTTAGTGTTCTTAACCCCTGAGCTGTCTCTCCAGCCCTGAGTTTTTTCTTTTTCTAAATAATTTCTTTTATGCATATGGGTATTTTGCCCAGTGACATCAGGAGAGGGTTTCATATCCTGTGGGACTAGGGGAACAGCCAATTGTGAGCTGCCATGTGGGTGCTGGGACTCAAATTTGGGTCCTCCGGAAGAGCAGCCAATGCTCTTAAGCACTAATATCTCTCCATAACACATGTCACTCTAAACATTTCTTTGTGTGGCAGTAGGGTTAACTCTGAGTCCTGTTCATGCTAAGTAAGCATTCTGCTGCAGGCCAATTTTAGCCACTTTTAGGTGTCTCGCCCAACATTAAATATATTCACAGCATCAGTCAACCCCTATCTGTCTCCAAACATTTTTACAGATCACAACTTTATTTTTAAGCCACAGTTATTGTCTTAGTTAAAGTTTTTGCCGGACGTGGTGGCGCACGCCTTTAATCCCAGCACTCAGGAGGCAGAGGCAGGAGCATCACTGTGAGTTTGAGGTCAGCCTGGTCTACAAAGTGAGACTAGGACAGCCAAGGCTACACAGAGAAACCCTGTCTCAAAAAAAAAAGCAAAAAAAAAAAATATTTCCATTGCTATAAAGAGACACCATGACCACAGCAACTTTTACAGAGGAAAACATTTAATTAGTTAACTGGGGCTGGCTTACAGTTCAGAGGTTTAGTCCATTGTCATCATGGTGGGAACATGGCAGCATACAGGCAGACATGGTGCTGGAGAGGTCCACATCTTCATCTGCAGGCAGCAGGAAGAGACAGCGAGTCAGTGGGCCTGGCTTGAGCATATGAGACCTCAAAGCCCACCCCCAGTGACATAGTTATTCCAACAAGGCCACATCTCCTAATAGTGCCACTCTTTATGCTTTTTAAACCACCAGTTATTGAGGTAGTGTGCTTACATAGTAAAATACCCCCTCTGAGATGCGCAGTTCTGTAGGTGCTGATAATACACAGTCAATACATGTGGCCTCTCCCATGACAAGCTATAGAACGTTGCCATCACTTGCTCCAAAAACCGTCCAGCACCCTGACCCTGTGACTCTGAGCTTCCAGTGCAGGTGATGGCTGCAGAATGTTGCCTCAGAGCAGCAACTGACAGGGAGGCTTTGCTCAGCCCAGACCAACCCAGGTTCCTTACTGGGCCTCAGCCAGTCACAAGGATGCAACAGGTCTGTATTGAGCATTGAGAAAACATGGCAGCACAGAGAGTCTAGCCTTGCCTCAGGCACGAATTGTCTGCCTGCAGCTACCATAGCTGTCACTCTTAACGAGTCCCCACCCCCCACCCCCACCCCCGAGTTCTATACACATGACCTTGAAGGAGCCTCTGAGGTGTGAGAGACTTTTGGGGGATGGAGATCTCAGTTCAACCTTAATCTTGCTGAAGAGATCCCACCAATCTGTCCCAAGACATCTAAAGACGTCCCCTGCTCCCAGACACCAAACAGTGTGCACAGAGAAGGCCCACCATGAAGGACCAATGCCGAACAGCCCTTCTGAGAATATTGCCCACACGCCGGAGAGGCTTCTATGGCTCAAGGCCAGTGAGGGCTGCAGACCTGCCCATAAGGTGGAGACAAGACAGGAAGAGGCACAGTCAGCCTGAATGAGGAATGTCTCTGTGGGTGCAGAGATGGCAATGGTGGCCTAGGAGGAGCTCACCACCCAGGGCTGCAGCTGAGTGCTTGGTCTTCATGGTTAGAAGCCTGTGAAACAGCAGGCTATAAACCAGCTGGGAAGAGTCCTTATGACGAACTGCTCCTATGAGTGGCAGGGAAGACACCCTCAGAGACACTGAGACCATCCCTGGTAAGTGCCGGAGAGAGACACCACTGATCGCTGGCTGCCTCCCAGCGCAAATGCCATCTCTCATCTTCCATTCTGTACTTTTTTGATCTGGAGATATCTTTAATAGGAAAAATAAGCCACCAGGGGATGCAGGCACACATGGGGGGGGGGGAGAATCCAAAAATCCCCTAGTGGCGGCAGCTATGCATCCAGCCAACGGATGCCAGGGATGAAGCTGTGATTAAATTTCCTCCTGTAACGACCCTAAGTAAATCTTTGCAATTTTCATTTTGCTGAGAATTAATATAGATCGGGCCCTTGTGGCTGACCACCCCCCACTTTAATCCACAATCGCTCATTAGGAAGAGACCAGCAGACGTCGGTGGGCAAGGCCTGTGGCTGAGCCTGGGAAGGGATACCAGGGCGGGCAGGCCCCAGATGGACAGAAGCAGCTGCCCTCGTTACGTGCCAGGCGCTGATCTGAAACCCTGACCTGCTTCTCTGCACATTACACATATTAAATGAGACCAAAATTCAGGGGAAGTTACATGCAGGGCCCCCGGAGAAAATGTTCTGCTGTCTCTTCCTCTGAAAGATGATGGGCATTCCTGTTCCCTGCGCTGCTGGGAACAGGGCTGGGAGTTTGCAGTCCAAAAGCACAGAATGAAATGGGGGCCCTCATTTCAAAACCATTAAGGATTTTAGGATGGTGACAGCACAGCCTTTCACCATGCTCAGATACCTTTAGGGTCGCCAGGCCCTTCACAATGCCCAGGTCACATAGCCACAAGCCACGCATGCCTGGGGGAGTCCCTTGTACCCCAAACTGGCTTATATCAAGCTTACTATTTTTTCCCTTCTCTTTGGTTGGCCAGGACCCAGCTACACATGGCACTTGCCCCCACACACACACATACACACATACACACACACACATTTGCACATGCACACACATTTGCACATGTATATACACACACAAATGCACACACATAACTAAACATGTTGTCCACACATGTCTAGACAGGTACACACCCATACTTGCACATACCTATGCACGCTCGTCCACACACTTGCACACGTGTACTCACACATGCACACACTTGTATATGAGTGCCTTGCACACAGTTCTCTGAACACTAATGCCACTTGGTAAGTGGTGGCAAGTGTGTCTGCTGCTGTTACCCTTGCTTTGGTCTAGGTGTGGAGCGCTAACACAGACTGACAACTGGCAGCTGAGGGTTGCTGTGCCCTCAGCACTGTCAGACCCCAGCATAAGCCCCAAGCACACAGGTGACTGAATGACTTGGCCACTCACTGAGAGGACACTGTGAAGCAAACCATTAACATCAGCCGTCCACCTTGTCTCTCTGATGCAGACAGTTCTAGGACCCGAGTGATCACATGACCAGAAGTTTGCAGCATAAACCACCTCCATTTGGTTTGTTCTTGTTGTTTGATGCAAAGCTCCACTCTTGTAACCTTGATCAGCTTGGACCTCACTCTATAGGTCAGGCCAGTACTGTATTTGTAGAGATCCACCCACTTCTGCCTCCTAAGTGCTGGAGCTAACGGCCTGTGCCGCCATGCTAGCTTGGCCTCAGCTTTGAAGGAAAAGGTAGTCACTCAGGAGCAAAACCCTCCGGAGCTATATGACAGGCCTCCATGGAGGCTAGGGAAGGTGCTCACGAATGGCTAATGGGCTGAGGGAGCCCTCTTCCCACATGCTTCTACCCCCTAAATGTATCCTACCACTTGTGGGTATTTTTAGGGGTTGAGTGGTGATCCCTAAAATGGGCATATGTGGTCCCAGAATGACCTTAGCCACCATGAGCAATAGCTTTGTTGATGAGCCCTATGTTGCGTAAATTCCCAGAAAACTACAAATTGGGAGGAGGGAGGACATATTAGAGCGGTGTGTGCAGCTCTCCCAGCCAGTAATCAAACCCAGGTAGTGCTAGACTGAAGTGAGCTTGAGATAGAGCAGCATGTTCCAGTGAGTAAAGCTTTGGCTTTGTGCGGTGTCCATACTCTTCCTGTCCAAACGTGGGGCCCACTGGGCCTGCTGCCACTCAGTGAGTGCCCAGCCAACCGAGCTTCATCCCTGCATAGTCCTGGGCCTGCTTGCCACTCTCGGTCTCACTGCGCTAGTCCTCATACATAGGACGACATCAGCCCAGAACAGGCCACCGCCCTGTTTCCAGGATCTGTGACTATGACTTGTCTGGTGAAACATGATAAAGCTGCAAGTCTGGAGGGGAGGCGACGTTCCCTCATACCCTGTACTATGCATTCGTATGAGAGCCACAGAGGGAGTTCAGGGACAGAACCATGTGGGAACAGTGACATAAAGAAGGAGCAGAAAGAGAGGCTTGCAGGAGGGTTGACAGCCATTGCCAGCGCCTTGGAAGGCTGTGGCTCTGCTGCCGCTGATCCAGGCTTTCTGCCTCCAAGTGCAAGAGGGGGCGTATTTTGTTCTCAGCCACAGAGTGGATGGCACTTAGGTGTGGAGCTCCGGGGCCTCCAGCACTCCCAAGAAGATCCTTCAATTCTGTATAAAGTCAGAGTCATTCAGCTATGACTCAGGCAAGCACTGGGCACATCCAAGTCTTTCCTCTGACTTTATTCTGCTAGAGCAATCAGAGTGTTACAGCTGGCCAGCTACGTGCCCCTAGCCCTATCCATACATGTGAGTGCACACTAATCCCAGAAACTGGCCCGCAGAGACACTTGCCAGCCCAGCGACCTCTCTGCTCTCTGCCCAGGAGCTACACTGTGGAGATATCTGAGGGCCGAGTGGGCATCTATGGGGAGCATCATATAACCATAACTCATTACTCTCACCTCACAGATGGGAGGCAGGAGGAGGGAGCAAGGATTCATCTCAGGCCCCTCAGTTGCTGTCTTCAGGGACCAGAATGTGAACCAAGGTCTCTCTGACTCAACCTCCCCACAGAAGACAATGCCCTACTTAGTCCAGTCATGGCTGGGGTGCTGCCCTGGAAGGTTTCTGGGGAGGGATTCCTTGTAAACCTCCTTGTACTCTGGGTTTCTAGGCACTCAATTAAGACATGCTGGCCACACAGCATGGAGAGCTTCCAGAAGTTACAGGCATGTAGGGAGTCACCCTAAGAAAGAGACTGTAGCAGCCAGACTTTTTATACAGGCTGAATATCAGTAGTCAGGAGTGTGACCTCAGCCCTCAGCAGCCATAGGAAACAGTGCCTGATCCAATGGAAAGGAGAGGAACAGAGGAGGAAGAAGGAGAGAAGAGAGGAGAGGAGGAAGCATGAAGGGATGAGAGAGTATAGGAGGGGCGAGGAGAGGAGAGGGAGTAGTCCCTCCCCACCTCCTCCCCTCCCCACCTCCTCCCCTCCCCACCTGCTCCCCTCCCCACCTGCTCCCCTTTGGGTATCCCTTCTCTTCTCTTGCCTCCTCATGTGCATCCTTGCTACCTGCACTATGCCATACCTGCAGACCCTCCATCATCATGATGCCTTTAGCAGACCTGCAGCCTGAAATCCTTGTTTCCAAACAGCCTGCTTAGCAAATTTCCTGATTATCTGTAACTTTTTCAGGCTCAGAAGTATCCTCAAGGTAGACGCAGCCCATCAAAAAGCTGGGTTTAGGTTGGACGTTCACCTCTTACACAGATGCCGTGTGACGACTGAAGTTGCCCTGTAAAGGGACTTTGGGGACATTCCTTCCTGGGAAAGAGTGAAAGAGAGGGCTTTGACTGGCCTTGGCCACGTGGCGCCAAGACTGATGGGTTTTTAACCACTGAGGCTTTGCGAGCCTGTGAGCTGGCCTGGTGCTGAGTCCCTATCTCACCTGGAAGCCTCATCTGACTGCCTTCCCTGCACACTTCACCCATCCAAGTAGCATTGACTGTCACCTTGATACAGCCTCACAAAAGGAGTCTGTTTGAGTAATTGTATTTATTAGGCTAGTCTGTGGACATGTCTGTGAGGGATTGTCTTAACTGATATATAAGGCCTCGTCCACCGTAGGAAATGCTATCCCTGGGCAGGTGTGGTCTGGACAGATGGCTCAGTTTTTACAAGCACTTGCAGTCTTGCAGGGGACCCGGGTTTGGTTTTCCAGAACCCATATGATTGCTCTAACTCCATTTTCAGATACTCTGATGCCCTCTTCAGGCCCCCACAGGCACAGGCCCACATGTGACATGCATACATGCACACAGGCAAAACACTCACACACATAAAGTAGATAAATCTATTGAAAAAAAGAAAATGAGTACTCCTGCGAGTAAGCCAGAGTGATTTCCTCAGCAGGTCCTGCCTGACTTCCCTCAGTGATGGATTGTAATTGGCAAGTGTTAGAGAAATGAATCCTTCCCTCCCAAGTTGCTTTTGGTTGGTGTTGTATCACAGCAGCCTAAAGGAAACTAGGGCACTTACTAAGCCCCGCTCCTGTTCAGGGTCTGCTTTGCATGTCCCTTCACTTGTCCCTTACCTGAGTGCCAGCTGCTGCCTCCCCCTGAGTGCAAGAATCTATCAGGAAGGAAATGTTCATCCACATAAAATGAGCAGAGATCTCATGGCTCTGGGGCATGTGTAGGCTGAGCAGCTAGACTGAGCCTGCCCTCGTGGCCAGGATCTGGAATCCACACCAGACTCCTCCAGAGCTAAGTGTGACCACTGAGTCTGTGCAGTGACCAAGAAGAAAGTGTGCATAGCCACCTTTACCTAGGCAGGGAGAGCAGAGCTAGGACCCTGGCCACACTTTTTCAAAAGCAAGGTCCACCTCCTCTCCAGCCCAGGCCATTTCCAAAAGGTGGAAGATTCGATCCTCATCTTGAGGGTCTGTCAGAGTCAAGTGAGATAAGAAGCTGCCCACAGAAAGCTTGACAGATGGTCACTAGCATCACAAAATCATGCTGTGTGAGGCAGACCCATGTCTTCCATGTCAATAAGGCTGCCTGTCTTGGATCCATGTCAGTGCTGGTGACCTCCACGTAGCCACATGCATGCAGTGGCTTAAGAACCAATCCCCTGGATACTTAGCCATAGCTCCTTACAGGGGTTCTCAACTCTTCCTTTGTACCATGTGCTAGTGTGGCGTGTGCCTGGCTTCTTCCGGGTACCTCAGCTACCCTAGTCCTTCCTGGGGCCTTCTATCTTCCCCTCCCATTTTGTCTGTGCAGACATCTAGCTTTGCTCAGGCCCTGGACCCATCCATGCCCACCTCCTCCCAGGAGAACATGGCCTCCATTGAATCCTTCCTGTTCTCTGGAGGTTCCTAGATGCCAGAGGCAATTTTCCAAGAAGCAAATATCTCCAGCAAGCTGAGTTGGGAGACAAAGCTGAGGAGAGAGTTGGTGGTGCTACCTTCCACAGGCCAGGCTATTTCCTCTTCATAAGGCCAGCTCAGCTCCACCAGCCACAGCCCAGCTCATTCATATTGATGATGCTCCCTCAGTGTGGAGCCAGCTCCCGGACTGGTGGACCTACTCCGACTGCTGCAGAGCGCCCTGCTCGAAGATCGATCGGGCTTTGTTGAGTGTCAGGCCACGCTGCGGCGACAGATGGATGCCCGCTTCAAACCTCCATGCACAGAGCCTGCACAAAGGAGCCAGGGATGTTTTTAATATCACACACTTGCCTCAGGCAGGTTTTCAATCTCCGTCTAGCAGGGGCTCAGGCTTTTTATCAGGCAAACGCCTTAAGCACTTTGTCAACTTGGACATCTGGCCACTCAGTTTTTTTAAAAAAAGAAATGTTCCTTTGCTAAAATATTTAGTGGTGTAGCAGGGGCCTAGCTGGAGACTCCATACAGTGCTGCCATACATTCACTCATGCCCAGCAAAACAAAACAAAATAAAACAAACAAAAGTACCCCCTAGCAACTGGGATCCCCAGACCTGATGGGATCCACTATCATCACCAATTCCTGGTCTGATAGGAGCCTGTTTGTATCTGCCTATCAGGATCTATTGCATCTTAGGGCAGGATGGATGGTCCTCTGTGGCTTCTTTCTAAATTGGTTTATAGTCAAAGATCCTGAGAGAAACTGTGAGCACAAGAGTCACAACTAAATAGGCTGAGACAAATGCTAGGCACACACAGCAGCACTCCTCAGTGCACTTAACCCTGCCCAGGCCTCAACAGGAACAGCCAACTCAAACGCGCACCAGCTAATGCCTCTGCAGACAAGCCATGTCGCATGGCGGGCTGTTGTCGAGTATTGAAAAGCTTAGAGCACTGACCTAGCACAACACAAAGGGGACTAGAAATGTGGTTGGAGGAGAAGCGAGACACAAAGGTCACATGTCCTTAGTTGTTTCATTTCTATGACGTGCAAAGACTGAGTGAGCCCACAGGGACCAAGAACGGCCACCAGAGGCCACCAGGGACTGACAGGGTGCTAAAAGGGGGGAATGGGAGTGACTGGTACTAAGTAGTGGATATTTGGGGCAAGGTAAAAAGATCTAGAAACAAGTGTGCTAGCCGCACAATTGTAATTAATACATTTGGTGCAGCTAACATGAGCCTTAACAACACTCAAATGGTTTAGCTTGCTTTTTATCACATTGAATACAACACACACACACACACACACACACACACACACACACCTAGCTGGGCATGGTGGCATATGCCATTAATCCCATCACTCAGGTGTCAGAAGTGGGTGGGTCTCTGTAAGTTTAAGGCCAGCCTGGATGTATATATATTACACAACAGCAAGAGCTATGGATAGAGACCCTGTTTCAAAAATCCAACCAACAGAGGCTGTAGAGATGGCTTAGTTTTAAGAGCACTTGCTCTTCTTGCAGAAGACCCAGGTTCAGTTCCCAGAAACAACCACTCAGAACCATCCATGGCTCCAGTTGAAGTCATCCTTTTCATGGTACACACACACACACACACACACACACACACACACATATGTGGGTAAACATGCATACATAAAATAAAATTCTCTTTAAAAATTAGGATGGTGGAAAGAGAAGGAAGAAATAATGCAATCGTATTATAATCCAGGGGGAAAAAATCTGTAGTTTTTAAGGCAATTTCAAAGCAGAAGTGGTGGGATGTTGACTAGAGCAGCTGCAACCTAGTGGGGAGCAAAGGTCACTGCACTGACCCATATCCCACAGAGGCCACACCCTCGCCAAACCCTGGTAGAATCAAGAGGTTCCCCAGGTGAAGGAACGGGGTGTGAGAGGGGCTGAGGCAGCAGAGTGGCACATACGAGGGAAGAAGGGGACATTTCAGGGGACACAGGAAGCTGGAGAAGGGCAGTGAAGGAGCCCCGGCTAGAGTGAGGTCAGAGGTTAGAGTGCAGTGAGGCCTATTTCTTTTCCCAGTGGAGCACAGCTATGGGAAAGAAAGGAAACCGAGGCAATGGATATCACTGGAAACCCAGCCTGTAAACACATCCCAGGAGGATCAGACTCACACAGCAACGTTTGCCTTCATCTGCTTTCTGGGACCCTACCCACTTCCTGAAGAGGGTTGGCCTGTCAGAACCTGATTCCTGAAGGGGAGGCTAGGGCTAGGAGGAAGTGGGCTCCTGGACAAGTCTGCAGCTGCTAAGATGCAAACAAGGACTTAGGGCCAAATGTGGGTCCAGATCCCAGCAGGACAACAGTAAGCTACCTCTGAGGACAGTAAGAGGGGCTGTAACCCCAGAGTGGGCCCCAGAGAGAGAGGAAACTGAGATCAAATTGACCCAGTCCTGAGAAACTAGCTCAGGAGCTTGTGGGTTACAAGGAGGCCAAGGGCCTACAGCTTCAGGGCTGATTCCTTGATGTTCTGAGATGGCAGGCGGGAAGGCACCAGCTCTCACACGCTAGGCTTCACAGTGTGGTACATCCATTTAGAGTGAGCCTGGGCCACCAGTCCCCTGTCCTGGCTTTAAACTTAAGCAGCCACCATTCTACACTGCACGGGAGTTGCTGAGTCCCTGAGCTGGGCTTGGTATGGGCTCAGCACCTCGGACAGCACCAGGAGCTGTTGGGAGCCATTGCTGGTCACAGCTGCAAAAGGGACCAACCAAAGCAGAGAAGATTTCATCCAAGTGAAGTGTGGCAGGCAGGGTCAAACCACCTGGGCCAGGAGCTGGGCGCTGAAGCTGCAGGCCCTGAGTCCTTGTCGACTCAGCAGCTGGTTTCCTTGGGACTGGCTTGTGTTGGTCCCATCCCGGAGCTACAGAGCTACTGACGGTTTTACAGCCCGCATCGGTGGCTTACTGCAGTCCAGCTAGGGGCCTGGACCCAAACTTGGAAGCTGCAGACTTGGCCAGAGGCCCGTCTCCTCTGAGCCTCCTCATCAGGAACTGGGTTCTGAAAGGACAGCATCCATCATGCTGCAGGAACTAGCCCTGCTCACTGCAGCTTCTTCAAAAAGAACATTTGTTCTTCTTTCAAGGAGACGGGCCTTCCTCCCTCCCTGCTCCTCAAATGAGCTTTCATGTCCCAGCAAAGGCTCAGTGACATGAAACACTCCTGCCTGGAGCCTGCCAATTACGTCCTGTCCTGAGACACAGTGGTGCCCTCCCCTGCGGCTGCTGCTGTGTTTCAAAACAGCAATGTACTGCCCATGATGTTCCTTCCATTTGCGAGAATCCTGGGCCTGTCACCCCCACTTTGGTGGCTCTTTGTGTCACCTGCCTACATCTGGTCCCCTGGGATCCCAGTGGGTCTGGACCCACAGCCTCTCCCCCCATGGCACTGGGACCAGAGCCACTGGTCCAATTCTGCTGTTCCCCTTGCCTTTAGATGTTCAGCGACATGAATATTCTTATTTTTTATTTAAAACTAATTTGGAGTCCTCACTCTCCAAGGGGCTTCTAATCACCAAAAAGTGCCTACGGCAAAAACTGATTGACAGGCCGACGTGGGCACTTCTGAGGAACAAATTGGCCATTGGCAGCGCCACCTACAAAGAGAGATGCTAAGTGCTTGTTATTTATGAGCTATTAGGAAAACGCTTTCCACAGCTGCTTCCCACATGGGCAAAACACCTGTCAGACATCAGCGAACCATGAAAAGACACTCAACCCGTAGTTACTTTGTTTAGAAAGTCATTAAAATTAAATGTCAGCTAAAACTTAGGAAAACATTTACTCTTCAAACCCCTTTGAATCCCGCCTGCAAGCAAACAGTAACCGACCCTGTCTTTGTGAGATGAAGATGCACGACTTGTGAATAGCAAGACAAGGCTATGGGAGGAAGTCAGGGCCTCCTGGGGCAAGAACTAGTGGCCACACATGTGGTATGGGCATTGCCTCCTGGGCCACTCTATGAGCAGGACCACAAACACAGGGATTGTGCATGTACCCAGAGTCTTGCCCTCAATAGCTGGCTCCAAAGAGCAGCCAACACCACAGGTCTGGGCAGAGGCTGGCCCCAGTGTGTCTACACAGTCCTGTCCCCACCAACATGAGCAGACCAGTTCTCCACCCACCAGGAGGCAGCTGCAGCCCCTCCATCTCTGTAAGAGTGCAAGAAGCTGCCAATTAAGACCAATTGCAAAGATTCCTCCTGACAGACAGTCACAGGGTAAGGTCAGGGGAGCGAGCGAGCAGGGGAGCTAATTACGGAGGCAGAAGGTCTCCTTTGCTGGGATATTGATGCAAGTGTCCATCTGTCTCCCAAGAGCAAACGGGCTGGAGAGAGAGTGGCCCAAGGAGCTGGCTGCCTGTAATCCATTCGATGTGGACAGAAGGGACAGACCGGTGAATCTGAGAGGCAAGAGACTCCACTGTGAGCAAAGCTCAATGAATACGAATGGGGGTGGGGGTGGGACACTACATCTCTGACTGCTGCTGGTCAGAGGGACAGAACCCTACTGGCCACCAAGACGGTGTCCCAAGAGACTCTGAGGAGGAGCCCCAAGAATGCTGCTCTTAGCCAAGGTTTTGCCTGTTCTAGGATGCTTGGTCTCGGGCGTGGCTAGAGAGTCACTTGCTGTCCACAAAAGGTAGGTGGATGAAGAAAATGCAAGACAAGAATTAGACTCCAAACCAGCTAGGATATCAGACTGGAGAGTATGGAGGGTGGAAGAGATGGAGGGTCAACTCTGACCCAAACCAAGTAGCCAAAGGATGCTATATGTTTGTTGTGTAGAAATTAACCCTGGTGAGAGTCCCTTTAGCCAATTAAACATGGTAAGGGGGAAATGTTGGAAGCCCCATATAAGACAGGCTAGAGCAGCACATGGTGGCATACACCTTTAATACCAGCACTTGGGAGGCAGAGCTAGGCAGATCTCTGTGAGTTCGAGGCCAGCCTGGTCTACAAAGTGAATCAAGAACAACCAGGGCTACACAGAGGAACCCTGTCTTGAAAAACAAAAACAAAAAAACAAACAAACAAACAAACAAAAAAACAAGCTAGAGGAAAGCTGATGGTCCACAGAAGGCCTCAGCCTAGCCAGTATCCCATAGAGGTGGCCTTTCTCCAGAGCCTTCTCCAAGCTCTCACAGAGTACAAAAGCAACACATGCCACCTGACCCAGACATCCAGAAACACCAGAGTTTTGGGGGTTTGTCCCCAAGCGTCCCACAATGGCTTGGGCTGCAAGAACAGGTTTGTTCAGGGAAGAGAGAGTCAGGCCTGTGCTTAGGTCAGCTGGGTAGCAATGGAGGCTTAGGCTCTAGTCTCAGAGACTGGGAGGGTTGGCTTGCTGATTACAAAAATCCCGGCTGGAGTCAGCTGCAGAGGCTGAGGCTGCTGTGTGCCGCAGTGTCCAAGGGAAAGTTCTCAATTCTGTTTATGGAATAGGCACACTGCTCTTAGACTTGGTCACCAGACAACCCCACAATGCCCTTGCTGTGTACAGCCAGAGCTAGGGTGTAAGCTGGTCTGTATAGACAGCAGTAACTTCTACAGTCAGGTACAGGGAAGGGTCTAGTCTTGCTCTTCTTGATGAGCCCAGGGAAATATTAGGGGATGTTTTCCAGCCTGCATTCTGGCCCACAGAAGGTGGGATTTGGAGGACAGTAATCAATATTGAATGCACTAGATAATTTAACTGGGCAGGCTGTATTTTATGTCACACATCTTGCATGTTTGGTGGCGTCTCTGCCAGCATGGCCTGGGCACAAACTCTCTCAGCTGAAGGCTTTTTTCTAAAGTAGCTCTGAAGTCTGGCTGCCCACACCACTAAGCTGGGGGCACAGCTTTGAGATACAGTAGGTGACAGGTGTTGCTTAGAGTCCTTCCACCCCACAGGTGTGAGTAGACTAAGCCATGAGGCAGCAGGAGAGGATCAGGCAACACTGCCTAGCACACGTGCTGAGCCACCAGGGTCCTCCTGAAATGCTCACTCCTATAGAGCAACCTCCTGTCCTTGTCACTGTTTCAGCTCTTACACCCTCTTTCCAGGCCTTCCCTGGCCCTGCACACGCCTACCTTTTGCAGCCTGTGATCTTGGCTCACAATCCGAGCAATTGGTCTGGTACCAGAATGCTGGTCCTGGCCCTTCCTTTCCAGTGGGCTCTTTTCTCCCCTTAATCTACAGTGGCAGAAGCTGCTACTTAAGAAACAAGGTCAAGTATGGTGGCGCACACCTTTAATCCCCGCACTCAGGAGGCAGAGGCAAGTGGATCTTTGTGAGTTTGGGGGCAGCCTGGTCTACAGAGTGAGTTCTGAGACAGCCAGGGCTACACAGAGAAACTCTGTCTCAAAAAAATTTTTTAACCAAAAAAAAATTTTTTTTAAACAAAAACGGAAAAAAAAAAGAAACAACCTCCAAATCCTTGTGGTCTCTCAGTCAGGAGCTCAGGTCTGAGCAGCTTTTCCAGGTGACTCCTGCAGGGGTGATTAAGAGTCTTCTCACAGGCTGGAGAGATGGCTCAGAGGTTAAGAGCACTACCTACTCTTCCAGAGGTCCTGAGCTCAATTCCCAACAACCACATGGTGGCTCTCAACCCTGATGGCCTCTTATAACCTGCAGCTGTACATGCAGCCACAGCACTGTATACATAATAAATACATTAAAAAGAGTCTTCTCACAGCAGCAGGGTACCAACACCAAGGGTCCCAGGAATGTGCTGGATGCACACAGAAGCCACAGAAGCCACGCTCTGGCTTCTGAAGCCACCAGATCAGGGAGAGTGGAAAATGTGGAGCCATGTTTTCTATGGCCTCAACATCCTATGCTCACTCTGCCCCTTTGACCACTTTTGCCAGAGTGTGGTACAAAACTTGAGCCCCTGCCCTCTCATGGGAGACAGGGGTCCCCAGGCACCTCCTGCAGCTCCGTGCCTCCATCCTGCGGTCATTGAGGAGGGAGTTGAGTTCGTGCTTCCCAGGCCTTGTGAGAGGGTTCTTGAATTTTCTTCAGTTGATAACTGCTACCAGCTGGGGCAACAAGGTAACAAGGAGCATTGCCCATGAAGCCCAGGACATGGGGACCCCAACCATGGACTTCTTGGGGTGCCTTAGGATGGAAAGTGCATCTGTGCCAAGCTGCTACAAAACCTGAACCCTCTCCCCTTGCCTCTAAGCCCTGTGGACAGCCTGAGGCCATACGTGTGTACACACAATCACACATACATTTATGTTGGTTTGTGTGTGTGTGTGTGTGTGTGTGTGTGTGTGTATGTGTGTGTGTGTGTGTGTGCAGATTATGTGCATGTGTGGTGGTGCATGAATATGCCCATGTATTTATTCTGAGTGTGTGCCCGTGTGTGTTTGTATGGGTGTGTGAGTGTGCCACATTATACATACGGAAGTGGATACTGACTGATTCGAGTGTGACGTGTCAGTGTGTTCTGTATAAGACAGAAACAGAGCAGGAAGGAGACAAAGAGAGAGATGGGGACATGGCAAGGAGGGGTGGGACTGGAGAGGGGAGGGGCCGGCAGCGTTCTGCTCCTGTGTTTGTCCAGCAGAAGCTGGAATAGTGAAAGGATCCTAGAGCGCAGGGTTGGCCTTGGGGCAGGCAGGAGCTTTCTGCTGCTCCTGTCAAAGGTTGAGCAGAATGTCCTTCCTTACTAGCCACAAGTCACTTTCTCCAGGGAGTAGGAAGCCTCGTCACCTGCTCCAGGGCCAGTTGGGTCATCCAGCATGGAGCCGCAAGCCGGACACAGCAATGACCTCAGTAGGCAGTGTTGTTCATCAAAGCGGCCCTCTGGGGACAGCAAGACTTGCTGTCCTGCTCCTGTGTCCACCCCTGCCAGGGGCTAGGGTTCTGCCTGCTGGGCTTCAGGACTTTACAGACGGGCCTGAAAGCCTTTGGAGCCATCGTGTAAAAGGAATCCTTCTGCGGTTGTTAGGGGCTGAAGCCTTTCTGCGCGTTGCTAAGCTGGATGAGTGACCATACCCTTCTGGCTCAGCCAGGTCCACTGGAAAAGTCACAAATCCAGCACAGCTGAGCCGAATGCTACAATCCTCCAATCGTCCGCATTCTGTCTCTCGCTTTTTAGATTTTGCTCTCTGTGTGCTGCATTCCTGGGGACTTCCTGCATTATTACTCATTTTATGTCTTTTCCCAAGAAAATTGTGTCTGAGTCTTTTTAGGGAAGGTCTAAACATAACTTTAGCTGGCCACTATTTGGAAATCTTCCTTATGGCCAGGAGATCGTTAAACACAGATGAGCAATATAAACTGGGAATTCCTAAATGAAGCCATCACTCCAGGAATCTTCTTGGGGTAGCTACCCCTGAGCAAACTCAGACAGCGTAATTGGTTCAGGGAAAACAGAGGCAATTGGCGCAGGCTCTGACTGACCAGGAGAATAAGTTACAGATTCAAGGCCTCTTTCTACAATGTGTTTAGAGCTCTCTGAAAATGTAGTGTAAAGATAGGAGGTTGTAGAGGGTACACCCCTGGAGGAGCAGAACTCAGTAAATAAGACAGACTGGCTAAAATAAACTTTTCCTACTTAATAACATAGATACAATAAAAGGATTTAAGTATTAGTATTTGTTATTCATGAAAAGACTGGTTCAGATATTTTCTGTTTGTCTGCAGTTCCTTAAAACTGCAAACACTGCCAGCCTAAATGCAGATTGTCGTATAATCATATGTTATATAATTGGCTTTGGAGGAAACACTCTTAAAATAGGGCTGATAATGAAAATAAATTCTGTTCTATCTCTACTTTCTACTTGTGACTGAACTTGATTTTTTTGTTTTGTTTTGTTTTGTTTTGTTTTTGGTTTTGGTTTTTCAAGACAAGGTTTCTCTGTGTAGCCTTGGCTGTCCTAGACTCACTTTGCAGACCAGGCTGGCCTTGAACTCACAGCGATCCACCTGCCTCTGCCTCCTGAGTGCTGGGATTAAAGGCATGTGCCACCACGCCCAGCTGTGACTGAACTTGTAATCCTGGACATGTAATGAAAAAAATCAAACGTTTAATCTGTACTTCTTGGATAACCATTAGTCTTTGTTCTGTGAAACCTACATAAATAAAGAATCATCTTACTGCTAGTCAGAGCTGTGAGATTCCCCTGACCACTGTGCCTGGCTCGCTGACTCTTACTTCCTCTGTAGGCTTCCCTGTCAGTGACTGATCACTGGGGCACACCCCCTGCCCCAGTATCTTATGATGAAGAGAAATGAAGCTAGCACCAGGGAGAAGCTTTGTGTCCTTAAAGGCACAGTTCCCAGGCCTTCCCCCCGGGATGGTAGACCCTTGGAGAATTGGTGGGCCTGAAGTGCAGCTTTCAGGGGACTCCCAGCCTCCCTCCTTTCTGTAGCCTTGGGCCAAGGTCCTCTCTGGTACTGGCCTATAACCCTCATGGCCTCTAGCCTTCACCTTCCAGCCTCAAATGAATCAAGAACATCTTTTGTATTCCAAAGGCCAAAGGGCTAGGCTTGCCTTTAATTAAAATGCACATCCTTTAATTAAAGGCTCCATAACACATGAAGGGCATCACTGAAATACGACGCATGACATAGTCATTACCCTGCTGTTAATTACTAATTAATGAAGCTATTTCAATTAATAGCTTCCCCACCACCACTCCCGGTGGACGGGCCCCGTGCTGAGGTGAGTCCCTGAATCACCCTCAAAAACTGGCTTCTTGCCAGAGACTCCAACCTGAATATTCATGACTCAACTTCAGTGCTTTTCAATTAAGCATAATAAAGTAAATCCTATCAAAAGTGTATTTCTAACTCACAAACCATCTCCTTTTACGATTTCCCTTAGCAGGAGCCAGCGGAGGGAGAAAAGACTCAAGCAAACAAATGGACAGAGTACACTGGGGACTTGGGACAATCCTCAGCCAAGGGCACCATCCCGAGTCTGGTGGCTTCACCCAGGAAAGCGGACATCCAAGAGTTCCCAAGGGAGCAGGAGGGCACCTCGAGGCATTATTCTACAGCTGAAGGACAATAGCCCAGAAATGGGGAGAGTGACTAGCGATGTGGAGGGGACATTAACATACTAATTATGAATATTAAGCAGCCACTATAGACTCAGATTGGAAGAAATGACAGGAAAGTCTCACTTAAGGTAAGTAGGAGGGGGTAGCCCTGTACCTGAGCTGGAGCTAGCGGGTAGGGGACCCCTAGGAAGGTCTGCACAGGGCTTCTGGAGCCTGTGGACAGGCCAGCAACTTGGGCAGGCACAGCCTCAGCTGGAGGGACATCCAGGCAGAAAGAAGTAGGACTCAAGGCAGGCAGTTCAGGGAGATACTAAGCATGACCAAGACAGGCTTCTAGGGCCACACAGCAGGACCCCAGGCTGTAGGACCAGACTGTCACAAAGACTACGGTCAATCCCAGGTTGTAGATAAAGCATGTACAAAGTGGAGGTGGGCGCTGCTACCTCCTGCTCTAGCCCCAACCTGTCTCTTTTGCTCTAGCTTGGATTCCCAGGAGACTCTGACCAGGATGGCCCCTCCCTTGATGGGCCCCAGTGTGGGAGAACGAGCCTCCTTTTCCATGAAGGGTTGACCCCTGAGGTAGAGGTTGAAGGTCTCCAGTAAAGCCTACTGAAGTCCTATCATGTGCCCAGGTGGAGGACAGCTCTCACCGCCAACACTGGGCTCAACATCTCACAGGCACTCTTGCTCTGAGAGGAGTTGAGAACAGGTTCCCACGGGGCAGCAAAGTGCCTATGACGCGGAGAGGAGGATGAGGGAGGGCAGGTGCTGAAGTACCATGCTACAGCATCACTGGGGGACCCTGGGCCTGCAACCCCTCAGCTCAAACCTTCTGCATCTTCTCATCAAAGATGGAATCGGGAACCACATGACCAACTCTGTCAATACATCAGGCTCCTGCCCAGCACCCAACATGCCCTGGGGAAGGATTGAAGACCTAAAGAAGGTTCCTCTTGGCTTCATGTCTGTCTTTGCCTCACTGTGAACTGGGCTTGACTTTTCCTGTGCCATCATTTTAATGTTCTCTCTGCCTCTTCTCTTCTATGCAGCAGAAGACTGGCCCCTCTTCCCCCACTGTGTCCTGAGGAGGACACTAGGTGGCACCAGTCCCCACAGAATCCAGAAGTTAATGCGGCTCTGTCTGGCCGTGCCCTCTGTTGGCCAGAGGTGGAATGTCAATGGCCGCAGGCTGAGCAGACAAAACACCACCAACCTAGTGCACAAACTCACTTACACAGCCTCTGTTTTCAGGAAGCTAAAGCAAAGAAGAGTCCTCCGGGTTCCAGGCCCCAACAGGAGCCCTGGCCTGGCCTGGAAACTCTAAAAACATGTCTCTAGGAGTTAAAGCAGGAGGAGGAGGGGTCTGGCGAGAGCCTGATGGTTGTGGCTCTGCCTCGAAACAAGGCCAGACTAGCTGTATGTACGCTGCAGGGCTTGGTACATGGACCCAGTTGGGCTAGCCTGGGCTGGTAAGGAGATCAAGCAAGTGAGGGGGAGAAGGGAGGAAATCAAGCTTCTTACCGCTTAGTCTGGTATCTCTAAGGTCCACTCAGAGCTCCTGCCACCAATTCACTTTTATGTGAAGACCCCTCTCCAAATGCAGCCTGTACACGGTCACTGTCCTAATACACTCCCACCAGACTTCCACAGGAAGGATTCCTCTCACCTCTTATAAACGCCTCTGACAGGCCCCCTGCCCACCATGGCCAAGACCTTCTACCCAGAACTCCTTGAGACAGGCAAAGAACCACCACACCCCAGTGGCTGCTTCCAGAGCTTGGAATTGTGGGAGCCAGGGCCTTTTGCTGAATGAACCCACAAAGGCAAGAACTGACCAGCAAACAAATTAGCCAGTTGACTCTGCTGGTACTCAGCTCATCTTCTCATGGCCCGTCTTATCCTAGATCTGTGGTAGAAGCATACCTACCCTACCCCTGTTCTGTCATGGCTGCCTACCAGATGACAGACATGCAGGCCCATCTTGTTGTGACTCCTGCATGTTCCTTCCACCAGACACGGCCTGAGGGTGAGAGAATGAGTCTGCGGTGAAGGACGTAGCCAAACCAAGGTGGTGCTCCTGAGCCTCTGCAGCAGCCTCTGCCTACCATCTATCCTTTGCAGAAGTGACAGAGGGCATCTGGGAACCAGACATAAGCCAGTTAACACTGAGATGCAGCCTGCAGGACCTGCCCAACAGTGTGAACTGCATCACTTCAGGAGACTTCCAGACACTGAGCAGCCATATGATTCAGGGGCTCCAGGAGAAGGAAACATTCCCTCTCTGGCAAAGATTTCCCAGCTAGCTGCGAAGGAATTGACAATAGTGCCAATTTTACATCTGCGTGGGCTGTAGGATGACCCACACTAGGACAGAAGCAACATACCATATCCACAGGACAGATGAGTAAAGTGGGACCCCTCCCCACAGTCCCAGCTAACAGGAGGCTAAGGTAGGGTGACTGATCCTAGTAGTCAAGAGACCAGCCTGAACAACATAGCAAAAATCCGTTTCCCCCACTATCTTAGTTTGGGTTTCTATCGCTGCAAATAGGCACCGGGACTGTGGCAACTCTTACAAAGGGGAAGCATTTAATTGGGGACGGCTTACAGTTTAGAAGCTTAATCCATTATCGGCATGCTGGGGGAGCGTGGCAGCATGCAGGCAGACATGGTGCTAGAGAGGAACTGAGAGCTCCATACCTGGATCAGCAGGTAGCAAAAAAAGGGTGAGCCAGTGGGTGTGGCTTGAGCTTCTGAAACCCCAACGCCCACCCCCAGTGATGCACGCCCTCCAATAAGGCCACTCCCTGTAGCCTATGAGGGTTGTTTTCATCCCGGCCCACACAATGGGATATCTGAAGTCGGCTTTCCTTCCACCCTGGTGGCGCTGAAATTGATGGAACCCAGGTACTCTCACATATGAAGCAAGAACTTGAGTACTGAACTCCATCCTAGACCCAGGCAACTGAGCATCATCAAGCCTTGGAAAAGTAAGAAAATATTTTTTTCAAGGCAGGGTTTCTCCGTGTCGGCCTGGTTGTCCTGGAACACAACGCCCTCTGTAGACCAGGCTGGCCTTGAACTCAGAGATCTGCCTGCCTCTGCCTCCCGAGTGCTGGGATTAAAAAGCATTGCCAGCACTCGGGAGGCAGAGGCAGGCGGATTGCTTTGAGTTCGAGGCCAGCCTAGTCTACACAGCGAGTCCAGGACAGCCAAGGCTAAACAGAGAAACCCTGTCTCGGGGCAGGGGGTGGGGGTGGGGGTGGGAAGGTGGGAGGGGGTGGGAGGGTGGGGGGGGAGGGGCGGGGAAATGGCTGTAGGAAGTTTTGATGCCTGCCTCAAAATAGGCGAATCCTGAGGGCATCGTGCTGAAGAGGTGATTCACTCACGAAGGTGGCCTGTATGGTAGCTTGCTTACACAAGGCTCAAGAGTCAAATTCACCCACAAAAAGTAGAGTGACGGGTGCTAAGAGCTAAGGGCAGGGCAGGGAGTTAATGTTTGATAGGGACAGTTTGTTTTGAAAGTTGATTGTGTTCTTAGATGCTGGTGTGGTGGTTGCACAATGCAATCTGCTTAAAGCCACCCACTGCACTTTTTAAAATGCAAGATAATAAAATTTACATGACCTGTAGGCAGGAGAGGACTGACTCAAAGCAGGCTCAACCTCTAGAACCTATAAAATGGGGCTGTTGTAGGTGTTCATTGCTGCGATAAAACATCATGACCAGGGCTGGAGAGATGGCTCAGTGGTTAAGAGCACCACCTGATCTTCCAAAGGTCCTGAGTTCAATTCCCAGCAGCCACATGGTAGTTCACAACCATCTGTAATGTGATCTGATGCTCTCTTCTTGCCTACAGGTGTACATGCAGGCAAAGCACTGTATACATAATAATAAATAAATAAATCTTTTAAAAAAAAAACCCATCATGACCAAAAGCAAAAGTGTCATTTCAGCTCCACAACTTTCAGGTCAGACCTCATTACTGAGGAAAATTAGGGCAGGGATTCAAGGTGGAAAGCTAGAGGCAAGAATTGAAGCAAAGTTACTGGGGTGCTTCTCATGGATTTCTTAGTCTGTCTTCCTTTACCACTCAGGACCACTAGCCCAGGGGTAGCATCACCCACAGTGGCCTGGGCCCTCCCACGGTCAATCACTAATGAAGAAATGGCCCACAGGCAGTCTGATGGAGGCAATTTCTCAACTGAGGTTCCCTGTTCCCAAATGACTCTAACTTGTGTTACACTGACAGAACACTGGTCAGCACAGGGGCCTTCTTAGGTATGGGTCCCCAGCCTCAGGACTATGGAAGGTTCTGGAAGCACAGGCCGAGGTTCTTAGGAGGCTTCCTCTGATCAAATGATCATGCCCCATCCTACGAGGCCAGGCAAGAGAGATAGTCCAATAGTTAACGGCATTTCCTCCTCTTCCACAAGACCCACACTGGACATCTTACAACTGCCTATAACTCAAGCTCTGGAGGGGTCTGATGCCCTCTTCTGGCCTCCATGGGTATGTGTGCCCCGTATGTCACTTTCTGGCACATCTGGTTCAGAGCATCTTGCTCTGAAATCTGTGCACACTATTAACAGAGTTGTGTAGACAGGTGAGCAGGCACTACTGGTACACCAAGCACAGCAGTCGGGGCTTTCATGCACGCCCATGCTCCTGGCCTGTAGACATCTCTGCTCTGAGGATCTCCTCTGATATGGCTGACACCTCACTGCTTTCCTTGTGAGTGGGACACAGAATGTCCTCAACACATATCCATTCTTTAAAAAAAAAAAAAAATGTGTGTGTGTGTGCACAAGTGTTAGCCTATGTTGTGCATGAGGAGGATAGAGATTGACACCGTATGTTTTCTTCTACAGTACTCCATTTTTTTTTTTTTTTCGAGATAGGGACTCTCTGTGTGGCCTTGACTGTCCTTGACTCGATTTGTAGACCAGGCTGGCCTTGAACTCACAGTGATGCACCTGCGTCTGCCTCCCAAGTGCTGGGATTAAAGGCATGTGCTACCACCACAGCCCGGCCTAGTACTCCATTTTTTGAGACAAGTTCTCTCATTATGCCTGGAGGTCACCATTTAAACTAGACTGGCTCGTCAGAGAGGCCTGGATTTGTTGGGGTTACAGGGGCACATCGCTGTACCTGGCTTTTGTAGGCGGGTTCTGGAAACCCCACTCAGGTCTCATTCTTGTTCACTGAGCACTTCACTCACTGAGCCTTCTACCCAGCCTCCACATGTTCATTCTAAGGAATGGTGCACGGGAACGCTCTCCTCCTCCTCCTCTTCTTCTTCCTCCTCCTCTTCCTCCTCCTCCTCCTCCTCCTCCAGGCATGACACGGCCATTTTAAAATGGGAGCAGCTGATTACTAGCATGAGTGCTTCGCAAGGCTGAGTACACTAGCACTCCCTCATAGAGGAGAGGAAGACGCCATGAGGAAGGTTAGCCATGCAAACACACACACACACACACACACACACACACACACACACACACACACGGTTGCTGGGCTAGAAAGATTTCTTTGGTGGTACAACCACCTGTAAGTTACCCTTGTTCCTGTAAATAACTCCAATTAAACTCATTGGTCAACTAGGCAGTGGTGGCACACCACCTTAGCTCCAGCACTTGAGAGGCAGAGGCAGAAGGATCTCTGAGTTCAAGGACAGCCTGGTCTACCGAGTGAGTTCCCTGGACCGCCAGAGCTACAGAGTGAGGTCCTGTCTCAAAAAACCAAAACCAAGGGCTGGGTGTGGCGGTGTACATCTTTAATCCCAGCACCCAGGAGGTAGAGGCAGGCCGATCTCTGTGAGTTCAAGGCCAGTCTGGTCAACAGAGTGAGTCTAGGACAGTCAGGGATCTGTTTTTGTTTTGTTTTGTTTTTGAGACAGAGTTTCTCTGTGTAGCTTTGGCTGTGATTTTTGTGTCAAATAAAACAACAATCTTCTTTTAAATAGTTTAATAGTTTTCACTTAAATAAGGCTTTAGTGAGACTCTACCTATAAAGATAATCTAATAAGTATCTTGGAGAATCATTATCAGTTCATGAAAACACCAGCTCCATAAGGTATAAAAGGGGAGGTAGAAAAACAGGCCAGAAAGTGGGGGAGCTTTCACCTTGTTCTGGGGTCTGTGATTTCTGGAGTGTCCAGGCACCTGCCTACCCAGGACACATCAGTAGTGCTGAGTGATCCACAGGAAGGGGACTGGGGTCTACAGAGGCAGCCAAGGACCTCTAACAATGGCACACTGGTACAGCTGGCAGCCTGACTTCTGAAGAGAAGCAGAAACCATGACTTCTCTATGGTTCTGAACTGTGGTTCTGGTGGGCCTGTCTTACTGTGGGGATATGGTTTAACGTCTATAGACATCTTGGGTTATCATTACTGGAAGAGACAGAGGTAGGATGACGCCTGGAGTAGGTGAGGCACACAACACATCCTCAACACAGAAGATTGTGGACTGGAGCTGGGAAGGCCTCTCATCAGCAATGTGGCTTTCCACAATTGCAGGCATCAGACCCGCTAAACCTGAGTGGAGGGCAGGATGCTCCTGACTAACGGATGAGGACACTGAAGCTCAGAGAGGCCATGACCCTACTCCGGACAGTCCTGTTCTCAGGGGTCTGTTTCTACCAATCTCTCCAACTCATCTGGATTCTTTGGGAGTCCATGGTCTTTGTTGTATGCTCATACATCCTGAGGTGGAGGTTCACAGTGTTTCACTAACCGAGCTGTGCTGTCCTCCGCTGCTGACGTCAGGGTCCAGGGTGGGACTGGACAGTCAGGGAGCTAGAGGTCCTCATGAGTAGGGATCAGGTCCACCCTCTGAGCTTTCCCAAACACCAGAAAGGTGCCCAGTCCCAGGTTGCTGATGATGGCCACCAGGTTGAACACACAGGTCCAGGAGCCAGTGGTCTCAATCAGGTAGCCACCCAGACACACGCCTACCACACCTGGGAAGAGAAGCAGAGACTGACTGATGCTCCAGGGAAGCCAGTCTCACACATGAGGCCCTGGAGACCCTGGGATAAAGTCTGAAGTCTGAGCTGTGGGCCATAGGAGACTCAGACCCAGGTGGGTCTTAGAAGACAGAGTCCTTACAGGCCATTGCAAATCACATATTGAAGTTGCCCTCATTCCATGTCCCACCCAAGGGAAACAAAAAAGATGGTAGAGGATGGGTTCTGTCAGTCTAGGTACTCAGTAGGGGGGACCAGGTGGTACCCCAAACTACAGGACTAATTAACACCTGGTGTCAGTCAGGGGAGAGTGGCTTGTGGGTCCCCCACCATCAGCCAAGCCAAGTGACACCTCAGCTGGCCTATCTGTGATTCCTCCTGGGCCACCTTGGAGGACTAGATGAGCAAGATGGGGTGGATCCCATCTAAGCTCCATTCTAAGCTCATTTGTTAGTTGACCCAAACTAAAGAATATAGATAAATTTTAATTCAAAACATGGCTGCTCTAGAAGAGATCACATCCAAAGACCTTCTAGGTCTGTGTGATCTGGCTGGAATACAGACACCTTTAATCTCAGGAGAGAGGGGCAAGCAGATCTCTGAGTTCAAGGCCAGCCTGGTATAGAGCAAGTTTCAGGTAAAGAAAAGTTTAGGTCTAAATCCCAGCACTCAGGAGACAGAGGCAGGCAGAACTCTGAGTTCTAGTCAGTGCCGCCCGTTCAGGCAGTTCAGTTGAGTTGGTGAGTTGAGAGGCTCTGTGGTGGCATTGGCTTTATGGCAGTTAGGGTCATGGAATTCAGAGGCAGTTTTTACCAGGAGAGTTTTACAGAGAGATTGAAGAGAGACCATGCTAGACACAGGTGAAGACAGAAGGAGCCAGGCAATTAGAACAGATTGCTGGAGTTAGTTTGAGGTCAAGTAGAGCAACTCCATGAGAAACTGAGAGAAGCCAGATTGAATTAAATCAGCTTGGAGAGGAGCTTGAGCCAGAACAGCTGAGTTGAACTAGCCAGTTCAGAAAGAGCTAGAAAGAGTGAGTTGATTCAGTAGTAAGTCTCTGAGGCTGAAAACCTTCTAGGCCTAGGTTAGCAAATGGAGCATTAGAGACAACAATTGCTTCAAGCAAATAAAAGCTCCTCTAACAAATGAACAAGAGAACCTCTAGGCCTGGGCTTGGAGTCATCCTTTACCTGCCAAGGCCCCTGCAGTGTTGGCCACACCTGTGAACGTGAGGAGAAAGACATCATGAGAAGACCCACTGTTGTTCCTGTGGCCCCTCCTCCTCCCTGGAATACCCGACTGGCAAGGGTAGTGGACGAAGCAGGGACAAGCAAGTGGCTCACCAAACAGAAAACCGGCACAGGATGGGGCCAGGTCCTGAATATTGACCGAAATACCACTGTAGGAAACAGGAAGGAAGGAAGGTGAGTGGCCACAAGCCTGCCTCCTTCTACTTGGCCTGAGGGGCTACTAGAACATAAGGAAGGATTATGAGTCACCAAAAGCCGTCCAGACCCACCCCTGCCCCTGCGTGCCATGCACTACTAGGCCTGCTGGCACCTCAGCTCTCCCTCTCTCTTGCTGATACAACACTAGAAGCTACGCCTGAGAACATACAGAAGGCCAGGAAACCATGCAGTAGGCTCAAACGCAGTTTCCTGTTTGTTCATTTGAAACCATTTTTGAACTGGGCCCCTAATGCACCCCAGAGATGGTTGGCTGAGATTGCTACTACTCAAAATAAAAGTTGTGGAAAAAGAAGGGAAGAGACTGCAGATGGGCATGAAACCTGGTGTTTATGTTTATTCCTCTTCTCAGGCCCCTCCCCCAAGTATGGGGATTGGTTTTCTTGAATGACCCTGGTTTGGTACCCAGATCTGCTCACTGGGACAGATCATAGGGAGCTTTTCTTAACCTCACCTTCACAGGCCTCCGCACCAGAATGCACTAAAAACTGGCAGCCCCGTGGGATGAGATCATGGACCCTTACCTGTGGTTGAAGGTCTGGAAGCCAATGGAAGCTGATGCAAAGATTATAGCCTTGGGGAAGCTTGTAGTATGGCCCAGACACAGGGCAAAGATGCTTGACAGACCAAGGCCCATCACCTGCAGAACAGGGCTGGTGAGGGGCCAGGAGTCATATTGGCCAATATGGTTCACCCTGGCTTGACCCCACCTAAAGGACCCCTAGTGTTCTGAACAAGATCAGAATGGTTCTACCTAAAAACCCCTCCCAGGCTGGGCCTTCCCTACTTTACGTACCCTGACACAGAGAGAAGCAGAGATCACTTTCAGAACTCTGAGAAGGTCCTCAGGTCACTGGCCCTACAGCACCTTCCAGTGGCCACCTACAGCAGCCCCTCCCTGGGTCTTATTGCTGTGGAGTGGCCTCTGATGGTTTGATATACTACAGACTTTTTGAATCTGAGCTGACTCTGCCAACACCTAGGAGCAGATACTGGTTCTGGGCCATGAGACCTGGCTGCAGCTTTCCCAGCCCATATCTGATATCTCCCTGGTTCCAGAAATCAGGGGATTTGAGTATACAACCCTCAGGTCCCAGGAGACCAGACCAAAGTAGGGATGTGGTGGTTTGGATAAGAATGGTCCTCCATAGGCTCATATATTTGAATGTTTGGTCTGCAGTTCGTGGAACTGTTTGGGAAGGATTAGGAGGTGTGGCCTTGTTGGAGGAGGTACGTCACTAGGAGTGGGCTTTGAGGTTTCAAAAGACTACACTATTCCTAATGTGTCTTTCTCTGCTTTGTGGTTGTGTCTCAAGATGTAAGCGCTCAGCTACTGCTCCAGGGCCACGTCTGCCTGTGTGCCTGCCTGCCTGCCTGCTGCCATGACTCCCACCAGACATTCCTGGATGCCAACCCTCTGAAACTGGAGGCTCTAAACAAACTCTTCTATAAGTTGCTTTGGTCATGGTGCCTTATGACAGCAATGCAAAGAAATAAGACAAGGGATTCAAGAGATTTTCCTACCTGCATGAACTTACGCACCGTGATGACTCTGTAACCTGGGCAGGGAAACAGAGCCAGCTCATTGGGTGTTCTCAATAGAGTCCTACCCACAAAGTCAGAAAAGAGGGATGTGGGTACCCAGGGCAACACCTCAGGGCATAAGATAGGAGATTCCCTATGGTGGATTGAACCCTCTTATGTACAGTAGGGGTGTCCAAGGGTTTCCTGTGTTGCAGCCTGGGTAGAAATATGGAAAGGCAGCCCCACAGGACATTACAAAAGTGCAAGCTATCAGGTAAACTTTAGACTAGTTTCTTCGAGTTTCTTCAAATTTTCTGATCTTGCCACAGTGAGGAAAATCTGAGAATGAGCACACGTGTGCATGTGTCTCCTGTACCTGAGCCTTAAGGACATTGCCCCATGGGGCTCCTGGAGCTCTGGAAGATTCGAGAGCAGATCTGGGTGCCTGTGATCTCTGATGCTACCAGATGCTTTCCTTTCAATGTAGAGGGTCCAGGATTATGCTCACTAGAATCTTCTCACCTCCTCCAACCCTTCCCATTAAAGGGGAGACCAAGAAAGACACACTGGGCTCCTCAGCCCCAGGCTGCATTCATTCTTTGGGCTGACTTTAAAGGACGGTCTGGCTGTCACAGGATGGTGGTTCGGCCTTTCCCTAGTGATGCAGATGCACTTCCTGGAAGGGGGGCGGTGAGCTTCTTGAGGCTATGGTTTACCCAGGAAAATTTACCCCAACACTCACCCTGACTGATGAGGCGGTCAGAGAGGAACCCACTGAATAGACTGGCAGGAATTGCCAGCAGCCAGGGCACCACATTGAAGACCCAGCCCTGCAAGGAGAGGTGCAGCCTCAAGGATGGCCAGGGCAGCACCCAGCCAGCCCCTCAATGACACCCAGGCAGGAGGACCACTCCAGGCTTACCATGTCAATTGAGCTCTGCCCACTCATAGGCTGCACCTAAGAGTGGAGGGTCCTGGAGGACAGGCCCTAACCAGCCCATTACCAACGCCCTTGGGCACTGAGCTCACTAATGGCTACCTTCTGAAGTCACGTTCCCCACATGCTCCCCTTACTGTAACCGTCTGCCTGGGAATGCACAGCCCCAGGACTCTAGCATTCCCAGGTCTCTCTTGGATGTGGCATCAGCAGATTAGCTACCCAGCCCTAAGACAGGGGGCTCTCTTGGGAAATAAGTCACAGACTCGGGCTGAGGTAACTACAGCTCTCATAGCCTTGAATTGATGTCTGTTCCCAAAAAGGACTCTCATTTCCAGGCCTGAAGGCCATAGGGAAATGGAGTTGCCAAGCCAAGTGTGCAACCACCCACACACAGAGGCCTTTACAGTGCAAGCTTAGCCATCTTTCTCCTGCAAGGACCCAGGTAGCAGGACCCACCTTGGAGTGGGGGAAGGTCTCCTTGAAGAAGGTGGGCAGCCAGGAGAGTAGGATGAAGAAGGAGCAAGCTGAGGACAGCTGGGAGCAGACCGCCGCCCTGTGTGGGTCACCAGGCTCAGGGCTCTAACCAGCTGCCAGTCCATGGGGGACCCACTCCTTCCCACAGGGCACCAAGGCCCTACCCTCAGGAACCTGGGGTATTTGCTAGAGTGTCAGGACCAGGTCCTGCCAAGCTTAGCCAGCTCCACGCAACAGTGCCCACACCCCCATGCCCAGTCCTTGCCCACACTCTGCCTGGCCATGCCAACCCTAGCTCACCAGACAGAGGCCTTCCGGAAGAGTTGTCTCCAGGGCACTTTGGAGGGCCTGGCCACAGGTAGGCCTTGTGCCAGGACACCCAGGGCCAGGACAAGGTCTATGGGAATAAATGGTTTCAAACAGATAGCTTCAGAACCAGGCACACCATGTTGTCCTTAACATAGCGGGCATTTGGGAGCTGCGAGGGCAGAGGGGTCAGGGTGCATCTTCCCACCCCTTCAAGGTCTATACCTAACTTGTGATGGAGTCCCTCAGAGGCCCCTTCTTGCTACCTGAAGACTCAGCCTAGCCTTACTACCTGCAGCCTCCACCTGCTAGACTCCCTGTGTAGTTTTAGCCCTGATGGAACAGTATGAGCTGGGGCAGGCTGAGTGCTCACCGCTTGGGTTTTCAGAGCCAGTGAGTACAGCTTCACCAGGCAGCTGTGACGACCCACAAAGACACCCTCAGTATGGAGTCTATCAGTGTTAGACCCTCACCTGAGATTCCGGCCACCCCCCACCTGTGATTTTTGTACTACTGCCCCAGCTACAAGCGGCTTGGGAGGTTAGCTAAGAAGGTGACGCCATCTATCGAGGGACGTCATCGTCATCACCCTTGCTGGGGTGAGACTAAGGGAGGCTTGAGTGGAATCATGGCTTCCTTGATCTGTTCTTGGCGCCCTGAGTGGAGCTGGTAGATGTTTGTTCACTATCCCCAGAAAAAGGGTTTATGTGACAGATGTTTGATGCACTGCTGCAAGGGGAGGAAGCACACGGACTGGCCCACACGTGGCTGAAGTTACCTTTCTCACTCAGCAGGTACCTGTACACGTAGTACACCCAGAGCAAGGTGAGGCCACCGGAAAAGTAGAAGACGCTCTGCCAGCCACACCAGTCCAGGAGCACCGAGCCTATGCCCCCGGTCACCAGTGTCCTGGGAGATATAGAGGAGTTTTGTAGTGACCTTGGTGGCTATCCACAAATGAGTCAAGCCCCCAGGGAAAGAAGCTACTCAGATACCCCTGGCTCACCTATTTTGCTATTCAGAGAGACTGGGGGTGGGACAGGCAGGGCAAGGGGGATTTGGGAGCAACTGAAAGGACTCTGCTGCATGGGAATTGCCACTGGACTTTCCATTTCTTTCTTCTAGGCCTTCAAACTAGCCCCCAATATGTCATGTGGATGCTGGGGCTTGGGGCGGAAGGCAAGGATAAAAGGGTTGCTTAGGAAACATGGCAATGAAATTTCTCCTTTTTTATTTTCTTTTTTTTTCTCCATATATTATAGAGGACAATATTCCAGAAAATCTTCTAAGTGCAAAAGCACGGCCACCAACACCAAGGCCCACAACTTTCCCCTTGACTCCAGGGTACCGTGGTTCCAGATGCAATGCAGGACACCTCTGCCTCACCCTTCAACCTCCACCCACCAGCCTGTGCACTCAGCCAAGCAATCAAGAGAGAACACTGGGCTCTGGTGTGTGGCTGAGCTGCCTCCCTTCTTCCTGTGCATCTGTCTGTGTCCCCAGCATGGCACCTGGGGCACTATCCTACCCTTACCTGGGGTTCTTCCTCTCCCTACCCGTCCCGGCCATGCACAGAACCTGACAGAACTCAGACTGAAGATGTATGCTGGACCCTCCCATAGAACTTGAGCCCTATTATTTCTTTGACATTCACACTGCACAGTATGAACTGTGTTTTCAGTGTTAAATCAGGCCACCCTACCCAGCAGAGTTAACCTCTTCCACAGGAGTCCTCTGCAGCTCCCCCCACTCCACAACCTGAACTCAGCCAACAGTAGACCCAGGCCTGAGTGTATCAGGAAGTCCCCTTTAACCTCCCAGGAGCCCACAGAATATACCAGTTAGTGGCCCCTCTTCCATGCCTGCCCATCTATGGATGTCTCATGAGGGGCCTCATGCCAGAGCCCCACCTTACATCATCAGAAAGGTAAAGGTAGAAGCATGCTGTGGTCATTAGCCTTTCCTGTCAGCTGGAGAAGATTTATAATCACCATAGAAGCACACCTCTAGGGGCATCTATAAAGTTATTTCCAGAAAGGTTTAACTGAGGAGAAAGAGGAAGAACTATGCTGAGTGTTAGCAGCACCAAGCCATTCACTAGGGTCCTGGGCTGAATGAAAAGGAGAAAGTGAGATGGTGTGGTGACACACACCTTTAATTCCAGCGCTCAGGAGACAGAGGCAGGGGGGTCTCTGTGAGTTTCAGGCCAGCAGGGCTACACAGTGAGACCTTGTTTCAGAACAAATAAACAAAAACCAAAAGGCCACTCCTCCAAGAAAGATAAAGTGAGCTGAACTCTCCCTCTCCCTCACCCCTCACCTCCCTTCTCCCTCTCCCTCCTCCTCCTCCCTCCTCCTCCTCCTTCTCCCTCCTCCTCCTGCTCTTCCTCCTCCTCTTCCTTCTTCTTCTTCTTCTTCTTCTTCTTCTTCTTCTTCTTCTTCTTCTT
>OU015742.1:57530107-57618893 GCA_907169655.1 Acomys percivali
TTCTTCTTCTTCTTCTTCTTCTTCTTCTTCTTCTTCTTCTTCTTCTTGATTTTATTTTTTTATTTGTTTGTTTTTTCAAGACAGAGTTTCTCTGTGTAGCCTTAGCTGTTCTGGACTCACTTTGTAGACCAGGCTGGCCTTGGACTCACATCCATCCGCCTGCTTCTGCCTCCCGAGTGCTGGGATTAATGCCCAGCAAATCCTGTCTTCTTAATCTGCTTCTTGTCAGTTGCTTTGTCACAGCAACAACGGTGGATAAGACACTTTCACAAACGCAGCACAGACTTGAGGAACAGTGGCCAGCCTTTGGAACCCACCCCTAGCCAACAGTCCTCAAGCACCTCTGGGCTTGAAGGATGGACCTTGAGAACTCAGGTGAAAGCTTCATGGGTCCCTGGAAAGTAGGGCCTTACCCGAACTGGGAGCCAGCACCCACAGTGCTGTAGGTAAAGGCTCTCTCACTCTCCTGCACTCTCTGGGACAGCAGACTGGTCAGGGCTGGGAAATAGACACCTAAAACGAGCAGAGAATACCGTCACCCGGTACCCAGTGACAGTCAGTGAGGGCCAAGACACCACTTGGGTTTGGGCTGTGAATCCAGAAGACATCTGTCTCCTTTCTGTTACCTCACCAGGCTGTAAGGGACCAGCAGGGCTGGCTTTGGGCAACATTTGGGTAAGGAACCAAATTAATTTTGGGTGAGAGTTATACAGAGTGACATACAACATCCCTTGAAGAGTGTACTGCTTCAAAGCAAAACACCTCTACCCCAAGACATACTACTTACCCTACACCCAGACTGTGGCGTTGTGCACAAACACACAGACTGTCCCACATCAGCTCCCTGGAGGCACTTGACAACCCTCCCACTAACACATTTATGTGTACACACACAGACTACACAGCAGCCTCTCAGCTGTGCTCTGGCACCTTCAGACACTTCCACATGTGAGCCCTACACTTCTATATGTCTGCCTTGCGGCAAAGAGCCTTCACATGTTTTTTAGAGACAGTTTTCGCCCAGGATTCCCTTTGGTTCCTAGACAGCTTGAAAGCTTGCAAACAGCTGGACACACACCTTTAATCCCAGAACTCAGGAGGTAAAGGCAGGCAGATTTCTATGAGTTTGAGGCCAGCTTGGTCTACACCAGGCCAGCCAGGGCTACACGTAATGACACTGTCTTCAAACAAACAAACAGCTTGAGTATTCGCTCCATTCTAAAAGGGTTCTAAGCCTCATCTGGAGAGACTTCTTGAGGGGTCCCTTTGCGGGTGTGACACTAGGAACCCACGGGCTCCCTGCTGTTATCACTCACAACAGGGAGGCAGGAGTCCCCAGCCCCCTTTCCTTTGGGAACTTTTTACCACCACGTCAATGAATGGGGCTGCTCACAAGGCAGTTCTTGTTCCTTGAAAGAACGGGACCTGGGGCCAAGACCCACCACCCTAATAAGGAGAACCACAGGATGGGGTGGGGGGAGCTCCATCACCTCTTCCTTGCCTACAGATAACACAGATATGGCAAGGCACCCCTCCCCCACCCTGAGTGGACAGTTATGGGCTGTCATTTAAAATAAATACCTTAGCTATACAGAACAGAGTTTTGAGCGAGGGGTAGCAGGCAGGCAGGCAGGCAGGCAGGCACGCAGGCGTGCGTGTTGCTCTGTCCACCCTTCCTAATGGCAAGGTAGACAGGCAACACCAGAGGGATGAAGCTGCCGAGGGCCCTTACCTTGGAGCAGACCCGTGAGGATTCGGGAGAACGTCATGAAGGCCAGGTGGCCACTGCCAAGGTAGGCAAGCAGTGGTGTGGCAACGGTAATGAAGCCCCAGGTGGAGGCTGACAGCAAGATGACCTTTTCACCTCCGATGCTGGAAGAGGCACAGGGAGGGACAGGAAGGGGTGGCTGTTTGAGAGGACTAGGAACACCATCCCTAACCACCGCACAGACCCTTGTGGTGGGCACTGCCTCAGCTTGCCCTACAGAGGGGCACAACGCTTAAGTGGTGTACAGGACTGAATCTGGCCTGTCGGTTTCATGTTTCTGTATGCACTGCCTCAGAGCTGCCACACCTGACTTCCTCTCGCCAAAGGCTAAGCCTCTCTCCAAATATTTGTTGAACTCCTCTCTCATCAGCCAGCCCCTCCTCTCCTGTGTGCCAGGACAGGACTGACCACACCAGCTCTCTGAGGCACCCAGGTGACAGTCCCCCTCAGCCTGAGCAGTGGGGGGTGGGGGGAAAGGGGTTGGTTACCGATCCCCAAGGTGGCCGCCCACCACCTGAGTCAGGCAGTAGCCCCAGAAGAAGCTGCTGAGCACGATACCGGCCTCCTTCTTGTTCCAGCCAAAGTCCTGGCTCATGGCAACAGCACAGACAGGCGTGGTGACACGAGCACAGTACAGCAGGCAGGTGCCCAGGAGCAGCATTCCTGTCCATGCCTGGCACTCAGGCCTGTGAGACACAGAGAGAGGATCAGGACCTGGAGAGGGTCTATAGCCACCCTTGAGCATTCGAATATCTTCCCAAGGGCTGGGGAACAGAGACATGCGTACCGTAAGGGTGGGACTTGAGCTAACCTCTTTGGTGGGGATTTAGGTGGGCTAATAAACCTTGGAAAGCCCCAAATCAGCTGGCTTCTAGAACTTAAGGCCAATTCTAAACACAGGGGCTGAGAACAGTACAAGAGCCTCAGGAAGGGGCCAGGTTAAATACATGACAGCCAGACATGTATTCACAGGGCTCAGAGCCTGAGCCCATTCTCCTGGCCGCCAGGACTACACCAGGATCCCAAGTTGAGACCTGACACTAGCATTGTCCATATCCTCAAGTTTCTTGTAGACCACGGCGATGCAGAAAGGGATCTGGAAGCAGCAGGCAGCTAACAGTATTTGCTAAGCAGGGGAGAATGGGGGTTGCTTTGGTGCTAGATAGTCTAATGTCAATTATTTTGCTTCCTGAGGTCTGCTTGCTGTCTTTTAGGAACAGACACTCATGTACCCAAAATGGCGTTTGTATTCCTTGCCTCCAAATTATCCCTGATTGGCTGAATAAATGTCTACACACTTTGGGACAGCAGAAGTGAGGTAGGTGGAGCTAAGGTTTGAAGGCTTGGAGAAAAGAAGGATCATGGGAAGAGAGAGAGAGAGAGAGCTACAGGAGAGGAGGAAGGTAGACCATTGCAAGTTAGCGTAAAGAAGAACCACATGGCTGGAGAGGAGTGGCCCAGATGGAAAGGATGTGCAAGTGTTTATGGATTATGGATGGAAAGTAGCCCAGATAGAAATGATTAGAGCAAATGGCATGGGATGGGGGACTGAGAGATGATGAATTAGCTTAGGGGGTTTATATCTGCCCAGCCCCAGGTGAAATAAGGCTTATTAAAAATCTATCAGGTAAGCCAGGCATGGTGACTCACACCTTTAATCCTAGCACTGGGAGGCAGAGGCAGGCAGATTGCTGTGAGTTCAAGGCCAGCCTGATCTACAAAGGACAGTCAAGGCTACACAAAGAAACCCTATCTCAACAAAAACTAAATAATAATAATGACAATGATGATGTTAATAACTGCTGCAATAATTATAGGCTATTAATAATAAACATTAATTTTTATCCTTTTTATTTTCTACAACAGGGGAACCCGACTCAGGAGGAGCAGGAGGCTCCTGGGGAGTAGAACAGTGAGCCCTCAAAGTGCCCAGGAAAGCTCTTCAGCCTTCATGGAAAGGGGGGGTGGGTAGTCAGAGGAGGATGTAGAAAGTTGGGGGACTTTGCCTTGGAGGAATTCCGGCTAGGCAAGGTTGCTGGGCATCTAGATCCCACAGAGCATTGCCACTGGGATCTCAGAGCTCCCGCCTGAGTGAGGTTTACTGTACAGCTGACAGGCAAAGAGCCTCAGAGGGGAAGGAGCAGACCCCATCATGGCTTCCAACCAAGAAGGGAAGAGTGAGTTATGGGGGCCAGCTTCACCCTTCCTGAGAAGAGCTCCGAAGGTAATTATCTTCTCAGCAGACTCAAGGTCACGTGGTAGACTAGTGGGCTTGGCTGGATGGAAGGGTAGCAAGCAAAGTGCTCCCCACCCCCACCCCTCACCACTGCTCCCCCACCCACATCTTACTGTGCAGATGAGACTGGAATAATGGAGCCTACGCTGAAATTCAGACTCAGAGCGACGTCCTTGCCTCAGCCTCCTGTGTGCTAGGACTGCTCTGGTCTCCGTCTTTTCTCTTAAGGTCTCTATTTTGTCCAGGCTGTCCTGGAGCTCACTATGTAGACCAGGCTGGCCTTGAACTCACAGAGATCCTCCTGCCTCTGCCTTCTGAGTGCTGGGATTATAGGTACGTATTGCTAGCTTCTTGAACATTCAAGTTTTGGATTAATATTTGCCCAGAGAAGTCTACTGGCCACAGGGATCTGACAGTGAAACAAGAACTCTGCTACCCCCTCCAGACCTGCCTGGCCTCTGCTTTTCAGTGAATTTGGTTATTGGCAAGTTTAGGAAAGACAATGATTATAGCCATGTGGGTCTGAACACTGTTAGTGAGTTTGATCACACATGCATAGACCTAAGGTCCACACTATCTCACTCACTCAGCCTGTAAGGACCCTAGCCCTCTACTGGGGAAAGAGATCTGTCTGTCTGTCTGTCTGTCTGTCTCTCTCTCTCTCTCTTTATGTATATGAGTTTCTATCTGCATGTACACCAGCATGCCAGAAGAGTGTATCAGATTACATTATAAGATGGTTGTAAGCCACCATGTGGTTGCTGGGAATTGAACTCAGGACCTCCAGAAGAGCAGACAGTGCTCTTAACCACTGAGCCATCTCTCCAGCTCCACAGATTCTCTTTTGTAAAAGCTCTTTGTTTGAAGGACTAACAGTGTGTGGTAGGTAGGCAAACCTGGCCTGATTCTGCCACAATAGGACAGTAGAGAATGGCTCTTGGCTCGTGAGTCCCTCCTCCTAAAGACACTCTGTGTAGTATCAACAGGGATATGACACACAGCACTGGCCAGGTGGCATCAGCCATTGGACTGTCCACTCTGATCACACATGGGGATGAGCATCCCATTGATCTAGGACAGTGGTGGAGAGTACATGTTGGAGTGTTTGGGGATTCTGCATAGCTATCCTCATGGTGAGTCTAGAAGACACTACAGCTCAGTACAGTTGAGAACAGTCATAGAGGTGGGGCCCTCCGAGCCAGGAGACGGAGGGAGGGTTTGAGGGAGGACGTCCTCTCTGGGAGGGGGCAGACAGAAGGGTACCATGACGGGACATAAGCCCTTTGGAGGTGGGTTGGAATCTGAGGCAGATGACACTGGCATAGACAGAGCAGGGAAGACACAAGCTAGCAGATTCCCAGCTAGAGTACCAGGCTTGGGGGAACACAAGGCTGCAGCTGGCTTGCATCTAGATCCCCAAAGAGTAAGTTCTGGACGGTCACAGGCAATCAGGAGCAGAGTCAAGGTGAGGGCCAGGAGGCAGAATGAACAGCTCAGAGGAGGAGCAAAGTCAAAATAAATGACCAAGAGAAGACTTTGAGCTACAAGACAGAAGCCCTAACTGTGTGATCAGCGCCCAGCAGGGGAAGAGAGAGAGTGGCATGGGCTTCAAAGGGCAGTGATCGGGACAGAGAAGGGATGGCAGTGAGACAGGTGAGGTAGGCTTCTGGGGGGCCTTACACCCACACCCTCTCAAAAGACGTGTGGGGTCCTGGGGGGGGCCCAGACTATGGTGCAGAGGTGGAGGTAGGAAACCTGTGAAGTCTGCTCTGCTAATGGCCAACGTGGTTCCACTGTGTGGCAAGGAACCTCTGAAAGCCAGAGTCAGGGAGGAATCTCTTGAGCAGGTCCCAGAAGGGCTGAGCCCTCAGACAGCTCTCTGGGGATGAGGAGGACTCAAGAGCTCAAACTGCTCTCAGGCTAGGATGCCCGGATACTATTCTGTCATAGTCAGAGAAGACAAGGCATTGGTAGGCTGGCAGGCAGGAAGGGGTCATCATCTGTCAAGACTCACATGGAGAAAGTGGGTCTCAAGTTTATTGGTTGGTTGGCAAGTGAAGATTTTTGCCCCCTTTATGTGGTGTTGCTTGTAAAGCCTGGTTCTTTCTCAGGCCTCTAGAACCTGAGTTTCTGAGTCTTCCCCTCCTATCTCCTCAAGAGTCTGTTCTTGGATTTGTTAAAACTCTGCCTGGCAAGGACCCAGAACCCTGTGTCCCCTCCCTCCATTCTGCTTTCATTTCTTGTCAGGATAGTGTGCTGAGCCAACTTTGCCATTGGATTACAGAGGGTGACCAGTCAAGCATTCAAGCCTTCCTGAAGCGCTGCCCCACCCGCAGAGCATCCTCCTGGGTGGGAATGCTATATGCAGTACAGTTGGCTTGTTTCAAAGGCACAAGGATCACAGCAGGGGCTCAGGAGCAACATTAACACACCCACTAAAAGCCACACAATGCAAAGGTGTCTTTAATATGGAGCTTTGTGGGGCTGGAGAGATGGCTCCGCAGTTAAGAGCATTGACTGCCTTTCCAAAGGACCTGGGTTCAATTCCCAGCACCCACATAGCAGCTCACAAGTATCCATAACTCCAAGATCTGAGATTCTCACACAGACATACATGCAGGCAAAACACCAATGCGTGTATAATTTTTTTAAAAGGAGTTTTGTTCTTTTATGTGACTAAAGCTGCAGAGAGCCACTGGTGTTCCAGAGGGACCCACCCAGCATGCCACTCTTCCCCAACCGCACCTGTAATTGCCCATCCCTGTTTCTGTCTAGAGACGACCAGTTAGAAACAGGAAGCCAGCTAGACCCACACCCTCCAGATGAGAGTTGTCTCTAGCTTCCTGGAAGCCATAGAAGTCAGGAAAGACCTAGGCAACCAGTGCCCTGACTGAAGAAGGAGTAGAAGAGGGCTGTCTGAATGAATGAATGAATGAATGAATGAAAATGAGGACATGAATGCTCCTAGGAATGGCTGAGGAAAAGGGTTTTATTGTAGCTATGAGAAAACAGCAAGAGTCCAGACTGAACATGACCAGCAGAATAGAATGAGCAATGAGAGGACAGAGAAGGGATGGAGTGAAAGAAGAAGAGAAGAGGAGGGACCAGGAGAGGGAGAAGAACCAAGAGAACACATGGCAGAAGCAGTGGAAGGGAAACTAAGCTTAGGGGCTGAGGAGGTTTAGGGTTAGGGGGGTGGGGAGGGCTAAGAGGAGCCAGGACTCAGCAGCAGCTGCTTGTGATGCTAGGAGAGCCTGGCAGCCAGTGTCTGCTTAGGTATGGTTTTTATTTTTGTTTTTTTTTTTTCAAGACAGGGTTCTCTGTGTAGCCCTGGCTGCCCCGGACTCCCTTTGTAGACCAGGCTGGCCTTGAACTCACAGCAATCTGCCTGCCTCTGCCTCCCGAGTGCCAGGATTACAGGTGTGTGCCATCAGGGCCAGCCCTTCTTCAATATGTTAACAGGCACCTCAGTTAGCTATTTGCCCCAGGTTCCTTTGGGACCTAACATCTTTCTGCCTCCTCCCAGCATCCTGAAGGCAAGAACTGGGCCTTGTCCATCAGCTGGGTGGGCAATACCAGCCAGGCTAATGAAAGTACATCCTCAGTAGTTGCTGCGGACACAGAACAGGAAAGTCCTCCTGGAAGGGCCCTATAGGCCAGCTGCCTGAATAGTTAAAACCCTAGGCCCAAGAGCCCCCATCTTGCTCTTTGTGACCTTGGGTCAGGACTGCCTGAAAAGCTCCACTCGCCCAACTAGAACCAAAGCTCAGGCTGGCACCCTCAGCAAGCATGCCACTTCCTCACAGACTTCTGCAGCCATGGCTTCCTGTTAGATGGCCTGTGCACAGCATCCGGGGCTGAGCAAACAGGTAGTCACATGGTCCTTAGTTCAGAGAGGGGAAATGTACTGGCACCAGCGGCCCGGGGACCATAGAATATTCCAGTACTATAACTCCCTAACTCAGCCTCCACCAACCTCCCCACACCCCAAGATTTGGTGAGGAGAGCCCGGCCTTCCAAGTCACCAAAAAGGCTAGAGGAGGTGTTGGGCGGACAGCACTGCTGCTCTGATCATTACCCCCACAGGAGTTGACAGCGACCTTGACCCTGCAAAATCCCCCAGAATATCAGCCATCACCTCTGCCAACGGTGACCGGAGCAAGTGCACAGTGAAAGCAAGGGCCGGGCAGAGCCATTAAATTGTAACCTACAGCAAAATTGGCAGAACAGTTCACAGTTCTCAGAAAGCCCAGGGTGGCGCCTCCGGGGCCAGGTGAGGCAGAGGCACTGGGATAAACATGGGGTAAGGAGGGAGGTGGTAAAGCCAGAGAGCAAAAGAGAGCTAGTGAGGGCAGGCACACAGTGCTCCTCAGCTGGCACACTGAGTCTGGCCCTCCCCTAATTGGTTCTGTGCCTCCCCATGACCTCCGCGTGCTTCCAGTGGTGTAGGTGCAGTGGTGAGACTGTCTTAAGGTCCTCTTGCCAGCAGATGTAGCAACACTTTTAGTCTGGGCCCTGGGTCCAGCACCTCCTCCTGGGGACCACAGGAGCCAGAGCAGGGTGTCAGCTCTTCTGTAAGCTGGGTCTCCTTCTCACCTTCTTGCTCTTGCTTTCTGTGGGGGCTACCTGGCTGGAGAGCAGTGCAAAACAGGGGGAATGGACTATGGATGAGGGTGAGTTAACTGCTGTTTTCCTCCCTGGCTTAGAAGCCCTATGAACTCAGGACCTGCCTCTGTGTCATGGAGCTGCTGCTCAGATCCCTAGGCTGTGAGCATCTGTCCAGCCTAGGGCTCCCACCAAACCTCACAGACCCTGCCCTGCCTCCCAGACCTCAGAATCACTGTCAGGGAAAAGGGCGGGGGAGCCGTTTGCTGGATTTTTGGCACTTGATCGACGAGGGTCCGTTTACTGGGCTGAGCATCTGTGTCCTCCCTCTTCTTGGAGGTTAGGGCTAGCCAGGAAGGGGCATGCCCGTCCCATGAGTGAAGGTGGCAGGATGCGAGAAGCTAGGAGGCAGCCTCTACAGGAGTCTGGTGCTCCTGAGCTTCCTCCTTGCCCCAGCCCCGCGCACACCTCAACTCACCTGGACCATAGTGTATCCTCTGCGGCTGCAGTTGGGGTCTTGCGGGTCTCCTCCGGGGTTGGCTGCATCGCGCTGGAGCGTTGGGATGGCATAGGCACGGTTGTGTCCCAGTTCGGTACCCTCCCACCTCAGGCCTGGGACAACCCACAGGGCAGCACCGCCCAAGTCCACGTGTCAGTCTCAGTGCTTCCGTCTGGCTCTCCCAGGACGTGTTGCCCCCGGAATTGAGTCCCCGCCCTACCGATGTTCGAGGAGGCAGGGCCAGGGACCTTCCAGCTCCGCAGCAGCCCGAGGCTTACCACTGGGACTTCCGGCTGGGGAAGATACGTCCCTGAGGGACTGTGGCCCCGGACCTGCTCTCTTTCTTCCCCAGGAAAGAGAGCAGTATATATAAGGGTCTCTGGTTCTTTCTGTGGTGGACAGTGATAGACGTGCTAAAAGGGCCCTGTTCTAGTCTAGTAAAAAAATAGGTGCCAATCCATAACCAAACGCAAAGATAGTAAAACTTTAAGGCAGTCAATTTTAAAAATGGGTCTTTGGGAGCAGAACTGGGTTGGTGAGAGCGCTGGTAACACAGGCACTAAGGGCAGTGACCTCGAAATCCTGGGCAAAGGTGTTCTGAGCACTGACCACTGACTAGGCCCTAGGGTGGGTCCCACCCGGGTGGGTCCCACCCAAGCCCCACCTAAGCCCCACCTGCAGGCTTCCTTATACCGCCTCATTCCTCCTCTATGCTAAACAAATCCCTCCCAGACACAGCTGCAGCCCAACTGGGGACACACCCACCAAAAGCATCGCTTTGCCCTCAGCCTCCACTCTGTCTCCAGCTTCTACTAACTGAACTGAACTGTCTTCTGAGCATTCAACAACCCAGCCCACAGCTGGTCTTCACAGTTAAAGACCTAAAGCTAGGGTACACAGGGCATGGTGGCGCACGCCTTTAATCCCAGCACCCGGGAGGCAGAGACAGGTGGATCGCTGTGAGTTCGAGGCCAGCCTGGTCTACAAAGTGAGTCCAGAACAGCCAAGGCTACACAGAGAAACCCTGTCTTGAAAAACCAAAATAAATAAAATAAAGCTAGGATACACTCAGTTGTAAAACATGTGTTCAGCACATGTGTGAGGCCCTGGATTCAACCCCTGGTTCTAGTGAGAGCAAAACCTGAAAGCCAGGTCAGTCTTCCATCCACATCAGATACCCAGTAGGACACTGATGGTGACAGAGAAAGGCTTGCTTCCCCGGTCTGCTCTCTTCCGGTTATCCACCTTCACTATTGTGTGAAGCTCTTCAGAAACTGAATATGAAAGATCCAGAGTCACAGAGCAGGTAACCGTTAGCCTTTCATCTTGAGGTGTCACTGTTCTGGGGACAGGTGGACAAAAGTAGGGAAGGGATGTTACCCTAAATAGGTTGAGTGGAGGAGGGGCCTGCAAGACACATGACGTCTGCAGGAGCACACCCACACAGGGTATTGGGTGTACATCTCAGACCAGAGCCTCAACAGCAAGGTAGATAGCTACATTGCCAGAGTTGACAGGGCTGTGGACAGGGATGGGGGAGGCTCCCCACAGTCGCTGAAGCAGAAGGGATGGGCACAGCCAGTTGTCTGAAAGAGACTCACATCTGGCCGGGGAGGTGAACACCACAAGCTGTTGGCAGTAGCTGGGGTGGACATTTTCTAGGCTTCTCAGTGATACCTGTGAGGCACCACACCCAAACAGAAAATCTGATGGGGAGACATTAGATAGATAATGCCTGGCCCAGGGGCCACACTTTTCTCTTCTTTTCTTTCCTTTTTTTTTTTTTGTTTTTGTTTTTTTGTTTGTTTGTTTGGTTGGTTTTTCTTTTTTCTTTTTTTTTTTTCCGAGACAGAGTTTCTCTGTGTAGCCTTGGCTGTCCTGGACTCACTTTGTAGACCAGGCTGGCCTCGAACTCACAGTGATCCACCTGCCTCTGCCTCCCGAGTGCTGGGATTAAAGGCGTGCACCACCACGCTCGGCTTCACATCTTCCTCTTTATACTTGGCCATTCTACTGACAAGTAAGGCAGAATGAGTCCAAAAGACTCGGTTCATGAGTAAAAGCAACCCCTAGATCTGAGTCTCCTCCAAGACTCCAATTAACCCTAACCTCCTTGGTAGCCCAACACACACTGTTCCAAAAATGAAATGTCCAAATAAATGAGACTGAATAATTAGATTTTACTCCATGGTTACTGACAAGCAACTTTAAGAAATAAGACTCTAGGAGCCAGACATAGTGTGGCATGCCTGCAGCACAGTTATGACCAGATGTATCTACAAAGTAAGATCCTGCCTGAAAAGAAGAAAAAAAGGTTTCAGTACTGAACATAATTGCATCTACCAACTAATCCAAATGTGCAGGTGGTAGAGACAAGTTCGAGCAGCCAGGTCTGAGTCCACAGGATGCCAGACAGTGGACCTCATGATAACCGAAGATGCTTGTGCATGGCCAGTTCTGTTCACACAGTGGTCCCTGAGGCTCTGGAACAGCTCATTCTCTTTTGGGTGCTGGTGGCCTCAGGTGAACCTCACAAACACCCTAAGTGCTGAGAAGCACTGCTGCCACCACCACTCTCTCCTTCCCATATCAGAGTCCTAGGTGACAGGATGGCCTGTTTTATCTTTGAGAACCAGTTGGGAGGGGCTATCAGAAAACTGACCTACAAGAGGGATAGATAAATCCTGTGTGTGCATGTGTGTAAGCATGTGGGTGAATGTTACAGGATCTTTGATCTCATTGTGATCCCTGAGATTGAACTGTAAATCCCTGTTTTGAGTGGTTGAGCCTTAACACACCTTTAATCCAAGAGCTTTCCGCACACAGGATTTAATAAAGTTAACCCTAGGTCAAGAGGCGGAGCAACAAACCAGCTGACAGGGATTAAAGAGTAGGAGGGACTTTGAGTTAAGGGGTACTTAAGATAGGAGGTAGAAGTAGACATGTTGTTTGGTGCTTCTTTGGGCTTGGGATTTTAGCTTGGCTCTTAGAGCTCTTCAGCTCCTTGTCCTTTGGCTTTTTGGGCCTTGGGCTAGCAAGCCTTTGGCCTTGGGGTTTTTGGCCTTTTCCTCCTGGGTCCCCAGCTGAGCTAGCGAGCCTTCTGGGCCTTCTCCATTGGGAACGTGAGCTGAGTAGGAAGGGCAGCTGGGTGCTTCCTCTTGTATCCGAGCCAGCAGGTTTTCACCCCAGCACCTGGCTCCTGAGTCTTTATTGGTAAAATAGAATGATCTGGGATTCTCAATTAAAGCAACATTTTGGTGCTCCAACGAGTGGCATGACCCCACAGAGAGATCACTCCAGCTGAGGGAAAACGGAGACGTCATCAGATTCGGTAAGTCATCTGGTAAATCCTCAAGGAGAGCTAAGGATGGGAAGTAGCTAGAACTTAATAGCAGACTTTAGAACCCTGTTTAGTGGGCTGGAGAGATGGCTCAGTGGTTAAAAACACTGACTGCTCTTCCTAGAGGTCCTGAGTTCAACTCTCAGCAACCATCTAGAATGTGATATAATGCCATCTTCTGGCCTGCAAATAGTGTACTCATATACATACCCCCCCCCCCAAAAGACCGTTTAGTGCTACTCCAGGTGGCCTAAAAATAGAAGCATTAAATGAAAAGCTAAACAACTTAAATGAAATTGGCTCAACACCAATATTTATTATCATTTCATTATTCATACTCTCCCCCCACACTCCACCCCAGACAGCGTTTCTCTGTGTAGCCTTGGCTGTCCTGGACTCACTTTGTAGACCAGGCTTGCCTTAAACTCACATCCATCCACCTACCTCTGCCTCCCAAGCACCGGGATTAAAGGCGTGCGCCACCACCGTCAGGCTTATACTTTATTCCTTTTTTTTTTTTTTTTTGGTTTTTCGAGACTGGGTTTCTCTGTGTAGCCTTGACTGTCCTGGACTCACTTTGTAGTCCAGGCTGGCCTTGCACTCACAGCAATCCGCCTGCCTCTGCCTCCCGAGTGCTGGGATTAAAGGTGTGCGCCACCACGCCCGGCTACTTTATTCTTAATAACTGTAATAGCTCTCTGTACCTGCTCTAAGAAAAAAAGGAAACAGAAAAATATGAAAAGTGGGTCCAAGCCTTAGAAGGAAAATTAGAGAAGCTTACTATGTTTTATGCCCTAATTTTAAGATCGTGTCAAACTGATTATACAAGTGATCTTATAGCTGGGCAGCAGCAGGGGTGCACGCTCAGGAGGCAGAGGCAGGCATATCTCTGTGAGTTTGCGGCCAACATGGTCTACAGAGTTTGTTCCTGGACAGCCAAACTAAACACAGAGAAACCGTATCTCAAAAAACAAACAAAACCAAGTGATCTTACATATATTAACAAAAGACAGAAATATTCTGGTCATCTGGTCCTTGTCTGTTCGAGAAAGATCTCATGTATGGAATAGCCTAGGCTGGCTTGGAAAAGCCTTCAGCCTTGTGAAGGCTGTGATTACAGGCACAGGAGCTACCACACCTGGCTTTATAGGGTGCTGTCTCTTTATTGTTATCTCCTCTCCCCAACTCCTGCTTCATTTAACCGCTCAGCTACCTGAAAACTAAAACTTCCTTTCCTTCCACCTTTAAAAAATTATGTGTGTGTACACATGTGCCTGCGTGTACGTGGAGGCCAGGGAGCATCAGATTCCTTGGAGCTGAAGCCACAGGCATTTCGGGATGCCTAGTTATATGGGTGCTGGATTCTGGTCTTCATGACTATTGTCACATCCTCTGAGCTAGTAACGCTCCTCTCCAGTAACTTGCTCTACCTTACTCTTAGCCTTAAACCTAAGAAAAGGCTACATCTCAAGACAGTGCTGAAAGCCACCCGTCACTCCTACTCACAGACCAGGAGAGCAGTGGCCTTGAGTCTGTTACTAGCGCCACCCTAAGGTGAAAACTGCCAAAGCACCTGCCCTCTGTGGGAGAAACATAGATACTGAAGAGCAAGGCTGAAGGAGGGAACATGGTAGAGACAGCTGGTTAGCTGTTACCTGAGCAGCTCGGTAAGCTCAACAATGCCAGTGTGACCCAGCTGGTCAGTATGCACTGTATTACTCAAGAACAAAGCAACAGCTCCAATTCAGAAGTCACAAAGGGCACTGCTTCTCAGCACCGAGAACCAGAATTCCCCGTTCTAGTGTCAGGACAGGCAGGAACTTCCACCAAAGGACAGTACCCACGTTATCTCCACCATCCATATCCATGGATGACTGTTTGAGGCTCTGCTGGTCTGTGCACCCCGACCCAGCCTTCAGTATTGGCCCCTTCAGGCCTGGGCCATTACCAACATTCAACCAAACATACCTGCACCAGGCAGACACATGTACACACCCATCACTAAGAGCTCTGACTACACATGTGTATCACACCTCACTTCATGTCCTTCCTGCCTCCCACTGAATAGGTGACAAATAGCTGGTGAGAAGCAGGACGTGCAGCAAGAGATGATAAACTACTTTGCCAAGCTCAAGTTCAAACTGGAGAGCGTGAACGTCCAGTCCTGTGAGGCTCGAGACCAACCGGCCACCCATGCCAACACCAGGCTGCCGTGCTGTCATGCAGGGCCTCCCTAGGCACATGGGAACTAGTCCTTAGGCTATGGGTAAAGGTATTGTCCTTGTGCCAACAGGGAAAGGACACCCAAAACAAAGGCTGTGTGAGATGAGAACTTTTTAGAAGCCATTTGTGGTCATTTTGGAAGCAAAGAGAAATCTTTATTTTCAACAAAGTTGCCTACAAGAGATGATTCATCGATTTACTATGAATGAGTCTCTCATCACATACAGCGCCAAAAAAATATATTTAAAAAAATAAAAAAAAAAAAAAAAACAGCCCCATCTCTCTCACACACACATATCCCCTCCCAAAAGCCATACAGCCCAAACCAAAAGGCAAAGAACCAAATCAAACTTAATACCCACACACAGTTCTCTTTGAATTAAGATTTACAAATTTATATATTCTTTCCTATGAAGGGACAAAAAGAGGGAGAAAAAAGAAAGGGTTAAGGAAAAAAAAATTAAAGAAGGCCTGGTAAGGCCTAGGAAAATAAAACACTGCCTGCCTGCACACTAGCAGATAGGAGAAGATCGTGAGTGCTGATCATATTCTGTGAATGTGAGGCCTCAGCTGAAATGGCACGCCCAGCAGTGCAGCACACAACAGCAAGCCGGATCTTGCAGAGCCCAGCAGCGCTGCAGCACTGGAGCAGTCACCGGCAGCTGTGTAGCCCTCAGCACACAGGGCATGGCAGAGGTGGTGTCTCCATCATGGTTTGCCAGGGTTTACAAAGGCCAAAGGAAAGTACAGGGGAAAGGTTCTCTACTGCGGTGACGATCTGCCAGTCACAGCCGGAGGAGAACGAGTCCTGTGCCGGTTGACAGCGCTGGGTCCACACACAGGCTCTACTTGGGCTCCTCAATCACCCCTTTGCTGAGGTCTGTCATTTTGGGATATTTTACTTTCTTCTGGTCTAGCTCATTCTGAGCCCAAAGTAGCAGTTTCAGTAATTTTGCCAGCTTGGGTGTGGACTCTCGATTTTCATAATCCAGAACAGCCTGGTTAACTTCACTCCACACCTAGAAAAGAAACACATCCAATAGAGATGCCACACCAGCACCAAGTCTGACAGTATGCTTAAGATAAGTTTTTAGTGCTGTGGACAGAATTAAGCATGTCAGGCAAACACTATCACTAAGCTATAGTCTAGCCCATTTGGATACTGTTCCCACGCAACAAGCTTGTCACTCACTTACAAATTAAATATGTATCTATAAGCCACTTCAAGGACACTGAATGGCCCTCACCTGAAGGGGCTCTTACACTCTGGTCAGCTAAGTGCCCTGACCCTTTCTAAACGAAGTATTGATGACTTGAGAGAGGAGAGCAGCGCAGTGTCTACACGAGTTCCCTGCAGGCAAGCCGTAAGGAACAATCACAAGGTTCAGAAGACTATACTGTTTTTAAGTTGAAAAGACTTAGGATACCTGATTCTATCGGACAGGAGGGAAGTTAAGACAAGAAAACCTGGCAAAGGGTTTGGACACTAATAGTCATAGTGCTGCTGCTCCTAGCTTCACAAGATAAAAGCTCCTGTGTAAGAGGAGCTGCCACGTCCTACTGGAGAGCCCTAGCCCAGGGCCACGTGCTTCACCGCACCACAAGGGCAGCACCATCTTGCACATGTCCTCTGAGTGTCTGTGAGCAGAGCTCTTCCCTGATAGCCCTTTACCTTTTGTCTCTGCATCATGTGGAGGAGGTCTCCAAAAGGCGACTCCTCAGGGCTGTCGAAGGCCAGCAAGGCCAATGTACGCTCCATTTCTGTGAGGCACTCTCTGCTTTCCTCTCCCTGCTCTGCCAGTTGTGTCTGGGCAAACTCCAACGCTGCTTCTGTCTCGCGCTGACGAATAAGCTCAATCAAGTGCTGTTGCTGGTCAATGACAAGACAGACAGGTTTAACCAGCACACACCCAGGGAGGTAACATCCAGTAGAGTCAGCAGCGAAGACAGCCAGGCTTGGCTGGCACACACTTACATGAAGAACAATAAACACTTGGCTCCAGTCAAAACTTTTCTTATGGGTTGAGGGTGTTACTCAGTTTTAAAGTACTTACTTAGCATTCAGGCAAGAACCTGGGTTCCACCCTACCACCCCCAAAAGAAAATAAGAAATGTGTCTCACAAGAGTTTTCTAGAATCTCCATCTAGTGCATTTCCATTTTAAGAGCATAAGGAGAGGCTGTCAAGATTACCGAAGTGACTGCGCCTGCTGTTCCAAGTGTGCTGGTCTCAGAGCCCATGTAAGGGAGAGAGTGGACTCTCAAGGACCTCTCTCTCCCTCTCTCTCCTCTTGTCTCGTCTTCTCTCTCTCTCTCTCTCTCTCTCTCTCTCTCTCTCTCTCTCTCTCTCTCACACACACACACACACACACACACACACACCCCTTTAAAAAGTAACTGGTTTCTATAGCACATAAGCAGCAGTTACCTCAAAGCCTGTACCTCCCCAACACTAAGTGATGTGCCATGAATGCACAACAGCCAACTTCTTTCTGAGCCACTGCAAACACCCCTGACTCACCAAGCATCTACATTAGACTGTCTAACTCACCTGAAGGTGGAAGTAAAGGTAGCGGTTTGTGTCCAAGAGCTCCGGGTGTAGGCTGTTGATCAAGGCAATGGCCTCCTGGATCTGACCCTTCAGAATCATCTCCCGAATCTTGATTCGCTCATCAAGTGTTTCTAGGTCCACACTCGGTTCAATCCCAGACTCCATCCGAAACTTCTCTGCTGCTTCCTTAAAGCCCTCTGAAAAGAAAACTATCATCATTGCTAAGAAAAATAACCAAGAATTAAGGCTTTGTACCTCTAGAGAGCCCGACCACCATAAAATGATCCTATGTATCAATTACACGTTCTTAGGACTTGGTTTTTACTATTTTTGAGATTAATAGTCAGTGCTTTCATTCCTTTGCAGCTATCCAAACAGTCCAGCCTATCAACCTCAAGGTCAACAGACTGCTAGCCTAGTGTGTGCTATGACAGGTCAGGGCAGGTATGACAGGTCAAGGTGCCATAGTAACAGAGCCAATTCCAGATAAGGCAGATACCTTGCTGCATCTTCACAAGGCTGCGGTGAAACTGCAGGCCAAGATTTATGTATCTGCTTTCTAAGAAATTTTAGCAGAAATTAACTGGAGAGGTGCAGAAGGATAAAGATTAAGGGAAATTTTCCCACTGTGTGTCTTCTGAAAACTGGGCAGAAGGATAGCTTGGTTCTTTACCCCAGTTGCCAGTGACCTCCCTCCCTCCAATAGGAGCACTAAGTGCTGTTTCTTCTGCATATTCCACCCATTTCCTTTCCCTTCCCTGTTTTGAGTTGGGCATACCTACAAACAGGCCAGAATATTTTTCAAAACTGGCTAGAAGAGATCATTTATTTGTACTTTAAATCTGCTCCAAAACATTTTCTTTTTTTTTAAGTTTTGAGACAGAGCCTTGATGTCCAGTCCAGGCTAGCTTACATTTCAGAATCCTCCTGCCTCTCCTCTGAGTTAGAACATTCCTAATAGATCATGAAGGCTCAACTGGAAACATGTCAAGAGCCAAAAAAGGATGCTGCTCTAGGTCTCAGAGACCTGTAACAATTATTTTATTGACAGGAAAAACATTTTTAGGGAGTAGGGAAGTTGAGAAAAGGTCTCATTACAGACTGGGCTGGCCTTGAACTCACAACCCTGCTTCAGCTTCCCAACTGCTGGCATTATAGGGGAGACTCATACCACTTTGGGCTAGAAAAGGCCATCTTTTTTTTTTTGCCCCCCCAGACAGGCTGCCCTGGACTCACTTTGTAGACCAGGCTGGCCTTGAACTCACAGAGATCTGCCTGCCTCTAACTCCTGAGTGCTGGGATTACAGGTATGTGCCACTGCGCCCGGCGAAAAGGCCATCTTAAACATGTCAATTTGATTTATAAATGTCAAGTTAACATTGTGTTTTTATGATTTTTCAGTACAATCTAACTTTATCATTATGTTTCAGGGGTAAAAGTTACTTATTTAAAAAAAGGAGAGCTATGGTCAAATGGTGGAGCCTCCCAGCTGGACTTTACCTGTAACTAGGTAGTTCATGATGAGACGGTTCATGTCTGCTCGTTGAACATGTAAGTTATTGAGCTTCTCCATCCACTCATCTTTGGTTATTTCATCGGGTTTTTCTGCATAACTCATTATGATTTATTTCTGCAGGAAAAGATACAATTGGGAAAGAATTCTATGTTCACTGTAGTCATTTCAGAAAATAAACATAGTAATGAAAAAAAGAAGTGAAAGAGTAGGATACTTTTGTTTTGTTTCAGACAGGTTTCTCTGTGTAGCCTTGGCTGTCTTGGAACTCTCTTTGTAGACCAGGCTGGCCTCGAACTCAGTTATCCGCCTGAGCACTGGGATTAAAGGCGTGTGCCACCACATCTGGCCTGAGTAGGATACTTTCACTCTTGAAAATGACATGCAAAAAACGTTTGAGGAAAATACACATCTGGGAAATAATCTTAAGAAGGTCGAGAGTGGGAAATATGGCGAGTGCAACAAACAGTCCAAAGTCTCAGAACGAGGAGACCCAGACATCAGACCGTGTCAGACAGAGAAAGTCCCCGCACTGTGAAGGAAGTGGTTATGTTTGAAGCTGAAAGTATGAAGGGCAACCATCGGAGAGCTATATGCTAAAAATTGTATGCTATGATGTACAAAAGGAAGTACCACCCAAACAGGCAAAATGAAGACAAATGTTAGTGTTTGTGGGAAAACATATGTGGTGAAACGACACAGCACTCTGAACAAGGTGGCACATGATGCCTCCTGCAGGGCACTCCGTACTCCTACATCCTAGAAAGGGTCTACCACGCCCCTAAGTGTGCGGTTCACTGGTATATTCATCAAGATGGCAAACTGTGAACACCACCCCCCAAAATGTTCATTCAACAAGAGCCTAAATAAAGAAGCATTGATACATAGATACCACCATCCAAACCCTTGGGTAGGCATGTTCTCAGCAGAACACACTTTTCCACACAGATAATATGGCACAAGTTCTGCTCTGCTTTATCTATGAGAGCGTCTCTAGAGACTACAGCATGCATCATTTATTCAGTGAAACACACATATTCACAGTCAGTGTAAAGGATACTAAAAGATATCACAAAGTTTTGTCAACCAATAGGCTTAAAAAAAACTATTTTGGCTGGGTGTTGGGGGCCATGATTTTAAGCCCAGCATTTGTGAGGCAGAGGCAAATGGATCTCTCTGAGTTCGTAGCCAGCTTAAGCCTGGTCTACAGATCCAGTTCTGGACCAGCAAGAGTTACAAGGTGAGACTCTGCCTCAAAAAACAAAAACAAACAAAAACAAAAACAACTCTGTGCAGCTTTGTCTGTCCTCAACTTGCTTTGTAGACCAGGCTGGCCATGAACTCAGAGATCTGCCTGCCTTTGCCTTCCTGAGTGTTGGGATTACAAGCATGCGCCACTGTGCTCAGATTGAGACATGAGTTTTGCAAAAACCAAACATGAAACAAATGGGGCTGGCTGGAGAGATGGCTCAGACGTTAAGGGCACTGACTGCTCTTCCAGAGGACCTGTGTTCAATTCCCTGTAATCACATGGTGGCTCACAACCATCTATAATGTGATCTGATGCCCCCTCCTGGAATGCAGATAGAGTACTCACAAAATATATAAATCTTTTTTTAAAAAAATGAAACATTTACATAGCATCTCTTTAGCACTAAATACTGTGTACTTTTAAACAAAGCCATGGACTCAGACAGACATTGTTTAATGTGGGAGGAAGACAAAATGGCAGAGCCACAGGGGTCAGCTAGGGTAGCTCTGGGAGCACAGCTGGACCGTTTTCACACTTTTCCAACAACATGCCTCATAGATATTACTTTCCACACTTCAAAGGACAAGATAATTTGTTTTAATAAATCATAAAATTGAAAGATAGCTCTGATTTCTGGCCTGACAATGGAATGCACATTGGGTGGGGAGAGCTAAGCAGTCTAGCAAAGAGACACAGCAGCGCTATCACAGATGAGAACAGACATCAAGCTGTGGCCTCCAAGTCAATGATAGCTGTTTCTGGACTGAACATGAAGGCACAGGAGAAAAGGAAGAAGTGCCGGCAACCAGAGACTGGAAGTTTCAAGTGTTCGGCCTTAGAAATGGGACCACAGCAATATGGGGGAGCTGCAAGTAAAACAGGTTGGAGGAGCAGGGCAAGTCTGGGTGCAGAGGACTCTGGTAGTTGGAGGGGTGTGGTAGGCCTCTGGATTACAGGTCCTGGGACCAAGTCTGGAAACAGTAATTTACACACATAGACAATACACACACTGGGGTGGGGGAAAGCCATTTAGGCAAGAGTTTTTTTTTTTGTTTTGTTTTGTTTTAATGTGTAAGATATTAAAGTTCCAAAGCACATTTACAGAGACTGTGGCGGGCAGAGAATGTGGAGGGATGGGCTTTGAATTTGGGGCATGGCAGGACTTCTAGTTCTGGCGGACTTGGAGGTCCCTCAGCCTGAAAGGTAGTAGTAGTAGGTGAAGGCGGGAAGTGAAACTGAACAGGGCTGGTGCCTCTCCATCGCCACAAGGTAACAGCAGAATTTACCCTGATTTAAGTTTTTATTCAGGAGACATGGGTAGGCAAAAGATCGGACTGGAAAAATGTCCCCCCCAAAAGGTCACTTCCTCTCGATTTCCACCGGGCGCGGACAGAGACCCCCAGGGCTAGTGTTCCTTGTCGGGACTCAGTGTGTCCCAAAATCCAGAGAGTCCTAAGCCCCGAGGATGACTTTCAACGCAGCAGCTGCGTCTTCACCTTTCAGCCTCCGCTCTACTGCGGCTTTCATCGCAGAGAGCAGCGAACATTTGCAGTTAACTACTCGGGTCCCGCCAGCACCCGGACCATGAGCGCGGTCTCCAGACCTCCCGCTCTGGGGCCCGGCTGTGAAGGGCAGGAGCGCCCGACCGCCCGGATCCCGGCTCTCACTGCAGGCTTCGGCTACCCGGGGACAGGGCAGCTTGGTGGGCACAAGACCCCGACCTCTGACCTCCGCGCCGCGGCCCACCCCGGAGCCCCGAGGAGACGCTCGGCACTGCCGCAGGAGCCCGCTGCGGCCATCTTACCGTGCGGATCCCGCCTCCCGCGCGACAAGGTCTGGGCGGCGGCTCCGCGGCCGCTCCCGGGGCCGGGGAGGGGTGGCAGCGACGGCGGGAGATAGAGAAGGAGGCGGAGGCCGCGGCGGAGGCGGGGGCGGGGCGCGAGGCAAAGGTGGATACACCGGCGTCTGCCCCTCAGACACCTCTCGCGAGATCGCAAGATCTCGAGGTGCGAGCCGGCAGCCAATGGAATCCCCTCGCGAATGGGCTGGGCGGGCGGTCTCCGGAAACTAGGGTCTCGACTTCCGTCCCTGCGCACAACTCTCCGGCGGTGCCCTAGGCCTACGGGTTGGCGCGAGAGTCAAAAGGCTAATGTCCCTTCTGCGGAAGATGGCTACTGCGGGGGCGTCGGCGTCCTGAGTCCTAGCGCGGGGATGGAGACGTATAGGCCGAATTCAAAGCGAAGGTCCCACCTCTTTTCTTGTTTTGTTTTTTTTTGGTATGTGTGTGTGTGTGTGTGTGTGAAGCTGGGGGCTGGGAATAGGTGTGTGTGTGTGTGTGAATGTGGGAGAGCGCGAGATAAGGAAGGCCTGTAGTCCGCCAAGCTCTAGTCTCAAAGGCAAAGCCTCCGGACGTGAGCGAGCTCCTAGGATTTATTCCGCGGGCGTTGCAGTCGAGGTCGGATCAGCGTCAGAACAGCCCTGCCTGGAGCGATCCTCGTGGCCACGCTCGAGAACGGACTGCAAAGGCTCCCGTTCCCGAGGCAAAGACGCCTCATTTCTGGGCACTTAACGAAGGTGACTCCCAATGCTTCAAATGCAGTCATGGAAGCAGAGCGGGGCCATGCTTCAGAAGCACTCACGGTGGGGACTCCCTACTTCTGGGCGCCGCGTACGGTGGCAACCCTGCTCTCTGGACGCCGGCGGGTCGGGGTCGGGGTCCCTGCCGGGAGAGAACTGGCCCCAATGCCCCCCAGGCATCCTGCTTGCCCCGGGATGGGTTGTAAGGGCTTGCAGTGAGGGTTGGGGGTAGTTGGAGGCTCTAGAAAACTGCCTAGCTTGAGTTCTTAAATGGGTATTTGCATGTTTATGTGTTTTATTGTCTACCGGAGGAGAATGCAAATTCAGTCATTGTAATGTAAAGAAATTCTGGAATGAGTGTTGGGCGGTCTGCTTGGAGGTAATTGAGAGTGCTTGCTTTAAAAATGGGCTAAGTCTAAGGAAAGCGACTTCTTAACGAGTCACCGAAGGTCTGTCCATTTTAGCAGATATGTAGGACACAATGGCCGCACGGCCCGTGAACATTTTCCATTTATTAATGCGTTAAATCTGCAACTCTAAAATTCTGACCAAAGCTGTCAGTAGATGGTGACAAACTTTGCAGGGCTTACTTAACCCTGGGTAAAGTTGAGTATCAATTCAAACATGTGCAAGGGAAGAGGCCAGTATACATTTTTTTGTTTCTTTTGAATGTGCATCGGTGGTTTTCCTGCACGTATGTGTGTGTGAGGGTGTCAGATCTTGGAGTTACAGACAGTTGTGAGCTGCCATGTCGGTTCTGGAACCTGAACCCGGATCCTCTGGAAGAGCAGTCAGTGCTCCTAATTGCTGATCCATCTCTCCAGCTTGAGGCCATTACCTTTTCTTTTTTAATTAAAAATTTTTACAAAATATTTTACTTAATTTTAATTTGTGTGCATTGGTGTGAGAGGGTCAGATCTTGGAGTTACAGGCAGTTGTGAGCTGCCATGGGGTTGCTGGGGATTGAACCCTGGTCCTTTGGAAGAACAGGCCGTGCTCTTAACCACTGAGCTCTCCAGCGCCGCTGCCTCCCCCCCCCCAGGCCATTATCTTAAGGAAAGAGAATGGTTAACTTAAATTTTCAGTGCCTCTGTAGGTGATGGTTGGCCAGTGCCTAAGGCTTCCCTTCCTTCTCCTTAGTCCTTTCTACAAACTGACTCGTGTTTAGGGCTCCCCGGGTGTCCTTGGGTACAGCGTCATTCCTAGCATGTCACATATGTTCTCTCACTGTACTATTTTTCCTACACCGTGACTTCCATGCAAAGTGTTCACTGACCAGTTGATTACCTGTTGTAAGCCCAGCTAAAAGTCTGCCCTTCCTGCTCCAGCTGGCCTGAGTCCTATGGTTCTCTTTGGGCAGTGTTACTGGAAGTGCTTCCCTGGGAAGTTCTCCCTAAACTCCAGCAAGTTCTGTCTCTTCCTTTTTGCTTAGGTGATTTTTTTTTTTTTTTTTTTTTTTTGAGTTTTTTCTGTATAGCCCTGGCTGTTCTGGAGATCTGTCTGCACGTGTATCTCTTTAAGTTCAAGAACAGCGTGGTCCACCTGGTGAGGTCCAGGGCTATGTAGAGAGAGGCCCTCGTTGTTGCTGTTTTTAAGTGTCTCATGATGCTCAGCCCAGGTGACATTGTAAACTAGGGATTCTTAAATTTCCCACCCACAACCCCTTTATGTCTGAGGATTTTTGTTTGTTTGTTTGTTTTTCGAGACAGGGTTTTTCTGTGTAGCCTTGGCTGTCCTAGACTCACTTTGTAGATCAGGCTGGCCTGGAACTCACAGAGATCCACCTGCCTCTGCCTCCGGAATGCTGGGATTAAAGGGCATTGGGTGCTTTTGAAGAGGATTAAATTTTAAGTTTTCAGCCCCTAAAGTAGGCAGCTCATAGTCACTTGCTACTCCAGCTTCTGTAGGTCTGAAGTTTCTGCTCTCTGGGGACTTGCAGACACATAAGTAAAAATAAGTCTTTATTTAGTTTTGGTGGGTTTGCTTGTTTGCTTTTTGTTTTGAGACAAGGTCTCGATTTGTACCTCTGGCTATCCAGGAACTCGCTATGGAGACCAGGCTGGCCTTTAACTCACAGAGATCTGCCTGCCTCTGCCTCTTTTGGTTTTTTGAGACAGGATTTCTATGTGTAGCCTGGCTGTCTTGGGCTCAATTTGTAGACCAGGCTGGCCTCGAACTCACTGTGATCCATTTGCCTGTCTCCCTGAGTGCTGGGATTGAAGGTGTGAGCCACCATGCCTGTCAGATGAAAAAAGGAAATTTGGCTGGCTGAGGTGGCACAGGCCTTTAGTCTCAGTATGTAAGTTAAAGGACAACCTGATCTACACAGTTATGGGTCAGCTAGGGCTCCGCAGAGGCACCCTATGTCCAAAACAAAAGTGTGAATGCTTTTCCATATTTTATTTTTGTGAATGCGAATGCCTGAACATGTGTATCTGGAGGCCAAAAGAGGCTGTCAGAACCCCTGGAATAGAGGTTATGAGGGTTGTGGACCCCCTCACTCTCCTGTGAATGCTAAGGACCAAACTCCATTTCTTTCTGAAAGAGCCTCTGTGTCCAACCTGGAATCTTAGTTTTGAAGGGCAAGGTCTCCGGTGGTATGTGACAGTGAGTCTGTGATCTCTTGCCTCAGCTTATGCCACTGTGCCAGTGTATGTGCTGCTGGGGAATGATCATGGTGTGTGCTAGGCAGCGGTCTACCAGCTAACTAACTGCATCCCAGTACTGATAAAGTTACTGGCAGAACTCAAGCCAGGAATTCCAACAGCAGTTTCACACTCAGATGCTGAAGAATGGCTGTAGGGAAGTTTTTAAACTTCTGTTGTGTTGAATTCTATTGTGCGGTAAAAAACATTGCAGTTCATGACATGCAGTAGTCTTAAATAGGAGCAAGGTGCACTTGTAGGTGTTCCATTGCGTGTAAAGTGAGCGTGTTTTATATTCACAACCAAGACTGCGCGGCCCAGACTTGCTGAGGAATTTGATTTCTAGCCCCAACACCTGGTGGCCATAACCATTCGTTACTCGCCTTCTGCTGAGCTCTGCAGGCACCTGTATCCATGTGTATACACACACACATCTAAAAATAATAAAAAATAAATCTTTAGAAAGAATCAAGACAGCAGCCCAGGTTAACCCTCCTAGGAACACCTCAGATTCATTCTGTGTTTGATTTTGGTCTATTACGTGCTTAGAAACTAGAACTGTTCCCCACATTTCAGTTATGCAACTCCCATATAAGATTGCAACTCAAAGTTTGAAACATTTAGTTCTGGAGCTAGAACTAGTTAAGAGCACTTAACCCCCACCCTTTAAAAAAAAAAAGGATTTATTTATTATGTATACAGTGTTTTTGCCTGCATTTACTCCCACACCCCAGAAGAGGCACCCAGATTTCATTATAAATGGTTGTGAGCCACCATGTGCTCCTAACCTCAGAGCCATCTACCTCTCCAGCCCCACACTGCTCTTAAAGAGGACCCAAGTTCAGTTCTCACTGTCCACATGGCGGTTAATGCGTGTAACTCCACTTTTGGGGGACTGAGCTCCCTCTTCTGGCCTCTATGAGCACCATGTGTGTGCATATTGACATACATAAGAATGGTAGTACATGCCTTTAATCGCAGCACTCGGGGCAGAGGAAATAGGGCCAGCCTGATCTACATAGTGAATTCCAGGACAGGCCCTTAACGCCCTAACCCCATTTTGCCAATGCCATGTATCATGATTCCCCTAAAAACAGAAGGCTCGCTGTTGTGAGGACATGGCTCAGTCAGTGAGGTGTTCACTATACAAGCACCGGGACTTGATGTTGGCTTCTGTGTAAGAAAGACGGGTGTTGTAGTTTCTGTCTGTAGTCCTAGTGCTGGGAGGCAGACACCAGGATGCCTGGGAAAGACGCCTGACCAACATTGGCGTCTGGCCTCTACCTGCCTGAGTACGCGTCTGTTGCCTTTTAGGAACTTTATCTGAATCTGCTGACTAGATTAGGCAGTAAAGGAGTGACTAGGGCCAGAGCCCTTCCCTGGGATGAATACTAGCAAAGGGCAGAGGGTTTGAAGTCAATAGCTCATTTTTTTTCCTTTGTGTGTGTGTGTGTGTGTGTGGGTACACACCCAGGGGTGCATAAAGGGCCAGAGAAGATAACCTGTGTTCATATCACTCTACTCACTAAACTTTAAGCTAGGCTAGTAGCCAGCAAGCTCCAGCAATCCTGTCTGCCTCCTGACTACCACCCACACAATGCTGAAGTTACAGGCTCTTGGTTTGTCTGGGTTTTTATGTAGATGCTAGGGATTTGAACTCATGCCTCTGATTGAGCATCAAATCCTCTTACATGCTGAGCTGTCTTTCCAACCCTGTGAGCCAGGTTTTATATGTTAGGTTTTGAAATGTATTTGAATTTGAGGTACACCAGGGAAGATTCTGGGGACCAGGTGAAAGAGTGGATCCAGATTGAGTAGAGGTGGGTATCCACGGTGATTGCGTGTGGTGGGCTGGGCAGTGAGGACCTGTGTGCGATGGCATTGAAGAAGTAGACGGTAGAGACTAGGTGGGCGTGTCCAGAGTCACATTGGCTGGGACAGTCGCCAACCAACTTGGCAGAGATGTCAGCCTGGTGGATTCATTAACTAGCTAAGCTTTCTGTGTTCAAGAGGTGGACCCAGGAGAGAGAAGCCATAAAGTTTGGCCCTAAGGTAGAAAAGGCTACCTTATGGTCAAAGGGACCACTGTTCCGCAAGCCAAGGCAGGAATTTGAAGTTGTTTTATTGTGAACGTTCTCAAGCCTGGCTGTGGTGCTACAGGTCTTTATAATCCCAACACTTGGAACACAGCAGCAGGTGGATCTGAGTTTGAGGTCAATATAGTCTACAGAGCAAGTTCCAGGACAGCCAGGCTACATAGAACATTGTCTGAATTGGGCCTTGTGGGAAGACTAACAGTTATCTAAAGAGAGGAACTAAGAGTGTATGGCTGGAAGCTGGTGGGTGAGATGGCTCAACAGGTAAAAGTATTTGTGTGTACAGTGCTCTATAAGCCTGCTGGCCTGTGTGCTGGGAACCCATGTCAAGATGGAAGGAGAGAAGACTCCACCACACCTGTCCTGGTGCTGTGTATGTACATGTACACACAGTAATAAAACTGAAAGAGCATTGTCAGGGGGCTGGGGTAGTGGCTCAGTGGTAGAGCACTTGCCTAGCGTAGACATATCCACAGTGGATTCTGCCCACAGCAGCCCTCAGATTGACTAAATAATCAAATATAGAGTTAAGGGGAAAGCATTCTGAGGATAAAATACAAAATGCTCCCATTAGATACATGTTAGGGTGCAAGGTTGCCAGCTATATTTTGCAAATTCCCCCCCTTCCCTCCTTGAGACAGGTAAGGGTCTCACTCACTGTGTGGACTAAGCTGTTTTGCATACTTTTTTTTTTTTTTTTTTAACTCTCAAAACCAACCAACCAACCAGCCAACCAAAAACTCAAAAATAAACCCTTGCATGCTGGAGTCCTTGGCTTCTGTAGAAGAGATCCACAAAGAGCTTTAGACTTGTGTGTGCTCCCCTCCTCCTTAGGAGGTTATGTGTCATTTTTCTTTTTTCCTGTAAATCCTGACATTGGAGTTGTAGAGGTATTATACTGGGTAAAGAATTCCCAGTACCCACATGGTGGCTCACAGTCACCCATAACTTCAGTTCCAGGGGATCTGATATTCTCTTCTTACATGGGGCCGTAGCCATACACATGGTACACATGGTATACATACATACATACATACGTGCAAGCAGAGCGCATATACACATTTTAAAATAAACCTGAAAAAAGAAGATCTATCATTGACCTCTTCCTATTGGCAGATTTGTACAGATTATGTTCTGTGACACACATCAGTTTGTAATACACACACACACACACACTTTGGTGTGTTTCTTTCTCCTTACCCACTTCTTCCCTGGCTGTCCCAACTGGTTTTTGTTTTTGAAGACAGTGTTTTCTTTGTAGGCAGAGACGACCTGGAGCTTACGACCTTCCTGCTTCAGCCTCCCTAGTTCTGGTAATGCAGGCATCACCACATCCAGCTGGGAAAGTCTCAATTGTCTTCTTGGTTTTTCTGTTCTGCTGATACCCTGCACTCTGGGGTGACTGGTGGTGGCTCTTAGCTGTGTATCAGTAACATTTGCCAGATAAAGATCTGCTGCAAACTGGAACCTGCTGTTTTGTTTTGTTTTTTTGAGACAGGGTTTCTCTGCCTAGCCTTGGCTTTCCTAGACTCGCTTTGTAGACCAGATTGACCTTGGAACTCACAGCGATCTGTCTGCCTCTGCCTCCTAAGTGCTGGGATTAAAGGCATGCACCACTACTGCCCCACCGCCCGGCAATCTCCTGTTTTCTTTAAAGAGGAGCCAAGATTGGTGTTTTACTCTATTTTGCTTTGTGCAAAGCAGCTGGTGATTTGATTGTTATAGAATTGTTTAGTGCCTGGCAAATAAGTGTACCTAAAGTCAGCTGTTGGCTACCAGATAACTCAGACCTAGCATGTCCCTAAGCATGGCTCCAGGCTCAGTCCCCAGAGCTGCACATAATAAAAGGAACTAGAAATTAAATGTTGGTTTTTGTATTTTAGATTTAAAACTCGTATTTAATGTGTGTGAGTGTTCTGCTTCTATGTATGTGCACATGCAGCGGGTGCCTGGTGTCTGGTGCGGGAGGAGGCCAGAGGAGGGCACTGGATCTCTCCAACTGTAGTTACATTATCTCCTGTGGATGCTGGGAACTTAAGGGCAGAGCTGAGGAATCTGGGCATGCTCTTCCTCGAAAAGAGTCAGAAAGGATCTCACCAAGGGAAGCGGAAGCAGGCTCCCTCTCCTCTGGAAGCCCCAGGAGCTGGCATGGAACTTTGGGAAATGTAGAGAGAAAGCAAACTACTCGAGCCACCTGCTCTTCTGGATGGAGCGTTAGAAACCTCTCCAGTGTGGGTGGGGCTTTACTAGACAGGAGCATATCTTTGTTCTGCAATGAAGCTGAAGTTAGAGGCTGGAAGACTAGCTTCCGAGTTATGTGTCTACGAACATACATAAATTAGAAGAAGCTGGCTGCATGGGACAAAGCTGAGCGCTTTATATTAACTGCGCTCAGGGCAAGTGGCTAGTGCTTGCGGTGCTGCAAGGGAGTAGCGATCTCTCTCCGGTTTCCTGAAGTATTTGAGGGGACAATGAAGGAATACCAGTGTACTTAGCACTGAGAGGGATGGTGGACTTCTTAAATGTTTGTGTGTGTGTGTGTGTGTGTGTGTGTGTTGGGGGGTGGGGTCGGCCCTCGTAGGCACGTATGCTCATGCTTTGCCTCCCGACTCCTGGTAGGTTATTTCGGAAGGAATGGACACGGGACATGGGTGTTTCTAGCAAGGGCTTCCAGCACACACCCTTCCAGAGGCCCAGAGAGCTGAGCGGAGTGCGGAAGGGCTTTGGGGCCTTTTTCTTCCTGGCTCCTTCCCACCGGAATAGGACGCAGGTTCACCCCGAAGCACCAGTCCCCGCAAGCGCGAAAGGTTTCTAAAGCTTTTGAGATGCTGGCCAGAGTGCCCAGGATAGCCCGAGGAATAGCTTGGTGGCATGGGCTCCCAGCTTAGCCCCTTGATTCCCGACGCGGGAATCTGTCAAGCGTGTCTAGGACACACCACAAGGCGGGCGCTCCGGGGAACCCGGGTGGCGCATGCGTGCAGGAAGCGCGGCATAGCCGCTCTAGCCGCCGCTGCATCTCGGTGGCCGGTTGATTCCTTCCGCTTGCCGCGCGGCCCGCCGCTCTAGGCTGGTAGTCTCGCTGGCCTCCGCCCTAGATCCGTGGCCACTCTGGAAATGGCTGCGGGATCCCGGCGGCCGCGGTAAGTGGCTCTGTGCAGTGAAAGAGAGCGGGAGCCGTGTGGACAGCGCTTGGGATCCAGACAAGGCGGAGTGGCGCCGTGCCGGCAGCCCAACTCCAGCGAGCGGCGCAATCGCGCCGAGAAAATGGCGTCGCGGCCCGTGGGGCCCTTTCCGGCCCCGGACAGAAGGGTCGCGGAGGAGCGCGAGGCCGGGCGGGCAGGTGGTCTGCGTCTGATATCCGCCGAATCACTGTTTGTGTGGTCCAGTCTGGTCCCTTGGTCTGGGAGGTTGTGGTGCCTTCGAGTGTGAGTCGGAGTTGGGGGCCCAGCCGCCTGCCACCGCAGGTCCTCGGCACTTGTAGAACACTTGTGGTAGGACGTGACTGGGCCTGGGCGAGAATTCGTGGGTGTAAGGCGATGTCTCGTTGGGAAGATCTTCGGAGAATATCCAGCCCCAGCCCGATGTAGGGCCTTGGGCGTTGCCCTGGCTCTCACTGCCTCTTGCCTTGTTGGTGGCCAGATGTGCATTACTATTGACTCTTGAGTAAGAGGCCCTGGTTTTATTTGGAATGCTGTGTCTGTTTAATTTTCCATAAAAGGATGCTCCTTCTTACACTTGATTAAGTGGAGGTTCTGTCAGACAAACTTGTGTACAGCTGAGAAGTAGCATACAGAAAAGGTTGTGTAATTGATTACCCCTTCCAGCACCCATGACCAGCACTTTCCTCCTGGCACTCAGCACATGTGTAGCATCACAATAGCTTGCTGAGGACATGTGTTAGAGGACTGAGGAGAGGCCCGGTAGGTCTTGAAATCGAGGTGGGATGTCTTGTGGAACGGTTGTTTGCAGTAAAACTCTTTGGACCTCTGGTAGGTACTGCCTTAATAGGCTGAAGAGTCTTAATTCCCCAGCCAGGGCTGAGCAGCTCAAGTAATGACTTCTCTTCAGCTTATGGGTGCCGTGCTAGGCTTACACTCTGTCAGCAGCATGGTTTACCATGTTTTACACCTGTGCTGCAACACCCGGTGGCTTCTGCTTGACTCTGGAAGAGCAAAGATTCAGTCCTGTTCCTGTTGCTCTTAGATCCCTGCCCAGTGACCCCATGTTTCTCATGTTTAAGTCCCAACTTAAGAAATTGTCCCTAAGCAGAGTCTCTTGAGTGTTAGGTGACTGGTTCCTTTACAGGACCCTTTATAGAAACCCAGTAGTCTCTGAGGTTGTGGGAAGTGGTATGTATTGCTTCAGTTACAGTGGTCACGTGAGTAATAGCCAGTGATGCTGTGTTCTTTGGAGAGGTCAAAGCTCAAAGTCTGAGTTGTGCTCACTTGTCCTGAGTGTGCAGGCTTACCTGTGAGACATATCGTGCTCACAGACTTTAGTTTATTTTCTCAGCAGTCATCTTGAGAAGTTGACAAGGAAGATGAATAGCAGTTGTACATACTTTTTAGAATGATTCTCGAGTCTGGAGAGATAGCTCAGTTGTTGGGAGCTCCTGTTTTTCTTCTAGAGGACCAGAGCTTGGTTCCCAAGCATCTATGTCACCTGGAAGGCTCACAACCACTTCTAACTCCAGCTCCAGGACATTCTGTGTCCTCTTTTGGCCTCTAGGAACCTGCACACAGGTGACAGACACATTTTTAAAAAGAATAATTCTATATTTGTGTAGACAGCATATCCCTAGATGTTGATTATCTTCTGCAAAATTTGTAAAATATCAAGTTTAAGTGCTGGGGTTATGTTTTTTATGTGCTGGTGGAAACTTAAGTGGTGTAATGTGATGAAAAGATAAATCAGTCTTTTTCCAAAATGAAGGTGGCTTTATTGTGCTTAGGTCAAGAGGTAGAATGGGCTGGAGAAGATGGCTGAGGTGTGAGAGTGCGTACTGACTGCTCTTCTAACCCAGTGGTGGCGGTGCACGCCTTTAGTCCCAGCACTCAGGGAGGCAGAGGCAGAGGCAGGTGGATCTCTGAATTTGAGGCAAGCCTGGTCTATAGAATGAGCTCCAGGAGAGCCAGGGCTACACAGATAAGCCCTGTCTACCAAAACAAACATACTGCTCTTCCATAGGACCTGAGCTCCCAGAATCCATGTCAGGCAGCTTACCACAGCCTATAACTCTATTCCAGGGATCTGACACCTGGCCTCCACAGACACCAGCACTTATGTGTACATACTCAAACATAAACAACATTAAAAACAATCATTCGTACACACACACATATATATATTTGTTGTCATTTTGTTGTTTTTTCAAGATAGGGTTTCTCTGTGTAGCCTTGGCTGTCCTGGACTCGCTTTGCAGACCAGGCTGGCCTCGAACTCACAGCGATCCACCTGTCTCTGCCTCCCAAGTGCTGGGATTAAAGGCGTGCGCCACCGATAAAAACAATACAAATAATATATTTTATACATATGGGTGTTTTACTTGAATGCATGTCTGTGCAGCACATGTTTGCCTGGTGCCTTCAGATGTCAGAAGAGGTTGAGTCCCTGGAACTGGAATTACAGATGGTTGTGAACTGCCATGTGGATTCTCTGAAACAACACTTAGTACTTTTAGCCACTCAGCCGCCTCTCCATCCTCATAAATTTTTTAAAGAATAATATTTATACAGAAAACCAAAGTGGGAACGCTGAAAGTAACCTGTGTTACAGTTATTTGTGTTCAGAAGCACAGATTGGCCCTGTGTAGCTTTGTCAGTCTCTCTTCCAGGATTGTGGACCTCTCAGTAGTACTTCCTGTCTTCAAATGTCAAATTAGTTACCTTTTGCGACAACATGGCGGTATGCACTCTTACACAGATGTTAATCTGCTAAATCAAAGGGAAGCAGTCTTCCTGTGCCTTAGATCAGGCACTGCCGGTTTCCTGTATCCCCAGATTCTATAGGAAGTATGGACACTTGTCATTTTGGTGGGTGACACTGACCATTTGTTGCAGAGTTGTTAAGTGGGCTGTAAGTAGGACTTCAGAAAGGATTTTCCGAAGCTGAGGTCTGTGTTGATCCCACTTGAGAATGGAGCTCACAGCCCAGTGCAAAGGCCACAACTTGAAGCAGGATGGAAAGCTTGAAGGTTCCTGCTCCATTCCCACTCCTCTAACCCTAACCCCCAAATGTCTCACAAGGGAGTCCTTATTACTCTGGCTGGTGGGGACAGGAAATGTTGGGAACCTGTTTCCACAGAGCCATGCCGTGAGAACCCAGAAAGTCAAGGTGGGTCAGGATTTGTTAGATTGTGGCTTGGGAACAGCAGGTAAGCAAGAAGGTATACCTGCTTTTACCTGTGCTGACGTGGAGCATTGGGCGTTCTGCTTTGATTGGCTTGAGAATGGAGTTCAGCTGGGCTGCAAAAAAACAAAAAACAAAAAACAAAAAACACGGGTGCAGTGGGGCACACCTAATCCCAACACTCCTGGAGGCAGAGGCAGGCCAGTCTCTGTGAGGACAGCCGAGGCTACACAGAGAACAGTGGCAGCAACAACAACAACAACAACAACAACAAAAACCAAACCAAAACAAAAAATGATAATACAGGAAACCCTGCTAGAACTCAGTTATCAGTGGCGGACTTCATTATCTTACATCCCTTCCCCCCAAAAAAGGAGGGGAAATCCAAGCATTGTCCCCTACTAATCTCAGAGAAGGAAAGGAACATTCCAGCTGAAATACAGCTTCTCACTTGAATTTCCCAAGCCTCTTGGGCTTTGGCCTTAATTTTAGGTAGCAAATCTTACAGCCTCCTCAGAGTAATGAATGACAGAACCTGAGTGAGGCGGGAAGCCAGTGGGATCAGGTTGGTCTAGTTACTGCCCTTGTGAGTCCTGGCTAGATAGTAAGGGTGCTTTATATAGATACTCGACAAATGTGTGGCTCTATACCAGTCATTCTCAAGCCAAACTCCAGGATCTTTATACTAAAAAGTTCCTGGTGACGGAGTTTTTGTCAGTACTGATTGTTTGCTTTTACAACTGAGACATTTAAACATTCATTCTAAAACACTTTTGCTTAAACTCATCTGCCCTTGTGTTAACATAAATATTTTGTGGGAACTACTTTCTAAGTCTAAGACAACTTCGTGAGAAAAGTTACATTTATGCTTTTGTAAATCTGTTTATCTCAAAATGACTGGTTTCTTTTTTCTCTTTCTATTTGGTGGTACATCATTATCACTTAGCTTGTGAAAAAGTGAGTTCTTGGCCAGGTGTAGTGGTGCACGCCTTTAATCCCAGCACTCGTGAGGCAGATGTAGGTGGATCCCTGTGAGTTCAAGGACAGCCTGGTCTACAAAGGGAGTCCAGTACAGCCAGGACTACACAGAGAAACCCTGTTTCAAAAAAGAAAAGAAAAAGTGAATTCTCAGTGACAATAAAGAGGACATATGATAACTTAGTACTGGGCAGAGAGCTTTGATCTCGGGATCCAACTATGCATTTTTACCATTTACTGTTTGTAACAATTAAAAGTGCTCTTTTTGTTTTGTTTTGTTTTTTGCAACGGGGTCTGGCTGTCCTGTTAATGTGTAGAGCAGGCTAGCCTGCCTCTGCCTTCTAAGCGCTGGAGTTAAAGACCAGACCTGACCTTAAGAGTGCTCTTATTGCTAAGTGTGGCAGCACATGCCTTTAGTCCCAGCACTCAGGAGGCAGAGGTAGGTGGATCTGAGTTTCAGGACAGCTGGGGCTACACAGAGAAACCGTCTCCCACCCCCTATCCCCCACCCCCAAAGAGAGTGCTCTAACTGTTGAGGTGAATTGAAAGAATAGTTAGCTCAAACACCTAGAGAAACAGGACACCTTCATACTGTTAGATGGTGTCTTCCAACTATTTTTATTGGCTCACCCAGTTTCTTGCCTTTGGGGAAAGGTATGATGGAACAAATGGTTTTCTTGTGACCTTGAAGGTGCTGTTTCATTCAGTTCCTGCTCCTCCAAGAGGTATGAATTAGGAACTGCTATTGCCATGAAGCATAAGATAGCACCACAGTCGGCTGAAGGGGTCTGCATGGGAGAGGCACCAGGATTGTGTTCACCAGCCCTTTGCACCTACCATAGCATGTAATCTGCTTTCATTGTCCAGAGTGGGGCCCTAGATGGTAAAACTGACCTTCATTTGGGGCTGTGGGAATAAATACATGCTCCAGTTACCAGGGACTCAATGTCCTTTGCTTGTATGACTGTCCTGGAGACACTAAAAAAGGGCCCTCCATGTCATGTACATGTTCACACATGGTTGAGTAGCCAGCCTAGGAACAGGTTCTGGATCATCACAAACGGCACCAAAGTGATCTGGTTGTGACCTTAAGGGGAGTTAGTATACAGAGTGCCACTGTATAGGAATGTGAGGTAGGCAGAAGGAGAGCCCACCCTGGGTAGCTGCTTTTAGAGACTTGGTGCCCTCCCCCAAACAAGGCAGTGCTAGCCTCACAGTTTCAAGTTCCTGGCTATCACTAGAAGAGTTGAAATTTCCTCCCTGAATAATTGCCACCAAACTTAAAAGCCTATGCATCTTACCTAGAAACTGGAAGGGAAACTGAGAGCCTTGAAGGCCTGATGAGGCATCAGTCCTCAAAGGATTTTTTTTTCTTGGCAAGTGTTTCTATTTGTCTCCGTGTGTTTATAAAGTAACAAGTGAATTTTAAGTCAAGTTTTTTGGTGGTTTTTGCTTTTTCAAGACAGAGCTTCTCTGTGAAGCTGGCCTCCATCCACCTGCCTCTTCCTCCCAAGTGCTGAGGTTAAAGATGTGTGCCACCACACCCGGCTCAACAAGATTTTTATAATGAGTTCCTCATACTCTTCATTTTACCTAACCAGAATAATTTAATAACATTGTAATTTGGTTAAAAGCATTTGTATTAGACCCTGAGAAACGAAAACTGGGTTTCCTTATTTCCCTCATGGTCCCAAACAGCGTGTGTGATAGACAGTTTTTGCAGCTGCAGACCTTGGGGCTCAATGCACCCTGCTGAGTAAGTATCATATAGACAGCAAACTGCTCCCACTGAGGGCAAAAATTCTGAGTTAGAGTCAAATAGTCTTTATTATAGTACTGGACATAATTTCTAACAAGTTAGAATTGCTTCAAAATGAAATGTGGGGGCATTGGAGGATGCATTCTTGCTGGTAGTTAGTAGAATTCTCAGGTCCTGGGCTCCCCTCCCCCCCAAGCATTGCCTAAGTCAGACAAAGCACACTTGTTGCTCAGCATCCCAACATCCCAGCACTCAGGTGGTGAAGTCAAGGTCATCCTTAGCCACATGGAGAGCGGAAGGTCAGTCTGGGCTACATGAGAATCTGTCTAAAATAAAAAGGTTTGACTATCATTTCAGGGAAAACTGAAGTTTACAAACATATTTGTGGCCCAGTAGGCAGAATGTGCATGTGCTCTTGGCTGTTAAATCAGAGTTGGTTTCTGGAATCGCTGTGGCACAAGTGTTGGAGCTTCATCGAGGCCGTCTGTCCCATTGCAAAGTAGCTCATACTGAGAGCTAACAAGTTTCGTGTTTGTGGCTGAGAACATCTTTAAGTGGACAGCAGTTAGAATGGTGATGATTGATCTTCGAGACAAACAGGGTTGCTCTGGAACTTGCTTTATATTCCAGGCTGGCCTTGAACTCACAGAGATCCACCTGCCTCTGCCTCTGCCTCTCTCTGTAGTGCTGGGATTGAAGGTGTGGACCACCACTATCCAGCACTACTACTGTTTTTTAAAAGGTGATATTTAACATTTGGGGAGAGTTAAGTTTTATTTAATTTCTCCTTTGCTTTGCTAGTAATGTTTTTGCTGAGTCAGGAAATAGGAAGGAATTTGGAGATTGTTAGGGACTGCCTAGGATGAAAGATGGTGCACCATAGATGCTGTTGCCTGCCATGCATGCACTCACTACCCAGTGTTGTCTTAATTAGTAGAAATGCCAGGGAGCTAAAGTTCTTCAAGTATATTCCATGGACTTCTGTGGGGTCCCTGAAAAACTTGCCTTGGAGCTAGGAGGTCAAAACTTTCTGAAATAGTAGACCAACATGATGAGTTTTCCTGACACCTGATTTTAATTTTTTATTATAATTTAATTCACATTATGTCCCAATTGTTATCTCCTTGCTCTTCTCTTCCAATTCCCAGCTCTCAACCTCCTTCCCTCTTCCACCCTATTTCCCTTTCCTAGACCTCTGACAAAAGGGGACCTCCTCCCCCACCATATGACCAAAGTTATTAGCTTCCCCTTCCTCTGTGTGCCCGCCAGGCCTCCCTACCAAGGGGAAGTGATCAAATCAGGGGCACCAGAGTTCATGTCAGGCAGTCTCTCCTTTCACCCCCTCCCCTGTCCCCACAACCATTGAGAGTGAGCTGCCCACTGGGTAGATCTGAACAGGGGGTCTAAGGTTTACTTTACTTCATGCATTGTCCTTGGTTGGTGTAATAGGTTGTGCAGGCCCCCAGGAACAGATCCTCAGGCCTTGATGGTCTCCTTGTAGGGCTAACAGCTGATTTTTGCATCCATATATAGAGGATCCTGTGTTCCCACTGTGGGTTGGGTTTGTAAAATACACATTTCCCTTTAGAATGTCTTGGAGCCAGGGAAGATGTCTCAGTGGGTAAGGGTGTTACTACCAAGCCTAATAGTCTGAGTTTGGTCCCTCAAACCTATATAGTGACTGGAGATAAATGACTACTGTCAGTTGTTCTCTGATCGTTACACATCCATGTTGTAGCAGACATATGTGTGCAGGTACATATAAAGAATAAGTGTAGTTTTTAAAAAATTTAATATCCTTGAACAAGATGTACCTGCTGCTTATTAGGATTAGCCCTCAGATGCACACCCGTGCCGCTTTGCTGTAAGAGCTGGTCTTGTACATCTTGTGGAATGGCTTCTTGGATGAGCAGGCACTTCACCTGTCAGGCTTAGTGTTGCAGCCATGCTCTCCATTACAAATGATGGGAGTCTCAAGAAAAGCAACTAAGGATTTCTTGGTAAACAGAAAATTGGCACTTGCAAGAGAAAATTAGAACATTGGAAACTTGTATCTACTGTGAGCCCAATAGCTTTCCAGTAATCACATATCAGTGAGGCAGTTAAGTCTTTCATGTCTAACTTTGCCTGAATTCTGTGAGCTTAGTGCTTTCCAAGTGACTCATGAGCCAAGAGGACCAAATAGGACCAGACAGCCCAGGGGGTTAGTACGAGAGTGTAAGAGACCAAAGTAGCACATTACAGTCTGCAGTGCTGCTGACTCCTGAGACTGCTGCTCGACATTTGTGTAAAAAGGACTTTCTTCCTACAGTTCACTAAAAACCATACAAGACGGAGGCATGTTTGGAAATCCTGCTGTCTTCTGTTAAGCTAGAGACCTCCAAAAAGAAAAAATACTATACCATTCTTAATACTTGTGTGATATTCTTTTTTTGGAATAACAAAAACTAATATTAAGTATAGTGGACTTCTAGTAATGGTTTTTCAGAAACAATAAATATATTCCACGTAAACAGAAGATCTTTGGAATCTTTAGAGTGTATTTTGCCTGGACCAAAAGCTTTGAAACCTACTACCCAAGACACCACTGTTTCTGGTGTCAAAACTCTTTTAAGTGTGCACTGGCATCGAATCTTTGGAGGCTTTGTCCTTAGCAGCCCTATTGAGAAGTGGTAGGTCTCCTTTTGGAAACTAGACCCTCACTAGTATGTGTGTGCCATCACACCTGGCTTTAAGCTGTGTGTGTTGCATGCAGATGGTGTGTGCATGTGAGTGTGTCTATGTGTCTGATGTGTCTCCTCTATTAGTGCTCTTTACACTACTTCCTTGAGACAGGCTCTCCCCAGACTGAGTTTGCTGTTAGGTAAAATGAACTGAGCATCAAGCACTCAGGATCTGCCTGTCTGTGAACTTGCCAATGTTGGGGTTGCCAGTACAGTGCATGCAGCCTTACCAAGCTCTATATATGAGTGCTGGGGATTTTAACTTGGGTCCTCATGCTTACAAAGCAAGTATCCCTACCCACTGAGCCATCCCTCATGCTCCTATATAAAACTTTAATGCTGAGATTTCATTGTATATTCTGTACTTCTGGTTAATAGGAAACAGTGAATTTTAATTGAGAGGAGGGAGAAAATGCCCTTTGTAGTGTTTAATGCAGTGGTTCACATCTTTAATCCTAACAATCAGGAGAGACTTAAGGCAATAATTTTGCCAGAAGCTCCAGGGCACTTTGGGCTTGAATCAGACCCTGTCCAGAGACTGACAGAGATCTTGTAGAAAGATATACTTTGGAATGTAGAAAGTTCATTGTGCCTTCAGTATACTCAGAAATGGCTACCGTTTTCTTCTTTGGGGAAAAATTATTAATTAATATGACATAATTATAATTTTATGATCACTTTTTAAAAAGATTTATGTATTTATTTTATGTATGTAAGTACTCTATCTGCATGTACACCTGCATGGCAGAAGAGGACACCAGACCATGTTATAGGTGGTTGTGAGCCACCATGTGGTTGCTGGAAATTGAACTTAGGACCTCTAGAAGAGCAGACAATGCTCTTAACCTCTGAGCCATCTCTCCAGCCCTTCATGATCACTTTGTATGGACTGTGCTAGATAGTGTGTAGATTTACATACTAATTTGGGTTAGAAGTGTAACACCATTTTTTAAAAAAATACTTATTGTGTGTACAGTTTTCTGTTTGCATGTATGTCTGCATGCCAGAAGAGGGCACCAGACCTCATTATAAATGGTTGTGAGCCACTATGTGGTTGCTGGGAATTGAACTCAGGACCTTTGGAAGAGCACACAGTGCTCTTAACCCTTGAGCCATCTCTCCAGCCCAGTAACACCATTTTTTAATTTAATCTTTAGTGGTACCCAGGACCTTGTGCGTGCAAGGCAAGTGTTGTGTGTTCCCTGCTGTGCTCAGCCCTCACTTGGTTAAATGGCCTTTTTTTCATCTTCCTGCTTCCTCACATGCCTGTTGCCATAGTGCCAAGCCACATTACGTTTTACTTACATCTTATGAATAGATTTAATTTTGTTTGTACTTTCGTCTCGATACATTATGTGTGGGGTTTTTTGTTTGTTTGTGTTTGGTTTTTTGTTTTGTTTTTTGTTTTTTGGTGGTTTTTCAAGGCAGGGTTTCTCTGTGTAGCCTTGGCTGTCCTAGACTCACTTTGTAGAGCAGACTGGCCTCGAACTCACAGGGATCCTCCTGCCTCTGCCTCCCGAGTGCTGGGATTAAAGGAGTGTGCCACCATGCCCGGCGTATGTACTTTTATTTCACACACTGAATTTTATTAGTTTTTGCATTGGCAGAATTATGAAAAAATTTCAAATACAGAATAATCTGTTACAAATGTCTTCTTATTCTACATAGCAGAAATAACTGCATTTTTACTTCTTAATATTCAGGACTATTCCAAGTCCTTAGAAACATTTTTTTTTTTTGGGGGGGGGTGAACATGTACTTTTCACCTCATTGTTGGGGACTCAATCAATCCATGCTAGGTAGACACTACCGGTGAGCTACACTACCATCTATAAATTGAATCTTTAAAATAATTCTTTTTAAAGATTTTTAAATTTTTGTGTGTATGAGTGTTTGCCTAGAGGTATGTGGCCTGTGGAGGTCAGATGAGGGTATTGGATTTCTCAAGGATACACTGGAACTGAAATTGTGGATGGTATGTGGGTGCTAGAGACCAAACCCAGGTCCTCTGCAAAAGTAACAAGTCCTCTTCATTGCTGAACCATCTCTCCAGTCCCTATAAATTGAATCGTTTTAAATGATTTTCATTCCTGAGATTATTGGGTTAGTTTTGTTATTTTTCCTTTCCAAGTACTCAGTGTGTGTTTCCACTTCCACTTTACTCTGAGAAGTAGTTTCTTGGTGTGTTGTCTATTTAGTTTACTGGCCAGGCCCACTCAGTAGTTTCTAACCTCTTGAGGTTGGCTTTTCGTGGTGAGCTTTCCGCGTGATGGAAGCTATAATGGCTTCCTGTAGCTACATGGAGTGGACATGAGATTTAAAAAGGTCTGTGTCGCTTTAAGGATCTATGGAATGTTTGCCCTTTGTCTTGGTTACTAGGGAAACCACAGTTAGCTGGAAGGCAGTTGAAGCCGAGCAGAGAAAGGAAGTAAGAGGTGGGTTCTGCTCTGAGTTGCTGGCTCTGGCCCTTAGGTTTTAAAAGACCTGGCTAAAAACAAAGGCACCTGGAGAGATTAGGTTGTGATTATATGGAAGAGGCAAGGAAAGGCTTGTTGGATCTGTTTAGTTGGTTGGTTGGTTGGTTTTTGTGGGGCGTGAGGGTGTGTTGTCTTTTTGAAATAGAGCCTGAGAACAGTGTGATTAGTTGGGACCTTACCAGGAAGGTGGGTGAAATTTACATATGTGTATTTGTTTTAGATTGAGACAGGGTCTCCTTGTGTAGCTCAGACTTGCCTCAAACTCACCTTTTGTCTGCTTCAACCTCTGAGTACTGGGATTACAGGTATATGCCACCCTGCCTGGCTCTCAAATACACACAGATAGCCACATCGCATCACATTGATGTTTAGTAAATATAAATTTAGTTCTCTAACTTTCTTATATTTTAAATTAGCATGAGATAGTTTTACAATACTAAGATTTTTTAAAATTACATAATTTTGTTATTCAGCCTTTCCACATTTTGTGTTTCTCTGCCAAATGTTGGGTTTCTATGCTGGGTCTGCTTTACGATGGGCTCTTAATTGAATTCAGAAGCAACTAATGCCCTGAGCCCTCTTCTCGTCTGGCCTCTGACTCTTGCCTTGGTGCCCTTATTTGAGAGAGTGCCAGTGTCACTACTTCCCTGCTCTCCAGGTATCTTTGTAGGTCACTCAGGATAGATTTAAGTAAAATTTGCTTTTTCTTGTTGGAGTGTAATTTGAGCACAGTTACTTAAGATCTGTGATGTGTTTTCCCTTTCCTGTAGGAGCTTGCTCAAGAAGCAGTCCATACTATACCTTTGGTTGTTGGAAGCTCCAGAATTTTCTCGTTGGTGAACTGACTGACAACGGTGTGGTGAGGCCTGGCCATCTCCTGGACTTGGCCCCAGGTTTATTATTATATGTAGGATTTTCAGCCAAAGGCTTCTAAGCCATCAGTTTTGGGTCAGGTAAGTGGCATTATTTGTATAAAGAAATGAGTATAATGTAGCATTTATATTTATTTTTAATACTCTAAAGAATCAAATTTTATACTCTTAACGTTAGCCAGATTTATTTATTTTAAATGAATGGCCATTGATAAGAATTAGACTCAGCTGGGCACGCCTTTAATCCCAGCACCTGGAAGGCAGAGACATGGAGATCGCTGTGAGTTCAAGGCCAGCCTGGGCTACACAGTCCAGGACAGCCAGGGTGACACAGAAAGAAACCCTGTCTTGGAATCCCACTCCCACCCCCCAAAAAAAGAATTTGTGTAGAAGAATGTTAATTCAGAACCCAGCTGTTCTGTCAAGAGATCACATCCAAAGACCTAGGTCCGTGTGATGCAGCTGGAACACAAACATGCCTTAATCCAGGAAACAGAGGCAAACAGATCTGAGTTCAAGGGCAGCCGGGTATAGCGCAAGTATCCAGTAAAGAAAAAATTAGATTCAGGCGTGGTGGTACATGCCTTTAATCCCAAACAAAGGTAAAGTTAGTTTGTAGAAGGAAGCTCCAATGTTTAAAAGTGATATCTAATTGGCAGAAAAAGTGATGAATCAGAAAATATGACACATTAGGATACACCCAACGCTCATGAGAAGAAAGAGAAGAGTGAAGATACTTAAGAGGCAGTTTTACCAGAGGAGTAATGAGAGATGGATTGCAGAGAGAGTTCAGGTGAAGACAGAGCAGGCCAGAAAATAAAAAGAAGCCAGAAGGTTAGAGCAGATTGTTGAGTTAGTTTGAGGCCAAGCAGAGCAATTCTGGGCCAGGAGAAAAGCCAGATTACATAAGTCAGCTGGGAGAAGAGTTTGAGCCAGAACAGCTGAGTTGAACCAGCCAGCCTAGAGCTCAGAAAGAATGAGTAAGGGTCAGCTTATTCAGCAGTAAGTCTCAGAGGCTGAAAACATTCTAGGCCTAGGTTAGATTGTGCAGAGGATAGAGCTTCTAGGGCTAGGCCTAGGTTATCAGGAGACAGTAAGCCTCCTGCCAACAACTGAGCCAGGAGAATAAAGGTTACTTTTACAAATTTGACTCATTATTTCTTTGTTTTCACTTGGCTATTTTATCAGTGTATAAACCTTTAATTGTGTAGTTTCTGTCTAATGAGAAAATAATTCTGTAGAGGAAAAATGGAGTTACCTCTTGGGTTCTGGGGTGATAGTTCTTAGGAAAGCTGGACAGGGTGGCCCCCTGAATCTCTGAGTAGATATTCAGTGTTGCCTGAAATGAGGGTTCAACTATCTTGCTGCGGCCTGTGTCTGGATTGTGGCTCATTGGTAAACTTAATTTTAAAACATTGTTTTAGTGCAAATTTTGTTTTTCCTAAACATCAGGCCATACTTCCCTCCAAAATTTTATAACTAGAATGAATAAAAGCCATTATAGTAGATACCATTTGGTATTTACTCGGCTGTGTGTATTTAATTTTTTCTCCTTTTAAAAAAACTTACAATGTGTGCATGGACATTTTACCTGTAAGCAATGCCCACCGAGGTCAGAAGAGACGGAGACTAGAATAACAGTCACTAGCTCTCCTTGTGAGTGCTGGGTATCCAGCAAGCCCAGCTCCTGATGAGCAAGTAGTCAGTGCTCTTAACTGCTGAACATCACTCCAGCACCTGATATGTGTATTTAAAAGGAATATACCAAGTGGCCTTGGTAGTGACAATCTTTAACCCCAGCAGTACCAGCCTGATTTACAAAGCAAGTTTTAGGCCAGTCAGTTACATGGTGAGATCCTGTCTCTAAAAAGATGTTTAAAAAAAAAAAAAAGCACACCGTAGCCCCATGAAACCAGCCCCTCCTCGCCGTTGTGTGTCCTTGATGTCAGGCAGCCTGAGGAGTTGCATTGTGATTCAAGAACTACTGTTGGTACCTGACTTGGTTGAGTTCTAGCCTTTACATTTTAGGGGAGCTAACTACAGAAGCGATTCTTCACTTAGCAGCTTGGAGTGACCTGAAGGCCAAGGTTATATATAGGGAGATAGAGATCAGTGCTAGGCAGCCTCTTTAGCTGAGTGACAACTATTTACTAAATTACTAGTAAGGAAAACAATATTTAGGGTACTAATAATTAAAACTTTTTGTTTTAAATTTTTAGGGTTTTTGTTTTAATGACTGTCCTTTCCCTAAGATGGAACATGCAGTAAAATCATTCATCACCAGCATTTAAATGTGATTAAAGCCTGGACAGCTGGGGAAAGAATTCTCAAGGTATGCTCTCCCCCTCCCCCCAATTTTGTCATTTTAAACAAGAATGAAGGCTTCATCTTTTAGAACTTTAGAAGTGAAAGACCTGGATGTGTGGCGCATGCTTTAAAATCTTAGTGCTGAGGTATAAGGGTCACCACCATGCCATAGCTGACCTTTGCCACACCGTAGTAGCAAGACCCCGGGGGACGAAGTACTTTGGCAGTAATACACCCTGAACTGTTGCTTAGATTGGCACCTACAGTGAGCCAGGCTGTGGTCAGGAATCTGGGTGGCTCTTCCTACTTGGAGCAACCACAAAGAGTTACCCACGCTCAGCTGTTTCCAGTGTATTCAAGATACTGTTTAAGCCTGGTGTGGTGGTGTAGAGGCAGGCAGCTCTCTGTGGGTTCGAGGCCAGCCTGGATTACAGAGCTAGTTCAGGACAGCCAAGGCTAGACAGAGAAACCCTGTCTTGAAAAACAAAACAAAACAGGACACTGTCTCTCTTAGTCTAGGCCTTGGATGAGAATAAAAAAGCCAGGGCCAAAGCCCCCAAACAGACTGCCCTCACTTCGTAGTGCTCTACCCATTTTGCCTTTCTCTTGGCTGGATTATTTTCTGCAGAACATTTGCTGCAAAACTTAGAATCTCTTGATAAGTTAGCTCACATCATCTTATATATATGTACATGTTAGAAAACAATGATCAGAAGCATTTAGTTTGTGTGCAGCCCTGCTCCTGTAAGGAGATACCCTATCTTCCCACTGCTGGTGAAGGGTACTCACTAGGCACCCTGCTATGCCACCCAGCACTAGATGGTGTGGGCCTTGGTGCTTTGTTGGTCACGGTGTGATTACCTTTTATCATTAGGTATGGATGATAAAGGGCACCTGAGCAATGAGGAAGCACCCAAGGCTATCAAACCCACCAGTAAAGAGTTCAGGAAAACCTGGGGTTTTCGAAGAACCACAATTGCCAAACGTGAGGGTGCAGGAGACATTGAGGTGGACCCCGGTGAGCAGCCACCACAACAGCATAGCCTCTCCCTGCGCCGAAGTGGACGGCAGCCTAAGCGCACTGAGAGGGTAGAAGAGTTCCTTACCACAGTTCGGCGCCGAGGGAGAAAGAGCGTGCCAGTCTCCCTGGAGGATTCCAGTGAGCCCACATCCTCCACAGTCACTGATGTGGAAACAGCCTCAGAGGGGAGCGTTGAGAGCAGTTCTGAGATCAGAAGTGGCCCTGCACCTGGATCCTCAGGGAAAGAACATCCTGCATCTTCTGAAAAGGTGAAAGGAGGTGATGAGGAAGAAGACACTTCTGACAGTGACAGTGATGGCCTTACTTTGAAGGAACTTCAGAACCGCCTTCGAAGAAAGCGAGAACAAGAACCTGTGGCAAGGCCCCTGAGAGGCATTCAGAATCGCCTGCGGAAGAAGCAGCGCCGAGAGGAAGGCCCTGCTGACAGTGGCAGCGTCCACACAGGCAGTGCTGATGAGGACACGCCTCTCTGTCAGCAGGAGCCTGAGGCTAGTCAGGGGCCAGTGTCCCAATCCGAGAAAGATGACAGAGAAAGTCAGTCGGAGGGGAAAGCAACTCAGGGAAGTAAAGAGGAAGGCCCCAGGGAAGCGGGCAACCCAAAGCCTGAGTGTGAGGTTTACGACCCCAATGCCCTGTACTGCATCTGCCGCCAGCCTCACAACAACAGGTAGGTGGAGGGAGGGAACTTGTGGCCATTTTCAGAGAACCAAGGGATGGAGACAGCGAGAGGATTCCCATTTGCTTTGATGCCAAAGAGCTTTAAGCTGGGCTTGCCAAGTGCTTGGTTTATTCAAAAAAGATAAGTGTGAAAAAGGAAACAAAAGGAGTGCGTACACATGGACTGTCTACAGCCATCCTCTCCACTGGGGCAGCCAACACCTTCTCCCCTGTGGCACCTATAGGTGGTCACTAGAGTACAGTCAGTGTGCCCACCATGAGATGAAAAGCTCACTGCTTCAGTCTCTCAAGCCATGTGCAACCAGTGGAGCCATCTATTGTCCAAAAGATCCTATGGGAGTATTACGAAGGACGTGACATCATTCAGTATGGTCCTTTGCTTGAGTTGGCTGCCAGGTGATGGTGGTTCCTCCCTGTGGGTTTGTTAGGGATAAAGCTGCATGCAGCAGCAGCAGCAGCAGCAGCAGCAGCATGGAAATACTCTGAAGCCTCTAGTTCAGTCTTAGAGTGGTCCAGCCAGAATGAAGGACTGAGGCTGTAGTTCAATGGGTAGAGTGCTTGGATTGCATGAAGCCCTGGGTCTGATCCCCAGTACCTCATAAAATGGTGCGGTGGCATATGCCTGTAACTTCGGCTTTCAGTAGAGGCAGGAGGATCAGAAATTCAAGATCATCTTCAGCTTCATAGGATGTTTGAGCCCTGAGAAACCCTGTTTATAAAAGTCAATAAATAGGGGAAAAAAAAAAGACGAAGCAGATTTGGAGTCCTGCTAACAAAAGGAAGGGCACGTGGGTGGTGTTAGTTCTGATCTCATTTTTAACAGTATTTGCTTGCTTTTTTCATGATAGAATGTTACAGGTTTCACTTGGTAATATGTTGGACAGTGACCATATATTCTCACCATTGCAGGTTTATGATTTGCTGTGACCGATGTGAGGAGTGGTTCCATGGTGACTGTGTGGGTATTTCTGAGGCCCGAGGGAGGCTTCTGGAAAGGAATGGTGAAGACTACATCTGCCCAAATTGCACCATTTTGCAAGTGCAGGATGAGACAAGTGCCAGCACCACTGACGAGCTGGACGCTGGGTGCAGAGCTGTAGGTGCTGATGGCACAGACTGTACAAGTATAGGGACAGTAGAACAGAAGTCGGGTGAAGACCAGGGGATAAAGGGTAGAATTGAAAAGGCGGCAAACCCCAGCGGCAAGAAAAAGCTCAAGATATTCCAACCTGTAAGTATTTGTCTGCCCTGGCGAGCCCAAATGTCATTTTACTGCTGGTGAGCACAAGACCAGACAAGAAGGGGCCTTCTCTTTGGGATAGTTGGGCTTTCGAGGGGCAGGTTCTGCATCTGGTGAGGGTGAGCCCTGCAAGGGAGCATCCTACTACTGTTCCCATCTTGTGTCATCTTAATGGCACTTTTGCAAAGATGTGTCTACGTCACTCAGGTTGGCCTCAGTTTGTGGCCCTTTTGCCTTAGTTTCCTAAGTACTAAGGAGTACAGGTATGTACCACCAACACGTTACTCTAGTGGTCCCTTCAAGGGGAAAAAACCCTAAAGGGAATAGAAGAAAAACCATTTCTCCACAGTAAATTAGCCTTTTCACATGTTGTTGGTGTTAAACATTTTGAGTGCTGGCAAAACTACCGAGGAGGTGCACTCTCTTCTCCTCTTAGCATCTTGGCCGTGGTTTTACATGCCAGGTTCTTAGTTGTGTTATTTCTCTGCGGCCTGATGTTTTCTTCATTCTTCCTACTTGATTTATGTTATCTCATTGGGCCGTGACTGTCACGTTTCCATGCGTTAAGATGAGGGGTCCTTACTGCTCAGGAGAGCTGTCTCTTGAGCTCACCTTCTGCAGTGTGGCTCATGAGGTGCCACCAGGAAGTGGACTTTGACTTTGGATCTCAAGCCTCTATAGCCTGCCCTCCAGCATGTGTAGAGTAGGTTGTCACTGCCTTGGTGCTTATTGTGTGCTGCAAGGTGAAAGGTGACGCTGTGAGCCCATTTATTCAAACAGGTTGTCAATTTTATGTTTTTATTATTGCCAGCATGTTAGAGGTGGTCTGAATTTTATTGTGTAAACTTAGATTGGGTAGAAGAAAGGCAACTATACTAATATTTAATCTGATGACTGACGTTTTGCTTGAGTCAGTGTAAGGGGCGTGCTAATGTGCTCTCCTTTCCATCAGTACAACATTAGGTGTAAGCAGAGACATCTATGTGCTATTGCCAATGTCTGCTTTTTGCCTCTGTGTTACAGACTTAGCTTAAAATTCCCACTCCCACCTGGGAGTGGTAGCACACACCGTTAATCCTAGCATTTGGGCAGATTCTAGCCCAATTTAATGCTAGCAGAGACAGGCAGATTGTTATGAGTTCGAGACCAGGACAAGCTCTCACTTCCAGTCTCAGGACCAGAGTCTAGAGCCTGTTTTCCAAGGCTTCAGCCTGGCTGGGCATCTGGTCTCATTAGAAGGCAGGTAGAGATGACTCCCTGAGAACTGTCAGGTGTAAGTTTCATCTCGTCTTTCTGACACACTTAAAACTAAATTGTCTAAATGGTTACTAGTTACCTGAAGTATGTTTAATTAGGTATCCTATGTCTTTTGGCAACCTATCCCCCCCCCCCCAACAAAATCAAAAAAGGCTGCCTTCGAAACCAACAGTGGATCTCTTTTCTTTTAGGGAATGGTACATTTTCTCTCTTTAAGTTTTCCCCTGAAGACTGGGTGTGGCAGAGTCCACAGTTTGGAGGCAGTATGAGTACAAGGCTTGCCTGGTTTTATGTGTGTGTTTGCCTGAGGTGTGTCTGTGTGGTTTTGCCTGAGGTCCAGGCCAGCCAAGGCTACATTATGAAATTTTGTCTTTAAAACTATTTTTTTCCTCCTAGAGTCCTGGAGAGGTGGCTCAGTGTTAAGAACACTAGTTGGTGATCTTGAGGCACTAGGTTCAATTCATAGCGCCACATGGTAGCTCACTACCATCTGTAACGCAAGTGTCAGGGAATCCAATGCCCTCTTCTGACTTCTATGACACTATGTGTAGACAGACATGCATATATGGGCAAAGCACCCATACATACATATAAAGGAATTTTCAGTTCCTTAACAGTTAATAAAAGGGGGGGTACTTTTACCTGGACCTCCAAGATACCTCATTGAGCAAAAGTACCTGCCATCAAACCTGATTATCCAAGCTTAATCCTCAGATCCCACGTGGTAAAAGGAGAGTCCCAACTCCTGAAAGTTACCTGGTTCCAGCTGAACATGTGTGCTCCTAACACACACACACACACACACACACACACACACACAGAGTAACTAAAAATTTTAAGAAAACAATTTGTGCCTCATTAAATCTACATTTTGACTTTTTTTATAATAGTTTATTTTTAATGTGTGTATGTGTATTGGGGGGAGTGGGGCGATGGGGGGGAGTGGGGCGATGTACACAGTGTAGGTGCCCTCAGAGGCCAGAAGCCTAAAGTTATAGGTGGCCATGAGCTGCCTGACATGGGTTCTAACACTCAAACTTGTCTTCTGTAAAAGCCATTTTCTGAGCCACATTTCCAGCCCCCCTCTGATTCTTGATCACATAGGGGACCTTGACATGTTTTCTATGAGGGCATGTAACTCTGAAGCTCCATGTGTACAGAGCTTGTGTGCCAGGGTGTCAGAGGGGGAAAGGTTTGTACAGATTATAAAGACAGAGTCTTACGATGTAGCTTAGGCTGGCCTAGAACTTGGGAATTTCCTGCCTTCCCTTCCCAAGGACTAGAATTGTATTAAAGATTATGCTATCATGCATAGGTAATCAATAAAAAAAAAAATACATGTTTATTCATATAAAAATTACTGTTAGAGGGTCTGGAGAGATGGCTCAGAGGTTAAGAGCACTGTCTGCTCTTCCAAAGGTCCTGAGTTCAATTCCCAGCAACCACATGGAGGCTCACAGCCATCTATAATGAGATCTGGCGCCCTCTTCTGGTGTGTAGGTGTACATACAGGCAGGACACTGTATGTATAATAAATCTTTAAAAAAAAAATTTACTGTTAGAGACACAGTGGAGTGCATGTTACTCCTTTAGTCCTAGGACTGGGGAGGCAGAAACAGGCAAATGTCATGAGTTCAAGGCCAGCCAAAGTACTGCTGGTGTCTCAATTATAGTGACCATCAATAGTGCTGTCACTGAGCTCTTCCTACTGTTGTCAACACATACATGGTCTGAAGTCACCTGTTTCATTCTGCAGGTTGTAGAGGCTTCTGGTGCTGCTAAATGCATTGGTCCTGGGTGTTCCAATGTAGCACAGCCCGATTCAGTGTACTGCAGTAATGACTGCATTCTCAAACATGCTGCAGCTACCATGAGATTTCTAAGTTCAGGTAAAGAACAAAAACCAAAACCCAAGGAAAAGGTCAAGATGAAGCCAGAAAAGTTCAATCTTCCAAAATGCACTGTTCAGGTAAGCTGGCCAGAGTCACCCTCAGGATAATTGAAACAAGAAGCGTTTGAAAGTGCTCTTCATAGCCTTGTTTCTGTTTGCTTAAGGAGTACTGGGAACACCAGTTGTCAACAAAATCTAGATCTTATTTTCCTTACCTCTTCCCCATCCACTGAGGGATTAGTTAACTGAATATAATAAAACAAGCAAGCACATGGCTTTTTTTGAAGAACCAAGATCTTAGAATGTATACCACACAGAGCCTTGTGCCAAGTCCACTTGGCATTTAAATAAGGACATAGGTACTGGGACAAGGCTCTGTGTCTTGTGTAGGATAGCTCAGTGGTAGAGTGCCTAGCATGCAAAAGGTCGAATGATTTCTACATATCCTTTAGAAGGAGTGTTTCTTAGGTTTTAAAGGCAATTCTGTAGTGCAGGTGGGCTTTAAACTTGGAATTTTCTTCCCTTAGCTTCCCCCTCAGCTGGCATTACAGTCCTGATCACCAAGTCTGACTAGATGACATATCAAACTCCCTTACAAGTGGTTGCTCCATGCAGTGTTCGGTTAGCAGTTGGGGTGCAGCCACAGTTTCTCAGTGGGCAGATTTCCCACTAGGAACGCAGATACCGTTTTTTCTCTACAGGTGCTCTTACCCACATGCAGGCCGCTCTACTTGGGTTTTAGTTTGTTTCAGCACCTCGCTGAGAGGAGTTTCGTGCCTCAGCTGCCCCTTACAGATCTGGGCCAGGAACCTTCACATTACCCAGATGTTACAAAGGAATGCTAAGGAGTATTTTACGTGTAGATACAGTGCTAGAAAGATTACAGGCTTCTGCCTAGCTTGGGTCTTCAGGTTCCAAAATAAAAGGCCTAACATGTCTTTAATTGCTTGCTGAAGCAAAGATAACACTTCAGACCTTAATAATTGGGATTTCACTGATTATCCAGGCAGGGATTAGAGTCTCCTCTGTGCACAAGAGACTAGCTTCAGAGAAGAAAGAAAACCCAGTGAAGAAAGTGGTGGTGGCTCCCAGGAGTGACGCTTCAGGGAAGGAGATGACCTGTGAAAGCACCACACCGTCCTGGGCAAGTGACCACAACTACAACGCTGTGAAGCCTGAGAAGTCTGAGAAGCCCACTGCACTCTCACCCACCCTATTGAGTAAATGTACGTATCACCCAAAGGCTGGCTTCCCAGGCCCCTTCCACCGTCTGGATGGCTGCCTGGGGCTGTCTGGGACTGGAGGCCTGGGTGTTCTTGTGCTGCTGCTGGCTACTGCAGCAGCTCACTGCCAGCCAGAAACAAGTACCAAGATGCCTCTGGAGCCCAGGCCATCCTGCCTAACCTATGGAGCTTCTCTGGGTGTTTCCTAAAGAGTTGTGTAGGCCTCACTACTTACTGTCTCTCATTGGAGGCAATTTCTTATTTCAGTTTCAGGTTTTGGTAAGTATTTGCACTGCTCTCAACACAGTGGGAATACGTCAGTGCATTGTCAGTCAAGGCTCAGTTCTATGCAGACATCCATTTTTCACAGGACAGCCCTACATAAACCATGAGAAGTTTTTCCACATCACTGTTTGCCTCACATGAAGTCATCACTCCTATAGCAAAAGCGATTTTTCATGAGTTAGGACCTTTTTGAAAGGATAGGCAGTTTTCATCTTTGACATACTACACACCTACATAAAAAGGTTACGTTTTGAAGGTCATTTGTTGCTGCCTAGACACCACGGTGAGTAATGTTGACCTTACACTTAGGGCAGTGGCCTCAAAGGGAGAGTTGTGGGTAGTGGCTTCCAGATTCCTCTTAGATGTTTAGAAAGTTAGTCTGCCCCAGATTTCAAATAATTGAAATGGCGAGAGTTTGAGTAAATTTTTGAAACCCCGGATAACATCACAAAATCTCAAGCCATTGTTTGATAGCCCTCTGCTCTACACAAGTGAGCTTTCAATTGTGATCGCTGGGTAGTGTTTTGCCCCATCTCTGCCCACCCTCAGCCCCAGGCAGGGGTTTTAAGAGCCTAGGCTGGCCTTAAATTTGCTGTGAGGCTGAGCATGACCGTGGTCCTCCTGTCTCCACCTGCAAAGAGTGCTGGAATTTATAGCACACACTGATTGTGTTTTAGAGTGTGAGATCAGGATGTTCTAGGCAGCTGAACTGCACTCCTAGCACATGACCTTGAACTTGTGTCTTCACTTCCTCAGTGGTGAGATTGCAGGCATGTGGTGCTGGGGATCAAACCCAGACCGTTATACATTCGACTAGGGAAGCACTGCTGACTGATCTCTACCCAACCCCCATTAGTGCATTTGTATCTTTTAAAAAAAAAAGCATCACAGGGTTAAAGAGCCCTGAATTCCACAAATAGGAACATGCTATATTTCTTATTAGCCTTTTAGCAAGTTAGCTAAGGGAGAGACCTTTGCAGGGCTAGGTTTACAAAGTAACATTGCAGCTGTTGATGGTGTTATAAGCCTAGAACCCTAACAGAAATTGAGACAAGGCAATTGTGAGTTCTAGGCCAGTTGGGGTTGCAGAGTGAGATTCTTTCTCCAGGGCAAGCAGGAAGAAAAGGATTGTAAAAGACCCAAAAAACGGAGTAAATTAGCTTACCCTGCTGCATTATGATAGGCCTAGTGTGCCTCAAGCAGGTGTGGTGGGTTTTATGTTTGCAGATGACAGGTCTCAGGTGTTCCTTCAATTACAGCAGCTCTACAGCAACAGCATTGTGAGCTAATGAAGTATCACCTCAGAACAAGAAAAGGTCTCCCAAGTACAGGGTTCAAATGCTTTGACTGTAGCCCTAACATAGAAACCTGGGAGTGTAGCCATAGTCCTGGAGGCTTCACAGTGGTTACAACTCAGCTCATCTGTAAAGTCTGCACCCAGTTCTGACTCAGGGTCTCACTTTAGGAGCAGTTAAATCTCTAGTTTCAGTTTCAGATAGTTTGAGTTTCAGACCCTGGTAAGTATATTGCCTGTGTGGCATCACTGAAGGCGCTGTGCAGAGAGGAAATTGGAGAGTGAGGAAGATGGAAGATAGTGGACCTAAAATCTTGAGTTCTGTCTTCTGTCCACCTTCCACAAGGTGGAGGAAGATGGGAAGTTTCCCAGGGGTCAACAAGATGGTTTGGCTATGCTCAAGGGTTCTTCTAGGACCTCTTCTGCCTTGTCTTACACACCAACTTGCTCTTTAGCAGAGCTGATGGGCTCCAGGGACAGGAGAGTGGGACAAGTTAACAACTGATTAATTTTTCCAACATACCAGCATCTCAGAATTGACCAACATTCAAAATATAATATACATTGGGACATATTCTAAACCAGTTTTGATTTTTCCCTTCATCTCATAAATGATATCTTCCAAACATTGAGTGGTGTCACCAGTGAGGAACAGTATCCACACACTGCCTCTTGCTGTCCATACAGGGCCTGTCCCCTTTATCATCATCCTGCACAGTTGGAGGGCACCACACAGCCTGTGCAATTGTCCCAAGAACTCTGGTTCTGTTTCCCCACTACCTGTGTGCAGAACACACATGGGGGGCTGGGGGTGGGAGGGAGGAAGGCTCAAAGTGAAGCCAGTGCCATGAACATTCTACAATCTCCTAAGTGGATGCTCACCATGTGTGCTGTGAGAAGACTGCATGGCTGAGCTGAGCTGCTGCCCTCTGGTGGATACAGGCAGGCAGCATGCTGCCCTGCACAGGAATCCACTCCACATGCAGGTGACCTAATTTCACACACAGTTGTTCCTCTGATTTTTTATTTTCTTTCTAGACTATCTGTACAATTTCCTTAATTTATAGAAACAATTGTCATTTTTTAAAATTCTCAAAGATTCTGATACTGCCGTTACAGTTTTTTGTGTTTCTTTATTTCCATTGACACCTCCCATTATCAGGGTAGGGGAGTGGGTTGAACACTTGCCTAAAATATTCCTGGTTTGTTAAGTTTTGAAACAAAATTTGGTACTTAAACTTGTATGCACAATATTTAGTATTTTGGACTCACTAAATGGCTCATCAAGTGACTTAAAACACTAGGTGTTTGAAAGATCTTGACATGACATTTCATTTGGCTGTGGAGATTTAATGGAAAACCCCAACCACCTACAAAACCAAAGCCTGGGGATTGACTGCATCCTACCCAGGGGTAAACATTTTCCTAGTTGGTGCATCCTGCACAGATGACCAGGTAGGGAGGGAGAACATAGTTTTTTTTTTTTTTTAGAGCCAGGGTGTCTCAAGGTGGAGGCTCCAGAAGTACATTTCATGGGATCATGAAGGAACCCTGTGGAGGCTACTAGAAACCTAAAGCCAGGGTGGGCTGGTGTTTTATCAACTGCATGAGCCGTTTATTGGTCTCCCCAGAATAGTTAGTGGAAATAAAATGGGGAACAGCTTTGTACATCTAAACCGAGCCCCTCCCAATTAGAGGATGGAAAGCAAATTTGGTGCTTAAGGGGTTAGCTTGGCAGGTGTCTAATAGTATGCAAAGAGCTGAAATTTATGAGGTTGTCAATTAACATTCTTAAATCTAAAGCTCACTGTTGAAAATTGACCATAAGACTAAGTTGAGCTTGCCAAGTGAGAGCCCCCTAAGAGCACTCCAGTCTATACAGCTGTCTGTGTATCCTTCACCTCTGAATGACCTTCCTGTAAACATAAGGAACTGTGAATGGAAGGGTTAACATTAACACTCCAAGAAAATGCTTTACTGGCATTGCTGGTGTCAAGAGTACAAAAGTCACCTCCGAAGATGCCTGGTGCAATGCTTTTGCTACACACTGACCTGCATATGGTAACATGCTTAGGCATCCAGATGTTAGAACACACATAGATCAGATTCTTTGCTGCTTTAATGACGGTTTGGGCAACATTGATTTGCCACAAACCTGGAAGAGCTCTGCAAGAACTGAAGGTAACTAGTTGTGTTCTCTTCACCTGGTTATCCGCTGTGCCCCTGGCTTTGGACTCTTCTGGTCTGGAGGGTCTAGGGAAGGCACATGGATTGCTTTAACATGCTCCAGTCATGTTTCGGTAAACAAGTTAGGTACAAAGAAGTAATGATAAAAATGAGCTGTACTGAAGTCACCTGTGCCTGGGTGTGTTTGGGGAAATCTGAGAAACGGCAGCTCAGCTTCCACAGCTGGACAGACTGAACACACCCATGTGGCCCCAACCAACTGCATTCCAGTGACTAATATATAAGGGATCGTTAACACTGCCAGTCCAACGTGACTTTCAGATACTGTGTAAAGTGGCTAAGAGGATTTACATAATGCAGGAATACATCTCTGCATTAAGATGGAAGTCCAATACTGGATACCAGTAAGAAATAAAAAATGTGGTTTTCATCCCCCAGAGCATAGCAGTTGGATGTGGATCTCTACAGGTCATTGTAGTCACAGTGGGCATGTGAGGAGCATCTCTAACCTATGTTGCTTTTGTCCAGGTCTCCTTTTTCTTATATAAAAGTAAATCAGTAACTGCTTTTTAAAAGATAGCTTTTTTTAAAAGATGGTTTCAATATAATAGCCCTGGCCACCTCTCCCTTGTAGTTCTGCCTTCTGAATTCCAAGATAACAGACATATGCATGAGGTATGGATGTAGGGATGTTTATATGAAGATACATAAGCATGTTCAGGAAGCAGCAGCAAGAACATTTCCACTTGGTACTGCCACCTCACTGGTAAGAGGTACTGTGAAGCAATGGGGAAATCTCACAGCTGAGAAGCTGAATTCAACTCCGGGCCTGGTTTCCAAGTGCTAGAGGTGTACTGCACGAGAACAGCCCCCTGTGGTAGCCCTCTGTGGGGGCAGTCACCAGGGAGCATATCCAGAATGGACCTTGCCTGCATCAGGAACCTATTCCCCATTAGGTTTCAACTTCATACTGTTACAGAGCTCTGCCTTGGGAGCGCATGGACAGAGTTTGTCCCCCAAGGCCTTTCTCCTTCCCATTGGACCATTACTGCCACCCAGTGGCCTGAAATAGCATAGCAGCCTTACTAATGAACCCATGGTGTTCATAGGGTGTAGTGCTCCTACGCAGCTGTCTACTTCTCTACTTCCATCTGACTTGAAACATTTCCATTACAAAGAACTGGTCTTGGCAGTAACTCACCTCGGGTAGTGGTCAACACCACTGGAGATCCCTTCCTCCTGCTACTTAATGTTGGTCAATACCTCCTTAGCCCCACAAGAGGGCAGAGAAGGCTACTAGAGTGGCTCAGCCGGCAGGGTGGATGGTGGGGGTGGGGGGTGGGGGGAAGCATTGCCCAGTGATGCCAAGTATGGCGCTGTGCTTGTCAGCAGAGAAAGCAGCACAGTGTATGGTGCTATTTATAATATGGGTCTCTGGTTTGCTACCGCTACTTGATTTTTATGCAATATACAGTTAAAAGTAAATTCTGCAGATGAAGAACAGGCTCAATGATAGAACATTAGTCCAGTATATATAAGGCACTGGCTTTGAAACCCAGTATTGGAGTAGAAAGTGGAATTAGGATTTACAAATTATTTATTGCTCTATTCAAAAATGGAGGTGAATCCCTGTTGCTTCTGTTGCAGCAACTGATACCCTAAGTCAACATCACTGCTGTTCCTACCTATCGGGGCTAGAGGAACATGCCAGTCCTTAGAGTAGTTGCAGTGAGTAACACAGTTGACTTGTTTGACCTCTAGAATAAAAGAGGGCTTGAGGTGTCAAGATGATGGTCAGTAAATGGTTAGCGGTGCCCATTTATGGGGCATATTCACCAATTTTTAAATTATATAGCATAGCTTTTATGCACTGCTTGAAGTTTGGCTAAAGGGTCCTGGTTATTGGCCTTAAATGGGCAGAAGCCACTAGAGCTATTGAGCCTGCAGAGTGATTGGCAATAGATGAGGTGCAGGTTTATCTGCTTTCAAGTCATCAGATGTGTGCTGGGATAGCCAGTCAGGACTAGCCAAAATGCAGTCAGACCAAGAAGAGTTTGGGTCTGTTGTGTCCACATGTGTAACAAGGAAGAAAAACACATCGGCACAGATGTTTCTAGGCTAGACTGCTATGTGGAGGGCCTTTGTTGAGATTCTGGTAATGTCTAGGGTTTTTCATCGTTTTGTAGAGTGGAAGACAGCTGAATTTAGGTCTTGGATCTGTAACCACTCTTACAGTGTCCCAGAAAACATCTGGCAATCTAATACACAGATATACCGCCTGGTGTCAGCACCTCACATAACACTTGGTCCATACTATTCTCAGTTCTCATTCCTTCTCTGGCCCTTCTTCAAAGGGGCCTACTGACTTCGCCGCCGCGCCCCTCCCCCCCAACATAACCCCACAGCTGGGCGTACAGGAAAATTGCTGAATACCCCTGGAGCCAAGAATTAGACTGCCACTGCAGTGAGCCCTTGGACATTGGCCTTGATCTGTGGGAAGCTCGCTGTGCTCCTTGGCTCTGAAAGTTTGTTCACTGTACTGTAAAAATAGGTCCTTGGCAGTTAAAAAAAAAAAGTATGCTCCATTGTTCAGAGTGCACTCATAATTTCTATTTTCTACAAATCTGCCTTTGGATATTTCCTGTCCTCATCTAGAAACGCAAAAGGAGAGATGGAGTTTTGGGTAGATAAAAGCCTAAAGTGCTTTGGCATGCTTCTGAACACAGATCACTTATAGCAAAGGGCCATTGGGGTGAAGTTGAAAGAGATCAGATGAAGTGCAAGATGTGCATCTTCAGGGTTTTTCAGTATAACTTTGTAGTTGACTATATGGCAGTGGTCCAGGCTACCTACCCCTTGGACACATTGGTAGTTGGGTCTTTTTGGCAGGACTTGATGGGGTCCCTAGACACCCGGAGTAGTTTGGAGTGGGCTTTCCTTGTGTATGGGGTCTGTGACCTGTGATATTGGAAATGGTTACTGGGGCTGAAGGCAGGAAGTACTCAGAAGTCATGCTCCAGGCACGGCTGGAACTGCCTGTTCAGATGAGCCATCTTATAAGTAGGTGTCTGTCTTTTACCGGGCAGGACAGCAGTCCTGAGCTACATGTTATGTTCCCAGATAGTTCCTTCCCTTGTTTAACAAACCACTTGGACTGTTGGTCAGTGTGCTGGACATGCATCATTCAGTTCCATAACCCAGGCTGTGCTACTGATCTGACCCAGGACTTGGAAGAAGATGGTCTAGGGGTGGTCTATTCCCTCTTTATGCTGTGTGAGTCCTGGGAACTGAACTTGGGCTTACAATTTGAGACGTTTTGTGAGCCCTTGATGTAGGAATTTAATTAAACTGATTACTCACTAGCATGTAGAAGTTTTTTATGCCAACCAAAGCTATTTGACAACATTTTAAATACTAGGTGGTCATTTTACTCTGCTGAGAGAATTGTGAGAGGGTGATGGGGGTGGGAGCTTGTATAAATGGGCATCGCTGCTTTTGGCATCTGGTGCTCATTGCTTCCCTGAGTCTCCCTCAAGAAAAAAGTCTGCACTGATTCCTTTCACATAAACTCGGTGGGCGAACATTTATGTGAAATGATAGATCCCCTGGGAGCTCAGAGTCTTTAGGGATATACATAGCCCGTGAAGTCTTCTATTTTGGCATCTGATTTTTGGTTAAATGTAGGTTATCTGATCTTTTCTATTTTGCAAACTTGTCACAAAAACACCTTGACTTGTTAATGGAAATGATTCTGTAACTCTACCTATTTTGATGACGTTTGTCCTTTAGTTTTACAGTTTAGCTAGAGATTAATTGGCACCTTTGGTAATTGGCTTGTTTTAAGTAAAAGGTTTAAGGTAGTGATACGTAAAAGTTTGTTTTTTCTTTCTGAAATAAAGAGTACCACCATAAAATACAGTGAAAGAAACTTTTGAGTTTTGGTATTTTAAAAATCTGGGGGTGTTTCTGACTTAACTCCTCGGTTGCCCTGGTCATTTCCAGGGTGGACATGGTATAATGTCAACCTGCAGTGTTGTATGTATTGCCCACATCTTACTCTTGTTTGCATTCTGCTTTCTAGCCATGAAAGATGACAGAAGAGTGGAGGACAAGTCAATGGCAGCAGCTGCAGTGCCAAAGAAAACCGTTCCTCCAGGCTCCTTGATGAGCAGACAGACTTCACCTAGAAGTCTTGTTCCAAAGAAGCTTCCTCCTTATGCTAACATGGCAGGAGGCAAACCAGCTGTTAAGAAGTTGCCGTCAGGCTTCAAGGGTACCATCCCCAAGAGGCCATGGCCCTCAGCCACCCCATCGAGCACTTCTGCCAGGCAGGCAGGACCAACACCTGTGACAACTACTTCCAAAAAATTGCCTGGCTCTGCTGCTGTGGTGGGAGTTATCAGGAAGCCCATGTCTGCCAATGTCCCTGCAGCCTCTCCAGCCCCAGGACGCCTTGGGCCTGTGAACCCAGCTCCATCACAGCCCAACTCCCAAATTCGGCAAAATATAAGGCGCTCCTTGAAAGAGATTTTGTGGAAAAGGTGGGCCACAGTGTATGTCATGCCTCTCACAGATGTAACATTGATGATAGTGTTCTAGGATTCCCCACTAGGCAAGTGCCCCTGGTTTATGTAATCCCTCTTTTCATTCTATTCAGAGTCAATGACAGCGATGACTTAATAATGACAGAAAATGAAGTAGGAAAAATTGCCCTCCACATTGAGAAGGAGATGTTTAACTTGTTCCAGGTTACTGATAATCGTTATAAGAGCAAATATCGCAGCATCATGTTCAACCTTAAGGATCCTAAGAATCAGGTCTGTTTGCCCCCAACTAGATGTTGGGGTTTCTTGACCCAGATAGATCCTCACTTTTCTTTTTGTTAGCTTACAATGGCATATCAAACAGCATTCGGAGATGTGTTTGTTTTGTTTGTTTGTTTATTGGTGTTTGAGACAGGGTCTCTCTGTGTAGCCTTGGTTGTTCTGGAGGTCGCTCTGTAGACTAGGCTGGCCTGGAGCTCACAGAGATCCACCTGTCTCTACTTCATGAATGCTGGGATTAAAGGCGTGCGCCATCACCTGTGTAGTATTTGGAGATGTGTGTATCCTTTCTGTCCATCTTTGCAGGTCATCATCTTCCCTGCCAGAACTGGCTTTTTAAGGGATTTTATAACCCCTCTCCCCATTTTACTAGATGAGCTTAAATTTAGCTACAGGAATCATATGCTCACTGACTTAAATTTAAATTTTTGAATCCCAATTTTCAGGGATGTCTGCTGTAACTTAACTTTTTATTTTTCTGAGGCAAGTTCTCTCTGTAACCATGGCTGGGCAGGGTCTTATAGAGCAGGCTGCCCTCAAATTTTTATGTGTTCTACTTGTTTCTACCTATAACAAGTTTGGGAATTAAAATTCAAGCAACCTTTTCTCCCTTAACTTTTCTTCCTCAGCCACATAATACGGGCCACCCCTTGAGGTTCTCAACCTTGCTAGCCTGGTACCTACCTCTCCTGCTTTCTGCTGCTGGGGCTTGTTGACAGTGTTCTCTTGACTCTGAACACCCTCTCCCAGCCCCCATGCTTTATCAGCAGAATCAGATGCTTTGGCTGCATCCCTAGAAGTGACGTGTCCCTGCCTTTACTTCTAAGTTGTATACACTATTTGTGATCCTGAGAAGGCATGGAATCTGCAGGTGGCCTCGAAGTTGACTCACAGCTAAACTGCTGCTGCCACAGTGGGCCGAGGGTGCACGTGTGCACTGTGGGGTTCAGTTCTGGGAGTGGTCAGGATCCATCTGACTCCCATGCTGCTTTGTTCTTCATATTGATCCAGACTGAGATCACTACAGTTTATGAATGAGGATGTGAAAGGTGCTTTTTTTTTTTTTTTAAATAGGGGCTCTTCCACCGAGTTCTTCGAGAAGAAATTTCCTTGGCAAAACTTGTCAGGATGAAGCCTGAAGAACTTGTATCTAAAGAACTCTCCATGTGGACAGAGAAGCCCACAAAATCTGTGAGTGCTGAGGAGGATGGCTGCCTGAGGCCTGAGAGGTTTTATTTTCCTAGAAGTCAATTAGTCAGCTAATTATAGGCTGAATGAATATTCCTTCTACCCAAGGCTGAAGCCTTCGTTTCTGTCGTCCTTGTAGGTGACAGAGTCCAGGACTAAGTTGCTTAATGAGAGCAAGAAGAACACTGCTAAGCCAGAGACTGTTCCTGACATGGAAGATTCTCCACCGGCTTCAGATTCAGAAGTGAGCATTTGGGGCATCCTGTGTTTGCCCAGAGGCTAATGCTAACAAGTCATTGAGAACATCACTGACTTTAAGTCATGTGTGCATGATGCCAGTGTTCTCCAAGGAACTCATGTGTAGCATGGTGATGGTGCTTTCCAGGGGCTTCTATTCATTGGGATGGTATGGGTTCCTTTAGGTTTGTTTGGTTTTAGTTTTTCGGGACAGGGCTGTCCTGAACTTGCTCTGTAGACCAGGCTGGCCTGAAACTCACAGAAATCCACCTGCCTCTGCCTCCCCAAGTGCTGGGATTATAGCACCACCATGCCTGGCTCCTTCAAGATGGTTTTGCTTTGTTTTGTTTTTGTTTTTTTGTTTTCGGTTTTTAAAGATTTGTTTATTACATATACAGTGTTTTGCCTGCATATACACTTGCAGGCCAGAAGAGGGCACCAGATCTCATTATAGATGGTTGTGAGCCACCATGTGGTTGCTGGGAATTGAACTCAGGACCTCTGGAAGAACAGCAAGTACCTTTAACCACTGAGCCATCTCTCCAGCCCCCTCCTTTAGTTTTTTGCTTCTCTCTCTCTCTCTCTCTCTCTCTCTCTCTCTTTCTTTCTTTCTTTCTTTCTTTCTTTCTTTAAGAGTTTTTCTGTCCTGGGACTCATTCTGTAGACCAGGCTGGCCTCAAACTTAAGAGGTCTGCCTGCCTCTACCTCCTGACTATTGGGATTAAAGGTGTGCACTGCCACCACCTGGCCTTTTTTTTTTTTTTTTTTTTTTTTTCCTTCCTTTTTTCTTTTTTCTTGGAGGAAGTTTTGTTTTGTTTAAAGACAGTCTTTCTTTGTAGCTTAGTCTGGCCTAAAACTTTGCACCTCTAAAATTCTGGGATTGTAGACTGGTCCACCACACCTGGCTTAGTGGGCTTTTTCTCCTTTGTTTTCCCCCAAGACGGGTGGTCTTGGCTATCCTTGAACTTGGTCTGTGGACCTGGGTGGTCTTGAGTCAGAGCTCTACCTGCCTCTGCCCCCAGAGTACTGGTACTGAAGGCATGCACCACTACCATGCATGGCTCTCCATTGTTCTTCATGGTTTGTGCTATTAACTTGGAGATGGATCGGATTTAGAAGAGAAATTATCTATTTGAGCCAAGCATGTTAGCACTTTCTGTTTCTAGATTAGTGTTTCTCAACCTGTGGGTTAACATCCCTTTGGGGAGTCTAACGACCTTTTCACAGAGGTCTCCTATCAGATATCCTGCATATTAAATGCATTACAATTCTTAACAGTAATAACTAGTAAAATTACAAGTATAAAGTAGCAACAAAAATGTTTATGGTTGCCTCCCCATAGCATGAGGAATTAGACTAAAGGGTCACAGCTTAGGAAGGTTGAGAACAGTGTTCTGGGTGGAAGCTGGAGGGGCAGCTTCAGGTCATCCCATGCCGTGCAACAGGCACTGTCTCAAGAAAACAACACGGCAACTCCTACTTTGATTTCACTTGTAGGAGCAACAAGAGTCAGTGCGAGCTGCCCCTGAGAAGAGCACAGCGCCTCTTCTTGACGTCTTCAGCAGCATGCTAAAGGACACAACCAGTCAGCACCGGGCCCATCTTTTTGATTTAAACTGTAAAATCTGTACAGGTGAGCACAATTTTGGGTCTGAAACTTGGAAATAAGACAAAACTTGGCCTTGTTTAAAATTACTCCTCTACAAATAGCCAAGTTAGGACAGTGGCTTTCTGGTACCTGTGTAGCTTTGCTGTGCATTGTAGTGTTTTTTCATTAACATAAGCCATTCCTCCACATAATTGACTGTGACCATGATGTGTCTTCCTCATACTTCATCCTCTTCAGGTCAGGTTCCATCGTCAGAGGATGAGCCAGCTCCTAAAAAGCAAAAGCTCTCAGCTTCTGCTAAGAAGGAAGACGTGAAGCCCCGGCACGACGGCTCCCCGCCTCGTCCAGTTTCTAACCCTGCTGATGAAGCGGCTGCAGAGACACTGCCTGAAAGCGCCTCAGAGCCAGACATGGAGAGTCAGGAGAAAAAGGGTTTCCCTGGGCCTCCAGGTGATGGCCCCCCTGAGCCATCGTCACTGGAGGGCCTCTCTCCCTGTTCTGTCTCTGGTGCGAGTGGGGTGGTCACCACAGTCACAGTGTGTGGTCGAGACCCCAGGACTGCTCTGAGTGGGTCATGTACAGTCACAGCCTCTATGGTAGCCCACCTGGACAACGTTCAGACATCAGAAACCAAACTGGACATGCTCAAGCCTGCTTTGACTCCTGCAGTGGTACCCAAGTCCATATTGGCTAAACCGTCCTCCTCTCCTGACCCAAGATACCTGTCAGTACCTCCATCACCAAATACAAGGTGTGTCTTTAGGGTGGGGTCTGAGCGAACGTCACACACTTGATTTAGACTGACAAGGGAAGCTAGTGGTTAGATTATCGGAAACCTGGTAAATCCTTAGTGTCCTAAAGATGCTCTGTTTCTTGGATGCCCAGTTAATATTTAGGTGTCATTCAGGTCTTTAATGAAAAGTTTTTAACTTAATAGCCATTCCAGTTTGTTGCCTGTTGAACTTATTTTCCTGACCAAATGTGTGAGTCATTATGACTTAAGTGAGAGGAAGCCACAAACCTTGTGATTCTCTTTCGCTCCCAAGAATGAAGTCACCATACTTTGACATATCCATTGTACAAAAAGAAATTAACACTCTTTATGGTTTGGTTTTGCAGCATTTCAGAATCCCGATCCCCGCCGGAAGGAGACACAACCCTCTTTCTGTCTCGACTCAGCACGATTTGGAAAGGATTTATTAATATGCAGAGTGTAGCGAAATTTGTCACTAAGGCATATCCTGTCTCTGGGTGTTTGGATTATCTCAGTGAGGTTAGAACAAAGAAGCCCCTCCCCCATGTGTACCTGCCTCTGTGTGTGTCTGTCCTCCCTCTCCTTCCTCCCTTTGTGTGTGTCTGCGTGTGTGTCTGTCTTGAGAAGGTTTCAGATTTCATGCTGCCCTGCCTCAGCTTCTGCAAATAGGCTTTAGGTAACACTTTTCTTTAAGATTGCAGTTTTGTTGTGTGGTCTGGTGTTTTGGAATTACTGTGTCAGTCTCTGAAGACTGCAGCACTGGTGTTAATTGCATATTCTTCTTGTGTAGGATTTACCAGACACAATCCACATTGGTGGAAGGATTGCTCCAAAGACAGTTTGGGATTATGTTGGCAAGCTCAAGTCATCGGTGTCCAAGGTACCTGCTCACAGTGTGGTCTCTGCAACAGTGGGAGACTGTGCTTGCTTAAACTTTTTTTTTTCTTTTCAAATGTTTCATTTTGTTGGGCTAAAGCTTGTAATGCCAACCTATAACTTACTAGTCATTGAAAATGTTGATGTACACAAGGATGAAGATATACTTGACTAATAGTGATAGGTGTTTGTGTCTAATTTATCATAATGGTGTGAGTGCATTCAAATTTTAGTAAATACACGGGCTTTGCTTTTCTCTTTCATAACCAAGGGAAAAGAAGGTAAGAACTTGGAGGCATCCTAACTCAGACTTACAGTCTTAGCTCACACACAGGCTTTGGCTTCTGAAAATCCCTTAGGTCAGCTATAGCTGATGTGATGTGTGTGAGGTTTCTTTTGAAAGTGTACCAGACTCAAAAGAGTGGGTAAACCATATAACTGGCCTTTTAGTTTGGAGATTCCCAGATGGCACCTGTTGATGGTATGTCCTGTCTGCTGTGGTCCCTGTCATCACAGGAATAGTGAAAGCTTGCTTAGTATCAGGCATGCCTAAGCTGACAACTGTACATATTACTCACTGAGAGTCCTGAGAGTGGCAGTGGTTTCAGCCCAGCGGTCTGACTGAAACCTGTGCTCTTTCTCCTTGATTTGTGTTAATGATCAGGCAATGGGACTGACAGGTCAGAATTGCTAGACAGTGTGCCATGGTGTCTGCATCTGAAAGAGGGTTGAGCATGTTTCCCTGTGCTCTGTTTGCCTTACAGGAGCTCTGTCTGATCCGCTTCCACCCTGCCACAGAGGAGGAAGAGGTGGCCTATATCTCTCTCTACTCCTATTTTAGCAGCCGTGGCCGCTTTGGGGTTGTAGCTAATAACAACAGGCATGTCAAGGACCTGTACCTGATCCCTCTGAGTGCTAAGGACCCTGTGCCATCCAAACTCTTGCCCTTTGAGGGCCCAGGTAAGCACCCAGTTACTGAGAGGTGATTAGGTCCAGCCAGTCCCCACACCGTCCTCTTCTCTTCACAGTCTTCCCAGGTTGTCACAGGGACATCTGCCTCTTGTCCTGAACTCCTAGGAACTAGATTAGGACAACCAGTGGAACCACACATGACAGGAACAGCTGTTCTGAAATGTAACCACGTAGCTAGAAAAGTATCTCAGTTTGTATAAAAATTGACACACTGCTTACAACCAAATTGTTTGCTGCCTCAGACTAGGGAGCTGTTCAAATGTGAGGAAAGACAGGGATTGCCTGGATTCAGTATGCCTTCTACTCCAGCAGGAAAGTTGCTATTCCTTTTGCCACTCTGCTCAAAGTAGGCTGGGTTCTCCCATTCCAAACCGCTTCTCCACAGGACTTGATTCCTAAGGGGTCTGGTAACAATGCCATAGAAAAGGATCTCAAAACGACTGCTTTCCAGTCACTGCACATATTGTAGTAAATTCTTTCATCTTCTGCAAACTATTTAGGTTTGCTCTTTCCTTAGAAGTATTGCTTAGTAGATTATATATAAAGAAACACAGCTGAGGTTCGGATAACATGGAGGGGCCTGGTCCAGTGGTGTGAGGCTCTGCTAAGCCCCTTCAAGGAGTTTTCATGCCTTCAATTAGGGACTTGGCACTGGGTACCTAAAATGGTCTCTTTGGACACGTCCCCAGAGGATTAGTCTTAGCTAAAAGCCAATGGGTTTGACGTGTGTTAAATACTCTAGCGTGCTATCATAGAGGTAGCTGTTGAATGCCCCAGCCCTGTACCCCACAACTACACTTAAACTGGCCAGCATGCTGAAGACTGAAACACAGCCGTCTGCCAACTACAGCCTGCTCCTAGTTGATGGCATGGGGATCCCTTGCCTACAGCTTCAGATATGTGCACACTAAGGTATCGGTTGGTGTCATAGTGCTGGGTTAAATGTTACTGGGCACGATGCAGTAGATTTTAGTGCCCAGCACATTTCAAAAGCAAAGTGTATTAGTGTGTTCTGTGAAGCCATATTGGGAATTAAAAAAACAATAATAATAAAGCCACTATATGGGTGGCAGAAGGTGCCCTGGAAGTGCTTGATGACAGCCATGTGAAGAGTTCTGTTCATGACCATGGGGAAAGAGGTATCCAGTTCTCCTGGAAGTGAAGACCCAGAAGCTGACCCTTGGCACCTGTCTGTGTGAAGAGCGGCCGGTCACTTAGATTTGTCTCAGCTGGCGGGTAGGAGTTAATGTCCCCAAGTGGTTCCTATAGTGGAGACAAACATTGCCTCTGAGCACCGCCCTTCAGGTGGAAAAGCAGAAATGTGAATTAGATCCCTTGCCTCCTGTTTGCTTATAAACAAGAGCAGCACTTCATCCTTCATACTCTCAGCATTGCCAAACAAGGACAGACTGTTTGGAGTGTTGAGAAGCCTGCAAAGTACATGAGCATTGGGATGCATGGGGCCCTTAACCAAGTAGGACTTGGAGGAAGCTCCCACTGGCCAGGGCCAGGAAGGAGACTACCAGAGGAATGGCACATCCATTGTAGCTGCGCAGTCATCTGGGTGCAGGGTTGTGGGGTAGCCAGCTGGGACAGGGCAAGGTAACACTGTACTGTCAAAATGATAAAGGTTGGGGCTTGGCTTACTATAACCCATAAGTGATGACCACTGACCACCCAGACTCATGTTTAGTGGCTGGCCACGTAGAGGGCACACTTCCTGAGGCTGTGACACTGGAAGGTACACTGAAAAGATAGGCAGGTTCCCATCCACACTGTCATAAAGGTGTCTTGTTAAAAATAAGAATTCATAAATGAAATATTTCATATAAACGTGTAAAGATTTTTTTTTAAGACTATAGGGCTGGCTAGCTTGACAGAATAGTTTTTAATGATAATGTTGTCACAATTACATGTGTGTTGTATTTGCACACTGTCAGTGCAAACAGCCTTGGCCCAGGCCAGGCTTATGGCTGGACCTGCCTTATGTACTGATGGCTTGACTTGGCGTATTCTAGGTGTAGGTGTGTGTGTTTGGCATTATGCTTGTGTGTACTGTATGTGTGTATGGCTGGGCTGGAGCTTTCTCCTGGCTTGGTTTTCCCTGTCCTCATAGCATCTAATGTCACAGAAACCCTGGATACCTTGCGCCATCTACAGGTGGTAGCTCTGTCTCCTCGGCTGACCTGTGGACCCATCTGAGTACCAACTACCCAACAAGCTGGGGGTCAGTGCACATGCCTAGGAAATTCCTGGGACTTGGATCTGCATACCCAAAGCCTTTTTTCCAGTGTAAGGCTCTGCCTTTAGGCTGGGAGCAGTGAAGCTCCAGCCCTGCGCTGCTATCATAAGAGGGACTAGGAGATCCTGCTGTGACCAGGTAGAGTAGCCCCATGCTGTATGTGCATATCGTGGTGGGGGTAAAGAAGGCCTTGCAGGAGAGTTTCTATACCTTGTTTCTGTACCTCAATTTCTACACAGGGAGCCACAGGTAGTCCTCTCCATCTGAATTCAGAGCCAAGTAGTTTCTGACATTGGCCTCTTAAACTCTATTTTCTTACTTTGAAGGAAGGCGAGGCCTCAGTACTCTGGCCACATGCTCAGGACACCACCACCCCTTGCCAGCATTTGGGTTCTTGCCCTAGCATTTGTAGTTCACAGACCCAGTCAGTGCATCCTGAAGTGCTGGGTTTCTTAATGACACTAGTGTCCTTGTGCTTTTTATGATGTTTTTTCCATTAAAAAAGGAATGCTGTCTGGTCTGTATTCCAGTATGGATATTTCAAAGGACAGCCAGGGAGCCTGGGTCCCTCTGACCCCCCTGTCCATCCTTTCCACATTTGTGGCCTCAGTCAGAGGACCAAGACTAGTTACAGGGAGCCGTTCTCTTCTAGACCGCACTGAGTCCAGAACCTGTATGCCCACCTCACGGTCCTCAGGGCCCATTGCCAGGCTGGAGAAGACCAAGGGCACTTGTTCTGATGCCAGTCTCCTCCCAGGCCATCCTCAGGCGCTCTGAGGGACGGGCACGATGCTTTTGTACACAGAAAGCCTTCCTCAGGGGCATCAACTCAGGGTCTCTATGTTTAAACAGCTCAATTAGCCGGAAATATTAGCAGGTAAGCAGTCAGTTTTCTTGTGTATGTATCAAAGCTTTGCACAGAAACTGTAATCAAAGTCAAATATGGTATTGAATGGAATGTACTACTCTTGTCGATCTAAATCAATAAAAATGTGTCATGGAAACTGGCCATTGTTTGTCTGACTTGGAACCATGTGGTAGCTAGGGCCACTTGCTCTGTGCCTGCCTCTGCTCCTTATAAGCCAGGTGGTACAGGGCAGAGGGCATGCAGACTGGCATGCTTCACAGTGTCCTTTGAGCTTGGGCACATGGAAGAAGATGGACAGCACCCTTGCTCTACCCCAAGCATGCACTGGGTGCAGTGGCTTTACCTGGCCTTAGAGCTTCAGAGTCAAGGAAGGACATGTGTGTGAGTGTGTGTGTGCTAAGTGGGCTGGGAAGTATACAGTTCTCCTCATTTGCCAAGTATGTCCAAGTCATAACTGAAATCTCCACACAGTTTCTGACCCAGCAGGTATGAACATTTTGTTTTGACAGATTCAGACCATAAAAGGGTTTTCATCGTGAACATGTTGAATATACTGCTAGATTTGGGGTTAGAGGTCAATTTGACAGGTGTGAGGTCAGCAGGAGTCAGCTTGGGGATGAATCTTAATAAACAGGAATGCTAACCATGTACACAGGCTACGGTACCACCTCCCACTCTCTGTAGAAGCAGGTGGCTATCTTCAGCCACATCTTGCAGACTGTTGCTAACATGTCTGGATACAGGTCCTGAGAGATGAACTGGCACACCTTTGCAGTTGCACCCTTGTCTGGTTTCTCTCCCTCTCTATCTGATACCCGAGTCTAATGGCTAGACATGGAACTAAACAGGCTTGCTTTCATACACATGAAACAGCACTCAGCAATGAATCAGTTGTGGAAGTAGGACGGCACATTTTAACTACATCTGCTATGTCAGTCTCCCACTGCTTGTTTTGCCTAGTTGTGTGAATTGACAGTTTCATAAGAGCCCCAAAGAGATGGTGAGTCAGTAACTTCCATCTTGTCTAGTTACTGGCTCTTGTGGACCTCCTACCTGTACTGAAGCTGGGGTGACCATTGCATCAGAGGCCATACACCTACACATTCCAGGGAGCTGAACTCTTAAGCCTGATGGTTGACAAAATGCAGCAGCCCGGAAGGTGGACCCCAAGAAACCTGGACCTCCACAGCTCCTCCAGGTGTCAGGGTAGAGATGGGGACTTGGGCCCTTTGACCTTCATTGACATTTCCTATATGTCACACCTTGCATACACGGTAGAGCAGCATCATTAACTTTGGGACATGCCCTCTTCAGTGAAGATACTTCCAAGGCCCAAGACACGAGATGAAGCTTCTTCCAGGGTGCTAGCTCCAGTTGAATTTGGGTTTGTTTGGTTTTTCCTGTTTTGGCTGGCCTGGAAGTCACCATATAGTCTAAGTTTGCCTTGAACTCATGAAGATCCTCCTGCCCTCAGACTCCTGAGTGGATAATACATATGAGCCACCATTCCTTAATGGATACTTATGTTCTTGTAGGTACACAGGAGTCAGGCAATGGGGATTGTTTCAGAATAGGGTTGTGCTTCCTGAGGAGGTCAGCCAGAAATGTAGAGAACGTGGGCCAGCCTGTGGAACCCTGTAGTGTGCACATGGTGGCCAAGTGACCAGAAATGGCTGCTGGTAAGATTGCAGGTCTAGGCATCCTGCTGTGCTCAAAACCAGCGGGGAATAAACTAGTAGGTTGCTGGAGCATCCTGCTTTGTTGAGACACACCGATTCTTTTCAATAATGAGTACCCTGGACCCTGTTTTTGGGTCTTGGTTATAGTGGAAGATTACTAAAGCAGGAGTTGGAGACAGTGAAGGGTCCATCATCTGCACTTGGGTGGTCTGGAGTGAGGCAGTATAGCCCCCCTTATGGAGGGCTAGGGCTCAACACTAAGCTGTCCATCCTGCTTCCTCACACTAGAGCCCCTTGTCCTTAGCTCTGTGTTCTTCCCTCACAGCCTGCCACTTACACACTCCCAGCCAGCCTCCTAGTGTCAAATTCTAGAAAGAGCCTGGCTTATAGAGCTGTCCAATAAAGCTTAAGTTTGAGGCCCAGATGTTCCCAACAAGTTTTCATAATGCAAACTTGCAAGCTCTGGTCATCTAAACTATAGATCTTAACAAGCCACATAGGAAGCAAATAGCAGCCACCATTTTACATTTAAAATCTCCTTGATTTCTCTTTAGAAAACAAACGGTAGTCTTTCCACACACTCTAAGTGGGGAAGTTTTGATGTGATGTTCAGCGGGATCTTCCTGATCTCCTGGTCGGTTTGTTTTCCCTCCTGCCTCCTAGTTCTTTCTCTGATACACACCAGACAGCCCTATCAGTTTTCGAATGCAGGGGGCTGATGCTGAGATTCCTAAAACGAGGGAGGGGGGCTAGGTGTGGGGGCTGGGTAGTCAGTTCCCAGTGGCTGTCCCTGTCTGCCACCTCTATCCCCTATTGTGTGTTAAGCCTTATTGGAATTTAGGAGTTGTAATACTCCTAGAACTAACTACATGCCACGTTTAAAAGCAATTGTTTACAGTAACTTGAAACAAAAATGTTGATGGTGATTTTAATAGCATAAAGATTATGTGAATATATTTTACAACAGTAAAGTGAATAGTATGATCAGATTGATAGCTTGTTTCGTTTTACATCTGTATTCTTCACGCTATGCCATTCTCTCCCCACCCCCCGTCTCCCCACCCCCCCTCCCGCCCCAAAGTTACAAGTTTTGTGACCTGGGCTTTTCATTCTTGCTTTGTTCTATATAGAAAGGTGGGAAGCAGCTGGCATTCCTGAGTTGGCTTGCCACGCTGTTTCTGAGAAGTCCTCTCCTTTAGAAGCAGTGTGCCCTAAACCTCCCTGACACCTCCTCCCTGGGGAGTGCCCAGTCCCACCATTTGCAAATGCCTTGTGCTTCATTCAAGCACAGGACTCAGTGTTTACTAAGACTTGAGCAGTAGGTGGTTGATGGATGCTTTGTCACTGCCCAGCTAGACCCTGAATTCACTGTCCTGCTGCTGCTGCTGCCTCTCCAGTTCTGGCTTAGCACTTGTACCCACCATTTACAGCTCAGTGGGGACTTTGATACGTACATGCCCAGTGAATTGTGTTTTTAATTGAGCTTTGTTTTCTCCGATGCCAGACTAAATTCGCTGTACCTCTTGTGTCATTGGTCATTATAGCTTAGGTTTGATTGTCCCCTATTTGCTAGCTTAGTATATTTAACTTAATGTATGCAGCTCACATTTTAAAGCTAAAAGGGGGCTGCTCTCTCCTGGCAGTAGGAGAGCATAGCTGAGACTTACAAATACTTTCAGCCTTGCCAGTCAAACAGTCCAGCAACTCGTGGCTGTTTGTCTCATCTCTGATATAACTTTGGCATTTCAGCAGCTGGAAAGACGTAGTATAAACCCTGACGTGGAATGGGCTTGCTCGTGACTTGTTCTTTTTTTGTGTGGTTTCTGGGGAAGCACTGATTTATCACAGGCCCCTTTCAGACTACTAGCTGGGACTGGGTGGGTATGCTGGTCCATTCAGGGACTAGAGTCCCTTCCTTCTGCCTCAATTAGCTTCTCAGACTTTGAATTTTCTTTTACCACAGAATCTCTTCTTCCTCTTGAAGTTCCCCCCACAAAAGCCATGGGAAAGGGTGGAAGCTAGGCTTAGATTCTAAAGTTTGTGTAAATGTTTTGTTTTCTAGGTCTTGAATCACCGCGTCCAAATATAATACTTGGGTTGGTAATCTGTCAGAAAGTCAAACGCCCTTCCGGTGCTGCAGAGTCAGACAAGGCAGATGAGAAGCGGGCTCGACTCCAGCAGGAAGAAATAGAAACTTCAGTCTATCCCAAAGCAACTGCAGCTTTGCCGTCTGAAAAGAAGCCTCCCAAGTACCATGCGCACGCTGCAGACACAGCTGTTAGCAGCACACCCCCTGGTTCTCCTCCCCCTCCCCCTCCACCCCCTCCTCCTCCACCGCCTTCTCTGCCTGAACCCCCAGTATTGAAAATACTGTCGTCCCTCAAACCAGGGTCCACCAGCACCGTCACAGCGCCCACCACAGCAGCAGTAGCCACCACCACAGCTTCCCCTGTTACTTCTGCCACTTCAAAAACAGCTTCCCCTCTGGAACACATCCTACAGACTCTCTTTGGGAAAAAGAAGTCATTTGAGCCCTCTGCTAAAGAATCTGTTGGGTCTACCCTATCTCCACATCAGGACTCCAAGACCAAGGGGGAGGACGCCGTGTCTGCAGCTCCTATGTTGGATCCAATTGTTCAACAGTTTGGTCAGTTCTCAAAAGACAAGGCTCTGGAGGAGGAGGAGGAGGATGACAGGCCCTACGACCCTGAAGAAGAGTACAACCCTGAACGAGCCTTTCATACCCTGCTTGCTGAGCCAGGGAGCCACCACGATGTGCAAAATGTTCCCGAAACAGCTGAGAAGGAAGAGGTGGCCTATGATCCAGAAGACGAGACCATCTTAGAAGAAGCCAAAGTGACCATCGATGACCTTCCCAATCGGATGTGTATGAAAGTCAGCTCCACAGAAAGGCCTGCTGACTTTACCGCCGACGCCTCGAGTGCCTCCCTGGTAGAACAACAGAAAATGTTAGAAGAGCTGAATAAGCAGATTGAGGAGCAGAAGAGGCAGCTGGAGGAGCAAGAGGAGGCCCTCAGGCAGCAGAGGGCTGCGGTGGGTGTCTCCATGGCACACTTCTCTGTGTCAGATGCATTGATGTCACCACCACCCAAGTCTTCCCTGGCCAAGACTGAGCTGTTCTCTCAAGAACAGCAGGCCCCCGACCCAGGTCAGGGAGCCCTGAGTGCCAACCCCAACTTAGACTCCAGACAAAGTAGGGACCCCAGGCAGGCCAGGAGGCTGGCTGCTGAAAACATTGAGAATGAGCCCCTTCCCAGAGCCCCCACGGGAAGCACACCTGGCCCACAAGGTACCCTGCTTGCCAGGGAGGCTCCTGCTGTGGCTCCAGTAGTCCCGGGGCCTGGGCTAGCTGCAGAGGCCAAGGAATCAATGACTCTACCCTGGGCTCCAGGTGAAAACACGGTGTTGAGACCTGAACATGACATCCAGAAGTGTGAGCTCCCTGCTGCCTCATTACCCCTGGACAGTAGCCACCTTCCTACTTCTGGGGACAGCACGGCCAGGCCAGCACCACCCCGCAGAGTGCTGCTGCCCACGCCACCTAGTGCTCCCTTTCCCCCCAGTTTCCCTTTGCAACCTGAAGCTCAGAATTTTAGTTCTGGAGGCAGGGAGCCTTTCTCAGGGTCCACGTTTCTGTCTCAGGAAACACCTCTTGGCTCCTCCCAGTATGAGGACCCTCGGGGTGCTCAGTCTGCTGGGAGGAGTGACAGCCCAGTGGCTGATACTGAGGACAGCAGAGAGCCACAGCCCAGGCCTGGTGAGGGTACTTCATTCCCTCTGCCTGGGCAGAGGGGAGGGGGCCCTCAGCCCCAGTTTCCTGGCCAGCGTGAACCTGTACCACGCACTTTTGGGATGTCAGGACATCATGGCCCCAGTTTCCCAGGACCTAGGGGTCCAGTCCCTCCATTTTCAGAAGAGAATATTGTCCCTAACAGTGATGGATCAAGAGGCCCACCTGCCAGATTCGGGGTCCAGAAGCCACCAATCCCTTCCTTATTCTCTGGGCAGCATGGGCCACCTTCCTATGGGGACAGCAGAGGACTCTCACCTTCTTCTTATCTTGGTGGGCCCAGAGGAGGAGCACCAGCCCAATTTGAAGACCGCAAAGATCCTCATGGAGAGAAAAGGGAATTCCAGGACACTCCGTACAACGAGATGACAGGTGCACCTGCACAGTGTGAAGGGCCCGACCAGACCCAATACATGGGGAATAGGGCACCCTTCCAATTTGGAGGCCAGAGACGGCCACTGCTGACTCAGATGAAAGGACCCCGTGGAGGACCTCCACCCTCTCAGTTTGGAGGCCAAAGGGGACCACCACCTGGCCATTTTGTGGGCCCACGTGGGCCCCATCCTAGTCAGTTTGAAACTTCCCGGGGCACCCATCCTGCCCAGTTTGAAGGGTCCAGGGGCCAAGCACCAGGTTTCATGCCTGTCCCCCGAGGCGTTCAACCCCAGCAGTTTGAAGAGCAGATGGTGAACTCACCGCCACGATTTGCGGGTCAGAGGGCACCGGCACCCCTGCCATATGGAGGACCAAGGGGCCCTGCACCCTTTGCTGAGAAAAATGAACAGCAGCCTTCTCGATTTCACTTTCAGGGCCCATCTTCACAGCCTGTGAAGCCTCCCCCTCGGCCCCTGCTGGAGCTGCCAAGCCATCCTCCTCAACATAGGAAGGACCGATGGGATGAGGCAGGCCCAGCCACTGGCCTGCCTTCCAGTGCTGGCCCTGGACAGGGCCATGAGGCCGACGGGCAGTGGGCCACGTCGGAGTTCCGGGAAGGCAAAGGCCATGAGTACAGGAGCGCAGCCTTTGAAGGGAGACAGAGGGAGCGGTTTGAAGCCGGACCTAAAGAAAAGTCTCTGGACGAGCCAGAAGCCCAAGGGTTGGAAAACCGGCAGGGCCGGGCATTTGAGGATAGGAGGCGAGAGCGAGAGCGAGGCAGAAACTGGAGTCGAGAAAGAGACTGGGAGAGGAGCCGGGAATGGGACCGGCATCGGGAGTGGGACAAAGGCAGGGATAGGAGTTCCAACAGGGACAGGGAGAGAGACACCGACAGGGCTAAGGAGTGGGACCGGAGCCGCGAGAGGAGCCGGAACCGCGATCGGGACCGTGAAAGGCGGCGAGACCGAGACAGAGACCGGTCCCGGAGCAGAGATCGAGACAGGGACCGAGAGAGAGCCCGAGACAGGGACCGAGGCCGGGACCGGAAGGACCGCAGCAAGAGCAGAGAGAGCCCCCGGGACCTGAAGCCTGAGGCCAGGACCTCTGATGGGGGCCCTGCCACAGCCCAGGCCTAGAGGCCATTGCACTCGGGCTGGTGTGGACAGAGACCTGTTGTCGGCTATTGTGTATATAGGCTCAGCCTGGCAAAGACCCCTCTAAAAGCCAAGTGCATAAAATGTGTTGAGCAAAGAATGTTTGAAATAGCTATGAACTTATGTGCAGGATATATTATTTCTGGACTTCAGGAATTACTGTAATTTTGTGTATAATGGTTTGTTACAAAATTTCCCAACTTTACAATTCTGATGTTTTTTTAAAAATAACTTAATATTTCCATTTAAGATTACAGAAATGGGAAAGTGTCTACAAAAGCATATTGCTTTTTTTCAGATTATAAAGTTATCTTTTCCAATAACTTGACTGGTGTAAGTTTTAAGAGAATTCCAGTGGACCTTAGAGCTAGCTTTCCCTGTGCTGCCCTCTCTGCTTCCATATATCTAGACCTATCCAGAGGCTCTCAGTGCTGTCCTGGATAAAAAGCACTGTTGGGGGGCGAGCTGGCCTTGTGTGCTTGCAACCGTGGAGACCAGCCTTCATAGGCCTGCCTCCCCCACCATGCATCACTTCAGAAGTTTTTTCAGAACATAATTAGAAACAATCTGTCCTAGTGGGAATTGTTAGATTTTAAATAACAATTTATCTTTCAATGTCCAAACTTAGCCTAAAGAAGGAAGCAAAGCAGTTAAGAGTAATTAAGAGAGAGGAGACACAAGTTGGTCAGAAAAGCATTGCCTGTTGCTGCCTGCTGAGTGGCTCTCTGCAGATTCACAGACCCCGGACAGGGTTGGAAGCTTTTCAGCTGGATAGGGCAATGTTTGTACCAGATCTGGAAAAGAGGATGATGGTGAAGCAAACTGCTTCATGAAGGGCTGCGTTGCCGCTGCCGCATAGCCTCAGGTCCTCTGAAGATGCTGTGAGAAGGCTGGCTACCTTATTTGACTGTGCAAATATGTTTGATAGTTCCTTTTATATTTTCATAAACTTACTTTTTCAGATAGAGAATTAGAGAGCTTCGTTTGTTCTTTGGAATCTTTTATTTCATTGTACATCACTACAGATTTTTTTCACTTTATAGCACAAATTTTTAAGTTGAAAAGACATGGAAAAAAATAGCAATTTGGGATATTTGCTATTATAAACCAAATGTCAGTAGGTTAAATTACATGGAAGTGTCAGTTTCAACATCTAATAAGATGTGGGTTTTTAAAAAAAAAAACATATAAAGTAAAATTTTCTAACAAATGCACAAGCATAAAAATCAAGTGTGTTTCTTTAGGTTTACTTCGTAGAAATTTCTGTACATTGTATTTTGTATTGCAGAGTGTTATATCGCTGTCCATTGAAACACAGGACTTACTAGGTTTTGTTACTTGAAGTAGAATAAATATCTACAGAGTTCTTGTCTCTCTTTTCACTCAGCCTTGATCCCTAGTTATCACAGTCTAGGCAAAGGCATCCCACTCCCAGCTGGCAGCCTTACTTCCTGTGCTGGGTGCTGCCTGCTGTGTGGTATTAGGGCCCAAGAATATTGCGCTGGCTGGTACCCTATGCAGAACCCTGACCACAGCAGGTGCATGAGCTACAGCAAGCCTGAGGGTGCCACTGAAGGCAACCCGTGTCAGAGCAGAAGGTAGGGAGTCACAGGAATGCACAGGTGCTATGGCCGGCTTTTTAAAAGGTCTGGTTTTGGAGCAACCACTCTGGTGGAGTTGGCCCAGAGTGCCTGCATGTGTCCCTGCCCTTCACTGCCACCTGCTGGAAAGACTAGGACCTAAATCTAGCTGCTATATCCTCTTAGGTACCCACCCAGTGCAGCAAAAACATGGCCAGATAATCCTGACCTACACCCAGCTGAAGTGTTTGCTGGGGCTTGGAGGCAGAAGGCAACTCACTCAACAAATCCAGCTCTGACAGCCATATCACCTCCTTCTTTTGAGATGGTCTCACTAAACAGCCTCAAGTTTATAGCAATCCTGCTCCAGCCTTGAGTTCAGTGGTCATAGACTAGCACCAGTACCCCCCAGCTCCTGTTTTAACATGTGTGCCTTGGCTTGGTTAGGTCATGTGTTCATCCCAAAGCTGTGAACCTACTGCACATCCTGTCTCTGGGTGTTTGGATGTAGCACACCTGGGAAGGTAGATTAGGAGGAAAAGAAAGGAGCTATTAGGGCCCCCAGTTTGCAGTAGTGTCCTCCACTTCATTAGAGCCCTGGCAACAGCAGCCACTGCGTTCCATTACCAAGTGCAGTAACAAGCAAACAAAGGTGTCTGTGCAGGGAAAGCAGTGGAGCCTGGCTGCAGCTCAGGCTAGGAAGAGCCTGACTAGCACAGCAGAGCAGGCAGGTGTCAACAGTCATACCAAGGGCAGCAACCACTGGGAAAGCAGCTGGCAGGTACTAGATCTCACACCTGCTACCCACAGCAGCACATCTGTAGGGCTCTTAGCCAAGGTGGTGTGTGGAGGGAAGAGCCAGCCGTCAGCCAGTTTTACACTCAGCAGATTTAGTAGTGTGTGGTGTGTCCTATACATGACTAGCTTTCCTCATTGCTGTGACAGAACATAGAAGGAAGGACTGATTAGTGGTTTCAGGGTGATTCTGTCCACCATGGAAATTGGAGCAGCTGTGACCGACAATGGGAGCTTTTAATATGTCCCGTTCACAGTGAATCCCGCAGTGTTGCTCAGCTGGGCTGTACCCCTTAAAGCCACCTTCCCCCAACTTGGTAGCCCATGTCAACCAGCTAGTCTTGTCTTAAATGTTTTATTAGCTCCCAGAATAGCACCACCAGCTGGGGACCAAGTATTCAAACACTTGAGCCTGTGGGGAACATTTCTGACCCAACCATAACTTTTATTTTATTTACTTATTTATTTTTTTGGTTTTTCGAGACAGGGTTTCTCTGTGTAGCCTTGGCTGTCCTGGACTAACTTTGTAGGCCAGGCCGGCCTCCAACTCACAGTGATCCATCTGCCTCTGCCTCCAGAGTGCTGGGATAAAGGTATGTGCCACCACATCTGGCTTTTTTTTTTTTTTTTTTTTTTTTTTAAGAAATTGGGAGCTACAGGGATGGCTCAGAGGTTAAGAGCACTGGCTGCTCTTCCAAAGATCCTGCGTTCAATTCCCAGCAACCACATGGTGACTCACAACTATCTATAATGAGATCTGGTGTCCTCTTCTGCCATGCCATGCCATCTTTTTTAAAAAATTACATTGAAAAACTAAAATTGGGATTGTATAGTGTCGTAGGGTTATTGGGTTATTTTTTATTTGTCAATAAACTGGATAATTCCCTAAAGCTTCGAACATTCACAAAAACTTGTTTACCATAGGGCTTGACAGCACATGCTTCATAGGCAAGCAGAGCTCTGTGAGTTTAAGGCCAGGGTTGCATAGAGACCCTATCTTAAAAACAGTCAGTTGCACTTTTGCATTGTTTGAAAGGTTTATATGTAACTTTAAAAAAAAAAATTGTGTTCTTTCTCCTCTGGGCATAACATGATGCCTTCTTAGTGTTAGAGTACAGATTGGTGTGGTTTGGAAACCATAGCAACTAACAGAACAATACTAGGAAGTCAGGCTTGTGGTAATGGTGCTGATACTCCCTGCTCTCTTGTGGTCTTGGGTATATAGGAAGTAGGGAGTTAACTGAAGGCAGGGCTCCATGATGCAGCTTGCATGAGGTCAGCATCCACAATGGAGTGGGACTTGGCTGTGATGCAGCCCTTTGGGAGTTCTAAGTAGGCCTGGTCAACTCCTTGGCCTACAAAGCTGGACTTTGGTAGAACTGTTTCTCTGCTCTGTTGCTGATGTTGTAAACACATTCATCTTCCTAGGAAACACTAGCAGAGCACAAGCTCCCCAGGTGTGGTGTGGTATATCTTCAATCCCAGCACTGTGAGCTTGAGTGGGGTAGGACTAGCCTGGTTACACAAACATTTTTAAAAATGCTCCTTGTAAGCCGGGTGTGGTGGCGCACGCCTTTAATCCCAGCACTCGGGAGGCAGAGGCAGGCGGATCGCTGTGAGTTCGAGGCCAGCCTGGTCTACAAAGTGAGTCCAGGATGGCCAAGGCTACACAGAGAAACCCTGTCTCGAAAAAAAAAAAACCAAAAAAATAAAAAATAAAAATAAAAATGCTCCTTGTAGGTTTGTAAACTCCCAGATGCTCATGGTAAAGAAAATGGGAAATGAAGTGTGAATGAAAGCCCAAAGCTACAGTACACCATCCTAGGATAGCCATGTGATGGCTTGCTCACTCTGTTTTGCTTTGCTGTGTTACTACCTACTAGTTTTGGGGGGGGGGGGGGGGAGCATGTGACACTATAGAACACATTTACTTTCCAGAGATGAAGCTCCAGGGAACAAAGACTTGAACAAAGGGCTTTGTTTGTGGCTCCACGTAAACGTGGTGTAGTGGAGGGTCTGGCCCCTGTCAAGGTGCAGGCTTCCTACGACTTACTGCTCAGGCTGCCTAGGCATGCTTACTTCACCTAGGCCGCTCAGGAGACTTACGGCCATCTGCTAGCGCTGCCAAGCCTGCCAACCTGGATGCAGGAGAAATAAGGCTGTCTGGGTTCTTTGCTCCTGAACAAATCAGAGCCTCTGAGGACAAGACGACTGCATGCTGTCTGTCAAATGACACAAGACAGGATGCAGAGCAACTGGGGCATGAAGACATAACAGGTGACAAGCAAAGGACCCATCTCCTGAGTAAATCTAGCACCTCTCAAATAACAGAGTCACCACCCACCCTGCAACAGCCAGAGCCAGTTTGAGGGGATAAAATCACACCCAGGAAAGAAATCCTGAGAGCAGGGATTGAACTATTAAAGAGGTTTGTGGCCCTACTCAGGCCAGCATCAGAGCAGGCAGTTTCCCAGTGCTGTAAAAGCCAGAGGTTGGGAAAGGCAATAAGGTAGGCTGAGAAGTCCTGCCTGTGCTTTTAAGGCTGGGGCTGTCCTGAGTTATTACCATGAAGTGGCTGCACAAGGTGATACTTTGAGAACAGAAAGATCAGGGTGGCCAGGCTGGGACATGGCTAAGAGGCAGCATAGGGAGCAACCTGGGGAACTGGGATTGCTCTGTATCTTGATAGCAATGTTAGCACATGATTTATTCCTCAGGAACTCAGACGTAGAAGAAGGTCCACCTGGTAGATGGGTAGAAACAACTTCTGTACATATGTATGTGCAAGCAAGTGTACACACATCCACACATGCTCACATACAGGCACATACACACAACCAGAGAAGCTAAAAAGTCTAGGGTCCAGGGAAGACACAGCCAGACCTCCATAGTAGCAACAAAATCAGGACTAATGCAACATGAATACCTTGGAAGCACAGCCCATTCTCCAATATGGGGACTAGCCATTTGTCCTGTCAGGAGGCACATCTCCCCAGTGCTCATCACAGCAATGTAAGTTGTATAATTGCAGGGGCCTCAACTAAGGCTAAGCTGGGACTGATAGCTCCAATGCTAAAAAGGATTTCAGGATTGGTTGTGTATACTTTTTACATTTCTTTTTTTTTTTTTAATTTTGGGGGCTTTGTTTTTGTTTTTGTTTTTCGAGACAGTGTTTCTCTGTTTAGCCTTGGCTATCTGGACTTGCAGTATAGACCAGGCTGGCCTCAAACTCACAGCAATCCACCTGCCTCTGCCTCCCGAGTGCTGGGATATTTTTTGGTTTTTCAAAACAGGGTTTCTCTGTGTTGCCTTGGATATCCTGGACTTGCTTTGTGGACCAGGCGAGCCTCAAACTCACAGAGATCTGCTTGCCTCTGCCTCCCGGGTGCTAGGATTAAAGGCGTGTGCCACCATGCCGGGCTCTTTTCAAAAAAAAATTTTTTTTGAGACAGGGTTTCTCTATGTAGCCTTGGCTGTCCTGGACTCACTTTAAATTTCTTATTGAATTTATTTATCCACTTCTACACTGAACATTTGTGTAGCAGGTGTGTACTGGCACAGTATATCTATGACGAGTCAGAGGTTAATTTGTGGGAAGTGCTCCTCTTCTTCTCCCATGTGTGGGTACTGGGAATCAAACTGGGGTGTTGTGTCTGGTGGCAAGCACTGTTACTGATGAACTACATTGCTGGTCCTTAGAAGGAGTTTTAAAGTAGTTTTGATTTGCAGTTCCCTGATGGATAAGATGTTGAACATTTGTTTCTCCACCATATGAGTTTTCTCTAGTGACAATTTTCTGTTTAGATTTGAACCTTATTTTAATTGGATTATTGTTTTGGGGTTTTTTGTTTTGTTTTGTTGTTGTTTTCTTAATATCTAGTTTCTTAAGTTCTTTATATATTCTGGATATTAACCCTCCGTCGAATGTGGAGTTGGTGGCAATCTTTTTCCATTTTGTAGCTGTTTTGTCCTACTGATGGTGTCCTTTGCCTTATGGAAGCTTTTCAGTTTCATGAGGTCTCATTTACCAACTGTTGATCTCAGTGCTTGTGCTATCAGTGTTCTGTTCAGGAAGTTGTCTCCTGTGCCAATGCATTCAGAGCTCTTCCCCGCTTTCTCTTATATTGGGTCAGACCTACAATCTATCCCGCCTGCACAATGTGCTGGGGCAATGGAGACACAGAACTTGAGGCTCATAGCATGAGAAGAAGCCCATGCCCTACACTGCCTGGAGGGCCAGGAACCAGAGGCTGGATCTCCCAGAGACCCCAGCACTGCTTGGAGGGCCAGGAACCAGAGGCTGGACAGCCCAGAGACCCCAGCACTGCCTGGAGGGCCAGGAACCAGAGGCTGGACAGCCCAGAGAACCCAACACTGCCTGGAGGGCCAGGAACCAGAGGCTGGACAGCCCAGAGACCTAGGATAGAAAAAAAAAAGCAATCAAATGATTCCTAATGATATTCTTATATACTCATAGACTGCTGCCTCACCCAATAGCAATCCGAGAGGCTTCCTCTGGCAGCTGATGGGAACAGAGGCAGAGACCCCCAGCCAGACAGGAGGAGAGAGAGCCCAAATTGGAGATCCCCATAGGGTCCCCCCCACCCTGTCAGAGCTCAGGGAACCACATGTTAGAGGGAACAGAATTGTAGGAGCCAGAGGGATGGAAGATAAGCAAGGCTCATAGGGGCTCACAGAGACTGAAGTGCCAATCACAGAGCTGCACGTGTTGGTGCTATGTCCTCTGCACATATGTCATGACTGTTACCTTGCAGCTTTTGTGGGACTCCTAACAGTGGAGTATGGGGTACGTCTGACCCTTTCGTCTGCTCTTGGGACTCTCTTCCTCCTATTACATTGCCTTGTCTAGCCTTGATATGAGGATTTGTGCCTGGTCTTATTGTACCTTGTTCAGTGGATACCCCTGGAAGGCCTGCAAGGGAAAGAGGAGTGGATTTGGGGGAGAAGGAAGGTGGGGTTGGGGCCTGGGAAGAGTGGAGGGAGGGGAGCTGAAGTTGGGATGTACTGGAAAAGGTTTTGAATACAAGTTTCAGCAGGCTGTTAGGGGAAAAGGCAAGGCTCAGGGTAAAGACAGATACACAGGAAAGTACAGAGCGGCCTCATCAGAAGAAGAGTTGCAACTCATTGTTTTTAGAACAGTCATTTATATGATTTTGGGTAGATTTTCAGTTACTATTTTTGAGGGTTGCTAGAAAACCTGAGTGAGATCACTGGGTTGTTTCTGAGGGGGGACTGGCAGGATTACATTTGATATGATAAAAGTCTAGCCCACAGGGATACAGGAAGGTAGGAGGATATCTTTACAGGAGACGAAGTTTGAGATCCTCTGGGACGGAATGAGGTGCTACCCAAGGTCATACAGAGCCAGGCTATTGCTACCTTTAGCGTAGAGAATTTATCTGAAAAGTAGTATTAACTCTATGCTGTTGCCTTTGTGACAGATGTGACTCATTGTGCTGGACTCCTTGATACTTGGACATCAGAGTTTTGCTGTTTTGTTTTTTAGACAGGGTTTCACTGTGTAGCTCTGACTGGTCTGGAACACCCTGTGTAGACTAGGATAGCTTCAATCTCAGAGAGCTACTTGCCTCCCAAGTGCTGGGACTAAAGAAGTGAGCCATGATGCTCAGCAGTGACAAGGACTTCCTTTTCCTTCTCACACCACATGATCTCCCTGTCCTGTCTCAGCCTGGGCGCTGCCTGCCCTTCTCAGGGCCATCTCAGACACTGAGAATAAAGCCAGACACAGTGGTGCCTGCCTGTAGAAGCCAGCGAACATCAGCTCTCCCAAAGCTGGAGTGACAGGCAGTTGGAAGCCACTTGACAAAGATACTGGGATTCAAACTCAGGTCCTCTGGAAGAACAACATGTGTTCTTCAACCCTGGGCCATAGCTCCAGGTCCTCTAGTTTACTATTTTTTTTCCCAGAGCTGAGGACCAAACCCAGAGCCTTGCACTTGCTAGGCAAGTGCTCTGCCACTGAGCTAACATGCCTTTTAGTTTACCATTTTTTAAAAAAGTAAATCTGTGGTGCACGCCTTTAATCCCAGCACTTGGGAGACAGAGGCAGGTGGATCGCTGTGAGTTTGAGGCCAGCCTGGTCTACAAAGTGAGTCCAGGACAGTCAAGGCTACACAGAGAAACCCTGTCTCAAAAAAAATAAAAATTAAAAAAAAAAATTTTAAACAGTAAATCTGGATTTTGGTATTATGCCTAGGAACTATTAAAAAAAAAAAAAAAAAAAAAAAAAGACAGGGTCTATATAGACCAGGCAGACCTCAAACTCAAAAAGAATCACCTGCCTCTGCCTTCCAAGTGCTGGGATTAAAAGCGTGTGACACTGTGACACTGTGTCTGGCTTGTCTTTACTCTCTTATAAAGCTTATAGTTTTCCTTGGCGTTAAGTATCATGTAAGACTCAAGGTTTATGTTAAGATTCCTTTACTTTGCCCATTTTTTGTTTGTTTTGTTTTTCGAGGCAAGGTTTCTCCGTGTAGCCATGGCTGTCCTGGAACACAGAGATCCACCTGCCTCTGCCTCCCGAGTGCTGGGATTAAAGGCGTGAGCCACCATGCATAGCCAGCCAGTGCTGTTGACTGCCTGTCGAGCCACCTCTCCAGACCTCTTTGTCCATTGTTCAAAGGACCACTCTGTTGAATTGGTTTTACACCTCTGTGTAGTCAACTGCCCTGCTTGTGGAAGACGAGTTAGCTCCCTGCTGTTTCAATAGTCTTCATGACTATCTCTTCTCTAATACTCTGCATTCTTCCATTCTCAAACTTAATAAAATATATTTATTTAGTGTGACTGTATCAATATGTGTGTGTGCCATGGGCATGTATGGAGGCCAGAGGGCCATTGTGAGAATCACTTTTCTCCTTCCACCAAGTGGAACCTAGAGATTGAATTCAAATCATCAGGCTTGCTGGAAGCAACCTTTTACCTGCTGTCAGCCCTCTTATCAAACTCATAGCTATTCAAGTTTGTTTTTCCATTAAATTTAGAATAAGTGGTTCTGGAGAGATGGCCCTTGCAGAGGACTCAGGTTCAATTCCCAGGACTCACATGGCAACTCACAAGCAGAGGATCTGATATCCTCTTCCAGCCTCGGTGGCATCAGGCACGCAAATGGTACATAGCCGTACATACAGGCAAAACACCCACAAACGGAAAATAAATAATAACTACTTAAAACATTTTTGGAATAAGTTTGTATCTGTAACAAAATTTTGCTAGGTTTTAATAAGAATTTCATTAAACCTATCACTCTGGGGAGACTGTGTGGTTACTGTTAGCTTTCTCAACAGTAAATATCTAAGTCTTTAATTTCTATAGTGTGTGACTTCCAGCATCCATGTTCCTCAGGCATGTTGTTAGAGTTATGCCAAAGTTGTAAATGTTATTTCATTTCATTTCAGTGTTGTTGGTATATAGAAATATACTGGTATTTCCATGTTGTTGGATTCTGCAACCTGGTTGAATTTCCTAGTTTTGCTCTTTAGCAGATTGTATGCTACTGTCTACATAGTTCAGGGTGCTGTTCCCGCCCCAATCTTAATGTGTAGAACTATTTCCTCTAAGCTTGACATGACCATTCCTACCCAAATACAGAGTGGCTGTGACCACCACATGAGACTCTCAAAAGTGAGCTTGTCCCAGGGCTCACGGGTCACTTACTCCTGCCTCAAGGCTACGTATGAATTGACGAGGGTGGGACTTCTGGTATAGCTGCCAGAGCCACTCGTGTTTCTGTAATAACTCCAAATAAACTCAGCGGCTCACTGAGCCAGACTTGAATAGAGTCCTTTCACTGCTCTGTTGTTTATGCCTTCTGTAATTGGAATGAGCAAACTTTTTTTGTTTTGTTTTTGAGACAAATTTAACTTTGTGTCCCAGCATACCTGGAACTCACTCTGTGTCCTAGGCTGCCTTCACGTTTATAGCAACCTTTCTGCAACCCTAAGTGCTGCGATTTCAGACAGAATCCCTATTTGTCACTCATTGACACAGGGTCTCACTGTGTGACCCCATTGGCCTGGAACACGTTATGTAGATCAGGGTGCCTCACACAGAGGTCCATCTGTCTCTGCACCCCCCTGCATGGGCCTGGCTTTGTGTCCATTTTGCTAGCCACTTCTTTTCCATACATGTGTAGTATTCTTTATTTATTTATTTGTGCTTTGTCTGCATGTAAGTACATGCACTACATGTGTGCCTGGTGTCTATGGATATCGAAAGAGGGCATTGGATCCCCTGGAACTGAAGTTATGGATGGCATGAACCACCACATAGGTGCTGGGAACCAAACCTATGGTTCTTTGCAAGAGCAACAAGTGCTCTCTTAACTGCTGAGCCATCTTTCCAGCATGCTTTTCCATGTTTAAATCATTTAGTTTATGTGGCCTTGTTGGACTTAAACCTTCCATCTGTTTATTCTCAATTTGTCCCATGTCCACTTTTCTACTACTGTTCTCTCTTCTGCTCTTTACACTGCAATCCTGTGTTATCCTCATTTGGGGGGGGCCGTGTCAGTGGTTGCTTTAAGGCTTATGGTGAACATTTTTAATCTATCTAGGTCTTCCTTGGGTTGTATAGATCCAAATTCATACCTTCCTTGGATGTGAGTTGATGGATTGTCTTAACATCTCCTTTAGTACAAGTCACTAGTAATAGATGACTAACTTTTTTCTTCTAGTGCAGGAGATCAAGCCTGGGACCTCAACAGCTATCACTGAACTCTATCCTAGCCCTAGCTACACCTTGTATAGGTGTATAGGGGGAAAAAAATCTTTATTGTGTCAAGTGTATCTCAGTATCCAGAGGCTGAGCAGGAGGATTACCCCAAGTCTGAGGCCAGTCTGGCTACAGTTCGCGTTTTGTTTTAAAAATGAAACAAGAAATAGAAAAGGAGAAAGGATTATTTTATCTTTGTTCTTCAAAAGATAGTTTTTCTAGGCACAGAATTATGAGATGATGCCATCTCTGTTGGGTTTACAATTATAACACTATCTTTGTGGGTAAACCTGTGGTGCATCTTCTTGATTGACACCTGATGCAAGTGGGCCCAGCTCACTGTGGGCCGTACTACCCTTGGGCTGGAGATCCTGGGTGCTTTAAGAAAGCAGGCTGAGCAAGCCATGAGGAATAAAACAGTAAGCAACACTCTTCCATGGCTTCTCCATCCGTTCCTGCCTCGCTTAAATTATTGCCTTCATTTCCCTCAGTGATGGATTATTACCTAAGTTTAAGAGTAATAAGCCCTTTCCTCACTAAACTGATTTTGGTCATGTTGTTTTACCACAGCAAAAGACACCCTAAGTAAGACACAGAATATAGAAGGATATGGTGATGCTATCTTTGCTGGGTATAAAAGAGTTGATGCTCTCTTTGCTGGTAGAATGATAGCTCCATATGTGGGAGGCTCCAGGTCTAATCCACAGCTTGAAGGGAAGGGGGTGCATGTTGCATGGTTCTCCACACAAAGCATCCAAAGTAGGTGGGCGAGTCCCCAGGGCTAAGTGGGGAAAGCAGGAACATCTAGTAGCAAGCTCCCTGGCCAAGGGCAGGGAGAAGCTGACCTGGGAGGTGACAAGCCTAAGACAGCACCGGGCCTATGGGCGTGTCCTAAGGGAGGATGTGATTTAAACTGGGCGTGGCCACCAGCAGGGCGTGGCCTGTCAAGGGTTTGAGCACAGGGGGACCCGGGGGGGGGGGGCGGGGCGAGCGGGCGGGCAGTTGGCTGGGGGCGGCGGGTAACGGAGGGGCGTGGCCCAAAAGGGGTGGGGTTACCGTTGTGGGCGGGACTACGCAGACGCACTGCTCCTGCGGTGCTCAGCGGTTTCCCTCCCCCAACGGCGCGCCCGCGGTGGCCGGCGCGTCGTCTGCCGAGGCCGCGACCCCGTCTCGCCGCCCGCCCGCGTCTGCGTCGCCGTCCCCG
>OU015742.1:57619293-57661608 GCA_907169655.1 Acomys percivali
CGGGCCCCGGGCCGCGGGAGCCGCCGCCTGAGGCAGGCGCGACGGGCGGCGAGGCGGGCCCCGAGGGCGCGGGCGGCGGGGACGCGGCGCTGGGAGAGCCGGGGCTGAGCTTCACGACCACCGACCTGAGCCTGGTGGAGATGACGGAAGTGGAGTACACGCAGCTGCAGCACATCCTCTACTCGCACATGGAGGCGGCGGACGGAGAGCTCGAGGCGCGCCTGGGCTCCGCGCTGCTGGCCGGCCCTGGCGCGGGCTCGGGCGCGGCGGGCTCGCTGGCGCCGGCGCCGCCCGTGTACCCAGTGCTGTGCCCGCCGCTGGCGGCCGACGCGCCGTGCCTGGGCCACGTCGACTTCCAGGAGCTGCGTATGATGCTGCTAGGCGAAGCGGGCGCGGCCGAGAAGACGCCCGGCGGCGCGGACGGGACGCGGACGCGGGCGGACGGCGCGGTGGCCAAGGAGGGCGCGGGCGGCGCGGGGCCCGAAGGCGCAGCCGAGGCCCGGGCCAAGCCGACCGTACGCGTCCGCCTGGAGGACCGCTTCAACAGTATGCCGGCCGAGCCGCCTGCGCCGCGCGGTGCCGAGCCCGCCGAGACGGGCGTGGCGCTCAACAAGTGCGTGCGGGGTGGGCGCAGGCGCGGGGGTGTCGGGGAGGAGGGGCCGCCCGAGGGGGTCGTTCTGGGCACCTGTTGAGTCTGGGTGGAGAGCTGGGGCAGGGCCACCTGTTGCGCCCGGGAGGATTGCCCCGGACCGGGTCTGCGTGGACCCAAGAGCCAGGACATACCTTTTACTTGTGACTGTCAATGGTGTCTGGGCTCTGACTTACTGAGGCTGATCTGGAAGATGTACACTAGTACAAGCGCTATGGAGTACTTTGAAGCTTGTGAACCTTTGGTCTGTCACTGCACCCTAAAAAGGAGAGGAAAAGTTTCCTTTTTCTCCCGTCTTCCTCCTGGGTGCCATGGGAAGCTGCTCTGGCCTTAAGTGCAGACTTGAGGTGGATGGTTACAGATGTGGACCTGTAGAGGGAAAAGATTAATGTAAAAACTGTGCCAGCACCTGGCCCACTTAATGTCCTCCCAGGTAGCTGTCGAATGACACTGACACCGCAGTTTTCCACTCACCCAGGCTCTGGCTGTCCTGGTCTTGCCCATCCTTGCCAGATTTGGAGGATGACAGAGATCAGTGCCAGGGAGTGTTGTAGGCAGGGAGGCAAGTGGACTTCAGCACTACTGGCCAGTGGATTATTCGGCCACGTCCAGGACCACTTGAGAAGCAGGGCAGAGTCTAGCATGACCTTAGTGGTGGAATGGGTAATGGCAATGTTTTGGGCGCCTCTCTGCCACCTGTTCCTCAGGTTTCTGGGTTTTCTTTTGTCTTGGCAGTTTGGTAACTCTTATTCGACATCCATCTGAATTAATGAATGTTCCTCTTCACCAGCAACAAAACAAATGTACGACCTTAGTGAAAAATAAAACTGCTGCTGCCACTACTGCTTTGCAGTTCACCTACCCGCTGTTTACAAGTGCCTGCTCCACTGGTGGGAACGCCAGCCTTGCACAGACACAGGTAAAGGTTTTTCATTGGTGTTAAATGCAAAGCTTGTCGTTTAATGTGATCTTGTCCCAGGATTTTTTTTAAATTTAAGTAGAGCTTGGTAACCTTTCTAAGTTGAAATATTTATATTGTTAGGAGCCAATAAGAAACCTAGTGAAAGGGCTAGCGATGTGGCTTGGTTAAGAATGCATACTGTTCTAGTATGCGATCCTAGGTCAGTTCCCATCTCACAGCTGCCTGTTAATCTCACCTTTAGGGGGACCCCTCTGACACCCAGAATACCCGCAGTCATGTGCACAAGCCCACACATATACAGTTAAAATCTTTTTTGTTTAAGTGAAAGTTTTTCAGAAGGCTTAAGCTACATATTGATACAATTCCTGTTACTTAATTTTTTTATCCAGAGTTCTAGTAACTCATGTTCTATACTGGAAGCTGCTAAGCACCAGGATATTGGACTGCCCAGAGCATTTTCTTTCTGTTACCAGCAAGAGATTGAGTCCACCAAACAGACAGGAGGTAGTAGAAACAAAGCCTTGCCGGAGCAGGTTTGGATTAAAGTGGGAGGTAAGTGCACTCCCTCCCTTCCACCAGACAGGGTTTCTCTGTGTAATCCTGGCTGTTCTGGACTCACTTTGTAGACCAGGCTGGCCTCGAACTCACAGAGATCCACCTGCCTCTGCCTCCCTGAGTGTTGAGATTACAACTATGCCCGGCTAAGTGTATTCTTGATGAGCTGTAGCTGCCTGCAGGCTTTGGTGGGCAGAGATGGAAGAGGTCCTGTGCACACAAGTAAGAAATTTTAGGGGTTCGCCCTTCACTCCTCATCCTCAGTGTATTTGGGAGCTTTTTCTTAATAGTAAAGTGACAACAGACTCACTTAAGTCTTTAGATGCCTTAGCCATTGAAAGCACTTTGTAGCTTTTTTTGTTTTTTTGTTTTGTTTTGCTTTTCAAGGCAAGATTTCTCTATGTAGCTTTGGCTGTCCTGGAACTTGCTCTGTGGACCAGGCTGGCCTCAAACTCTGAGGTCCACCTTACTCGGCTTAAAGATGTGCACCACCGCTGCCCACCTGTAGCGGTTTTTTTTTTATACTTTGTAGGTGATAATGGGGTCTGAAATCAGCTGAAAGCATGGAAGAGATAGGAATAACACTGTGGGGTCTAGAGAAATGGCTCAGTGGTTAAGAGCACTGTCTGCTCTTCCAGAGGTCCTGAGTTCAATTCCCAACAACCTACATGGTGGCTCACAACCATCTATAATTTGATATAATGCCCTCTTCTGGCAGTGGGTGTACATGCAGATGGAGCACTTATATATGTAAAATAACTAAATAAATATTTTAAAATTATTTTTAAAAAAAGAACACTGTGTCATGGGAGTGACAGGACTTAGCAGAGGTCAGTGGGTGATGAGAAGGTCTGACATGTAAGGAGCACTGTAGATAAGCATATGGATTAGCACTGAGATGGGCCTTGTGCCTACCACTAAGGCCAAGGAAGAAAACCCAAGAACTTGTGAATTCCTTTCTATGGCTCTCTCTCTCTTCTTCTCCTTCTTCTTCTTTTTAGATTTATTTATTATGTATACAGTGCTCTGCCTGTGTGTATACCTGCAGGCCAGAAGAGGGCATCAGATCCCAGTATACATAGTTGTGAACCACCTTGTGGGTGCTGAGAATTGAACTCAGGACCTCTGGAAGAGCAGCCAGTGCTCTTAACCACTGAGCTATCTCTCCAGCCTGAAGAAAATATTTTTGGTGAAAATAACTAAAACATTCTTTTCCATCCTAAATTCTAGAAAAAGAAAATAATGTCTTAGTTTCTGCACTTAAGGCCTGAGCTCCACCCTTGGCTCCAAAAGAAAAGAGGAAGTGACATAGTGTGTTGGCTGCACAGCACTTAGAAGGGGTGTTTGTGTCAAGCTTTGCAGTAAACTGTAGCATCAGCGCTCAGCACCCAGAGTCTCTGTCATTACAGTTCCGTGTGTCTTCCTACTTGATAGTGTTAGAATCTTGGATTGAAATGCAAACTATGTATGTGCATGGGCGAGCGCGCGCACACACACACACACGTGCGCACACATACACAGACACACACACACACACACACACACACACACACAGAGTCAAAAAAGAAAAGGAAAAAAACCTCAGAACATATTGGTACACACCTGTAGTCCCAGCGCTTAGAGGATCAGGAATTCACAAATGTCCTCAGCTCCATTATGAGTTACGGCAATATGGGCTTCATGAGACTCTTTGTCAGAAGAAAAACCAAACAAGATGCCAAACAAACATAATCAACATTAATGGGGATACGTTAAGAATAAAAAAACTAGCCAGGCGTGGTGGCACATTTCTTTAATCCTAGCACTCAGGAGGCAGAGATAGGCAGATTTCTGTGAGTTGGAGGCCAGCCTGGTTTACAAAGGGAGTCCAGGACAGTCAAGGCTACACAGAGAGACCTTGTCTTGAAAAACAACAAAAACAAAGAATAAAAAACTAAATGACCACTTTTTTCTTCTTTTGCAAAGAAGAAGCGCTATGTAAACAAGCAATCAATAAGAGGAACCGGAGTAGAACCCGCCAGCTGGACACAAGTGTGGAGCGAAGAGCCCTTGGAGAGATTCAGAATGTGGGCGAGGGCGCGACAGCTTCACAGGGCACCTGGCAGCCTTCGGATTCCTCACAGTCAAACCTGGGGGAGCAGACGCAGAGCGGACCCCAGGGAGGAAGGTCTCAGCGTCGAGAGAGGCATAACCGAATGGAAAGAGATAGAAGGTACTACAGTGATGGCTGTCAGCTCCATCCACCAGTTGTCTTAGACGGGCCAGCGTTGTGTGATGGTCCACCCACCCTCTGGAGGGAGGCTTAGGACTCAAGACTCCCTGGTCTCTGGTAGACTCTTGCTTTGACTGACTGTGGTGGGAGGCAGAGCCAGGGAGCACAGGAGTCTTCTCCCAAAAGGAACTCCTAATTGAGTATCTGAGGATGTGTTCCAAGGGCATCAGAGACTAAGACTGTGTTGGTGCCTATCACATGACAGACTCTCTCAGGCTCCCAGTGTGAGCCTTGCTGCTTGCAGGGTTGAGGCATTACTAGCTGCCCTTCATTAATCTCCCCAAGCCCAAGTTCCCAGACACTAATGAAAGGCCCTGGGAAGAGGATTGGGCCTAGTAGGTAACAAATGCAGCTTTTGAGTTTTGTGTGTGGGTCAGATGTGATAGCACCATTGTGACTGCAGTATTCAGGAGGCAGAGGTAGGAGGATTGCCTTGAGTTTGAGGACAACCTAGCATATGGAGTGGATTCTAGGCCAGCCTTGAATAACAAGACCCTGCATCCAAAAACAAAGAAAGGAAGAGAAAAGAAAAGAATGTTGGGAAAGAGGAGGTTAAAATTGTTAGCGAGGTGAGCTTGCATATTGATTTTATTTGTGCTTCTCTAGGTAATGTAAAAGGTTGTTAATCTTTCTCTGTTGATGTTGGATGTCTTTGGTTTTGGGTCTGTTTGGTTTTTGATTTTTGTGGTGGTGGTGGTGGTGGTGGTGGTGGTGTTTTGAGATAGGGTTTCTCTGTGTAGCTCTGACTACCCTGGAATTCGCTCTGTAGACCAGGATGGCCTTAAGCTCAGAAATCTGCCTGCCTCTGCCTCCCAAGTGCTGGGAGTAAAGGCATGTGCCACCATAGCCCTGCTGAAGTTGGGTTTTTATTACTATGTTTAATAGTAATAGTAATAAAATAATAATAATTATAATAATAATTTACTATATAAAATAATAATTACTTTGGTTGCTTATGAGCATTTTGTATCTATTTTCAGCTCAGGGATAATAGTATTTGATTTATTTTTATTTTATGTACATTGGTGTTTTAGCTGCATTTATGTCTGACAGTTGTAAGCTGCCATGTGGGTGCTGGGAATTGAGCCCAGGTCTTCTGCAAGAACAACCAGCCACTGAGCGCCCCCCTCCTTTAAGATTCTTCTTTTAGATTTATTTGTTTATTTATGTATATGAGTGCTTTATCTGCATGGACAGCTGCAGGCCAGAAGAGGGCATCAGATCACATTATAGGTGGTTGTGAGCCATCATGTGGTTGCTGGAAATTGACCTCTGGAGGAGCAGCCAGTGCTCTTAACCACTAAGCCATCTCTCCAGCTCTCTTTAAAATTTATTTCTTTAATATGTAACTTATTTTTATGTGTGTTTTGCCTACATGTATGTGCACCATGTATGTCCTTGGTGACTGCTGCAGTCAGAAGACCATGGGTGTTGTTGAATGAACATGGGTCCTCTGCAGGAGCAACTGCTGAGCCATCTCTCCAGCCCCATTGTGTTCTCTTTGTGAGGCAGGGTTTCCTTCTGTAGCCCAGGCATTTTTCATGTTATGCCTGTATATAGCACATGTTAGCCCACTGCACATTGTAAAGTGAGTACTGATGTATGTTTACTGAGCACGTATGAGATAGCTGCTCTATGTAATTCTCAACAACTCCTAGTTTAATGGCTTCCAGTGAGTCCTGTGCTTCTTGGGTTTTTTAACTAAAAGATAGGGTCTGGCGGTCAGAACTACCTGAGCTCATGGGAAAGGAGCTTGGGCTTCTTTCCATTTGACTCCAGATGTGCGGGTGTGAAGATGGGCAGAGTGGACTGCACTAGGTAACTTTTTATTGCCAGCACAGTGAGAGTTCTGCTTATTATTGGATGTAACATGTAAAGCTTAAAACAGGGTATGAGATTCCTCTCAAGATTTTTTTTTTCCAGTAATGGTGGTGGAAGCCCGGACCCCAGGGAACACTAGGCAAGCATTCTTCCCCTGCGCTTCCTCCCCAGCCCTCGCTCTAAGTTTTCTAAAAACAAAGACAAATTTATTTTTATGAGACGGTCTCACATGCAGCCTAAGCTGGCCGTGAATTTGTGATTCTTCTGCCTTGCTCTCTGAGGTGCTGTATTAGAGGTGTGTCCCACCGTGCCCCACTCCTTCTGAGGTGCTGTATTAGAGGTGTGTTCCACCGTGCCCCACTCCTTCTGAGGTGCTGTATTAGAGGTGTGTCCCACCGTGCCCCACTCCTTCTGAAAGCTCTGCATGGACCTGAGTATGTTTCTGTACACAGTAAGCAAGTCCTGAGTAACAGCATGGGCCTGGGAGTACAGCTCTGAGTTCAGAACCCAGCACTGCAAGAAAAGAAAAACAATGAAAAAAAATAGTGCACAGAGAATTTTGCTCCTGAGTTCAGGGATTTTTGCAGTCATCCCTGCTATGGAGAGCTGGCCCATGAGAAAGAAGTAAATACAGAAAGTGTAGAGAGCTGGGGGCTACTGGGGTGCTACAGGTACTTTGGTGGCCATGGGCAGCAATGGCCTCTGTAGACAGGTGCTCGGTGGCCAAGTGCCCTCTGGCTCCCCTGAAGCTTCTAGGTGGGGCACACCTCAGAGGCCAGCTCCATCTATTCTGCTTTTTCTGAACCATAAACCTTATTGCTCCTGCACTTCACCAACTGCTCTGTGTGATGATTGTGGGTTTTGACTGCAGGCGCAGAATCCGCATTTGCTGTGATGAGCTGAATCTTTTAGTTCCATTCTGCAATGCGGAGACAGATAAAGCAACAACCCTTCAGTGGACCACAGCGTTCCTGAAGTACATTCAGGAAAGACATGGGGATTCTCTTAAAAAGGTGAGTATTCATGAGGTGGTCTCCAGTACTCCTGAGTGTGCTCAGTGAAGATGGGGATTCCCTTGATGTGTGACGGAGCAGGAGGACAGAACTTGAGAATTCTGTGTTGTAGTTTTCAGTGTTGCCTCTGATCCCTCTTCCTAGACTGCCCTGGGTGTCCTAGACTCTGAGGTCAAATATGAAGTTTAGTATGAAGGGAGTTCTCTGTGTTGATGTCACTTGCTGAAGTCATAGTCACAGCTCAGATTTGCTTATGAAATACAGATGTCTGTCAAGTGTCAAATACCAAGTTGAGCACCTGTTGTGTGCAGTCTGTTATGTTAGATCTGAACTGCATTCAGGACATGGTTTTTTTCCTCTTAGAACTTGGTAAGGACAGCAGATAGAATTTAGTGGTAGTCTCGGGAGGCAGAGGCAGGTGGATCGCTGTGAGTTCGAGGCCAGCCTGGTCTACATAGCGAGCTCAGGACAGCCAAGGCTACAAAGAGAAACTGTCTCAAAAAACAAAACAAAACAAAAAACAAAAAAAAAAAAAGGATTTAGTGGTAGAGTACTTACCTTCTGTTTGTGAAGCCCTGGGGATCGGGCGGGAGGGGTACAGATAAATGCCAAATTGTAGTCTGGAATTTTGGTTCAGGTGGGTTCAAAAGGCAGATTATTAGAATTTTGTATATGTGACCAGCTAGGCTGAGCCTTTGCTGCCCACATACTGTGGTTCCTTGGGAACTGCTGCCTTTGTTCCTGTTCTTCCATACGTGAGCTGTAGTTGCTGTCCGGCCCTCCTGGTTCTACCAGGACGGATGGCTGGTTTGGGAGGTAGCTTAGCAGTGGAAGGAAGCGAGCAACTGTGGGTTGATTCTGTGTTGCTGCGTGGGAGACCTTAATGACAGGTTTTGGCCTCAGAATTCTGGTGGTCATGGCCTTTTTCTTTCAAGGGTAATAAGGCTTTAGAGAAGTAAGTGAAGCCTGGTGTTTTAGGTTTTCTAAAGGAACAGAACTGACAAAGAAAGAAAGAAAGAAAGAAAGAAAGAAAGAAAGAAAGAAAGAAAGAAAGAAAGAAAGAAAGAAAGAAAGAAAGGGCATTTATTAGAATGGCTTACAGGCTGTGGTCCAGCCAATCCAGTAATGGCTGTCACCAGTGGGAGGCCCAAGAATCTTCCATACACACCAGGATCCAAATGAAGTAGGGCTCTAATGCCCTGAAGAAATGGAGTAAGCAGCCAGAGCAAACAGGCCCAGGCAAGCGTCTGTTGTTTTCCATGTCCTTATGTTGGTTGCCAACTTGACAGTCTTATCTCCTTATGTCATGATTAATTTCCAAATGAAAACAATAACCAGGTCATAATTGCATCTGACATGATAAAACTATCCCACAAGTATAATTTCAAAAATACTACAAATATAACCATGTCATAATTATGCCTGACATAATCTAACTTCCTCATACAACCACTAATACAGAAGTTAAGAGTTGGTGGTAATGTCCTTAAGGGCTGTCCTTTTAGTATTTTAGACTTGAATATGATAACCACTAATATAATTGATATTACATTACATAATAAAGGAATCAAGGAAATAAAACACAAATATCTGTACAAACACATTCTCAACAAAGTATGACAAAAATGCTCATGTCAGTTATAATCCTTGTTTCTGCAACTGGTCATCTGGCCTTAGCTGGTGTTTATAACTAATGTCCTCTACTACCCATTCTGTATTTCCTCCAGTGGACAGTGGCCCTTGTAAAAGACTCTTAAGTCCCTCTGAGAAGGGACTGAAAAAAGGCTAATAGTAAAACTCAGACATTTTATCCGGGCCCTTCATCATGGGGACCTGACTGCCCTTCATCTGAGAGGCTCTGGCTCTGCAAACTGGCTCATGTCTAGAAATTGGTTCATGGGCTGAGATTCCCTTTTGCCACAATCCAATGTAGCCTTTTCTTTCTTTCTTTTTAATTAATTAGTTTTGTTTTATGTATGAGTGCTCTATCTGCATGTACACCTGCAGGCCAGAAGAGGGCATCAGATCACATTATAGATGGTTGTAAGCCACAATGTGGGTGCTGGGAATTGAACTCAGGACCTCTGGAAGAGCAGCCAGTGCTCTTAACCACTCACTGAGCCATCTCTGCAGTCCTTTTTAAAACTCTTTTCTTTCTTTCTTTCTTTCTTTCTTTCTTTCTTTCTTTCTTTCTTTCTTTCTCGAGACATGGTTTTTCTGTGTAGCCTTGGCTATCCTAGACTCACTTTGTAGACCAGGCTGGCCTTGAACTCACGGAGATCCGCTGTCTCTGCCTCCCAAGTGCTGGGATTACAAGCATGCAGCACTGCGCCCAGCTAGCTTTTCTTTCATTTGAGAATTTTTCCACTTATATAGATTAAACAAAAATGTAGCATGCTTCTTACCTATTTCATGACCAGAAACACTGTGATCCATTAGCTAGTACCAAAGGCCTGTGCTGCCCATTCCAAGTTAGGCCGTTATGGACATCGCTGTGTCTATGCTGCCATTACCATAACTGTGATTACCTTGCCTTTGCTGCCACCTGGCCTCAAGCCCATTGCATTTAATTATGTCAGCTGAGTAGCAGTGGCTCTAACGCTAAGGTTTGACACAAGGAAAAGGGTGACAGCAAAGATCTTCTGTCCTGGCGCCCTCTCAACATTTTGCCTTAGTGAAGGGCATATCTTGGTGGCCTTCCATTGTGGAGGATTAGGCTTTACTCACCATACTCACCCTAGCATTGCAATTTCCCAGAGCCTTAAAGTCCTGTGGTCAACACTAAGCCAAGGGATGTCAGGCATCTCTAACTCCTTCCATACAATCTTCACTCAGAGGACCCAGATCAATAAATTCAACCTGATTCAGGCTCATGTTTCTTCCACCATTATATCCTTAAGATCCATTCCCACACATACTTTCCAGACTTCTTCTTCTTCTTCTTTTTTTTTTTTTTAACTTTCCAGACTTCTGATTGAATGAATTAGCAAGCACATTAAGCTCTTTAGATTGTATCCTGCCTCCCCATGGACTACACTGTCTGTCTCCCCTCTAGAAGCCTGCTGAGCCTTAAGTCTAAAGATAACTTACAGGTCTAGAGGCAGCTATTGGTGGGGTCCCTCAGGAACCTTCCCTTCAGAGACAGTCATTGCTGGGTTAGCATACAATGAAGGACTAATTTCCTCAGTCAAAGGTGGAAAAGGCAATCTTTCAGGGAGTGGAGGTGTGAGCTCATCTTCTGAGGAGGAGGGAGAGACTACTTCCTCAGGTGAGACAAACCCTTCAGAATCAGGGTTCAAAGTTCTGAGCTTCAGTAGGGACCTCCCACACATCCATATCCCGAGTTATAGGATCCCACTCTTTACTCATTAAAACTCTTACTTTAATCGCTGACACCGTCTGAGGTTGGGACTTGAATTTTTGCTGTAATTCAGCCAACCTTACAGTGAGTGTTTTGATTTGATTTTCTGCAACTTGAGCTCGTGGCTGCTGGAGAGAAGATTCTCTTAGAAACCTTTAGACTGTCTGTGTGCATGTGGAGCCAGTCAACTTTATCACTGAGCTCACTGTTCCCCTCCACCAAACTCTGAGATGCTAGAAGTTGGTTAATTTTATTATGAAGTGTGTTCTTTTCCTTTGTCAGTTTATGCGAGATGCTAGGAGCAACCAACCAGCAGCATTTCCCTCATTTTTCCACAAATTGTCAACAAGTTTAAATACAGTAACCAAATCTCTTGCCTCTCACAACTGGTGAATCAGGGTAATCAAATGCATTGTCTCCTTAAGTCTGTAGAATAGTTTACACCATAAGCTTTCAGCACTCTGAGTTTCCAGGAGAGGCTCTGGCAACTGTTGGCAAATTGGAAGGCCTATTCCAGATAGTTAGAATTGCTCTAGAACCACTTCTGGTGCCAAAATCTGTATTAGTCAGGGATTTCTAGAGGAACAAACTTATGGAATGAATATACATATATTATATTATATTATATTATATAGACATATATAACAGGGACATATTGGAGTGACTTACAAGCTGTGGTCCAGCTAGTCCAATTGCTGTCTTCCAACAGAAGGTCCAAGAATGCTGTAGTTTTTCAGTCCGTTTAGCACATACTGGAATCTCACAGAAGTAGGCTGTAATTAATGTCGGTGACCAGATGGACTTGCCCGCAAGAGCGAGAGCAAGCAGGCAGAAGGGGTCAAGCTCCCCCCTCAGTGTCCTTTGTGTAAAAAAGCAGAAGATGTAGCCTGGATTAAAACTGTATCTTCTCACCTCAAAAGATCCAGATTAAAAGTGGGTCTTCCGGGCTGGAGAGATGGCTCAGAGGGTAAGAGCGCTGGCTGTTCTTCCAAAGGTCCTGAGTTCAATTCCCAGCAACCACATGGTGGCTCTCTACCATCTATAATGAGATCTGGCATGCAGGTGTACATGCAGGCAGAACATTGTATACATAATAAACAAACAAACAAATAAATCTTTAAAGAATAAAGTGGGTCTTCCCACTTCAAATGATTTAGCTAAGAAAAAAAATTAGAAAGAAAAGAAAGCCCTCACAGGTGTACCCAGCAGCTTGGTTTAGTTAATCCCAGACGTAGCCAAGCTGACAGTCAGGGCTAGCCATCACACCTGGGTACTGATTTTGCACCATGCTGTGCGGAGCCCAGTAGGAGTGTCCTGGAGGATGGGCTCAGCCTTGCCAAGGGCACCTGTGAGAAGCCTACCAGGATCCAGCCACACTGAGCTGGACCTTGCAGTCCTTGTCATCGCTGTCTGGGTGGCACTTAAATTGTATAATGTAGCACTGTTGACCTTCCATAGCACACTGGGTGCCCTTAGGCCGTGCTGCTCACTCTAATTGGGTCTTTATGGTTATTAACATCATTATTTGCTAGAATAGACTGCTGTATAATAAAGCTTTTCTATTTGTTAAAAAGACTTAGTGTTTGGCTTTGTGTACCTATTTATGGTAAATTGTTGATATAATCTAGTACAAAAAAATGTTTATAATTTTTGAAATAAAATCTTAAGAATATACTCAAAAAATGAGGCTTTTAAAACTAAGGATTTTTATTTTCTTTTTGAGATTATAATTTCACCATTTCCCCCTTACCTTTCCTTCCAACCCTCCTACATATCCCTCCTTGCTCTCTTTCAAATTCATCACCCCTTTTTTCATAATTGTTACATGTATATATATGTGTATGTATATGTGTATGTATTTATAATATAGATCATTTCCTAAGTATAACTTACTTAATCTGTATAATGTCATTTGTATATATGCTTTCAGGTCTGACCATTTGGTATTGGATAGCCAATTGATGTCCTTTTCCCTGGAGAAGACCATTATATTTTTAGGCTGTTCCTGAGACTTTGTCTCACTGACCTTGTAAATGGTTTCTGGATCAGATTATTGGGCCATCATTGGCCTGAACATACTCAGGCTTTATTATCTCCATAGTGATTTTCCACCTTTACTTCCAAGTATATTGTCGTTTTTTAGGATTCAGTAATGAGAGTTTTAAGTGTTTTTTCCCCCAAGTTTTGTTAGTACCCATTTCAGTCAGCAGAGTTTTCCTAACCTAACAGGGACCTACTCCAGATTCTAGGGACTTGGTGGCACTGACAGCCCCTGCTGGTTCAGAGGGAAACAGGAGACATTAGATAGTGAGTGGCAGTCAGGAGCCTCTCTAGGGCGGTGGGACTGCAGAAGGGTGCAGGCTGGAGAGCTGCAGTTCCACAGGTTTTCACGTGGGGTTGGCACATGCCATAGCTGGGGACAGGAGTGTTTGCACACACACACACCTGGGGTTGGAGGGAGCACAGGACAGGTAGCCCATAGTGCAGTGGCTCTGGGATCTCCCCGAGAACCAGAACCTCTGAAAGGATTTTGGCTGGAATATACATGGTCTGGGAAATATATGATTAGATCACATTTTATACCTATTACTTGCTACTGGGCCTGGTAGGAAGCCTCAGCTGTAGCTCTGGAGACCACCTCAGCCAGAGGGCCCTGGAGGGAATAACCCGGACTCAGCACTGCTGTGGTGACCTGAGTGTGGGGCACAAGGGAAGGTGTAGGGATGGCTTACAGCACATCTTGGGCTGGGCCTACTGTTTTCAGGTCTGGCCAGCTCCTAATGGAGATGCAGAGGTATTGGCAGATGAGAGTGCGATGCAGGGGGATGACCACTGGATAGCAGTGTTGTAACAAGCATGTGTAGAACCAACAATGCCTGTATCCATCATGTAACTATCAGCTGATTTGCTATTATTGCATCCATGCACACGTTTTTAAATATTTATTTATTATTTATACATATTCTGCTTGCATGTGTGCCTGCCCGCCAGAAGAGGGCACCATATCTCATTGTAGATGGTTATGAGCCACCATGTGGTTGCTGGGAATTGAACTCAGGACCTTTGGAAGAATAGACAGTGTTCTTAACCTCTGAGCCATCTCTCCAGCCCCCACACGTTTTTTAAAAATTCCATATGTGTGGATATTTTGTCTGCATGTATGTCTGTTAACCATGTGTGAGTGCAGTGCCTGCAGAGGCCAGAAGAGGGCATTGGCTCCCCTGGAATTGGAGTTAAGATGGTTGTGAACAGCCATGTTGGTGCTGGGAATTGAACCTAGATCCTCTGGAAGAGCAGCCAGTGCTCTTAATAACTGAACCTCTCCCCACCCCCACCTTTTAGACACATTACAGGCTTGGATCTTTAGCTAGAAAAATTTGTATACAGGCCTCTAAAAGACAGCTCTCTCTGCTCATGTCAGCCCCACAAAGCTGGTGGCAGTGTCTGATACCCAGGCTTACTGACACTTCCGTAAGGGATTCTTTTGGTTTTAGTTTTGTTTTTTGGTTTTTTTTTTTTGGTTTTTTTGTTTTTGTTTTTGTTTTTTTTGAGACAGAGTTTCTCTGTGTAGCCCTGGCTGTCCTGGAACTCGCTCTGCAGACCAGGCTGTCTCAAACTCACAGAGCTCTGCCTGCCTCTGCCTCCCCAGTATTGGGATTAAAGGTGTGAGCTGCCACACCTGGCTTTTCTGTAAGGATTCTTAAGATGACCTCTGTCAGTTTTTGGTTTGTTCATCCTGTTTGTTCTCACCTCACTGCCCAGCCATGGCTCAGGTGCCGGGTTTGATCTGGCCCTTCAGTCTAAGCACTTACACTGCCACGATCCCTGTTGATTGTGGTACTGAGGTTTGAAGAGATCTGGCCAGTGGTCTGTAGAACGTCCCTTCTGGATTTGAGTCACTGGTGGTCGATTTTTAATTATAGAGTAATTTCAGACATTGAACCCAGCTGGCTTGTTTGGTGTCCCTGAATGACTGATGAAGGACAGATGCCATCAGTGTTACCTTTTGTACATTGTCTTACACAAGCAGAACACTGTGCTCAGAATTGGCACATGGGGCATTGGTGAGCACTGTGAATGTTTACATTTGACTTCTTGTCCCAGGAAATTTCCAGCTTGACATCTAGGGCAGGGTCTCTGGTAACAACCTCAGCAAAGTGTTCAAGGCTGCTGAACCCCTCTGTCTTCCTCTGACTTCTCTTCTTCTTCCCATCACAGCACCCACTGCCATATGTGGCTCACTTGCTCTACCGTCTTGTCTCCAGGGGAGGGGTCCTCTTTGCTCTGAAGTCACACCCTCAGCTGATTACTTCAGACCCTGTCGTGAACACACAGGCCTTCTCCCCTAATTTAATAAAGACTTCTGCCATTTCTTCTATTTTCTGAGGAACTCTGGCTCTGTTGTCCCCTGCTAGCATTACCCTGTTCTTTGCCCTCCTTACTGCCAGCTGAAGAGCACCCTATGTACCCTCTCTATGTACCCTGTCTCTGTGTAGCCTTGGATGTCCTAGACTGGTTTTATAGACCAGGCTGGCCTCGAACCTGCCTCTGCCTCCCTGATTGCTTGGATTACAGGCGTGCGTCACTGCACCTGGCTCTCTTAAACTTCTTAATTATGGGGTGCCCCTGACTCAGTCTTTGGAGCCTAGACGTGAACCAGCCAAGGCAGGTGGAGAGTCTGCCCTTTTCTGTGCAGTGTCCTCTGTTTGGGTACGCAGTGATATGCCTTCCCTCCCTCATCCTTTCCAGTCTAGACTCAGCCTTTTGCTCCCAGGGTAGGGAAGATGCCCCTTGCAAAGACTGCACCCAGTCGAGTACCATCTTCCTTGCAGAGGTTTTGAGGCCCTCCTGACAAGACTTTTGAGGGTCTGTGACATTGAGGGCTGGTAGCTTGTCTGCCTACCAGTATTGCCCATGCTCTGAGCCACATAAACCAGAAGCCGTGTTGTGTATATGATGGAGAATGTCCATTTAACTGATCCTTTATGATCTCGTCCAAGTACAGCTCCTGCTGCAAAACAGACCCACACCAGGTAAGTGTCACTCATGCAGCCTGTGGGGTTGCCCTGCCTGGGTGCATTGGAGAGCTGAACCCTCTCTACCACTGACTTCACCAGATGCTGGGGTCCAATGTGGAGTTGATACAGCAGGTAATAAACACAGCTTCCCTGAGTAGAGGAAAAGCTGCTGCCAGCATTGGATGGGCTCTGCAGTGTGGATGAAGAACCCAACAGCTAGAGCTTTTGCTGGGACTGATACAGGGCCATTTGCTGTAGCACGGCCTATGTTCAGGGGCCTTAGGGTCGGGAGATGTAGCTTAATGACTGCCAGTTTCTCAATGTCCTCGGGGAGCACGGTTGGCACAGATGCAGCAGTAGGAAGCCAAGAGAGAGAGGAGGACACCTCTCAAACATTCCTGGGGAAACTGCTGTTGTGTAGAACTTTCTCCCTTTAGAACATGCCACCAGAAGTATCTGTCAGCCACCCAGCAAGCACTTGTGGCTTGTATATCACTGAGTGGCCAAAACTATGTGGTGATCTGTTCTAAAAATAAAGTATCTTGCACAAAATATCCCTGTCCTCCTTGTCCTGATCTGTGCCTGCCTTGCCCAGTTACTGTTCTGGACCCTACTTGCTGGAGGCCATACTCCAGCTTCCTTGATTTACTCTGTACGCATTGGTACTTTTGTCATAGTTTACTTTTTATTATTACTCATCTTTTGTCTTTCTGTCCTTCCTAAATTAAAATTTTATGTCCCTTAGTCTGTTCCTAATGGGAACATTTAAAGCAAACATTTCTTTCCTCTCTTCTTTTTGTTAGGATTGGGAAACAAGACCTGTAGCTCACGCAGCCCCGGCTGGCCGCAGGCTCTGTGGCTGAGGTTGTCCTTGGGCTTCTGGTCTTCCTGCCGCTACTTCTCAAGCGCCAGAATGACAGTCACATGCCGCCAGACGCAGTTAATGCTGGGGACTGAGCCCAGTGCATGAGTACCCTCTCCACCCCACCTTCCTCTCAGTCTCAGGTCTACTCCCAGAAGCCTTTCTTTGCTGCCCCCAGTGTTAAGCCAGAGATGGGCCCAAGTGGGCCCTCAAGACATCCCTTGGCTCTCTTCACTAGCTTCTAGAACATCATCCCCCCTGGGAGCAAAGTGACTCAGTGGTAGAGCACTTGCAAGGTCCTGGGTTTGATCCCCAGTGCTGGAAAACAAAAACAAAACAATGAGAAACCAGTATAATCAAATACAGGAAAAGAAAGAATCTTGAGGAATCCTAACACTTGTGTGTGCCCTGCTGGTGATAACGTGAAATGGTGTAGCCACTGGAGAATGGTACGACAATTCTCAGAATTACCATACGACCCAGCAGTTCCATACAGAGTATAAACCCAGGAGATTGAAAACAGACTCAAACTGACACTTGGCTCTGAGCATTTGGAACAGTAGTGCTCGTCAACAGTGGACACCCACAGCAGTGTCCACCATAAGAAAGACTGATGTTCCGGCACCTACTGCATGGATATCCCTTGACAAGCTGAATGAGATAAGCCAGTCACAAAATGAGGTCCCGGGAGAGGTCAGACTCAGAGATGGAGACTGATTGGTGTGTGTCAGTGCAGGCAGTGGGGTGCCATGGTTAAAGAGCAACAGAGTTGCTGTTTAGAATGATGAGGCATTTTGGAAGAAGCTTCTGGTGATGGACACAGTTCTGTGAATGTACTTTGTGCCATAGAATTGTAAACTCACAAGTGGTGAAAACACCAAATTTTACTATATATGTTTACCAAAGCAGGAACATACAACCTAAATTTATGAGTCTAGAACACTATACTTTAAAACATTTTCTAAACAAACAGAAAATGGAAAATAGACACCAAAGGCCCACATCTTTGAGCACAGCCGTAGACGGGGTTAGTTCACCATCCTCTCCCTTCAGGGGTTAGAATACTTCCTGCCACTTTCTCTCATTTGTAGATGTCCCTCTCTGATGTCCTCTGCGTTCACAGGTCTCTATACTTGTGTATTTGAATTGAAATCCAAATGCTGGCCCCTTTCCTCTCAGGTTACCTTGTTGGAGTTCCCACGTTCTGCATTTCAAAAATTAAAATGGTTAACCACTTTTTCCTGTGTCTTATAGACTAGCCTTCCTGAATATGTTCCTTCCACTTCATCCCCTAAACGCTTGGAGCATCAAACTTGGTAGCTATCTGATGGCACTGAGGTTGACTCTGTGTTTAGGGCTTGTCCTTGCCTAGCCTTTAGACCTAAAGCCAGGGAGAGCTGGGTGAGTGAGCAAAGATTAGCAGCTGGTAGGGAGCTGCTTTTGGTCTCACTGTGTGCAGAGCAACCTCAAGGACTGCACCTAGCCCTTGGCTGACCAAGGATCCTCTCCAGTGTGTGTCAAGGAATAGCCACCAACTTGACACAAATGTCCATTTTGGCAATGTGCTGAGACACTGAGGATTTATTAGGAAATCTTAAAAAGAAAAAAGCCACCTACAGCTATTGGGAAATTTGAGATCCCTCTTTTTCTCACATCTCACAAGGTGTATACATACATGTTTGTGGTACCTTAGAAGATTGTGCTTTGAGATAGTTTACATGGCTCCTAATTTCAGCTTTTGAAACTAGCAGCGTTCACATCTTTGAACTCAATGCATTAATGATCACTTCTTGACTTTAGGAATTTGAGAGCGTGTTTTGCGGTAAGACTGGCAGAAGGCTAAAGCTGACCAGACCCGAATCCCTGGTGACCTGCCCTGCACAGGGCAGTCTGCAGAGCAGCCCCGCCATGGAGATCAAGTGACTGGACTGACCCAGGACCTGGGAGAGAACTGCCGTTCCTGCGGCATCATGTACATGCCTACCATCCCGGAGCTCAGCTCTGAGTCCTCGAGAGGGATGTGGCTCCAGTTGGTGGGACTCCAGTAAGGACTTTGAGAGCACATTTTGTGAAGTATTTATCTAAACAAAATACTTACCCACTAATGTCCGGATGACCATTTGAGGATAAAGACATCTTGATAATTAGTAATTTTTCAATTACCTGACCGACACCATCATGTGTTCTTAACATGATAACTTTAAAAAATTAACATCCTTGGTAATTTCTTGAGTCTCAAGACTAAAGAAAACATTGCCATTTACTTATTTTGTTTACATTTTAAATACGCCCCTTTAGCAATTGGAAGAAGGTAAATTGTTCTTAACTAGAAGAGGTTTGGAAACTTTATTTCATTTGTTCTATCTCCCCCTATTTCCAGTCTCATGGCACTCTGCATTGGAAAATGCAGGGCCATTTTAAAACTTGTGCTAAGAATTTTCCAGAGACTTCTTTTAAAGCTCCTTTTGCCCATAAACATTTTCTTGGTAGATTGCTTCAATGCCCACATTTCCATATTGTGAGTCATTGCTTATGTGTAATAAACTGTATGTTTGGAACACGTTTCCAGTGAAGCTTTATTTGTTGAGGCGATGATGCAGTGCAGTTCTTTCAATAAATACTGGGCGCCAGAGATACAGGTTTACAATAAAAAGCAGGTGAAGGAGACACTGAAGTTCCTCACCTTCATCACTGTAGCCAGTGCTAATCTGAAGGGTTAGCAGATCTCTTTATTGGTAGTCTATCATAGGCTTTATATAAATGTTATGTAAACAAGTCTCAAGTGTTTTTAATCTCATGGCATTGTACAAAACTCTTAGATACGCCATCCCTCCCAGATGCTGGGTTTAAAGTCTCCATCCCTAAGGCCTGTGTCTGAGGTATGCTGTCACAGATGAATGGGCTGCCATAAATCCTGCAGATGGGACAGCGACAGTGGTGCCAGTAGATGCTCTTGGGGCCCAGGCAGCAGGCCAGGAAGGACTAGCCAACTGTAGCCAGCTATACTGTCCATTTCTGGCAACCACATGGCTGATCTCTGCTGCCTGTTGGAATGCTTTGTCATCCATTCCCTACTTAGGTTATTGTTTATGAGCTCCGAGGACCTGCCTTTTCCCCACCCCCTCCTAACACAGCTCCTTGGCAAGCTGAGGTGTCACAAATCCCTGGGGTTCCCTGGGCACCAACAGCTCCAGGAAGGCCAGGATCACCAGGAAGGCCAGGCTCACCATGTGCACCATCTTGCCCATCTTTGCTGATGCCAGGCACACCTTGAGGCCCTAGAAAGCAGGAGAGTATGGTTAGAGGTCATGAGAACCCCCAGCAGCAGCCATTCACAGAACTGGGAAGATTCTACTGGCTTGCTTCTGAATGTGCAGGAGGTCAGAGATGAGGAGCTCGGGCACAGCGCCCAAAAGAGCAAGGGCAACGACAGGAGGCTGGGCAGGAGATGGGCAGGTACAGCTGAGGCCAGTCTAGCCACACAGAGTCTGTCCTGAAGACATAGTGCACTCTGTCTCACAAGGGCTCATGGGGTGCATGTGGAGAGCATATTTGGAGGGGCTGGAAAGATAGCTCCGCAGTTAAAAGCACCGCTGCTCTTCCGGAGGTCCTGAGTTCAATTCCCAGCAACCACATGGTGCCTCACAAGTGTCTGATGTAATTCTCATGGAATCCGATGACCTTTTCTGGTGGAAGGATTATATGCAGGCAAACACCCATGTACATAAAATACACAAATCTTTAAAATAAAAAAAAAAAAAGCAATTTGGTGTTGGCAGGCAGCCTGGGAGGAACTTGAGGAGCTTTAGCTAGTCAGTGGGCCATAGGCATTCACGTGAGATGACCCAAATGTGACACAGCTGGGAGTGGCAGCTTAGAGGTAGTAGTACTTAAGGTCACACAGGTGGAGATGCAGCCTGGGGTTGCCAATAGGATGGTCAGGACAGCAAATAAGTAGATGGGCATAGATGCCTTGAAGAGAAGGGAAGCTGTGCCTCAAGGAGAGAAGCTAGACCTCTCACAAAGGAGAGCAGCACATCTCACAGAGGAGGAAGGGTGCACCCTGCAAGCCTTACGAGGGTGGGGGCACCTTACAAAGGAGAGAAGGGGCTGTGCCTCACAGAGGAGGAAAGGGTCACACAGACACATCTGCCCCTGTATCTGACCAGAGGAACCCGAAGAGGAGCACTCCACGGGATAGGCAGGGGCAGATAGCATAAATTCCTCCTCCTGCCCCCAGTCTCCTCAGTGCTGAGATCACAGGCATGCGCCACCACACCTGGCCCACAGCATTCAGTCTTTTACAGTAAGGCACTGAGGCGTGGAAGCCAAGATGATTCAGCAGGGAGAAGTTTGTGCCCATAAGCCTGGAACTCGGATTTAATGCCCAGAAAAGCAAAAGAGAACTGACTCCACAAAGTTGTCCTCTATCTTCACATGTGTGCTGTGCTACATGTGCATGCACACAAGCGCCCACATACACAAAGTAAAAATAAAACCAATGTATATGTGGTCAACTACAAGGAAGATAATTTTCGGCACATTATATTTATATTTAGTAAGACAGAAGTTAACCAAACCTACTTAGCTAAAGTTAGAATCAGAAAAAAATATTATTTATTTTTACATACTAAAGAGATTATAAAAGCAGTTCCTAACCAGGTCCTTAATGTTTTGCCAAGCGAAAAACATTTCCAGCCCTTCCCCCAGAAGGACTGTGTGATGACTGTGGCCGGCCTACCTTGGTGCCCCTGATCGCCAGCAGGCCCGTCCAGCCCTGCACCTGTTGCACCCTTATCTCCCCTGTCACCCTGGCTCCCTGCAGGAAGGAAAGAAGCAGGCAAGTTAGAGCAGCTGCCCGCCCACCGTGATGGCATTTTCCAGCCTGTTTCCAGAGCTTGCTGCTTTTGAGCATTTCCTGCAGTGAAAAGTGCAGCTTAGTGGACGTCTGACCAGAGTACCATGCCTACATTCCAGCATATCATCTGACACCACTCTTACCTCCAAAACCACTGGTGGGATTTTAGTTTTGTTTGAAATATTTATGCCTCTGAAATAATTGTCTTATTTGGTGTTCATATGTTCACTATGAGTTTTGACCCATAGCTTATCAAAGGATGCTTCATTTTTATTTTATTTTTATTGAGACAAGGTCTCAGTGGTCCACGCCTAGAGCTCACTATACAGCCCAGGTTGACTTCCAACTCACAGTGATCCTCCCGCCTTAGTGTTTCAAGTGCTGGGATCACATCTGGCATCAGAGTGTTTTAAACTATCCCCCGAGTGAAAGCTGGGGGGCTCTTGTTTTTATTGCTCACATCCCCAACAAATTGTGTTCTGGTCATATTTGAGGGAAAATAGCACATTTAAGATTCTGTGCTTGTCACCAAATGGTAAGAAATTCCCTGTGCTGGCCCCAAAAGCACCAAGGCCCAGCCTTCTCCCTGAATGAGTCTTTGTATGCATGTTGTGTAGCCAGATTGTTTGACTGCATCTTCATAGCATTTCTAGGTGAGCCGTGTAGACTGTAAGGCTGGGGGACACCAGGCCAACCTGAATGTGCTGCTCTGAGGTGTTATGACCATGAGGCCAATCAAGGGTAGAAATGGCAATCTCTGCCTGACTGTCCCTGGGGTCTTCTCTTCCCTGGACCTCAGGAGGAGGACATCTCAGCATCTAAGTGCTGCAGAAAACCAGGGTTCTTCATGTACCTGAGACTGTGCCACCACAGGACCATGGCCATGTCTTGCTTGGGGGTCAACTACTTACCTCTAGGTCCAGGGTCTCCTAGCTCCCCAGTGGGACCACGATATCCAGGGGGACCCCGAGCGCCAGGGTGGCCGATGGAGCCTGGAGGGCCTGGGGGCCCTGGGGGGCCAGCCGGACCAGGCCTGCCGATGGAACCTGGTGCTAAGGGCTTCCTCAGGTTTGCAGCCAACTGTGCAATTTGCTCTTTTGGAAAACAGGGTGCCAAGCATGTACTTCAGAGAGAATTACAAAACATCTTCACGCAAAGTACAACACAGCCAGCTCTCTCTCAGAAGGGAGTTTTCACTCACTGACCAAAAGTGGTTATTAACTGCTCTAGAGTGTGCTGGGGGAGACGGGAGCCCCCTTCTCTTGGAAACATCTCACAAGCTGGAATGAGAAATTCAAAGCTGGTGGGGGAAGTGTCCCTCCCAGCCAAAGGACACAGTGGGTTCTTCCTGGGAACTGTTTCCCTCAGTAGTTAGTTGGGGCTTCTCTGACTACCCTGCACTATGTTAAGCCCTGGGAAGAGGGTAAACCTCCTTGAGGTCAGAGGACAGGCAGGGCGGGAAGGACAGTAGCCAAGGGGCAGAGGCAGTTTGAGGGGGAGGGTATTCCCGGGAGACTCACCGCTGATCATGCCCCCGCATAGCTCCCTGATGCGCTGTTCACTGGCTTCCTTGCCCTGAAATTCACCCAGGCTCAACATCAGCAGGTGGGCAGTCACCTGACACACACAGCAACTCACTCCCAAAAGTTCACAGACATCGCGATGTAAACCCAGCACAACACAGAGGAAGGAAAAGCTACGAACCGGAACCCCAGGCTTTCCTGTGATTCCTGGAACGCCCTGCACGCCTTGGAGGCCCAGTGGACCTGGGGGGCCAGGCACACCCTGGACTCCACTGGTGCCGTTGGGACCCTGGATGCCTTTGGGGCCCAATTCCCCTCGGCTGCCAGACTGTAGAAAAACAAGAGGAAGGAGGTCAGAGCGAGCCTTCCTCTGGAAGGCCTGGACCTGCCTCTGGAGTCACTGGCCACCAGATGTCACATCTAGGCGGTACCTTTCAAGGCAACTACCCACCCAGAGGTAGTGGATGGGAGACCGTGGGCTCCATGGGAAAGCATCTTTCAGGTACTCACCTCTCCTTTTTGTCCAACGGGGCCATTAGGACCCTGTGAAGAGGAAGTGGGTGGGTGGGTGGAGGCAGAACATGTGGAAGTGGCTCTAAAAACCAACCTGGCACATGGTCAGTGGAGACAGGACTCAAGAACTTCACCCATGGACACACTGGGAAGGTTCTTTCTTCTCTTTCACTTACCAGTGCAATTTCAACACCTTTTTCCCCCTGAAATTTGGTTTTAGTGGCTGCATGGTATTTGCTCTCACACCCGTCTGCATTGCTTCCTTGCAGTGTTTTCACTGCGGTACCACAGATGCTGAGCTGAGCGACTCGGAACTCAGAGCCCCAGCTGTCACCTCAGAAACGATCGGCCCCAAGTGTGTAAGTGGATCAACTGGGCCCAGGTGTGGCTCTGCTCACAACTGTGAGCTCACTCTCCGCATATAGAGCACGAAAGGGCAGGTGGCGAAGTGCCCACCTGGCTCACCATTATGGCAAATGGCACCACACAGAGGCTTCTAGTTGGCACGGCTCTGGCGCCCACACAACTACTGCCTACCACTCTGTCAGTTTAAGGCTGATTAGGTGGGGCTGACTCAAAGGCTCTACCAAGAATTTGCAAAAATAAAGAACAGTCAATTGGGAAGATCTGCATTAAAGGCCTAAGTCCTTCACAGTGGCCACCAGTTGCCCCCTGACAGCACGGTTCCTGAAGCTAGGCTTGCTCTGTGTCACTTGGACAAAAAAAAAAAAAAAAAAAGGAAAGATATCACTATAGAATGGAAATCCCTGGCCACCTTGAAGCCATAAAGGGCTTTCCATTTGAGCCCTGAGGCAGTTCTATTCCTGGTGCCTTCAGGAGAGCTGTGAGTGAGTGACATGGTCAGGGTTCTATTTTATAATAGACTCCACTTCCAGCTCTGCTGAGACCTCAGCGGTGGCTGACTCAAGCAAAGGTGACTTCCCTAGGCAGAATGTGATGAGGTCTGCACCTCAGCAGGGACCCAGCACACACAGGATGGCAAGGCCTGGGTGCATGGTGGTGGGTGCTCCTTATACCTTCCCTGCCATCCTCAGATACCTCATCAGTGGGACAGTCCCCACCCAAACTGAGCAGGTGGCTCTTAGTTGGCAGTAAGGGGTGCAGCCATACTCACCAGCTCTCCTTTGTCCCCTGGAAGACCATCAGAGCCTGCAATGCCCTGAGGATGAAACACTAATGTTACTGTTGGTTCCTCCTCACCTCAAGCCACTTATCTCTTTATTGCTGATCCTAAGACTGAGGCCAGAGGCCAGGCCAGGATCCTGTACTAGAAGGAGCCCCCAAAGCAACATGAGAAGCCAAGAGCCACAGCCCAAGAGGACTACAAAACTGAAGTCACATATTTGCCCAGTGATGTGTTCCTGCTTGTAGCACCTTGATGGCATTAGATGGAAACTCTCTGCATCACCCCGAGAAGAGGGAGCACTCACTGCCAGGGTGGACTGCAGCAGCCACCACAGCCCACCCTCCCTGAGCTCTTTCATGGGCGGGGGAAAGGGCTTCAGAGAGAAGCCACATAGCTCTAATTAGCCAGCTTGTGCAACATAAGTCTTAGAGCCCAGACTTCAGTCCTTTTCCAAAGTCAGTTTCCCTAATCAGTGGTAGTTTTTTTTTTTTTTGCACCCGGGATCATATAGTGATCATTTGGTAGTGTAAAGCAGCTGACTTTGTCCCTTCCGGTGCCCAGGGGTGGATGGAGGAAAACAGGAGCAAGATGTAGACCCGCAGCCAGATGTCCTAGAGCTGACTTCTTCTCACCTGGTCTCCCTTAGGGCCTGCAGCACCTCCTGGGCCCTAGGCAGAGAGAAGGCTCTGATTAGAGGAATCTTGGGGGTTCCCATGAGTTGCCACTGCCCTGCATAGCAGAGGCAGGGATCCCACTTTTAGTAGGCATGAAAATTCCTCCGATGGCAGGGGGCTTAGAACCATCACTCCAGCCCCAGCTGCCAAACCTGAGTCCACAGATAACAGCAGCATACAGCCAACCACGCCCCATGTATCCTTCAGGGGTCAGTTTTCCCTGGACAACAGCTGCCCATCACTCTCAGTGGACAGTGACTTGTGTAGCTCGCACTCTCTCACTCTCGTACTTTCTCTCTCTCATACACACACGAGAGAGAGAGAGCGAGAGACAGACAGACAGACAAATAGACAGACACAGAGACAGAGAGAGCTATTTACTTAAATGGTGGAGTGTGTGCTTAGTGAAGGCTGGAGCTCAGCTGTGAAGAACACTAGCTGCTCCTGTAGACAGTCTGGGTTTGGCTCCCAGCATGGCATCAGGTGGCTCACATCCATCTCTTAACTGTAGTTCCGTGGAATCTGACACCCTCCTCTGACATCTCTGGGCTCTTGTTCGCACATAGTGTACATACATACATGTGGGCAAACACTCAGAAACATAAAATAAATACTTTTTTTTTTTTTTGCTTTTTCTCAAGACAAAGTTTCTCTTTGTAGAGCTGGCTGTCCTGGAACTCTGTAGATCAGGCTGGCCTTAAAATCCACACAGATCCACCTGCCTCTGCCTTCTGAGCTCCTGAGTACTAGGTTTAAAGGTGTGTACCACCACCACCCAGCTATGAATCTTTTTTTTTTTTTTTTTTTTTCAGAACTAAATCTGAAAGCAAAGTCAAGAGCTATCCAAGGAAGAGAAAACCAACACGATATCCCCTCCCCACTGGGCCTGGGGCAGACACTAGCACTGCTACCAGCAAGCTTTTCCCTCTACTAGTTTAGAGCCTTCAGAGTTGTTGGCAAGCTTTCTACCTCCTGGAATTTCCTGACTAGAGGCTAATAAAGCACCGGCTGTGTGGGGGTGGTTTCTGTGGCTCCCCATGCCTGTAGCGGTGCCCTAGAGCCTCCAATAGTTGCATGTACACATTTGAAGAGTGCTTTGTCCCCGCCAATTGGGGACCAAGAAAGCAATCACATAGCCCCTAAAGACTTGACATACGGCCTAGGCCCCAGACCAGACCCCCCAGACACATCCCAGGAGACCCCATGCCTTACCTACTAACCAGTGAGGACCTGAGTAAGCCACAACCCCCTGGGCCCTGGCCCTGCAGAACACCAGTATCACTGGCTGCTATAGAAGCAGCAGCAAAGAGTCTTGGGAAATTATCCGTCCTGAGTACTGCAGGCATTCGGGTCTCAGCTCACACATAACAGGCAGCCCTCAAGTCACTAGAGCCCCAAGTTACTGCTTCTCCCCAATTATTGGTTCTTCTAGGCCTGCTTGCGGGGCATAGGATAGAGCCATGAAGATTCTAGACCCCCTCTTGCCCAAGAAGAACAAGGATCAAAGGCACTTGGTCATTGTCCCTGCCACCATTGTGGGAAAGAGTACCTTGCTGGTGGCTTATGTCTAAGAAGACTGGTTAGGGCAGGAAAGCACAAGAGAAGGACACTTACCCGGTCACCCACATCACCTCGTAGGCCTTGGGGGCCTGGAAGGCCAGAGTCTCCGGTGTTGCCCTTGTGGCCCTGTGAATTGGGTAAGATCCCATCTAGTTAGCACTCACAAGAACGCAGCCAGGGTTCCCCCTTTCCCCAGCCAACCAGAGCTCACAGCCCTGGCTCAAACCATTATTCCAACTTTACCCACCTGGAAGCCACGGACACCAGGGGCCCCAGGAGGACCTTGTGGGCCAAGGGCCCCCTAAAAGACCAAGATATGAGTGTATACTGTGAGGTTCAGGGAGTCCCTGGAGGCCCTGAGACTCTGTGGTTCAGGAAGCCCAGATGTGCTTCCATGGGGATCTGGGCTGACAATGAATGAGTCTTGAGCTATCTCTCTGACTGACTAGGCTTGGAAGCACAAGCACAGATACCTTGTGGGACAATTAAGTGTGGGGAGTGGATCTCAGGGTTTAGACATAGTCTATACCCAAACTCTCAGGCTGGCTCATTGTTGGGTGCTGATGCACAGTGCCTTTCACAGGGCCCCAGAGAAGACTGAGTCCACTGGTTATAGTACTAGGGAATTTCCATTTATATCTGCCAGCGTCTCTGCTGCACTGTGGCATATGGAATCTAAGGTTACCCCAGCACTTGGGAGGCCCTGTGAGTTTGAGGGCAGCATGGTCTACAAAGTGAATCCAGGGCAGCCAAGGCTACACAGAGAAGCCCTGTCTTGAAAAACAAAACAAAACAAAAACAAAAAAGAAGAATCTAGGTTAGGGTAGTCCAGCATGGCATCATTATTCCAGAGGGTGAAGGAGAAAGAAGGCAAGATCCACGCATCTCCTACTAGTCCCAGGCTTCAAGGAATTGGCTCATTTATTTTTTTTAATATTTATTTATTTATTATGTATACAGTGCTCTGTCCACATGTATACCTGCACACCAGAAGAGGGCATCAGATCTCATTATAGATGGTTGTGAGCCACCATGTGGTTTCTGGGAATTGAACTCAGGACCTCTGGAAGAGCAGCCGGTGCTCTTAACCGCTGAGCCATCTCTCCAGCCCCTGAACTGGCCCATTTATATACCCTAAGTGCTACCCCTTCTCGCCCATAAACTGTCTCTGTGCCCGTTCCCAGGGGGCCTGTGTCCTCCCACTCACCACTGAGCCCCTGTGACCAGCCTCACCACGCTCCCCTGGAACACCAACATCTCCCTGTAAGGAAAGAAAGAGTGAGGGCAGGATCCCCTATGACATATGTGAGAAGGGGCAAGGCCCCTGTGTACACATGGGGGGAAGAGTAGAGTTCCCATGTACAGACAGAAAGGGGGCAGAGTGCCTGTGTACCCCAGCATGCACAGACAAGGCAGAGTCTCCATATACAACAGGGAAAGGGCAGGGTCGCTGTGTACACATGGGAAAGGAACAAGGTACTCCTACACATATGCAGAGAGGGCAGACTTTCCTGGCCACACTCTGGAGGAGTAGAATCCTTGTGTGCACATAAAGGTAGGGGGAGGGAAGGGCAGTGTCCTCCTATGTCCACACAGAGAAGGGTTGTGGATACTTACAGGAATACCTGGCTCGCCAGAGGGGCCAGCCTCACCTAGCTCCCCAGCTCTACCCTGTAGAAATGAGGAGACAGTGAGTGCTATGTGCCCTCTGTCCCCCACCAGAGTACTGCATGCTGTGCCTTCCCTCTCGGGGGTCGGGGGTGGCGGGAAGCAGCTACTTACCAGCTCTCCCTTCTCGCCTTTGGACCCTGCTCGACCAGGGAGCCCCTGCAGGACAGGAATCAGGGTCAGGGTCAGTGTTGAAGTCAAGGCAACAGGCTGAGTCAAGGCTAGAGTCTGGGTTAGGGATAGCGCTAGGGCTAGGGTCAGGGCCAAGCCCATTGAGCCCACAGAGGGGACGCATGCAGAGAATGTTCACAAGTGTGGTTACATAGTGTGCAGGTGGGAAGTGTGCACAGGCCAGGCGGAGTGCTCCCCAGGGGTAAAGCTGACTCTCATAGTCTCCCTAGGCTGAGGGCAGAACCCCTTCCAGCACTCTAAAGCAGGACCCACTGGGGTGACCCCATGACATCCAGGACAAATACAGGCTCATCTGCACTTGTCCCCAGGGGACAGTACAGCCATGCTCAAGTAGGCCCCTGTCTACTAGCACATAACTGTAGGCGCTAACCCCAGAGCAATAGACCCCCCTAGCTTGGACACTCACCGGCAGCCCATTGGGGCCTTTCTCTCCTGGCGCACCATTGCGGCCAGCCTCTCCCTGCAAGGACAGGAATTAGGGTATGAAAAAAAATAATGCCATGCCGAAGCCTCGGGAAGCTGAACTCCTCCTCCACCTCCTCCAGGCATGCATCCTGCCAGGCACCAACCTTCTCGCCGTCAAGTCCTGGCACACCATCCTTTCCATCCTTGCCGGGCATGCCCTGAGGACAAGGGACAGTGTTAGGCCCTTCAGACAGAGAACCACTCTTTTCTTACCCTATGAATTAAAAACGTCTTGAGTCCCTAACAGTGGTTGTGTTTTCCTGGCTACCTGGCATTCTGTTACCCTCAGAGACCCTGCAAGGGAACGCCTAGACAAATGTCCAGGACCCTCAGCACCCCATCTGTGCGGGCTGGCTCTGTCCATCACCCTTTCTTCTCAGATGCCAGATAAGCCTGATCCCCAGACTACCAATTCCTGTAGGGTTAGGGCAGCTGCAGAGCTTCCCGCTGGAGCGAAGGGGAGATGTGAGCTGCTGTGGGGAGGTGTTCCAGGCTGCTGGGAGCTGCTGGGAATGCTGTGGATTTCTGGGGCTGCTAGAGCAGTTGGTGGGTGCTGTTGGGGAGTACTGGGGTGGCTGGTGGGTGCTACTATGTGTTTCTAGCAACGCTTGGGGTGCTGGGGCTTCTGGGAGCTGACAAATCATAGCGGTTTGAATGGCAAGAAGGTACTGGCAGGTTAGACGCCATACAGTACATACAGGTTGTTTGGAGTAGGGACTCTCTGACCCACCACAGGTCACATAGCTGTAAAGTGGGGCTCTGTGAATGGAAAGGGCTGTGGAAAGAGACCCTAAGGGAATGGGTACACACGGCCATAGCTCAGCCAAGGGGAGTAGCACTGGTGGGGCAGTCCATGTGGCCATGAAACCATGCTTGGCGCCATTTGAGATACTCACTGGCTCTCCACCTGGTCCAGCCACTCCGGGGATTCCTTTGGGACCAGGCCTGCCCTAAAGGAAACATGGGATAGAAGTAGCTGCAGTTGAGACCCCAAAGGACTCCTGCCTCATTACGCCCCTACAGGCCCAGCTGTACAGGCCCAGCTTTTGGGACATCGGGTGTACTGCGCTTCCCCCTGGGGACTGTGTCATGGCTCATCCCAACCAGCGGAGACAAGGTTCCATAACCAAGGCCTCTTGAGCATGCAGCAACTTCGGGAGTTGTAGACACCACAGCACGGCTCAACCGCCGGCCTCGGGTGGGGAGGCTGCCAGAGGCAAATGTTTGGTGACGACCACTTTCTGTTCATGAGAAACCTGGGTGTCTACTTAGCTACTGTGCAGATGTCTCACTGCAGAGTCTCCATCTGTGAAGCGGAGGAAGGAAACTACCTGCCTAGCACCCCGGGCTGGGCTAGAGCCAGGATCTGAGCTCAGTGGCCCATGCCCCGGCCTCTGCTCGGAGCTTCTCACTGCTGGCTGCTCTGGAGGGACCCAAAGTCTCTTTATGGGCCTTGGGTGTTTATAGGGGACAGGGAGAGAGGGCTGGGACCCTTCAGGTTCAGGCCCCATTTCTGGCAGCATCTTATATCTCTTCCCCTTCCGGGATAGGGTACAGCATGAACAGTCTACCCCCACCTACAGGAATCAGATCAGCCTCTTCACAGAAAGGTCCAGAAACCAAAGCTCCCTCTCACTTACCAGGTCACCCTTAGGGCCTCGGAACCCTTCTGGACCCCTGTCACCCCTGTCACCCTAAAAAAAAAACAGTGGTGGGGAGGGGAGGGACAGTGTCAACAACACAGAGAAAGCAGGGAAGCTGTAGGCTTTGGCTGAAGCCCTTCCAGGGTTTGCCTGGTTTGGCCCCTTAGAGCTGGTCAGAGGCAGCCTCCTGCTTGCAGATCACATGAGACAGTGACAGGTCGCCACCCCCACCCCCTACCCCAGCTCATATCCAGACAACAAAGGAGGCAGGTCTCTCATGAAGGCCAGATGCCCCATGCTCCAGCTGTGCTGTCACCTAGGTATGCCACCACATGGCCTTGGCCTCACAGATATACCTTGCCTTGGTATGTTCTGAGCGAGTCCCCCCATGTATCTATGGTCAGCTCATCCTGGGACAGAGCTAGGGGCAGCCCAGCGGGACAAGAGTGGCACGGATGTGACTCAGCAGCAGAATGGCAAGACACAGGGGTCAGAGGGCCTGGGCTGGTGTGAGGCCCACCTTCCAGCCTCGGTAGATACATACCGCCTTCCCAGGTGCTCCTGGGAGCCCAGGGGGCCCCCGAAACCCAATGGGACCCTGTAAAGGAGAGAAGGTATCTGAAGTCCTCCCACAGGAACAGATAGCCAGAGGGAGGCTCAAGCCCAGCCTCAAGCTACAAGCCAGGACAGCCTTGTGATGCTGGCTACTAAGGCGGAGTCTGGATATGACCATCCCTAGGTACCCAACTACCAGGGCTGATCTCAGCTGACCCACAGCCCCATGGATCCAGCAGCACTTACCCGGTCCCCAGGGGGCCCAAGTGGCCCTGGAAGTCCTTGTAATCCTCGTGGGCCCTAAGGGGACAGAACCAGAGCTACAGTGCCCAGACAGGACATCTACCTAAAAAGCTACCATAGGCCTTCCATCTTCCCTAAAGGTGCTTGACTTCAGCTGAGGCCTTGGTGCCAGCCTGGCTGTGACTGTCTCTCAAGAGCTGATTAACTGCCCCTGAGGTCTAAACTAACTTCCCTTGGGGTGACCACCATAGGGGCTCCCACCTCCTCACCACCCTGCTCCCTGCTTCCTCCCAAGTCTCACCTGTAGCCCCACAGTGCCTGGGATGCCGGGAGGCCCAGGGGGTCCAGGATTACCCTACAACAGAGAGAGCAGCAGTCAGCCAGTTCACCCCAGTTCTAAGCATCTTCCATTGCCCACTGGTCCCCTCTCACGAGCCTACACCACGATGGGCAACACTCCTACTTCACAGCTGAGCCCTGGAGGTTGAATGAGGTGAGGATGCTTGCCTACATCTGTAAAAAGGCCACACAGACCATGGTGGCCTCAACACTGCCTGGCTGCCTGGCCAGGGTCAGGGCTCTCTGCTCAAGCAAAGTCCCCAGGTCTTCCAAAGCACCTCCTCCTGGTCAAGTGGGGGAAGTGCCCATGGTGCACCCAGCAGATTGTACCATCAGAAGGGTATCCCAGCCCTCCCCATCGTGCTGAAAGGTTAGCAGGGGCCCTCTAGGTCAGAGGCCACTGTATGAGAGCGGCAGAGGCTCCTATGAATACTTTAAACCCAAAGCCAAGTGTCCTCAGGGACCCTCAGCACACCAGGAGCTTCCACATGACATCAGATAAGGGAGGAGAGAATGTGTCCAAATGAAAGGACTTGCCCAGGTCACCTAGCTCTCTGACTAGCCAGGCCCCACTGAGGAAATACCAGCAGCAGAGACCTACCTAGGACAAGCCCACGAGATTCCAGTCCCTTCCCTCTATGGAGTCCCAGCAGCCACCACTCCCACTATAGCTGCCTTTTCTTTTCTTTTCTTTTCTTTTCTTTTCTTTTCTTTTCTTTTCTTTCTTTCTTTTTTTTTAAATTAAGATTTATTATTTATTTATTATCATGTATACAGTGCTCTGCCTGCATGTACACCTGCAGGCCAGAAGAGGGCATCAGATCACATTATATAGATGGTTGTGAGCCACCAGGTGGTTGCTGGGAATTGAACTCAGGACCTCTGGAGGAACAGTCAGTGCCCTTAACCTCTGAGCCATCTCTCCAGCCCATGGCTGCCCTTTCTAGGCCAGTCAACCATATGTGGACAGCATCTTACCTTCTCACCGTCTTTGCCAACTTCTCCTTGTTCCCCTTTGTAGCCAGTAGGCCCCTGAAAACAAACATGGAAGTCACAGTCCCCATACTCATGGGTGTCCTACCACCCGCCTACACAGAATCAAGATCTGTGCAGCCAGTCAGGGACAGCAGCAGTACGACAGTGAGAGGCCAAGGCCTGGAACCAGACAGGGAAACTGAGGCCCAAGAGGGCTTGTGACTATGCTTCTCAAGGGCCCCCAAAAGAACGGGTTAGGAACAGCCCTGCCTCCTATCTGTCTCTGCCTCCTCTGACCTCTTAGGCCAGGCCTACCCGGGTCACAGCAGCTTCCAGAGAAGATGAGATCACGGGCAGTTCTGCTCCCCACTAACAATATAGGTCTAGACTCAGATCTTCCTTCTTTCTTTGTTTTTATTTGCTATTTTTTGATCTATGTATTCATTCATTTTTATATCCCCATCATAGCCCCCTCCTTCCTCTTCTCCCAGTCCCCGTTTCTCCTCCCCCTACTCCTCAGATTAGGGACCCCCCCCCCCACCAACCCAACAATAAAAACTGGCACAAAAACAGACAGGTTGATAAATGGAATCGAATTGAAGACCCAGAAATAAACCCCACACACCTACAGACACTTGATTTTTGACAAAGAAGCCAAAACCACACAATAGAAAAAAGAAAGAAAGCACCTCAACAAATGGTGTTGGATGTCTGCATGTCGGCTCAGACTTTCTTTTTTTGGGGGGGGGGCATTTGGTTTTTTGAGACAGGGTTTCTCTGTGTAGCCTTGGTTGTCCTGGACTCACTTTGTAGACCAGGCTGGCCTAGAACTCACAGAGATCCACCTGCCTCTGCCTCCCGAGGGCTGGGATTAAAGGCGTGCACCACAACACGGCTCAGATTTTCTAAAGCCCCAAACTCCACAGCATGTGGGGACCCAATGGTTTCTATAGTGGAAAAGTGAACTCAGCCTCTCGCCCACAGCTGCCCACTCACCTTGAACCCTGGCATTCCTGGGGGACCTGGGGGACCTGGAGGGCAGATGGCAGGACACTGTTGAAAAAACAGAGGGGTCAGATCCTTCCAAGACAAATGAAGCAGGACCCCAAAAGAGACCAGCAGCAAGGGGATGGGAGAACTGAGAAGGACCACCTTGCCAGCAGTGGAGACTGTGGACAAACCTAGACAGGGGCCCCATTCAGTGCTAGGCATGAGGCGTGGCGACTGCGGGGAGCTGGACTGCAGCCAGTCACCGACCCTCACAGACTTCTCTACAGACACCCTCAAAGCAGCTATTTACATAGTGGCTGCAGGCTCCACAAAGAGGCCTTCACCTTGTGACCAAGCACCTACTGGCTGTTTGAGGAATGCCCTGTGAGCTCAACCAATGGTGCTAGCTAATGCTCTGCTTTGATGGCATATCCCATGCCAGACACCAGGAAACGCCACACTGAACTGGCCAGGTTGAACATGTTGATTTCTACCCACCAGCCTCATCCCAGAGGCTCAACGCTATCCTCACTTAGAAAAACCTTATTTTGAATGGGAAGAGGGAGAAGAATGGGAGAGGGGACACAGGGAAGGGGGGCTGTGGGGGGGCAGGGGCCGGTGGAGGGGGGGAGGGAAGGGTGAGGGGGTAGACGATCATCAGTGTTAAATAAAACTGCATCCAGGTGGGAATGAAACCAGACACAAACTCTCTCCTGGGACTTAGAAACCTCTTGCAACAGACTAGGCCGGTTAGCCACCCAGTGCAGTGGCTGCCGCCTGCTGGAACTCTGTTGATTAGGTGTCACCTCCCTGTGAATAGTAGCTCTGTTAGGGACAACATAGATGAGGCCAGGCATGTGCCCAGTGCCCAGGGAAGCAGGAATGCCCTCTTGCAAGAGACCCACCACCCCCACCTCCATCCTCACCCTCACCCTCACCCCTCCTGCCAAGCAGTGGCCTCAGGCAAGACTCCCTCTCCAAAGCAGGAACACCCCCACCATAGCCCCCCATAATCACCACAAACGCATACTTGCAGATCAGTAGCACCTTCAGGGAGGGCTCCAGGGTTTCCCTTGAACATACAGAGAGGCCGTTGGTATGCACCCCACCCCCTACCCACCCATCTGTCCTTGACTTTGATCTAACAAGGGGCTTGAAACCCTCAATCCTCTCTCCCCAGTGGCCAGAGTGAGCCACTGCTGCATTGTCACTGGGTGACAATAGAGATCATCTGTCCTTGGGGCAAGGTGACCTTGAATGCTAGAGCAGCCCCCTACCCCCACCCCTGTCTCCCACCTGCTTCTGGGGAATGGCACAGAGCCAGGGCAAGGATTAGGGTAAGGCCTAGCCCAGTTAGTCTAGGATGTCTGACAGAGCCCCCTCTCCAGTACTTACAGGTGGTCCAGGAGGTCCTGGGGGGCCAGGCAGGCCTGGGAGTCCAGAGGGTCCCTATGGAGGATTCATGACTCAGAGAAGAACCTGCCCCACCGAGTGAGGTCACCAGCTTTCCCCAAAGTGGAGGACACTACAAACCCCTTTATCTTCCCTGACTGGAGGGTATCTATCTACCTGCCACCCCGAGTCACGGATGCCTCTCTGCCTGGGCTTCTGTAAGTACCCACCAAGTCAGAGGCGTTGGGGGCACAGTGAGGAAACAATGTACAAGGAAGATGGAAGGGACAGAATGAAGGTAGGTAAGAGGAGAAACGCAGCCTGCGCGAAGGCAGGAAATAGTCACTCACCGGGGGTCCACGCAGACCAATCCCACCTGGGAGGCCACTCACTCCTGCCTCTCCCTGGAGGAACGAGGCAAAAATTTAAAAAAAAAAAAAAAAAAAAAAAAGAGGAGGATGGGCAACCTGTGACCCCACTAGGACTCTCTGCCCTTTTACAGGCCAGGATTCCATGTGTGAAGTAGTTAGGCTGTGCCCTAAGAAGACCTCTTTGCCACGTTATATCCCTGACAAAGCAGGCTTCAGTGAGGGCTGCTCTGGGGAACTTACATGCTCAGGAGGGGCCAAGGGTGGTGAATACTCACCGGAGGTCCAGGGAGGCCTTTACCCTGCAAAGCCAAGAATAAGGTCAGAGCACAGGTTGGCCCTGACACTCGCAAGGCAGTGCAGGGTGGTGGTCTAGGGAAAGTGAGGTACCTGGTTTGTGAGAACCACACTCACTAACTCAGAGGTCGTAGGCCAGATAAAGCTCCAGGCCTCCAGGCCAGAGCCCAGGCCACAGGAGAGGCTGCAAGGGATGCCCCAGGGATGTCACACCACAATGAAAACCCCATGGAGAGGAGAGGATGGTACTTACCCCAAGTCCTGGTGGCCCCGGGGGTCCTAGACTTCCCTGAATAGGAAAACAGAGGTCAGAGTACACAAGAAAGAAACTCTGGCCTCTGTTTGCAAACCTGTTTTCTTTCCTTTGGAACCTAAACATTTTTTTTCAAAGATTTATTTATCCATTTTATATACAATGTTCTGCCTGCATGTATGCCTGCACACCAGAAGAGGGTATCAGATCCTCTTACAGATGGTTGTGAGCCACCATGTTGTTGCTGGGAATTGAACTCAGGACCTCCAGAAGAGCAGCCAGTGCTCTTAACCTCTGAGCCATCTCTCCAGCCCCAGAGCCTAAGTCTTAACTCTGTCAAGGTGAGGATCAGGGAGAGAAACCTCTATAGAAAAGTGAGGTTCTGTGAGGTTTTGCTGTCCTAGAAATCTGGGTAAGTATGAAGAAAAAGCATTGCCCAAGAAAGTTGCCAGTAGGTGGGCAGATCCAACAGGAGGACAAGACACAAAGCCAGGCATGAGCCACACAGTCAGAGACCCCAGATTGTCTTCCAGGAAGCTGTGCCAACGCTAGCCCGCAAAGGTTGCTGAGAACTCAGGCCTCAGTTTTTGTGAGGGAACTACCGGCTTGGCAGACAGGGTTTGAAATGGCTGGTTTGCCAAGAAAGGAGTACATGCTGGTCCTTACACTGCAATCAGTGTCCCCCAGACAGCCTAGGACCAGCCCACCCAAGGCTAACCAGTAGCAGCCCTGCTGGCCACCAGTTACTTGTTTCATTCAGGTGTTCCACACATCAGCGTTTCCCATGCTAGCTGTATCTTTGTACTTGCCCACCCCTCTTGCTCTCTGAGGTGCTTTGTGCTCAGGACCACCTCTCCTGGGGCAAACTAGAATTGTGAGCAGAGCTCCGCCCTCAGAAGCAGTGGAAAAAGAGAACCAATTTTCTAGTGAGTGAGGGATTCAGTGAGGATGGTCAGAGTCACGGGGTGTGTAGTGGCTCGTCAGTCGTCAGTGTGCTGGTTCACCCAGGGCCTTAGGGCCAGCCAGAAACACTGAGACGGGGGACACCCGGGGCTCATCCCCACCTATGCCCCCATCACCACACCAGCTCCTCTGCCATGACCTGAATGCCAAGATGACTTGGACCAGGTGGAGCTGTGGGATTGTTGGGGAGGAGGGCCCAGGGGCTGTCCACTCAGTTTCCTCTCCTGAAGAGGAGCAATGGGATAGGCCCAACATACACAGTCATGGACATCACCCACAGAACCTCCCGCCAGATGTCCTTGTGAGTCACCTTACCTCAGGACTGCAGCCACTGGGACTGAGACACTTACCCGTTCCCCAGGGGCACCTTTGGGTCCTGCAGGTCCATCCCTCCCTGTCAAACCCTGGAGAGGGAGAAGGAGTGTGTGTGGGGGCGGGGGATGTTGGCTCCAGAAGCCACCAAATGAGAAGGACATGCCATGCCACAGGAAGAATAAGCCTTTTTAAACCAAAGGAGCCCTGTGACAACTAAACAAGCAGGTCGGCAGCTCGGTCCTCGGATCCTGCCTGGCTGGTCCCAGAGCCAAGGCCTTGAGTGCACCACTATCCATCAAGGCATCATTGGAGAAACACCCATGTGGGCAGCATGGTGCAGGAAGCCCGACAATGGGCACTTGTTCTTGATCAGTAAGAGCTGATAGGTCTTCTGTCCCAGCCAGGAGCTGGCAGCGTCTGGGATGAAGGCCAGGGACCCCCGCTGGGAACTACTGTAACTTCTGTCAGGACAAGGTTTCCTGCCTGAATAAGCCCAGCGGCAGAATAGCAGTGAAAGCCTGACCCGGAGCTGGGCTGGGACAGACAGGGGTGAGGTGAGGTAGGGATGTAGTGGGAGGGTACACTCACATCCACACCAGGCAGTCCTGGCAGTCCTGCTTCTCCTGGCTTCCCTGGCTTCCCTGAGGTCCCTTTGGGCCCCTGGGTGGGAGGAAAGGATGGAGTTATACAAGAAGCACTTGGCTCTAACCTCCACCAAGGAAGACAAGGGCTCTCCATGTTGGGTCCTAGCCAACCATGGTGATGGGGGCCTTGCCCTGCTGGACCTCAGAAGACTGCCCCACTCTCACTGCGTCTGCTGGATGTTCACCAAACAGATCTAGCCCCACCCCCCCACCCCCCCAGCAAAAGACCAACAGGCCACTGTTCCGGAGGAATGCCAGTGGGCTCTGAATCTTCAACCAAGGTGAGGAGACCCACACAGGCACAGCGGGGAGACCACAGGGTGGTAGTGTCTCCCTCCTCTGGCACAAAGAAGGCCTCCAGCCAGACTCAGCCAGACCCAGCATAGAGTCCCAACCCTCTCCTCCCACCCTCCTCCTGGCTCTGCCCTCAGGCCTCTCCTTGAGCAGCATAGGCCCATGGCACTGAGGATAAGGCATCAGAAATCTTTCGATTTCTCTGTCCATCGTTCCCTTGCAGGCTGGGCAAGGGACACTTACTGGAAGGCCAGGCAGACCTGGAGGGCCAGCTTCTCCCTGCGAAAATGAAAATAAGCACATGTAACCCCTGAAAATAGGACCTCCTCCACTCCCACCTCCCAGAGCTGAGTCATTCCCCAATCCTGTCCTGGAAGCTTGGCCCATGGAGACATTGTGGGGGTCCCCATAGCCTCTCATCTACACCTGGGGGGGTCCTCTGAAGTCTAGACAGGGATGCAGTGAGCTACAACTAGGCTCAGCTACACAGCATTTGGGGATCACAGGGGAACACAAGGGCACAGTAGCCTCCAAGAAATACTCCCATTTAATCCTTCTGACCAACCTAAGAGCTTTATAGAAAGTGGGTGTGGTTGTGGCTAGCTAGCTGATGGGCGGCACCTTGACTCCATCTTTTGGGGAGATGGCACTTCCTCCAATCCCCTCCCCACCTCCACCCCGTTTTCCATAAAGCTATCCCACTAGCTACATCCTCCGTGGACACCTGCTAGGGTGCTGAATCTTTCAAATGAGACTTTAAGACTATTATAAGTAAGAGCCTTTGAGCCTGGATGCTCAGCTACAGCAAAGGGTTTCTGAGGGAAAGGTCCTGGGCCACCTAGGTCCAACATGGTGGTCCAGGAGGGGTGTGAGGGAACCTGTGGACACTACTGCTGAGCTAGGTTCTGGGAACTCGAAAAGAGCTCTGTGTACTCTTCCTGCAGCTTCTCACAGCCCTCTATGGAGTCCATATGGGGAAAACATGAATGACTGGAGGTTGCCCTTCCTGGAGAGGGCCCTCTGAGAAGCTTTCCACTCCAGATGATGGGACGTGGTGGGGTCAAGCTGCAAGATTTCACTTGCCTCCTCAAATTATTTGGGCCATAACTGGATGATACACCCAAAAGGCACCATCTCTGAGGCTAAGCTGGCCCCCAGCCCCCTCCAAGACTGGCTCTATTCTCAGCCCCAACAAGACCCCCAGGTCCCCAGAGTCACCGTCCCACACCCCTAGAATACAAGAGCACATGCACCTCAAGGACCACCCTGTCACCTGGACTCCACGATCTGCCCCACTGGGGGTACCCTGTGCCACCCTAGCGCGCAGAGGACGGGCTTGGATTTGTGATCACAAGGCCAGGACTCTCAGGGCGCCTTCCCCATTTCTCGCCCAACTCACATCGATGCCATCCTTGCCGGCCTTCCCAGGAGGCCCTTGGGGACCAGGCGGGCCTCGAGGTCCCACTTTCTGAAATTGAGATAAGTTATTAGGTAGCCCTCCTTTCTAGCATATCAGCTCTCCTGTCTCATCTTCCCTGGCCCAAGTAACTCTGGAGCGTGTGACAGCGGCCCATGACACCCCCGCCTCCCCTTGCCTGCCTTAGAAAACCCCAGTCTCCTGTGCTGGAGCCTGGCGCTGAGGCAGTTTATCCTCTCTTGCGCCAGGAGCGGCTGTGCCCCAGCCCCGCAGGAAGTCTCCAAGAACAAAGGCAACATTGTATGTTCCAAGCGAGGTAGCAGCGCTTGGCAGCGGCCTGACCCAGCCGGACGAAGACAAGTGGGAGCCAGGATCATGGCTGATGTGACCTGGTATCCGTGAGGCTCAGGTGCATCACCAGAACTCGGCCACAAGAGCGAGGCAGCGGCGAGGCGGCAACGAGGCTGCCACAGACGTCCTCGAGGGTCCACGACCCGCAGCAGAGGGACTCCGGGGTTGGCCCAGGGAGATGGTGTTGTCCCAGGCTGCACGGTTCGACGTCCGGCCCTATTCCCAACCCTGTCATCACCCGCGGGCCAGCGCTCACCTGCGCGGAGGTGGCCGTCAGAAGCTGCCCCAGCAGCAGCAGGGCTACAGCAGGCGCTCCGGTCATGGCTGGCAGGCGCTCTGAGCGGCTGGCGCCGGGCGGCGGGCAGCAGGGTGGGGGAGAGGGGCTGGAGGCGGCGCGAGGCCGTGCGCCCCGCCCTGCCCCGCCTCGCCCGTACACAAGCCCCCCATTCAGCTGGCCCACCTGGGCCGGCTGGGCGCCGCGTGGGCTGGAAAGAAAAAAACCCAGCAACATTTTCTGACCCTCCTCTGAGTTAAAATTATCCCAGGACGGCGTGTTACACACGCACCTTTCAGCACACAAGAAAGACTCTTTTTCTCTTCCACTCCTCTCCAAGAAGAAACCCCATAGTGAAGGGCATCTTTTAGGAACTGCGAAGGGCACACCCAAGCTGCCCAAATCCCAGGAGAATCCCGGTGTGTAAATCTTTCTTTCTGATCGATGCCTGCCATGGCCAGGATTCTGTCTAGCACTTTGTGCTGGCCACCCCAGCCCTCTCTCTTAAGCTCAGAACTAAGTTGTGGTGGGGGCAGGGTAGACGGTCCTCTTCTGCAGCACTCTGTTCCCCAGGAGGGAGCAAGTTAGTGAACTGGAAGAGGAAAGCAGCAGGCTGAAGATCAAGGCATCTGGACATAAGGGCTGGAAGCAGGCCTCCAGAAGTTGTCATCTGACCCTTCGCTCTCCTTCTTCAGATTACTTACTAGGTTTTGTGTATGAGTGTTTTGCCTGCATGTTTGAATATGCATGACGTGCATGCCTGGTGCCCACGGAGGTCAGGAGATAAAGATGGTTGTGAGCCTCCATGTGGATGCTGGGACTCGAACCTGGCTCCTTTACAAAAGTAGCAAGCGCTCTTAACCGCTCGTCTAACTCTCTAGCCCCTTCCCGTGATCTTTCAAACACCTAAATCACTTATGGGGTTCGCCAGAGCTGCAGATCCCAGCCCACCTGTTCTTTGTGGGAATCTGAAACTCGGCTCCGGGTTTAAAGAACGTGGTAGAAACTAAATGTCTGCAGGCAGGGATCACATGACTGGAATTAACAAGAAGAGAGTGGATAAGGGTTAAGTGTGTGTATGTGTGTGTGTGCGTGTGTGCATGCGTGTGCGTGTGTGTGCGTGTGTAAGCAAAATGGCCCTAGTGGGAAGCTGTGGCTTTGCCCTGCCCAGTGATGTAATAGGAGATTCTCATTCCACTGTCTGCTCGGCTCAGCAGCAGGAGCTTGTGAACAGGGGATGCACAGAAAACCTAGCCCTTACGCAGGCTCAGACAACAAAACACCTCTTCTTCAGGAAAAACGCTGTATAACAAGGGGAGGGAACAATTCAGACAGCAGAGGCTGCAGTTGGTGTGTGTGTGACTGAACAGCCCATCCCACGGTCTGGGACAGATGACTTTAATTCAACCTGGAGCCAGGGTGTTATGGACCCTGTAATGTACCTCTCACTTGACTCACGTTCCTCTGGGCATCTTGGTACCTAGCATGTGGCATACAGGCCAACGGCTGAATGACACTGAGATGAGGCACAGCCAGCCTTTAGATTGAGTCTGGGAGCAGTCCGGTCCTTGGGGCAGGCTTGGCCTTCAGCTCCCTCATACCCCCAGTATCTGCAGACCCCTAGGGCTGGGCTAGAAAGCCCAGGCCTCCCAGCACCTCCCTTGGAGCTGTGGAGAACTTAAGCTTTGTCTACCTGTTTTGGTACACTATTCTCTCTGAAGGTCAGGGGTCAAGTAGGTCATCTGGCCTAAGGTGTCTGGGTACTTGGAATCAGAGGGACCCCGATTGAAGTAGCTAGTAGATGCCTTCTGTCCACTTCAGTCTATTTCCATGTCATGATGAAAGCCTTATCAATGAGCCAAACAGCAGCTAAGGCGCCAGGGGCCCACAGCCTCCTTGAGTGGCCCACAGCCTCCTTGAGTGGCCCAC
>OU015742.1:57662843-57685229 GCA_907169655.1 Acomys percivali
GTCCTCTGTCCCCACCTGGCTTTCTGGGTCCTCTGTCCCCACCTGGCTTTTTGGGTCCTCTGTCTCCACCTGGCTGTTTGGGTCCTCTGGCCCACTCCCACCCTTTTGGACCTCAGAACATTCTGAAGGGGTAGGAGGCAGGGCATGGGCCTGCATTTGAGTGTTACTGGCTACTCCATCACCCTCAGCCCCCGCCTCTACCTTCCTCCGTTTCCTTACCTCATCAGCCACTCTGGCCTCAGGACAGGGCTGTCCAGCCTCCCTGGGTTCCTGGCTGATAGGGCTGAGGGCACACTCCTCAAGGTTGAGGGCAATTTTTTCTACCTCAGAGACACCCTGGGGATCTGGCTCCCCTGAGACCTGCTCCTGCCTGTTCCCTTCCAACTTCCTCTTCTTGCTCTCTTTGGGGCTCAGGGACTTAGGCTCATCTCTCTGGTCCCCATCCAGGGTTCCCACATCCTGGAGCTTTGTGCTCAGCAATGAGGGATCGTCAGCTGTTCCACTGTGCCCACTCAAGTCCCTTCCAGATCCACAGGTCCGACCCTGGGTGCCAGCCCCTTGGAAGGGGTCCTTGGAGCCCTCACTCTTATCTGTCTGCCCTAGTCCCATTGGTGGCCGGGGTACAGCCTGGGGCCTGAATCTCCGCAGCTTGTCATGGGGCCCCCAGACAAACTCGCGTCGCGGCTTGAAGTGCTCCCACGCAAAGTACACGAGCTCCCGGCGCTGGTGCCGGCAGCGCACAGCAAACAGAAAGTAGTCGAGGGCACTCTGGCGCACGCTGGGCAATTTGTGCTGTACTAGTGTCTCCTCCAGGAAGAAGCGGACCAGCGGTGCCTGGTAGTGTTCTAAGCCCAGCTCACCCAGCGACTTCAGGATGCGTGTAATACGCAGGTTGTTGTGGCTGTGGCTGTGAAGGTAGGTGACAGGAGGTTAGATGGCCCTGTCCCTGGGGATGCACATCTGGCCAAGGCATCCCCAGGGGTCTCCATCTTAAATTTCCAGGGTATTCTCAGGGCCCCACCTTGGAAAATGCTCCATGTACCCTCAACCTGTGGGCAGGATCTGCAAGTCCTGGGAGATGCCCCAGTCCATTAACTCCTGTCTGGGAAACACTGTTGAAAGCTAGAACGGGCTAAAGTCCTGGCAGACCCAGGTGACTACACTATCTGTAGGCTCCCTTACCTCTGCTTTCTGCTATAGATAGAGGAGATTAAAAACTCCTGGGAGGCAGAGGCAGGTGGATCTCTGTGAGTTCGAGGCCAGCCTGGTCTACAGAGCAAGTTCCAGGACAGCCAGAGCTGTTACACAAAGAAACCGTGTCTTGGGGGAAAAACAAAACAAAACAAAACAAAAAACCAACACTCCAAAACCCTCCCAAGTCAAGGAACTGCTTCCTTATAACTTGTAGCCCTGCCATGGGGGAGCACCTCCACCCTGTGGGTAAAGTGAAACTAAAGGGAGCAGCAGGGATGGGAGGGTGCCAGCAGGGCACTGTCCTCACAGCAGGGACGGGAGGGTGCCAGCAGGGCCCTGTCCTCACCTGTTCAGGTTGTGGAAGCGTGGCTGGAAGTTCTGTGCACGGCATACAGCACCAGTGTCCCGGCTCTCAAGTTGGATGCCATAAAAGCCCAGCATAAGCTCATAGGCCCGGATGAGACGCTCTCTGACTTCCTTGGAACTTTTAAATGCCTAGAAAACAACCGCCTGGGGGCTCAGGTGGCCCTCACTGGTCACTGTACCCAAGGAGCATGGGGTAGGCCCCGATTCGGCCTGAGAGAAAGATGACACGAACCCATCTCCAGCTTTCTTCTCTGAGAGGTCGGGAAGAGTGGCCACTTCTATGAACCTGAGCCCCCTGACACAAGGCAGACTGCTGTTCATGTCTGGGGACCCCCCATCCCTTATCTCTACTGTTCTGTCTCTTAAGACTGGCCTCCTTTCTCTGATGTCCCCAACACGTGGCCCCTGAGGCAGCACAGACACTGCAGGCAGGGGCAGCTTTTGTAATTTCCCCCATCTGGCCTAGGAGAACTTACCTCAACCTCCTTGAGTGTGAGGGGCTTGGCGTGCCAGTTCACTCCTGGTTCCCTCAGAGGAAACAGCCTGTGACAGTGACAGTATAGGCACTTTAGTGTCAGGAAGCAACTAGTTTATTCTTAACTCAGCGCCTCCCTCTCTCTCTTCCCTGGGAGGGGCTAGCTGGCCTCCTTCTTATCCAAGGAGCTGGGTACGCATGGCAGCCAGCTGAGAGCAGGTAAGATGGCTGCCTGGAGACTCAGCCATTGTGTTCAGCGGGCTGTGTGGTGTTAAGTCAAAATGGGCTAGACCAGTGTGCCTGCCACCTTTGGGGGGCACAGATTTCCTTCCTATGTTTTCACAGTTTGTTCTCTCGTCACTAATCCCGCAGTGCTATTCCCACAATGCACTCCATGCCAAGAGGCTAGCTGGAACAGCCCAGTGGGCTGTCCTCTATTTGCCAGGATATGGTATCATTTCTGAGGCTGCAGTGTGGCACCTCACTTAAGCCCTGCTAAAACCAAGTCAGATGTAGTAGTTCAGATCCGACTGGCCCTCAGGCCTGCACACAATGGCCTCATAGGGCCCAACCACAGGGACACACACTAGAGGCATGCGGGCAATACTTGTCACACACGTATAGGCATACATGCCTGAACACAGAGTTGAGAGCTCCCACCCAGATGCCCAGGCCCGGCCTCCTCAGTGCCACTCACCACTGGATGTAGGAGTGATTCTCTTCAAGGAGGTCATAGTTCTCTTTCCAGGTCTGAAGGATGTCCTCAATGAGGAGACCTGGAAGCCCCACGGGGAGAGCTCAGTTACAGAGGCTACCTTGACAAAGCTCAGAGGACAGAGCTATGTCAAAAATCACTGCCTACCCTCATTTTCTTTAGGGGTCTCAGAGCTCAGCAGAGCTAGCCATAGCTCATCTGATATAAAGCATATAAGCTTTAGGTCATTAGGCCTCCTGCTGTAGGTGAGGCTGCAATACTTCCTCCCTGTGGCATATCCCCTGTCAGCTAGGAAGCTCTGTGCTCAAAAGAAACCCCACAGAAGCCAAGCCTGGCACAGTCCAGGGAAGGAGCCTGGGAAAGGCCAGACAGCCAACATCTCAGCTATGTAGAAGGATGGCCTTTCCATGCTATAGCAAAAACAACAACAACAAACTGTGTAAATGGGTGGGTGTGAGCAGGCACCAATAAAACTTTACGTACACTGCTTAGTTTCAAATGTTTATGTCATAAAACAGATACGGTGGCTCAGGCCTACAATTTCAGCCCTTGGGAGACTAAGACGGAAAAGTCTTGAGTTGGAGGCCTGCCTGGGATACAGAAAGACCACTTAAAACCTCAACAGCTTATTCTCTGGCCCTTCAACCTAAGATCCAAACTCCAATGCCCTTGACAGCCTCAAGGCTTTGGAAAGCCATGACTGGACTGAAGACAACAGACAGCCTGAACCAGGGCCCCAACAGCTCAGGGGACAGGTACCGTTTGGCTGGAAGCAGATCTCGTTTTTGTAGAAACTCAGGTTGTACATGTCACCACTGCAGTCTTGATCTGCCAAATCCTGAGGAGCCAGAGAAAGAACGGTTGAGGACTCCTGAGAAACAGGCTGTCTCTGAGGGTCCCGCAGACTCATGCGACTAGGGGTGAGGGCAGCTTGGGAGCCTCTCTGTGAGCAAGGGTAGGTTTGCAGCACAGCACTGCCTTCCTCTCCCCACCAGCAGAGGCTACAGATGACAACCCTCTTCTGTACCTTAAAAATACCATAGGGATTGCCAGTAAACTAACTTCCAGGTACAGGGGAGAGGGCCTGAAGATGATGCCATGTATCAGCCAGGGGCCCTGGGTGAAGAAAGCTGAGCCACCTGCTCTGCCAGGAGGCTGGAGCTAGTCCCTTGCTTTAAAGCTCTAAATGACAACGGGCTTGTCTTCTGGACAATGAGGAATACACCCAGAACACAAAGCAGGGTTCTAAGCAGGCCAGGGGACACGCTATTTGGGAAGAGGGCTATCTCAAGGCAGGGGCTGTGTGCACTTACCGGGTAGTTGTGCCGGTACCTTCGCATGTCCTGCATAGCTCGCCAGTTTCGGTACCTTGCCATCCTGGACTGGGGAGAGAATAAAAGGTGTCCAGGATGAAGGCAGCACGGTTTGGGCCAACCACCACTGAACTCTGTGCAAGAGGAATGAGTGTTTCTGATTCTTTGTCTTCTGGTCCCCACTCATCTTGTGTCAGGGGTTCTGAGAAGACCAATCTGGACCCTAGAGAATCACCCCCTCCATATGAATACAGACAGTGGGATAGCCTCAGCTACCACCCCTGCCTCTCCCAGGACTCGCCTTTCCTCCTTAGGGTTCCTTCGTCCAGGCCAGCCTGCACACTGCCAACGGGTATGGCTGATGTCCTTCTGTGCTTAAACTCCAGCAGCATCTCCTCGCTGGTCTGCTGGTCGACCTCACTTTGGTCCAAACCCTTTATGCACCCCCCTTCCACCCGCCCCCAGTCCCTGAGTACTAGAGCATTTCTCCTCACATTATACTGAAAATGGTCACTGGGCTGTGACCCCTAGCCACAGCCTCGATAGAAAACCCAGATACCTCTGAAGGATGGATGAGGCCCCTTCTTTGCGAACCCCTGCTCCTCCCTAGCCTGAACCTGTGCCTCCAGGCCTGAAATGGGCTTTTTAAGTGGTTACTGCTTCAGGTGTGATCCAAGAGCTCTTGTGGGGAAGCAGCAATTCTCACCAGAGCTTTTGGGAGGCCTTGCCACCCTCAGGAGAAGCCTGAGCCCTCCTTGACTGCCCTATAAACCTGACTCTACATGGCCTCAGCCTCATCCCAATGTGCCTGAAAGGTCGGTCGGAGATCCTCTCCAGAGTCTGGGCCACTTTCCCATAAATATCAGACAAGCCAGACAGAGATTGCGGTAACGGGAGGGATGGATTCTGAGGCCCCCATCCTCACTCTCATTGCCTAGGCTCTCCAACACACTTGAAAACCACAGTAACTAGGACAGCGCATCTTACAGAATGCCTCTGCGACTAACAATGCACCTTGCTACAAAAGTATACCCGGGACAAGCTCCCAGTGGCAACAAAAGTTGCCAGTGCTAGTGGCAGACAGGCAGCCCCCTGCTCCTGGTCTCCTAGGCCGGGGTCACTTCCAAGCCTGTGGGTGCTGTCTGCTGGGGAGGCCGCTCTGACGTCACCCACGCACGACCCTCATCAGTCGCTCCTCTGACGTCACCAGCGCTCGGTCTGCCCCGGCCTGGGCCGGGCCCGGCGCCCCGCTCGGGGTCACCAGCCTGGGCCGGGCGATCAGGGCCTGGCGGCGCCCTCCTGCCCTTCTGTGCCGCACCTGGAACGGGCCAGGCTGTGTCTCCTCCACGTCGCCGTCATCGTCGCCCGTGTCCTCATCGCTCGCATCATCTGCCTGGCCATCTTCGCCGTCCTCCTCGCTCTCGTCCTCCCAGGTAGAATCGCAGTCCGGGTCGTCCATCCTCCGCCGGCCCGACCCGCTTTCCGCGGAAAGGAAAGTGAACGAGGAGGAAACGCGGGGGCGGGGCGGCGTCAGGTCCCGCCCACCGCTCAGTTTCCGCGGTTGCGCGGGGTCCCCAGCATGGCAGCTACCTTGAAGCTAGGCGGGAAGCGGTGCCCAGGAGAAGACATTGCCCCAGAAAGACACCCCGCCTCCCCGGAGGCTGTGCACCGGGGATTCAGCCCTTAGGTCCTCCCGCCAGAGCTTTCACCTACCTTGAGAATAAGGAGGCCTTCCGTGGAGTGCCTCTTCCTGCTGGGTCTCAACCGTTGTTGACCTGTCTAGCTGCAGACATTCCTGGCTGACCTTCTGTGTCCATACCAGCTCACTTTGTATCTTTACGTGTTTGTGTGTGTGCGTTTGGATGCCCACGGACACCCGAGGTCGATATTCCGCCCTGTTATTTTGAGGTAGGGCCTCTCATTCACCTGGAGTTCAGAGTATGTGAGGCTAGCAAATCACAGGAATCCTACTGTCTGCCTCCCTGCCCTGGGTTACAGGTACACACCACGGAGCCCAGGTTTTCGTTGCTGGCAAACCAATTGAGCCATCTCCATGCTCCCTCACCAATCAAATTATATACATTGTTACAGTACAAGTGAACGAGGCAAAATATCCAGTTCCATTTCCCAGATTGGGGAGGCCTTCTGTGCACAGTGTGTGCTCTGTGAACTCCAAAGACACTTTCTCCCAATGGCAGTGCACGGTGGAGCCTTATAGCTAGGACAAGGAGATACAAGGAGCGGACATCCCGGGAGATGAGTGGCTCCTGAGGACAGTGAGAGCGGCCTCTTATTGCTTGCTGACTCTTGGTCCTCTGGTCCCATGCACCTGCCCCTCTCCACACACTGTGGGCATAGCGGGAGCCAGCTAGGACAGAGCAAGAGGCTGGCTCGCAGGCTTCACCATCCAGCAGAGTGGACCAATCAGGTCATCTGGTGGTCTCAGGACACAGTAGAAGCCTCACCAGCAACAGTGAACTCATGAAGCCTTGGGAGTTCTGGACACCCATTACTGCTGGATGACATTTCCTGGGCTCATGTGGATAGGTAGCCCTTGGGTGTTAGGTGGATTCTACCGCCCCCTGTGGCCGTGAGCCTGACTTTGTTATGTAACATACATAGGTGGGCAGCAAGGAAAGGATGCCTGTTGAAGTATGGTTGAAGTTTCTTACCAGTTGAGAGTTATGAACAGTTGACTTGAAAATTTACTTGAAGACTGCCTAATAGAGAAAATATTCCTTATAGATAGCTATGTTCCAAATAATGTTGAAACAGTAATTACTGGACTTTACGCTTATGTGTAATGACGTTCAAGTGCGGCCTTCTTTTTTATTATTTAAAAAAATTTTCAAGACAGGGTTTTTCTGTGTAACATTGGCTGTCCTGGACTCTCTTTGTAGACCAGGTTGACCTCGAACTCACAGAGATCCACCACCACTCAGCCATGGCCTTCTTTCTTGAGCAGATGTGAACTTGTAATTTTCTGGGACTCTCACAGTAAAAATATAGTCTCTAGCAACCACCCACTACGTAAGAGCCTACAGTATGATCTGTTAAAGTTCTCTAGCAACTCCTCGAGTTGTAACTTCAGAAGCCACTACCGTCAGACTGACGGGCTGCTGTAGAGGCTTATACATGCCCACACTTGGGAATGCCCTGCTTTTCCTGAATGCCTTTATCAACCCATGTGTTTAAATCTATTTGTAGCCAGGTGTGGTGGTGCACACCTTTAATCCCAGCACTTGGGAGGCAGAGGCAGAGGCAGGTGGATCTCTGAGTTCAAGGCCAGCCTGGTTTATAGAACAAGTTACAGGACAGCCAGGACTACACAGAGAAACCCTGTCTCGAAAACCAAAATTAATCTATGCCTAAAATATCTTTTCTAACTCCAACCCTGCCTCACAATGACTCCTCTCATGAAGTCAGTACTGGCTTCGCGCGAGCGATCTCTGAAAGGAGCTCATGAGCCAGCACCTGGTGGCCTGAACTCAGTCCCTGGGACCCATATGGTAGGTGAACAATTGTCTCTACTCTGCGCGTACCCACACAAACACATGCACATATTAAACAGGAGGCCGTGCCACTGCTGTGGTGAGCCTTGCAGGTGTCTGGGTGGGATAAGCTCAGGCTAGAATGGTGCTAACACTTCCTTCAGGTACAAGTTTGCTCTTTCTGACTCCCCACCCCCACCCCATTTTGTAGCCTGCTACTGTTACTTAATATTCTCTATTGTTTTCTGAGCAGACCCCACTTCCAGTTCCCTTCTCGACCTTCCCTGAGCCAGACTGGTAGAGGTGAGCTACAGGCCAGACTGCCGTGGGCTGTGACAACTGACGTCCTTTCATGCCAGCAGCATTTATTTATTATGTAGAGTATTCCCTTCTGCATGTACACCCGCATGCCAGAAGGCATCAAATCACATTACAGATGGTTGTGAACTACCATGGGAATTGAACTCAGGACCTTTGGAAGAGCAGGTGGCGCTTTTAACCACTGAGCCATCTCTCCAGCCCTAATCTAGACATTTCTTAAGGGACACAGGGATGTTCCTGTGAGCCACAGGTCTAAAGAACTCAGGAAGGCAGCAGGTTTGAGTTCATCCACAGTTGGCTCTTGTGAGGTAAGGTAACCAGAATGGGACACTGGGCTACTGGGTGAAAGCTGCGGCAAGAACAAACTGAAAATAGACCCAAGACAGTGCCCTGACCAGGCCTACCTGCATGCTGTCATGCCCCTAGATTGCTCTTTCAGAAGGCTGAGCCTGGCTGGAAAGAACTGCCTTCCTGATCATCACATACCGCTCCATGAATCCTGCTGAGGTGGATTCAACAGCTAGGCTTCTCCACAGAACCACCTCTAGGAGTGCACACTGGGCAGGGACAGGATGGGGTGGCCTCTTATACTGCAACACATGGCACTGCACCTAGTCAGAAGTCTACAGTCCTGGGACCTCATCTTAGGTGGTGTAGGAGGAAGGAAATTGTTGAATTATGACCTTGTCCAGGCTCTACAGAAAGAGAGCCAGAACCCCACCGCCCCCACCTCCCCACAGCTGGTCTTTCCTGGGGAATGACAGGCCAGACCACGTGAGCTTAGCTGTGTCAACTCAATCTAGTGGCTATGTTCATGGTGACCCACTGTCTTGACTAGAAGTGGCAGTGGGCTGGTTTAGGCCAGCTTGGAATGCAACAGTGGCCGTTCTCATTGACGGGACCTTGCAGATGGCGGGGGTTGGCGGGGTTCAGTCAAGATGATCAGTACAGTGTGCTCATCCAAACCCACACTGGCCAACAGGCAGCAGCTGGGCAGGCGGGGGTAGGGGTGGGGATCCTGTGAGTCTGAAGGCTCCCAACCTTACAGCATGCAGGGATGCCAGGAAGTCATCTAAATGCACTTTACAGGTGTGAATCCTGGGGTGGAGGACCCTTTCCTCTGCAAAACAAAATACACACACACACACACAGAGACACAAACCCAAACAAAAAACCAACCTATCTTAGTAGCAAATCACACAACTCCCAAGACGATTTATTTTTAATATTTTATGTTCTGCAAATAAAAGTGTATTTCAACCATCAGGCCACTGGCCTTTCAGTCTGGTTGCTGCTCCTTTATTCCATACCCTTATTTGGTCTTTTCCAAGGTACTAAAATTACAAAAATAACCGCTAAAAAAATCTCTTTATCTGGCATAAAAACAGAGCCAGAGGTTATCTCAGTAGTTACCTTAAAACAAAACATCTCAGAAGAAACACATCACGGGCTTAATTTCTGCAGTATTTCTCTTCATATAAAACACTAGTAAAATAGGCTTCTTAAAAATTAAATAGTGAAATACCAACCAAATTATATACATTGTTACAGTACAAGTGAACGAGGCAAAATATCCAGTTCCATTTCCCAGATTGGGGAGGCCTTCTGTGCACAGTGTGTGCTCTGTGAACTCCAAAGACACTTTCTCCCAGTGGCAGTGCACGGTGGAGCCTTATAGCTAGGACAAGGAGATACAAGGAGCGGACATCCCGGGAGATGAGTGGCTCCTGAGGACAGTGAGAGCGGCCTCTTATTGCTTGCTGACTCTTGGTCCTCTGGTCCCATGCACCTGCTCCTCTCCACACACTGTGGGCATAGCGGGAGCCAGCTAGGACAGAGCAAGAGGCTGGCTCGCAGGCTTCACCATCCAGCAGAGTGGACCAATCAGGTCATCTGGTGGTCTCAGAACACAGTGGAAGCCTCACCAGCACCTCTGCTGGAAGGTCACATTCACCCAGGGCCTGAAGACAGGCCGTGAGCCGGCAGCACTGGAACGTCTGTAGCCCCCTGGGTAGTCTATGTTCGGCGCCTCTTGGCAGCACTGGGGCTGGAGGGGTTGCTGTTGGCAGTCAGGACCTTGTCTGTGACCCGGCTACGCTTCCGTTTGTCCGCCCCTTCTTTGGACCCCAAGTCTGAGGAGTTCTTCTCTTTGTCTTTGCTGGATTTTTCTAATGCTTTCCCCAAGCTCCCTGAAGATGAAAAAACTGAGAAACAAAATCACTTGGCTGAAAACAGAATATACAGAATTCATTTCATTTTCCTGTTCAGCTAGAGAAATCAGAGCTCTTTGTACCCAATGTCCTCCTGGTAAGAGCCCTGTACAGCTGGACCTGAAGAGAAACCTAGACGCCCTAGGGGTTGCCTGTCTGAGCCCACCTGATGCTCCCAGCCTTGGCCCCTTCCTTGCATGGGTCTTCAGGAGCCCTCCTGCCTAAGGTGATCTGCACTGACTTCATCTTTCAGAGACCCATCACCCCTTAGACTCGTGCCTTCCTGATCTCACTCTGCCTGAGGCTGGCTTCAGGAGCGAGGAGATGGGGGGCTATGCTCCAAAGGGCACTTCACATACCATCATCAGCCCCACTGTGGGGGTCCACATCCTCCTTCATCTCCTCCTTCATTTCTTCTTCAATGACCACTTTTCCTGTGGAGGAGACAGCTGCCGTTCACTGGAAACCCACGGTGGTGGCCAGCGCTGGGGGACGGTCTGGCCATGACTGCTTCCGATTCTCGCTGCCCACACAGGCCTCGACGTCCATCACGAGATGGCATCCATCAGGAGACTGCCGTTGAGCACCGCTCTCCCCAGCCCTCAGCTCCCAAAACCTCCCAGGTGCCACAGGAGGTGTGGTCTGAACAGGATCCTTACACCTCCCAGGAGGCCCCAGACCTCCCCACCTTTGGCCTGGTGTGGCTTTTTTTATTCCCAGCCCTGGTGGTGGCCGAGTCTCACCTTCTCGGACCTCCTGAATGATCTCATCTGGAAGGACAAAGTTCCTCTCTGGATTTGGGAATGGAAGAATCTCAGACTCGTGCTGCCGGCACAAAGCATTGTGTGTTTTCAAGAAATAGGAAACAGGACGTCGGCTCGCTAAGGTGTACAGGAGGAGCAGGCTGGAGGCTGCAAATTGGTGGGGCTCCTTCCTCTACCTGCAGTGCCCACCTTAGCCGGACTTTTCAGATGATTAGGGAGGACCAGGCGAGCACCAGCCCAATGAAACCAGAGGAAAGGACCAGGTTCATTACACTGGGAGGGGCCTTGAAGGCAACGGCAGCCCTGCTGATGTGCACACCAGGATCTGACCTGGCTCAGCACTGCAGCAACCCCGCCAGGGCAATGCTCCCGGGGGCACCGTGACTGACCAAGGGCACCTCTAGCTCCACCCATCCTGGTTACCTACTTATACTGCATGCCTGCCAGACACTACAGACAAACCTGACCAGCCTGGCTACTAGTTACCAATTACCTAGTTAGCCATCAGACACAGCTATGGCTTAGCTCTATGAAGAGGCCCATTTCTGGCTCCCACCTCAATGGGGCTCAGATAAGGTCAGCCTTCGCCTAAAGCCCTTGGGACTACCCAGCACTGATGCTGCACCCTTGTACTCTTTTACTGCGGCCCATGTTTCTCCTTCATCTCAGCACCCAACTATCTTCCTGGCGACTTTTTGTGACCACCCGATCTAAAAGTAGGTTCTCTGAAAAAGCAGTCAGTGATCATCACTAGTCTGAGCTTTTCCGCAGCAGGACTTGAGCTTGCCTGAGCAGAGTTGCCTCATCTATTGACATCGCTGCTCCCTCTGCATAGCAAACCCCAAGTGAACAGTGGGCTCTGTCCTGTAGGAAGCTGGCTCTAGGAAGACAGGCTGCGGGATTGGTCTCCACCTTCAGCTCAACTCACCAGTGCTTGCATGTCATACATGGTGCTCAGATGGTCCCAGATGACCTTGGATGGAACCTGGCGCCCAATATTCTGGCTGAACTTGTCTCGAATACAAATCATGTGGAAGTGTCGATTCACCCCTGAGAGGCAGGACAGTGAGTGGGTAAGGGCTAGGGCGTCACCTTTGAGCAGAGGACATGGGTGTAGGAGGGCAGGAGTGTGCAAAAGGCAGGTGGAGTCAGGTGTCAGAGGGGATAGAGGTGTCCTGAGGCAGGCGGGTGTTCCAAGGGCAAGGGTATTAAATAGTAGGCGGGTCCAGGGCAAGGGGGTTGCAGAGGCGGGGAAAGTGGTGGCGACTGCAGGGGTTGGGGTGTCTCAAGGGCAGAGATGTCAGGGGTGTCCCCAGGGAGAGAGCTTCCCCAGCAGGAGGCATGGGGTCTTGGACTACCAGGCCACCCCAGAGTGGGAGGTCCCGTCCCGTGCAGAGTCGCGGGTTCTGCCAGCCCGCCCGATGGTTTAGCCCGCCCCACCCCCACGCGGGCGCGCGGCGCTCACCAACAGGCTTGTGGCCCAGCATGGCGTGGAAGAGACACACCTCTACCTCAGGGCTCCACACCACGGTCTCCTCCGCGGGGCTCGGGGCTGCCTCACCTGGGCCCTTGTCGCCAGGGGCGCCCGTGCCGCCCACTTCGGCCTCCCCCATGGCCGCCGGCAAGCAACGAGCGCCCTGCACAAGAAGGGTTTCTACGGGCTCCGCGCAGGCGCACTCGGTGCGGAGGGCGCGCGCTCGTAGAGCCGGAGAACGCCGCGTGCCCGCGTCCGCGCAGGCGTAACACAGTCCGGCTTCCGGTGCCACCTGCACCCCCTAGTGGCTGACCTTTTCCTGCCTGCAGCTCTGCCTAGAGAGGGAGTTGGCGCAAACTTTATCCTTTATAAGTGCATCATGGCTCAGAGGTTAAGAACACTGCCTGCTCTTCCAGAGGTCCTGAGTTCAATTTCCAGCAACCACCTGGTGGCTCACAACCATCTATAATGTGATCTGATACTCTTCTAGCCTGGAGGTGTACATGCAGACAGAGCACTGTATACATAATAATAAATAAATCTGTAAAAAATAGAAGTAAAGTGAGGCGGTGGTGGCCCACGCCTTTAATCCCAGCACTTGGGAGGCAAAGGCAGGCGGATCTCTGAGTTCGAGGCCAGCCTGGTCTACAAAAGGAGTCCAGAACAGCCAAGGCTGCATAGAGAAACCCTGTCTCGAAGCGGGCGGGGGTGGGGGGGAGTTAAGTACATGGCAGTTCACTCTTTTAACCCTAGTACTCAGAGGCAGAGGCAGGCAAATCTCTCTGTGTTCTAAACCAGCCAAGTCTGCATAGCATGACACATACGCCCCAAAGTTAAGCATGTTAAAAATTTTATCCTGAGGGCTGGAGGGATGGCTCAGAAGTTAAGAGCACTGTCTGTCCTGAATTCAATTCCCAGCAACCACATGGTGGCTCACAACTACTTATAATGAGATCTGGTGTCCTCTTCTGGCATGCAGGCACACATGTGGGCAGAACCCTGTATACATAATAAATAAATTTTTTTAAATATATTTTTTTAACCTGAGTAGATAACTTGGAAAAGAACTCAGCCTGCATAGCCAGAAGCGACAGGCTATGTCTCCCTGTCAGTGACAAATTGTACAGTATGTAAATTACATCTCACTAAAACTTAAAAAAACAAGAAGCCAGGGGCTAGTGAGACAGCCCATCCACTACAGATACTTGTGTACAGGCCTGGTAACTGGGGCTTCACCCCTGGATCCTAGTGGGGGCAGGAGAGAACCAATTCTTCATTTAAAAATTAAAAAAAAAAATCACTTTACAGCCTGATCCCAGTCCTACCCTCACATCCTCTTCCTTCCATTCCTCCCTTTCCTTATTCTCAGAGAAGGGGAGGCCATCAAGGGGTACCAACCCACCGTGGCACCTCAAGTCGCAGCAGGACTAAGTGCATCCTCTCCCACTGGGACCTGACAAAGCAGCCCAGCCAGGGGAAAGGGATCCAAAGGCAGACCACAGAGTTGGAGACAGCCTCTGCTCCCATTGTTAGGGGACCCATGTGATGACCACGATGACCACATAGACCTGCTGCCTATGTGTAGGGGGTCTAGGCCCAGGCCAAGCAAGCTCTTTGGCTGATTCTTGAGAGCTGTATTCTAACCTCTAGATTTATTCCATGGTATACGCACACTTGTGTGAGCGTGTGCACACACCATAAATAATGAACAAGCAGATTCTGTACAAGCGAGGCTCTGCTTGTCTTTGAGTAGCCCTGGCCTGGGTGCTCATGGCAGTTCTGGAGGCCTTGCCATCCTGGTCCCCCTGCCATCTACCTCTCCCTCCATCTTGTCCCCACAGTCAAGCCCTTCCAGAAGTGGGTTGGTGACTAATTCAGGCTGTCAGAGTTTCAGGCAAGTGACAGTTCCCGGTCTGGCCACAGCTCTACTGGGACTGGGTGGGGCCGGAGTGCTGGGTGCAGTGGCCTTTCGAACATGGCCCTTGCTGGTTCTGAGTCACCTGAGTCAGCTGTGCCATGGACCCTGCAGGCTCCCATGCAGGCTTCTCTATGCATCCATCCCTCAGCCATGCCCTCCGTGGGCAGGCTTCAGAATCCCTTTCCTGGCTGCTGCCTTGTGTTCTCCTTTGTGCCATGGGACCACTGTAACCCTGTGCTCTTGGGTATTGATAAGAATCGTCTGCTGACTGCCTCTGGCCTTGGAATCCAGGCCTGGCCTTGCTCTCACTCCTCATTCAGACCTGTAACCAGACTGCTCACAGCAGTGAGTGGGGAACCATAGAGGGTGCAGGGTGGGGCCAGCCTCATTGTCTGAGACAGCTCAGGGCTCAAAGCCAGTCGGGCAGTCTGTGGCCAGGCCTCAGCTTTCCCACTGTTATGGGGAAGATGCAGCCCAATAAATCTTCATAAGGGGCCTGGGGCCACTGCCGTCATGTGGAGCTATGATCCCACAGGGCCTGTGCCCTTGCCTTTACCTGGCTGGCATGCAAAATTGGCTTAGTTACTGTAAGGCTGGGGTGAAACATAATCTGCCATCTGCGACCTGTTATAAAGCAACTTTCCCAGCCTAACACCTGCCACACATTAAGTATCCGGGAGCTGGTGTTCAGAACAGTATCCTGATTATTCTTTGAATACCTGGGGCATGGGAGACTCTGCTGCTGACTGCTTCTGGATCTGGGTCACCTTAGTCTCATCCCTACCAGGTAGGATCCTCCTGCAATTTGGAGCACCTCCTTCCACAGGGAGCATCCTTTGTGTAACCCTCAACGCCATCTGCCCTAACTGGTCCTCTCTGCTCCGTGTGGCATGTGGGTACCGCTGTACTCAAACCACATCCCAGCAGCTATAGCATCCCAAACACCTGACTGCCATTTCAGACACATCCTGGAATGGGTGCCTGGCAATCAGGCTTGACACCTACAGTGGCTTAGGAGAGACGCCCCCAGGCAGGTTGCATGGCTTAGGTGAGAAGAATGACTTCATTTTCTCATTCTGTGAAGACACAGCTCACAGAGGGTGAGCCCTGAGGTCAGAAGCTAGAACTGTGCCTACTATCCCATGACCCAGATGTCATCTCGTTTTCATGAACAGAAGAGACAGCTGGAGCCATGTGGGCCCTGTAGTCCAATCCCACAAACTTAAGAGGAAACTCTGCTAGTTAATTTTGTAGCTCTCCTGTGATTGCCTTCTAACAAGGAGCCGTAGAGAAACCACTAGCCCTCGATCATGGGTATGGTCCTGCAGCCCGGGTTTCTGGGTGCTCAGTGATCTATCCTAAAAAGTAGCTTCCAGGTGAATTTACACCTGTTGGGAGCAGAGAGGCTCCAAGTCTGCTGGAAGGGCCCCTTTGACCTGGAGCAGTGTCCGTGTGGCAATGCCACCAGCTTGTAGAAGCTTGCTCATGTTTGTCTTTTCTGCGAGGTCTTCAGGTGGTTCCAGGTGGCCTGGACTGTAACTGGATTTGCAGCACAGCCCTAACTTTCCAGATTGGGATGACATGCAAAGCGAACAGTGATATCTGATGCTGGGTCCACTAGTCAATCGATCTGGTCTTTCCTCATTTGCTGTTCCAATCTCTTTTACAAGACGGATACTAGTGCTGGACTTCTTGATGCCAGGGTGGAGGGTTCAGACTGGGCCCAGGTGAGAAAGAAAGGCTCTCTCTTGTTTAATGAATATGCAAGGCTTATAGTTTGTATGCCAGTCTTGTATATACTTATATGGACCAATGTGAACTATCTATCCCCTAGACCATCCCAAGTGTCACTTTTTCTATTTATTCATTTATCTACTCAAGGTCTCATGTATTCTAGGTTGGCCTCAAACTCACTATATATCCAAGATTACCTTGGATTTCAGTCCTCATTCCTCCACCTCCTAAGTGCTAGGATAACAGGTATGTGCTAGCATCTATCCTCGGGACTGAACCCAGGACTTTTATACCTACCAGGGGAGCACTCTACCAACTGAGGAGCATCTAGAGTCTCCCCAGTGGCATTTCCTGTCTGAGGATCTGATGCTGTCCCTGAAAGGAGGTGGTCACTGCTGACCAGAGGGAACACATCCTTGCTCCCAAAGGAACATTTGGCTCTTGGTCACAAGAACTGGCTCCAACGGGAGGAGCAAAGGCTCCAGTCAGGTGCCATCCACCCACCTTGGTCACACTGTCTCCTTGCAGACTGCATCTCTGCAGTGGTGAAGTTGTCCACAGCATGGCTGGCCCCACTCTGCTACCTCATCAAATGCTAGAGACCCAGGAGGCCAAGTGCTGCTTTGGACCCTGGGCACTTGTGTTCATCTCAAGGCGACAGGCCTTCCTCTGGACCTCGCCTGAACATTTGAACACAGAAAAGCCATGTTGTCCTCTTCCGCGGGCTGTGGAGCCTTGGATGTAGAGAGCCCAGAATTAAGCAGACATCAGATAGGACCCTTGGATTTCTGATTCAGGCCCTGTCTTTCCCTACAGGGATCACAGCCTGATTAACCTAGCTTAACTCCACCTCCTCCATCTTCCTGTCGGTGGTCAGTCCATGTGGGTGGGGGGGGGTGCCTATGTAATTATTTCCGTTCACCTCAAAGCTGCTTGTGGTCTTCCAAAGTTATGGGCTATGGCCTTCAGGTTGAGGACCTGCTTCAGCCAGGCTGCTAAATCCTGCCTGTAGGGGGCGCTGCCCACCAGCTCTTCAGATGCAAACCTCCATTCTAGCTCTGAAATCTGCCTGTAGCACCAGAGGGAAGGTGCAGTCCTGAGCCACTCTAGCATTTTAATACGATCCTACTCTTCAGAAGGGGTCTGAGGTACCCCGAAGGCAAATGTTTCTCTCTGGACATTGGCTCAGCATGCTAACTTTAGGGGATCAGATTCCAGGATCACCCTGGCACACACACACTATCCCCACGGCAGTGTTGTTCTGAAGGCCATGTGGGGGCATGGGGCTGATGCGCATCCATCTTTGTTTTTCAGTCTTGGGAAGGAGGAGCACTCCCTGTCTATCTGCTGTCTACATGTTTGCCAACAACACCTCTGTCACAGCCCATCGGTATGAGCTGCACCTGGCTGGCAGAACCTTTGTCTAACTGGTGAGGAAATAAGCATCTTTGCCCAGATCCTGATCTGCCTAGCTGAGGGACGGGGAAGAGGGTCTCTGCGCACAGGCTTGTGGTGGCATCCGTCAGTGTGTATCAGGTCACTAAACTTTCCTTACTAACCTTAAAAGTAATGCCCCTATTGGCCTCTAGAAGATGGGGAAACTGAGGCACAGTCTGACAGACTGGGTGAGGGAGGCAGGTTTCACAGTGTGTCCTGGAACACCAGCTGTTTCCTGCTCTGGAAGCAGCGAGGCCAGAATCGTCATCCACATTTTCTGCCTGGATGACTCACCCTCTTCTCTGTCCCCAGGAAACCCTGTTAGTTTCCTATAGATGGAGTGGTGTGGAACAACCAAAAGTAATGGGAGCAGGACTGACGTCTGTAGCCTGCCCTGGAAGGAGCCTTTACAGGAAGATGTTTTGCCTAGGACGGAGCCAGTAGCTTGGGATTTGATCATGGTACAGTGCCTGGGCAGCTGCTCTCGGTCTATGGGGTCTTCTGCTTGGCCTTTCAGGGTCTCTGGTCCTTGACCTTAGAGTGTTTATCGATGTTGGCTTTGGACATTACTCACGACTCAGCCAAATGTCAGCAACATCTCCAACATCTTCGCCCACAGGGCTGCCTCCTCCTCTTCTGCAACATTAAGGCTTTCTGTTGCCTGATGGAGAGAGCCATTACTCTCATCTCAGACCCCTGGGGCCCTTGGCAATTATGACTTCTACAGCACTAGATGCAACCATCTCTCCCTCTGTGGGGGCCATGCCTGTGCTATTCATCTTTTCGGGCTCGAGTAGTCCCAGTGTGACTAAGAAAGGCTGAATGGATCCTTAAAAGGATCGGCATGGTCCCCGTTAATCTAGCTTTCAGGGGTCAGCTCTGCTCAGCTCTAAGGACCAACAAAGGCAACAACCAGTGTCCTCTTTGTAGAAGCAATTCTTTTTACAGACATGAAGAATCAATCTGAGAAACTTCAGTCAGCCCAGTGCTCACCATGCAACCATGAGGATCAACATGAAAAACAATTGTAGCATGCACCTGTGAGCCCAGTGCCAGTGCTGGAGAGGTTGAGCCAGGCAGATTCCTGGGAGCTTCTGTGGTGGAGCTGTCTAAGTGGTGGAGAGCCAGGCTACTGAGAAACCCTGTTACAAGAACAAGTTGGATGGACTAAAACCTCAGGTTGTCCTCTGGTCTTGTCACATTCTCCCTGTCTCATAAACAGGTATGTGAACACACACACACACACACACACACACACACACACACACACACACACACCATAGTCCCTATTAATCCAGCTAACTCTATCCTTTCCCAGAACCAACACAGAGAACAGCACTTTTCTCTTTGCAGAAGTAGCAGTGTGTTTTACAAATAGAAACACTCTGAAATAAAGGTGGTTGTTGTTTTTTCCCCTGTCCCAGCACAGTCCTTAAGGCAGTCCTGGGACACCACAGCTCTGTAACCCCTATGCAACAATGAAGACGGAGGCCCATAGGCTAACTTAGTAGATATAAATTGCTCTGAGGTGAGGACAAATCTGTGATGGGGAAATGTCAGCTGCCTCCCCATGTGGCACTGCGGCCAAAGGCTGACATTTCAGAAAAGAGGAAGGCATTATGAGTGTTCCGGTGAAAGCAAAGCGACCATCGGTCCCTAAAGAACCTGAAGCCAGCACGACAGCTGGCTGAACCAGTAGCATTGGATGTGTGAAGACAAAAGTTGACAAAAAAAAAAAAAAAAAAAAAGCGATAAGCATCAGGGCCCTGGGTTTCCCCCAGCCCTTCCTTTGAATGCTAGGACACCAAAGTCTGAGAGAGATTCGGAGGCCACTGTGCACACTGCTCCCAGTCTGGTCACCTGGAAGAGGCCACACAAAACACAGGGAAAATACAAAGAACAGAAGAAAATCTGGCTCCTGGCGCATTCCCATACCAGGTGAGCGACTGGGCTTGTGTGTCTCACACGGAAAAGGGCAATGTGCAGTTTCTCAGAGAATTCTGGTGCACGCCTATAATCCCAAAACTTGGGAGGCAGAGGCAGGAGGATCTCTGTGAGTTCTAGGTACTCCGGTCTACATAGGAAGAGACTGTCTTTTAAAAAAATGAAAAGGGAAGGGAGGGAGGAAGGAAGGAAGGAAAAAAAATGGTCCCTGCAGTCTGTTATTGTATATCTTGACAGCAGGAAGCAGTTACGGAAGCAGGTGGTTAAAGTACTGTAGGAGGTGTAGCGGCGGAAGCAGGCACGGAGGACCGACCCGACTCCATTGGTGAATGGTCCAGACTGCAGCCAAAGTAGAGGATTCGAGGTCTGACACAGATTGTCAGAGTTGCTCCCAGGAGGCGGGCTGCTGTGAATCAGGAAAATGGGAGGTGGAGCAGAGTCAAGCACCTGCCACTTCTTCCAGATGTCTGTGGTCGGGGAGAGAAAGGAAAGGAAACCTGGGATCAGAAAAGACAAGGTTTTCAAAGTCACACCCTGGACAGCAAGAGCAATAGAGTGGAGCCAGGAGGCCCAGATAGAGGGTCCAGAGAATGGAGGCGAAGGGTCGAGCAGGCGATGCACCCTCCCTGTGCCAGAAACAGCACCTCTACAGAGGAAGGGATGGGGAGGTGGAGCAAGTAGGATTGGCAGCTTGAGTTGGCCGTGGTGTGGGAAACATGAACAAAGTAGACTTTCTTTTCTACCAACGCACTGCTCCTTCTGCCTACTGTCTAAGGGTTGACTAAGAAAAAAGACGCTCAATGTTTAGAGGATGTTGCAAAGACACCATTTGTTAAGAACCTTTCCTAAGTAAGCATTTCTTTCTTTTTTCTTTTTCTTTTTTTTTTCTTTTTGTTTGTTTTTCAAGACAGGGTTTCTCTTTGTAGCCTTAGGCTGTTCTGGACTCGCTTTGTAGACCAGGCTGTCCTTGAACTCACAGCAATCCACCTGCCTCTGCCTCCCGAGTGCTGGGATTAAAGGTGTGAGCCACCACCGCCCAGCCAGTATTTCTTATAAAATCAACATATATGCTTGTTTCATTTCTCCCTAGCAACTACAATGTTTGAATTAGCCAAATGAATAAGAGTATGAGTCTGAGGGGGCTGAAGAGATGGCTCAGAGGTTAAGAGCACTGTCTGTTCTTCCAAAGGTCCTGAGATCAATTCCCAGCAACCATCTACAATGATATCTGATGCCCTCTTCTGGCGTGCAGACACACGTGGGCAGAATGCTGTATAAATAATAAATAAATAAATAAATAAATAAATATTTTTAAAAATAAATTTTATTTATCGATGATTTCATTTTATCAGTCTGCCACTCCCAGATCTAAGTCTCCAAACAAGTCCCCAAGAAGCAATTTGAGAAGCACTAGGAACAACCTCCCATCCTCCCCCCAAAAAATCAAATAAAACTAGAATACTCACAGGCACAAAATGGATCATAAAGAAAGGCCACAAAGCCAACAATGTAAAGCAGTTAATCTCAGCCCCTGGGAGGCTGAGACGGGATAGACTCTGCAAGTTCCAGGCTAGCCTGGGCTACGGCGTGAGATCCCTATATAAGAAAACAAAACCAAGCTAGGCGGAGGCAAGAAGATTGGGGTCATCCTCTGCTACATATTGAGCTGATAACTAGCCTGGGGTACAGGCGACCTCTGCGTGGTGTGGGGAGTGGGGTGGGGTGCTAAAAAGAATTGGAACCGCAGCCTCCAGCCTGTGGGGTGTGGCCCCGCAGGGCCTACAAGAAGCCCTGGTTGGAGATTCAGCTCGATCTGTCGATCTGTCGTCTGCAACACCACTTCTGTCCAGTGCCTTCTGTCTTGGCACCCAGGCGTTTAAGCCCTGACCCCAAGTCTCTGAAAAGCATCCAGCATTTTGCTGAGTTTGGTGCAGCCAGGCGTCGGAAAGGGGCTGCTCTTGCTACATGTTGGAGTGGCCCCGTGGGCCCATGAGTGTCAACCATTGTGCTCACAGCTGGCGGAGAGCTCCGAGTGGTTGATGGGAAGGAGCCCGTACCTCCAGCTCGGTGTCTGGCAGCAGTGGGCTTTGTGGGAAGCACAGAAGAGGTCTTATCTCGGGCGGACTGCTGCAGCCGAGCAAAGGGAGGGCTCATCTCTGCTCCAAGGAACGCTGGGTGAACCAAGTCTCAACTTGTTCCTCCTTTAAGCTGAGTCTAGTGGCCAGGACCTTACAGGCCTTGAGGTCGGGGTACAGCGCCACCTGGAAGCATTTCTCCAGCTCCCCCGAAGCTGCTTCCAACTGTAGTCCTGGTCAAGGGGGCCCAGGGTGTAGGAGGACAGGGAACACGGAGATGCTTCCATCTTGTCTGTAGCTCACTTCCGGTGTGTTCCATAAATATATCTTAAAAAAAAAAAAAAGAAAGAAAGAATATGAGGCTGGGTTCTGGCTACTAGAGTGAGGCATTGTGTTACAGATTTAAAAAACAACAACAGTGGAACCCCACTGGGTGCACTTGCCTTAGTGTGGGTATGCACACTCCCTAACAAGGAAAACAGTTTGCTTTGTTGAAATCCTTTGGATTGCGTGGTCATTTCCTGGAGACCTGAGACCTATTCTTTGTTTGTTTGTTTGTTTGTTTGTTTTTTCATTTTTTTTGAGACAGGGTTTCTCTGTGTCACATAGCCCTGGCTGTCCTGGACTCTCTTTGTAGACCAGGTTGGCCTCTAACTCACAGCGATCCACCTGCCTCTGCCTCCTGAGTGCTGGGATTAAAGGCGTGCATCACCACGCCCGGCTCAAATAAACAAATCCTTTTTTTTTTTTTTAATAAATCTTAAAAAAAAAAAAAATTAAAAAAATAGTCTGAGACCAATACTAACAAAATCCCCCAGACAGCCCCTGAGTGCACGGTCTCACCAGGGCAATGCACACAAACAAAAGATGACTGACTGCTGCTGTTGTATTTGGTCCCAGAAGCTCTTACACACACACACACACACACACACACACACACACACACACACACACA
>OU015742.1:57687773-57698925 GCA_907169655.1 Acomys percivali
TCTTCTTCTTCTTCTTCTTCTTCTTCTTCTTCTTCTTCTTCTTCTTCGGTTTTTCGAAACACGGTCTCTCTGTGTAGCCTTGGCTGTCCTGGACTCACTTTGTAGACCAAGCTGGCCTTGAACTCACAGTGATCCACCTGCTTCTATCTCCTGAGTGCTGGGATTAAAGGTATGCACCGCCATGCCCAGCTTTCCTGCTGCTTTTTAAATAAAACAGTTTCTTCTCCCTTTGAGCCACAAATGTCTATAGGCAGAGGCTATGACTACTGGGGCAGGGAAGGCAGAGTGGAATGTAGAAAGATCTGACCAACAGGGCTGACCCCCTTCCTTAGCCTGCTTCCAAGGGGTCACATCTAGTTGTCCTCAAGCACTGGGGTCTCCCCAGGGCTGCTGAGATGCAGGCTGCCTTAGCTCACAGGGAGACAGAAACCTTTGGGTAGAGTGACTCTGGAATCCCAGAAGCTAGTCAGAGACAGGCTGCTGTGTCTTCAGGCTTGGGAGTGGACAGGGCACAGGTGTTCTTCCTCAGTGGCCCTAAAGGGTAGATTAAAAAAAAAAAAGATTTATTTATTATGTATACAGTATTCTGCCTGCATGTGTGCCTGCCTGCCGGAAGAGGGCACCAGATCTCATTATAGATGGTTGTGAGCCACCATGTGGTTGCTGGGAATTGAATTCAGGACCTTTGGAAGAACAGCCAGGGCTCTTACTTAATCTCTGAGCCATCTCTCCAGGCCTAAAGGGCAGATCTTGACTCTCTGTTCTTAGGACACTGGGTTCCTAGACCTGCCTTCCTACACCAAGTCCATCTGAGGTGCTTAAGCAACAAAGCAGACCCAGCATCCTTTGAGGAATAGGGTGCAGCTAGAGGGTGCTGGGACTGTGGGGTGTGTGAAATTGAGGCAGGGACTCCATGGGTCTGGAATGGATCACATCCTGAGTCTTGGAATCTGTTCCTTTGGCCCCGATATAAACCAATCCTCTCCATAAAGGGGGTGTAACCCAAGCCAACGGTTGTCAGGGAAAAAGGAATCATTTATCAAGTAAGCGGAGGCCTTCTAGACAGAAGAAGAAGGAGCTATGGTCACCAAACTGTGCCAAACACCCCAAGGAGGACATGGACCTGCTTGGCTCCATACTGGCTCCATAGGACAGAGGTACTGTCTGGTGACAATGAGATGTGCGTTGCAAATATTGAGAGCCAAGGAGCTGTGGGCTGGTGGCAGGCTGGCTTGTCTGTGGCTGTGGCTCCCAACTTGAACTGACAATCCCAGATTGCTGGGAGCAGATATCCCTGGCTCAGCTCTCCGGAGTGCCTATCTGAGATTCCTTTGCCTTTGACTATGCATAGGGATTGTGCCTCTCAGCTCTGGAGTCTGTCTGGCCACTGTGCACTACCTTCTCGCCATCTTTTGGTCCATTGGAGTGACCCATGTGGACCTGAGGCAGATCCTCTGCCCCCTGCCGGGATAAGCACCTCATTAGTTCATCTTTCTAAGGTCTGTGTGGTCAGGCTGTGGTGACTCCTGCACGGCAGGCCAAGAAAGGACAGACAGACCAACTCTAGGCAGGGAGGGGCTATTTCAGAGTGAGGGGCCTTTTGTTCTTGATCCATCCAGTTCCATTCAGCCCTGTAAGCCCCTCCCTTCCCTCCTGGGCTGAGAGCCAGGGGCTGAGAGCTCTACTCTCAGAACCATAGATCATCTGGGTCTCAGGGGTGTGAGGTATGAATAGGAACAACCCTGGGGTCACCTGGGTTCCAAAGGGAGGAGGGGCCATACTCACTTGTCCCGCCCACAGTGACTCAGGCTGTTGTTTTGTCTGCTGGTAACTGGAGCAAAGATGTGTTATGTTAAAGCTCAGACATTCCTGTTGGGTGCTGCACTGGCCCAGGCTGTGGCCAAGCTGACTCTGAGAGCCACAGGGTTCTCATCGCTTCTGGCCACATGATAGTTAGAGAGCAATGCTTGCTGTGAGCTTCGTGAAAGGCGCTGTCTTGCCTGGGCTTTTCTTTCCTCAAAGTTCTTGGTCGCTGAGGTTGCTGTTCCTTGGCTCCCCCAGGGCTGCAGTGAAAATGGGGAAATCGAGCTAGCTAGCTGGGTCATTGATAGCTCCTAAGACTTCCTTTTGTTCTTGGCAGTGAGCTGGGCTGGCTGCACCTCACTGTCTGCCTTCTTAGGGCCTGGACTTTTGCCAACTCTGGGTGCCGGGGCCAGAGGCCTTCCCGTGTTCTCTAGATCCCCAGCCTCGTGGGATGTGGAAGTGAAGAATGGGGCCCCTTCCCTTTCTTCCTTGCCTGTGTGCTTTCCCTCGTTGGCTGAGGAAGTTACAAGTATTTATGATGCTTTCCTTCAAAGCTTGACACATTGTAATTGCTTATGAAATCTCAACAGACAGCTGACACATTTCCTGCTCCCTAAAGCTGAGCAGGCTGGGGATACGGGAAGGCTGGCAAACATGATCTCCTTCATTGCCTTTTATAGAAGCTCTGTCAGAGTGGAGTCAGCAACAAGTGTGAGTGTGGGGCCAGCCTGGACCCCAGAAGGGCTAGTAAACCATCCCGCCTCCTGCCTCCATACCCTATCTAGTAGTGGGTACCAAGGCTGCTGCCCACTCCTGCCCAATTCATACCCTGCAGGCCATCAAACGTGTTCCCACCTGGATACCAGTGGCTTCCTAGGCAGCATACACCAGACATTTCCTGTGGAGACCACATGTGGGGTGATGAAGTCTTTATGAAACTTTGGGCAGAGTTCTGTGAACTCTGACTGGGAATAGACGCTCACCTCCAGCTCCTAGCACCTCTATAGTCAATGAACAGAAACCTCCAGACACGGAGGGACAGGACAAAGCTTGAGCAGCCATAACTCAAGGTCTTTCATGTAGGCTCATGAGGACACTGAGATGACCTGTGGGGGTTAAGAGTCACTAACACGGACAGACTAACAGACAACGGCATAGCAGAGGCTCTGAGAGGAGCTCAGGCCCCAACACCAGAGAGAGATGTCATCTCTAGGGGCTCTGAAAAGAGGCAACCAAGAAGTGGGATCTGTTGCTGTGCCTTTTCTGAGGTTCAGGGAGTTTACAGCACAAGCCTGTGGCCAGGCTGTCTGATTCTCAGGCAGGAGTCAGAGAAGAGGGTGAGGAGCAGCACAGTGGCCGCTACAATGCTCTTTGATATAAACTCACTCTTCTAGTGCAGAAATCCTGGCACTTAGAAGTCTGAGATGCAGATAAGGTCTCAGTAGGGAGCCTGTGAGAGGGGAAAACTTCAGCCTCCCTTCCCCCCCCTGTCTCTCTCTCTGTCTCTGTCTCTCTCTCTCTGTCTCTCTCTCTCTCTCTCTGTCTCTCTCTGTTTCTCTGTGTGTGTCTCTGTTTCTCTGTCTCTCTCTTTGTCTCTCTGTTTCTGTCTCTCTATGTCTCTGTGTCTGTCTGTCTGTCTGTCTGTCTGTCTGTCTGTCTGTCTGTCTCTCTCTCTCTCTCTCTGTCTCTCTCTCTGTGTTTCTGTGGAGGCCAGAAGAGGCCGTTGGGTCCTCTGTAGCTACAATTACAGGTGGTTGTGAGCCATCTGATGTGACATAGGTGTTGGAAATTGGTTTTTTAAAAATTTTTTTATTAATTTATTCTTGTTACATCTCAATGGTTATCCCATCCCTAGGTGTTGGAAATTGAACCCAGGTTCTCTACAAGAGGAACAAGTGCTCTTAATCACTGAGCCGTCTCCTCTGATCCAATACTATCCCCCTCAATCCAAGAAATGACCAAATATCTTTCATGTGTTGGATCTGATCCAACACTATTACCAAACAGGAAGCCAGTCTTTTCCTCCTGAGGGACTGGTTGTGAACTTAAGTTGACCCACTAAGTTGCTTTTCGTCAGCCCAGTCTCTCAAGATTCTGGAGGCACCATAAGGCCTTCCAAGCAGATTTATTTCATTTCAGGCTGAACTTCAGGTGTTGTCTCTGATCCTGAGATGTACACTTCTTTCTATATGTTATAAACAAAGGGTTGGAATTTGAATACTCCTGTAAGACAGGCAAAACTGGCTATGTCTGCTTATACGTGCTTTACTCCTGGTACCTTGGACAGCTAGGGATAGGAATGTTTCCACTGTGAATTCTCTTTAAAGATGTATTTATTTATGAGGTACACAATGCTCTGCCTGCGCGTACACCTGCAGGACAGAAGAGGGCATCAGATTGGATTGTAGATAATTGTGAGCCATCACGTGGTTGTTGGGAATTGAACTCAGGATCTCTGGAAGAGCAGTCAGTACTCTTAACCTCTGAGCCATCTCTCCAGCTCTCCACTGTGAATTTTTAACTTTTTGGTTGGGGTGTGTGGGGGGGGGGGGAGAGAGAGAGAGGGAGGGAGAGAGAGAGAGAGAGAGAGAGAGAGAGAGAGAGAGAGAGAGAGAGAGAGAGAGAGAGAGAGAGAGAGAGAGAGAGAAGATAATTTGGGTACAAGGGACCCTATGTGTAGAAACAGAGGCCACGGATGGACTTTGGCTTCTTTGTTATTCCATATCCTGTTGGCTTGAAACAGGCTCTCCCCCCAGCCCCCATGTTAACCTGGAAGCTTGCCTCTTTGGTTAAACTGGCCAACCAATGACCTCTCAGGTGTGCTTAGCCACGCCTACTTTTGACCTGGGTGACTGGGATTTGAACTGAGCAAGCTCTGACCCAAGGGACCATTCCTCCTGTTCGCCTCAGTGAACTGCATGACATTGTTGATGAACATAACAAGAAAGAAATATTTGAAAACTGTCTGAGTCTCCCTGTGACAAGGAAAAGGAGCAAGATGGGGAAACCTCCTGCTTCTTATAGCGCTGGAACTGGCCAGCTGCAGATGATGACCAAGCTCAGTGAAGTTGCCCTGATACAGAAACGGCAGCAGGGAATTGAGGATAAACTGTCTCAAGTTTCAAAGAGAAGTTTGATCTGGATTTGGGTTCACACAAACTGAAAAGCCAAGAAAGAACATCAAGTGTATCCAGAGGCTTGGAGTTGTCCATATAAGAACATACAACAGCAAGGAGATGGCTCCCTACTTTGTTGGAGTGAATCTGTCAGGAAAAGAGCTAACTCCTTCCTATTCAGTCGTGAGTCTGGATGGGTGTTGACTCAGGTTTTCCTTCTGTCTCCAAAATCTCCTCAGGGTGTTTAAGCCCTTTTCCCCTCCTCCCTCTCTCTCCCACTGGCTGCTCTGGGAGACCCGTGAGACCTTCTAGGTCAGCAGGCACTCCCCCTGTGCTGCCCTTCCCTATAAAATGCAGCCATTTTGGTTACCTGGCCCTTTGGTCTCCTCTTTACCCTCCAGGCCTCTTGGTCTGGCGCTCCCTTCCCCCCTCCCCTCGTGCTCGGATCAGTGAGTACCAGAGGCAGAGGCCTGGGTCAGTCTTTAGATCTCAAAATTGGGGTGCTAGGTAGGCAAGGTCGCAAGCCTGAGGATTTGAACCCAGAACCCAGAACATGTTTTAAAAAGCCAGCTGTGAGGGGCTAGAGAGATGGCTCGGTAATTAAGAGCACTGGCTGCTCTTCTAGGGGGTCCAGGTTCACTCCCAGCACCGACATGGCAGCTCACAATCATCTGTAACTCCAGCCCCACGGGATCTCCAGTGCCATTTTGTGTTCCTTCTGGGGCTCTGTCACGTGTAGCACAGACACATAAGTCTAAGCCTAACACCCATACATGTAAAAAAAAAAAAATCTTTTTTTAAATTTAAAATCCCGATGCAATAGTGCCTGTGTGCTGTTCCAGAGAGCCTGCGGGGAGATGGAGACGGACGCAGGAGACTTGGGCTAGTTAGCCTGAGGTATGCCATGTGGAAGAAACAACAGAGGGATCCCTGTTCAAAAAAGTAGGAGAGAAAATTGTATTCTGGCCTCCACCTACATGCCGTGGCACACATATGCCAGCCCCACAGCACACGCACACGTACAGTAAACAACAAACAAATAAATAAATAGTTGGGGTATTGACTCAGCACAAAATAGACCGAGTGTTCAAAATGGCCTGGTGATTAAGATACCACTCCATGGTATGCTTAAGGGGAAGTTGTTTGTTTGTTTTTAAATATATTTTATTAATTTATTCATATTACATCTAAATTGTTATCCCATCCCTTGTATCCTCCCATTCCTCCCTCCCTCCCATTTTCCCCTTACTCCCCTCCCCTATGACTGGGACTGAGGGGGACCTCCTCCCCCTGTATATGTTCATAGAGTATCAAGTCAGTTGTTTGTTTTTTTATTTTTCCCTGAGACAAGGTTTCTCTGTGTATCCTTGGCTGTCCTGGAACTCACTTTGTAAACCAGGCTGGCCTCAAACTCATAGAGATCTACTTGCCTCTGCCTCCCAAGATCTGGGATTAAGACATCTGCTTCTATACCCATAAGAAAGGTTTTTATTGTGCATAAGAGAGAAAAATATATATCTAGAGGAATCTGGAAGAGTCCAGAGCAGAAAGAAAAGAAAGCAGACTGGACATGGCCAGGACTATCTGTAAGAGAAGGGCAGACAGTGAGAGTATGGAGATGCTAAGAGCTGGAGATGGAGGGGGCAGGGGGAAACTTGGCCAGTATAAAGAAAAAAAACACACACACACACACACACAAACACACACACACACACACACACACACACACACACACGTTATCTGGGAGGAGGGAAGTCCAGGGAGGCTAGCATGGACTTTGAAATATACAAGTACTTGTGAGTGGGGACTGAGGGAGCCTGGAGGCCATGTGGGCTTTGATATGCAGGCACAGGCATACATGTTCATAGAGCCATAGGTCCCTCTGTCAGAAGCAGGTGGGAATGCATGGTCTCACAAGTTCCTGAGTGATGCTGGCTTTTATCTACTTGCAGACATCCTCCTGTAGCCCAGTCTGAGCTCTGGATTTACAGACTACCTCTTAGAGTTTGGAGAACTGGAGTTGCGTTTGGACCTGATATCCAACATGGGTGCTGGGGGAACAGAACTCAGAATCTTTAGAAGAACACTGTACGCTGCTAATCATGCCAACAGTTGTTCCTTAATTGGGGACCAACCTGGCCTTTGGATTGGATGGAAATGGCATCAAAGACACATTTGGCTGTTGGGACGGGTGTGTGCCAGGAATGTGGCAAGCACAGGTGTCATGGGGTCCACTGTGCTCCCCTCACTCAGCGGCACCCAAAGGCGCCTCATCTATGGCACGAAAGTCAAGTTAAAGCTCAAAAACATGGCAGGATGGACACAGTATCTGGTGGGCTCTACAGGGCTCCCCACAACCCCTCTTCTAAGTCATGTGGAGTTGAGGGGCCTTGTGCATGCTCGGTGAATATAATTAAGAACAACCCCCATGAAGGCAGAAAAAAAAAAAAAGACAGTTACAACATGGGCTGAAGGAGAGATAAACCTGTTTTTTAGGAGCCCAAGTGTGGGATCTGAACGGTCTTGTGGGAGAACAGGTGAGGTCAATCCACTAGAAGACCCACCACCTCGTGCAGGAGCTTAATTGTTGCCAGCTGAAAATATCCCGTGAACTGACTCTGGGAGGAGATATATAAGTGAGCCCAGAACTGGAGGCGCGGCGTTTTGGAGACTTGGGATGGTTTTGGCTATTCATCACCTCGCTTCAAGACGCTCCTAGAGAGAACTGTTTGAGGGAAGGCTTTGGGGCTCCAGCTCCTGCTGAGGTTCTGGGCTCTGGTTACTCTGGGTTCCAACAGAAGAAATGATGCTGATTGTGCCAGGAAAATCGTTCCTCGGAACTGATATCCTTACAGTTTTGTTATTGTGTCCAGTAATCCTCAATTCCTACTGTTTTGGTTAGTCGGGTTATAAGTGACATATGCTCAGTCACTAAGTTGTTAGTAAAATATATTGATTAAAAAAATTGAGCCTACAATGGGCTGACCAGTGACCCTTGCCCCAGACTGCAAAGTGCATCCCAGGCAACTGCTGACAGCCTGCACTGACAGCTTCTTCCCGCCTTCAGCCAGGCAGACAAGGCATCACTGTGCGTTTTCAAAGTAAACAGTTACCAGCTCCTCCAGTGGGAGGACTTGACAGCACCATTTGTCACATGCATGTCATCCCAAACCCACCTGGAGATTGTGGGGCCCATCTGTGCTTGCTAATTGGGAAGCAAAACTTCCGGGTGTTTCTCAGACAGGAGGCAGTTAGACTCCCACCCTCAGGCAGAGACTGTGGGGCAGGCGCCATCTTCTCTAGTGTTAATTTCAAGAAGATGGATGGCTCCTCATCCTCCCAGCTTGAACACCCGCTAGAGGCTTATTTTGCTTTTTAAGAAGGTTTACACACATGTCAAGTACATCTCAATTACAAATTCAAAGTAAAAGCTGAAGGAGAAAGTAAGTCTGTCTCCCTTTCTGAACCGGGGAGGTTAATCTCTCTGCTTTCTGTTGTGCAGAAATTATATTTCCTGGTTAACACTTGCAGAATGCCGACACCAGATCTCCCTTGAGACTGTGGAGGTGGACGAGCACAGGGGCCATTAGCCATTACCACCAAAGATGGAAGGTGGCCCGGGGCTCACACCCCACCATTTCTAAAGGGGTGTAGTGAGTGGGGCTTCAGGTAGAGGCAGGCTTTAGGGCCAGAAGAGCATGCACAGAAAAGCCAGGGCCAAAATAAGAAACTCCACAATGTGACAATTTCTCTTCACCACAGATGCTACCTCACAAAAGGTCAGGTCTCTTGTGACCCCAGCTGCTCTGTCTGGAGTCAAAACGGAAGGGGAGAACATAAGGGCCTTTAAGCCTCTGCTGTACCCCAGACCCTGGCTGAGTCCCCCTTTTTTGCACCAGTTTGGCCCTGGGGGACAGTTGCTCAGAGCATGTGGGTTTGCCTTTCCATCAGTGAAGGGATGGCAGGGGACAGACAGAGCCTCTGGTGCAAATGTAGCTGCTAGGCCACCTCCCAGACAGACAGTCTGACACATGGCCTAGAGCTGCACTGACGGTGTCTGTTCCCCCCGTCCATCACCTCTCCCCGCTCCAGCCCCTGGCTTTGCACACGGGGTAGGTGCTCATTAATTTTGAGCAGATATATAGACCAGGATGGACTGTGGGGAAAGGTACAGAGGCCCAGGAGATTCTAGTCAGCGATAGGTATATGTGGATTCATGGCTGAAAGAGGGGACATGCTGTTCTCTTCAGCCCGACGGTCACCTGTGGCAGGTTGCAGTACATGCCATCAGACATGCTAAAGTCCATCCTGTCAGACAGACCAGCGTCCGTGCCATCACACAGTCTGTCAGAGAAGTCATGATCTACATTATCAGTCAGACGGGAGTCTGCAAAAGTGAGACGGGCTAGCAACCACTCCATGGATGGCATCAGGTGTGCACTCTGTGTTCCAGTGAGAAGTGTGGCCTTGCAGAACGAGCGAGCTGATAAGTGGGCGCTTTTTCTCTGCTCTCTTAGGCCGCTGGAAGCATGGTTCTCTAATGCAGATGAATGACTAAGCCACGTGGAGGAGCCAGACTGCCGGACAGAGGATGAGGTGATTAAAGGCAATTTGGGTTTAAGAGAAATGACTGCCTTGGATAAACAGCCAGTGACACAAGCTACCACACGGACTGGCTCCTGACGTGATATCAGAGTCCTATCTGTTGGGCTGGGGTAACCGGGCGTAGAAGTGGCTCTTGAGGTAATGGGTTGCAAGTTATGTTTTTGCCCCCCCTCCCCCGATATGCCTAGTGTATAAGCAGACATGACCACTCCATGGTATGGTCAAGGAGAAGGGAAAGTTTTCATTGTAGATATGGGACAAGATGTCCAGAGGCATCTGCAAGAGTCCTGAGAAACAGACTGAACCTGGTCAGTGGCCTAGACTTGGCCAGGGCTATCTGTGAGAGAGAGGACAGCGGCAGCAGGGGACAGAGAGTAGAGATAGCATAGCGAGAAGAGCAGAAGGAACTGAGAAGGAGAGAAATAGTGAGAGCAGCTGGGTTATCAGAAGGATGAGTAGCTTCGAGAGGGGACACTGGGGACTGGGGGGGGGGAGTTTAGGATGCGGGGGTGAAAGGGGCTAGGATGCTAACATGGACTTTGAAATGTGTAACAAGAGTTTATGATCCCGAGGGAGCCTGGAGGCCACTGTGGGCTTTGCTCTGCTGATAGGTGCTATGGGCAGGTAGCTATATGCATCCCTTCCGTCAGAGGCTCAGGAGGTGATGACTCCCTTTGGTAGATGGGGACCAGCCTCACAAGTTCCTGAGGAATGCTGGCTTTTATCTGGCTGCCAGACTTTTATTTATAGTCCAGGGTGGACTAACCAGACAGCCTTTGCATATCGGGAAGTTGGAGTCTCTTTTGAACCTAACACCTGCCTCCACACTCATAGCAGGACAGGAACCCTGGCTTGTGTAGTGATGATGTGTGGTGAGTCTTGAACTCTTACCTCTCTAATCGCAGTCCTTCTGTGTCTGAATAGAGAGCCTGGGCCTCCTTCAGAAGTGGCACTCCAATCTCTGGACCTTGTGAAGGGTGTCGCTATGAATGCCTTATGTCCCTACCTGCATTACCTGACAGGGCTGTTGCATCTGGGCAGCAAACCTCCAGGGATACAGCAGTGGCAAGCTGCAAAGTTTCTATGTGACACCAGAAATACCCCAGGAGGAAGCTACCCTGTGCTCTGGGGTCAGGGGTCAGGGGTCAGGGGTCAGGGGTCAGGGTTAGGATGTCTAAAATCATTCATAATTGACTTAGATTGTTACTGTTGCTTGTCTTATTTTTATTTTTGTTCCTGTACTGGGACTCAAAACCAGGCTTTTACACCTGCTATGTCTGCAACACTGTAACTCATCTCTACCACTTCCCTCCTTTCTACTTTTTGCAAGTTGTTTTGGCTTTTTTGTTTCGTTTTGAGATAAGATCTTGCTAAATGGCACAGGCTGGTCTTGGAGTTACAACTCTCCTGCCTCAGCTCCCCAAGGAGCTGGGGTGACAGGCCTTGCCATCAGGCCCAGCACCTGACCTGCATTTGCTGTCCGTCCACCAGCCCCATTGATTGAAATAATGGAATGAGCTAATGGCAAGATGACGTTATATATAAATAAATGCAGGGTAAATAGAAGTGGCTCTTGCTGCCATGGAGGGAGGGAGGGAGAGAGGGAGGGAGGGAGGGAGGGAGGGAGG
>OU015742.1:57699025-57715058 GCA_907169655.1 Acomys percivali
GAGGGAGGGAGGGAGGGAGGGGGGGGGGGGGGGGGGGGGGGGGGGAGAAGAGGAGCAGAGATACAGAAAAAGAGCAGAGAGCAGAAGAGAGTGAAAGGAACCAAAATGTCTGGATTATATAGTGAACAGCCTCTGGGAGAGGGGAAGCCAGGGCATCAGGGAAGAGGTGCCAGGGAAGAGGGCAGGCTGTGCCAGCCACGCCCTGCAGCAGGTAGGGACCTGACTCCCACGAGGATCACTTGGAATGGGGCCTGTGCAGCTGAGAAACTTTAGATTTGTTTGTTTGTTTGCTTTTTCAGACATGGTTTCTCTGTGTAGCCTTGGCTGTCCTGGACTCGATTTGTAGACCAGGATGGCCTCAAACTCACAGAGATCCACCTGCCTCTGCCTCCCAAGTGTTAAGATTAAAGGTGTGAACCGTCATGCTTTGTCTTAAACTTTTATTATTATTTTTTTTCCTGAGACAAGGTTTCTTTGTGTAGTCCTGGCTGTCCTAGAACTTGCTCTGTTGACCAGGCTGCCCTTAAAGATCTGCCTGCCTCTGCCTTCTGAGTGCTGGGATTAAAGGTGTGTGTCACTACTGCTCTAAACTTTTATTTTTAAATAACCTAAACTTAAAGAGATGGCTTGGCAGTTAAGAGTACTGGCTGTTCTTCCAGAGGACCAAGGTTTGATTCCCAGAACTCACACGGCAGCTCACAACCATCTGTAACACTGTCCTAAGGATCCAATGGCCTCTTCTTGCCTCTGTGGGCAGCACATGAATATGGTGTATAGCCACACATATAGGCAAAACACCAATACACATGTCTAGTAAATAATAATAAAAATTTAAATGAAAAAATTCCATACTTCATCCAGTGATTGGAAAACTTCAGTAAACTACTGTTGTTTGGAACAACATATGTGAGTGTATCTTCTGAGCTATGCAGTTTACAAAATCTAAATATAGATTAAGTATTACCAATGCAAATTTCATGTCTAAATTGAGTGTGTAGGAATATAAGATACATGTTAGATTTCAGATTCAGTAGGAAAATAGCCATTTTTATACTGAGTCTGTGTCAAAGGAATAATACTTTGGATGCATCAGACTAGATTAAATATATTATCAAATGTGGATATCAAAATACTATAATAAAACCATGGTGGCACACATTTTTAATCTTTTTTTTTTTTTTTTTTTTTTTGGTTTTTCGAGACAGGATCTCTCTGTGTTGCCTTGGCTGTCCTGGACGCACTTTGTAGACCAGGCTGGCCTTGAACTCACATCGATCCACCTGCCTCTGCCTCCCAAGTGCTGGGATTAAAGGCATGTGCCACCACGCCCGGCTCACATTTTTAATCTTAGACAAAAATTCTGTAATGTGGAGGTAGGAGAGTGATGGCTCAGTGGTTTAGAGGACCTGAGTTCAGCTTCTAGCATGCATGTTGTGTGGCTTACACACACCTGTAACTTCAGCTTCAGAGACCTGACGCTCTCTTCTGGCTTTCATGGGCATTGCGCGCGTGCGCGCGCACACACACACACACACACACACACACACACACACACACACACAATTTTCTTGACTTTTTGATACAGAGTTTCCCTGTGTAGCCTTGGCTGTCCTAGACTCACTTTGTAGACCAGGCTAGCCTCAAACTCACAGTGATCCACCTGCCTCTGCCTCCCGAGTGATGGGATTAAAGGTATGTACCACCACGCCTGGCTAAAAATATTTAAAAAAAAAAAAAAGAAAGTCAAAATGAAATCCACTATTTTGTATCCAAACTGAAACTTAATTGAAATGCTTAAAATAATAAAGGGATCAGTGGAATTCTACCAGTTTCTTTGTACTCTTGGCCTATTGTTTGTAATGAGCATTTTAGTTTCTTAAAAAACCCCAGTTACATTATGTGAGTGTGTTTTTGTTTTAATCACAGGTGTGGCATATGGGGCTTCTTCAGATTGTTCACAGTAGCTAACTTGGTTGTTTTGTGCTCTAGGAGGGACGTGATTTTTTTTGCCAGTTGCAGATAGTTTAATTCTGGGAACTCTGAAGATGGTATAAATGGGAGAGTCCTGAGAGAGTCTGCGGCAGCTCCGCCCCTCTGCTGCCGGTTTCTGCTGCTGCTTTTGCCATGGTTGCATTGCAATTTTTCTCTTTGCTGGGTTGCTGGTTGGAAATATTCTGACAAGGAAGATTAGACTTGCCCCAGGGAACTCGAAGCCCCTAGTCAGCAGGAAGTCTGAAGGAGTCTACAAGCCCTTTCTCTGCCTTCTAACCCTTTTCTCTCCTACCTAGTGTTGGGGGTGAGGTGGGAAGAGTGGTAGGTATAAGAACCCAATAAAATTCCCCAAAAGTACAGCTACAGTTGTTACTGAGGGCCCCCTCCCTTTTAACATTTTTTTAAAAAAGATTTATTTATTTATTATTGTGTATACAACGCTCTGTCTGCATGTACACTTGCAGATCAAGAGAGTATCAGATCATATCATAGATGGTTGTGAGCCACCATGTGGTTGCTGGGAATTGAACTCATGATCTCTGGAAGAGCAGTCAGTGCTCTTAACTGCTGAGCCATCTCTCCAGCCCTTAACATTTTTTTTTTTTTGAGACAGGGTTTCTCTATGTAGCCTTGGCTGTCCTGGACTCACATTGTAGACCAAGCTGGCCTTGAACTCACAGAGATTTGCCCATCTCTGCCTCCCTAGTGCAGGGACTAAAGGCAATGCACCATCACATTTGGGTAATCTTTAAAATTACAACTCAAGTTGCTTATCAGTAGTCGCCAGGTGCTTTTATCTGCTGAGTCATCTTGCTGGCCCCAAATCACAACATATGAGTTATACATGACTTAATGTCTGTTTACTGAATGAACATGTGGGAGTATTTCACTTTTGGGGCATGTAACCCAAAAGAAGGTTAAAGTAAAAACAAAGATACATAACAAACACAAAATAAATACAATAAACACAAAAATAAAAATATAGGTGGTGTATGCATCTTAGCACTCAGCAAGCCAGAGTGTTTGGGACTCTTGAGCTCCTGAATTTGAGACCAGCCTGAGCTACATTAAATGGAGCTTATGAGAGAGAGAGAGAGAGAGAGAGAGAGAGAGAGAGAGAGAGAGAGAGAGAGAGAGAGAGAATTTGTGTGTGTGTATATGTGTGTGCATGCATATGTGTGTGTGTGTGCTCACACATGCGTGCACACACTTCTGGCCTTTCCATTTGTAATTATCACTAGTGGAAAAGGTTGATAGACATTGAAGGGCATCTCTCCCTCTGGAGTAGGGGGATAATGGTGGCGCATAAAGGGAAAGCCTCTGTTGAGGAACTAAAGAGGGTACCCATTCGAGTATGAGGTGGACTAATGGCAGAAGAAGAAACCAAGGATGATGATAATGGTGGTGATGATGATGAGGAGGCAGGTAGAGGTAGAAGAGGGACTGAGGGTTCTGGAGCTGCTGTGGCTGAGGCCTCAGGTGGGGTGGTAGGTCATCCTCCTCAGGCTGAGAGAGAATGGGAGGCAGATAATGAGGCTTAGTGGAGGGAAGCTGAGTCAGGAGTTTAAGTGTGGAGTATGAGGTGATGGCTGCCTCCTCTACCGTGGTTGTGACTGGTGGAGGGGCTCAGTCCTTAACCAACGGGGAGGATCCACTAACAGAAACCGCCAGGCAATGACACAGGGGCCTGATTGTGGTGACCGTGACTATGGAGAATGGTAGCCTGGATGGGAAGATTGAAAACACCCCCCGGGCGGCCAGCCTATGCTGAGGGATGGCCACCTGAGTTCACAAAAGGTCCTGAGTTTACCAGGAAAGACTTGGTCACCAGACAGGTTGGCTGCTTTCTAGAAATCTCTGAAATGGCACAGAATTGCCTCAAGAGGGATGTCAATGGTAGAGAAGGATTGGCTCATAATAGGGCAGTTAATAGAATTAACTGTCAGGCAAACAGCAAGGAAGACACTGAAAACAACAAATAGACAACAACAAAACCGATTATCAAAGACAGACACAGCGCTATGCACAGGGACTCTCAGATGAGTGTCTCCTCCAGATCCGAAGGACTGTACCCAGTCTGTCCCTCTTCGCCAAGTGGAGAATCAGGGTGTTTCCCATCTCCTGACTCAAAGAGCAAAGCTGCTTCCAGCTTTCCTTTTTGAGTCTCCAAGGAAAAGAAACTTACCTTCTCACGGAGGAACCTGCCTTGAGTCTGAAAGATTTCTACCATCTTCTGCAGTTCTGAAGAGAGGCTATGTCTGGGCCTGTCCCTGACTCCTGCTCCAGCATCCTGGAGATACTGTCTGCCTAGGGTCTGCTGGCCAAGGTGTAGAGCACGTGCCTGGGCCAACGTTGGCCACAGGCCCTGTAGTCTTCAGAGCACAGAATCTGTTGAGAAAAAACAGTAAAAGTACCAGGCTCAAAGTGTCATGCCAGTCATCCCTTAACACACCTCATGGCTCCAACACCTACACCTGCTTTGTAAATGGAGGAAAGAGGTCCCTGTGATACACCAAGAACAGCCCAGGTGAGCCCCAGACTTGTTCCCAGAGCACACAGACAGGGCTTTTGCCTTGGCGGCTGATGGAGACTGTGACTAGGAAGTAGTATGGCTGGCTGGAGGGCCTGTGTCCACAGAGCTGTGGAGGGCATCATGGGCCATGGAAGTCTGAGAGGTTGGCTCAACAATGACAAATGAAGCCAGTATGAACCAGCCAAGGAGGTGCCTGGTGTGTCTCACAGAGACTGCGGCCTCAGCCTGCTGAAGACTATTGAATGTCAACAGTGACCTGGGCTGGGTCTCATGAGCTCTGGGAGCACTTATGGCCAGTCCCTGGCAGCAGTGGAGTTCAGGTACATCCTGGTGGCACCATGAATTCATGACTTTTGACCCCTAGATAAGGCTCTTGGTGGTTGTGTGACACAGCACCAATCCAGAGCCTTAAAATAAAAGGAATTTTTTGTTGTTCTTGTTTTTTTGAGACAGGGTCTCTGTGTAGCCTTGGCTGTCCTGGACTTGCTTTGTAGACCAGGCTCGCCTCGAATTCACAGTGATCCACCTGCCTCTGCCTCCTGAGTGCTGGGATTAAAGGTGTGCACCACCATCGCCCTGCAGAATATATTCTTTAAAAAATATTTAATTTTATTTTATGTGCATTGGTGTGAGGGTGTCAGCTCCCCCCGGGATTGGAGTTACAGACAGTTGTGGGCTACCAGGTAGGTGCTGGGAATTGAACTCCCAAGTTCAAGAAGAGCGGCCAGTGCTCTTAGTCACTGGGCCATCTCTTCAGCACCCTGAGGACTGTATTCTTTGCCTTGTCCTTCTTTTTAAAGATTTATTTATTACTTTATTTGTATGTAAGTGTTTTGCCTGGTGCTTATGGAAGTCAGCAGTAAGAAGTTTGGAATTTTGGTTTCTGTAAAAACACAGAAATATTGTAACAATATGTTTCTGCAGCAGCTGACTATGATTTGCCGAGTGCTCCAGCACAGGTGTGGTTCTGCCAGGTGCAGACAGTTTCTGTGATTGTGTGACATTTGGGATTCTGGGGACTTTTCAGAGGGTACACAAATGCTAGGGACCTGAGAGGCACAGTGAGTTGTTATTATTGTTGGTCACAGTGTATTAAGTAGTCATGTGCAAAGAAGACACAACAGGAAGAAATTAGATATCCTGTCAGTGAAGGCCAGACTTGCCCCAAGGAGCTCGGCATCCCCAATCAGCAGGAAGTAGTCCAACAATAATGTTGTCCCCCGTTTCCTCTCTCCTATCTAGTATTAGGGGGTTGAAAGGGGTGGAGAAGGGAGGAAGAAAGAGGACCGTACAAAGTAGCAAATGCAAGCTACAGAAGTCAGAAGATGCCACCATATCCTGATCCTGTGAATTGGAATTAAGGATGATTGTGAACCATCATGTGGGTGCTGAGAACCCAACCCGAGTCCTCTGAAAGAGCAACAGGTGCTCTTAATTACTGAGCCATCTCTACAGCACTAGAGTTTTTAAGTTCAGAAGGTCAGCAATTCCCAACAAGGTGTTGCTGGAGTCAGTTTCTTTGGGGACCCCAGGAAGGAATGGGGTGTCCCTTTCTCTCTCCCAGCTTCAGGTACCATGATCTGATCAGGGCTGGTGGGCGTGTCTCTCTTGTCCTCACACCACTTCCCTGAAGTCTGTGTCCTCTTGTCTTCTGATAACAGCATCTGTCTTCTGACCCCACCCCAGCCATGGGGACCTACCTCATCCTGAGAGCCATAACCCCTTTCATCTGCAGAGCCTTTTATCTAATGAGGTCCCCATGTCAGGTGTGTGGGTTAAGCCTTGGAGGTGGATTTTGGGGCACTCCAACAGACTGTCGCACCATGGAAAGCAAGGACAGGAACTTAATGAGTCTCATCAAGGAACAGGAAGAGGAGATTGTGGTCTAAATAACAGGGCTGAGAGTGCAGGTGACTGGGTGGGAGAGTGGGAACCAGGTACTTTCTACTGTCTGCAAAGTCTCATAATGAAACAAAGGCTAAAATAAAGCCAGAGTGAGCTGGGCACTCATACCTGTGCTCCCAGGATGCAGGGAGCGGGACATGAGGATGAAGGTGAGCTTGAGGCCAGTCTGGACCAAATCGCATGTACCAGGCAGGTCTGGGCCACAGAGCAAAACCTTGTCCCCAAATCTCAACAAACAAACAAAAACAACACACACACACAAGAAAGAAAAATGGTATAGAGAGAGTGGCAGTGACTGGCCTCACATTGACCCCAAGCCCTCATCTTCTAGGGGGAAAGTTAGAAGGTGTAGGATCTGGCTTTCCCTGCTGAGTGGATAGTTATATTTGTTACTTTTAAAAATATTTATTTATTATTGTGTATGTATTTATTATTATGCATGTATACCTGCATGCCAGAAGAGGACATTAGATCACATTATAGATGGTTGTGAACCACCATGTGGCTGCTGGGAATTGAACTCAGGACCTCTGGAAGAGCAGTCAGTGCTTTTAACCTCTGAGCCACCTCTCCAGCCCCTATATTTGTTACTTTATTTTTATTTTTTCAAGACAGTTTTTCTGGCTGTCCTGGAACTTGCTCTGTGGACCAGGCTGGCCTTGAACTCAGAGATCTGCCTGCCTTTGCCTCTTGAGTGCTGGGATTAAAGGTTGTGTGCACCACATCCAATTACATATGTAGTTTTTAAAAAAGTAAAACATTTGGGAATAGAGTATTTTATTATTGTGATGATGATGATGACGATGATGGTGATGATGATGAGTGCTCTCCTGCATACATACCTGCATGCCAGAAGAGGGCATCAGATCCTTTTATTGATGGTCATGAACCGCCATGTGATTGCTGGGAACTGAACTCAAGACCTCTGAAAGAGCAGTCAGTGCTCTTCACCGCTGAGCCATCTCACTAATCCTGAACATAGCATCTTGCAGCCCAGGCTAGTCTCCAGTTCCCTGTAGAACTGAAGGTGACCATGCGCTTCTGACCCTCCTGCCCCACCTCCCAAGGCATGGTTCACCCTGCCTGGTTTATGGCCACTCTAACCAAGTGCTCTGTCGACTGAGTCACATGCACATACTTAGTCTCGGGATGGTTTCAAACTCATGCTAATCCTCTGCCTTAGCCACCCCAGACCTGAGATTACAGGTCTGCGCTACCCGTGCCTGGCACCTATCTCTCCCCTCCTTTGTCTCTTTTTCCTCTTTTAAAAATTTTATTTGTTTATCTTATGTAGATGAGTAAGCTGTCTTCATGCACGCCAGAAGAGGGCATCAGATCCTGCTATAGATGGTTGTGAGCCAGCATGTGGTTGCTGGGAATCGAACTCAGGGCCTCTGGAAGAGCTCTTATTAACTGCTGAGCCATCTCTCCAGCACCTCTTTTTCTTCTGTCTTTAATTAAAAATTATTTATGATGATAATTTTTGAATTTAAATATAATTACATCATTTTACCTTTTCTTTTCCTCCCTCCATCCCCATCCATGCAGCCCATGCCCCAAATTCATGCCTTCTTTTTCTTAAATTATTATTACATCTATGTATGTATGTATATATACACACACACACATATATACATACACATATATATTCTTAAATACATAAATACAACCCGCTCACTCTGTAGAATGTTACTTGTATGTATACGATCTCAGAGCTAGCCCTTGGTGAGCTTACATTTGTTTATTTGTCTACTGTTTACTCACTTATTTGTATGTGTGCACATGCATGTGCCATGAGGCATGTGGAGGGCAGGAGACAGCCTGTGGCTCTGATTCTCTCCTTTTATCACGTGGGTCCTTGGGTCTTGTCAGGTTGTCAGGGTAGAGGTAAGTGCCCTTACCCACAGAACCATCCTGCTGGCTCCTCCTTCTTTACCTTCATTCTGTTTGGTGGTGCTGGTGGTTATGTGTGTGTGCGAGATGTATGCACATACACGTATGTGTGTGCATGTTTGTACATGAGTGTAGGTGCACGCATGCCATAGTGCACACGTGGAGGTCAGAGGGCAGCCTCAGGTACTGTGGTACTCACCTTTCTTCTTGTTGCTCAGCAGGATGTTTGTCAGCCTAGCTGGCCCACAAACTCCTGGAGATTCTCTCAGAATCCTGCTTCTGATTTCACCCTAGGGACGCTGAGATTACAGACTTTCATCCAATTTTATGAGGGTCCTGGGACTAAGACTCAGGTCCTCACATGTATAGCAAATGTTTTCCTCTCACGGATGTAGCTCCCTAGCGCTACCCACTGCTCCTCAATGCATAAGCCATGTGACAGGGTGCCGCCCCGGATGCTCAGCTACGTCCCTAGGACATAGGGGTGGCTCTGTGCTTGGAGGCCTTTCTGTATTACATGAGACAGGGTTTTTGCTTTATTTTGCTTTTAGACAAGAGTCTCACTATGTAACCTGTTTCTCACTGTGTAAACCGGATTTGCCTCAAACTCGCAGAAATCCACCTACCCTGCCTCCTAAGTGCTAGGATTAAAGGTGTGCACCACCACACATAGCAAGAAAGGCTATTTTGCTTTCAGATGTCATTTTACCTCAGAATCTGAACAAGGGTTTGTGATTGCTCGCTGGGAAGGAGGGTGCTGTGCGCATTGCCGAGATGGGCCTGTTGGCAGGGACAGTCTGAACCTCGGCAAGCAAGTGTGTGAGCCGCTCCCAGTTAGATGTACGAGTGTGTGTGTGTGTGTGTGTGTGTGTGTGTGTGTGTGTGTATATATACACACACATTTCTGCAGCTGCGTAGAATGCCAGGCAGCATGCTCACCCATCTGTTAGCGGTGATTATCTCTGGGTGGGGTTAGTAAGACTTCAGTTGTGTGGCATACTCCTGCATATTTAGCATTTTCACCAGAAAACGGATGCTTTTGTGAGAGAACAAGGAAGCACACCGTAAGCTAGGAAGCCAGAGAAGGCTGGGGTGGGGCAGGAGACTCAGCCCCTTTCAGCAGGGGCCACAGCTAGTAACTCCTGAGCCAAAGGGAGAGAGACGAGGCCTATGGTGGCAGCTAGGTGGCCTGTGCACAGCTATGTTGGGAGCAGAGATAGCAAATGATGGTCGAACTCACTGTTGGCCCAGAAGGCTGTGCCTGCAACCTGCATCCCTCCAGGGGAGCGTCTTCTCTAACAGGCCTGCTCATGGGTCCCCACAGCAGGGTTATTCTGGGGCAGGGATTGCAAACAAGTTCTTCCTGGTCCTCAGGGCTTCAGGCTTTGTTGATGGCCATTTAGGGAGCCTCGGGTTGAATGGCTGGGGGTGGGGTGGGGCAAGAAAATAATTTACACAGAGCTGTGGGTCTTCTGGTCCAAGAAGTTAAGTGGCACACACGGTCTGGTTCCTGTCTGGCCGTCAGTGGCTTGTGGGTGGACTGAGAGAAGCGTGATGCCCAGAATCCACCGAACAGCAGAAGGCGGAGATGCTGGATCACCTGCGCAGCCATGGCGAGGGGGCTGTGTTAGGAGAGGGAACCCGCAGTCTGAGGGAGGGAGGACTCAAGCTTTTCTCGGAGCTTCTGGTGACTAGTAGAGCAAGGAGGGAGACAATTGTGAGGAAATTCTCCTGGCAACTTCAAAAGGGGAGCTACAGAGTCTGATGGGCACGTGGGCATAACTCTGCGGTGTGGATTTGAGGTGCTGCATGCCCAGGGAGACAAAGAGACACTTACCGCTATCAGGTAGAGAAACTTTGGCAAAGGAAAGACAGGCCTCCGGCCTCAGCCACCTTGGAGGACAATGAGTCCGTTGGTGTTACTAACAGAAGCTCGGGTGGTTTAAGGGCAGTTGTACCACAGAGAAGTCTGACTTGGGGCTCCGGGCTTTAGTTACTCCTATTGTTGGCACTAGGGGAGCGAGGCGGGGGGAGATGGCTGTCAATCTGCCCTCTGATCCCCACAGGTGTGGGCTGCTGTGGAAATCACGCCTTTCTAGGAGACTTCCCTGCTCATCTTCCTTTTGGGAGATGAGGGTCTGAGCCTAACCCCCAAAGCATGATACTCTGCCCAGCCTCAAGAGACAGCAGCTCTAGGAGCCGTGGTGCTTCTGGTAGCCCTGAGAAGGCTAGAGTGCAGCAAACCCATCAAACATATGTGTCCTGAGGTGTAGACAGTGCTTTGGGGGAGAGACTACCGAAGGCAGCCTCCTCTTTCTGCCAGCCCCAGCAGGAATGCATGCACAAGGTGTTTTGTTGTTGTTTTGTTTTGTTTTTTGCAGGTGCTGCCCGATCCAAGCATGTAGCTGACTTCAGCCTTGCTGTCTGCTCTGCTCAGAGCTGTGCAGGTAGCTGCAGCTTAGAAGACACAAGTGTCTACAGAGGGCATCATGGAGGCTTTGTATTAATCTCTATCATGTGCCAGGCACCACACTCTCTCCTGTCGTAGGAAATGTCGCAGGCAGAAGTGGAACCCTGATTCCCTGTTTGCTCACCCCACATTAGGGACACACCTCCAGGCTGTGCATGGGCAGGGATATTGATTAGACAGCCCAGCCCTTCCATCAGTAGTGCTGGCAAAGGATTGGCCCTTCGTCCATTCATTTGATCAATAGATCCGAGTACCTATTAATACCACCAGGCATTGCCTGGTCCGAGGCTGGAGCTCGCCTGTTTGCTGGGTTGCTCTTGGCAGGGGGCTAGGCGTGCCTGCATTCAGTTTCTCCTTGCACAAGCTCTTTAGAAGGCAGGTGGGCCAGAGGTATTGGAAACACGTTTGTCTCCTGTCTGATGTCACTTGAGCCAGGAAGCACAGCCTGCTTGGTGAGTGATCATCCTGTCACCCAGACATCTCTTGTGCAGTCTGCAGAGTTGGGAGGAAGCTTCAGCCTCTGCCTTTCAGCCTTGAGCAGAGAGATGCTTTATTTATCCTCTCTCCCGCTCTCCCCTCCCACGCCCCCCATCACTCTCTCTCCCTCTCCCTCACCCTCCTCTGTTGCTCTCTCTCTCCTTCTCTCTGTTTTCTTCCTTGATAGGTCTCCACCTTTCTTTTTTTAAAGGTTTGTTTTATTGTCTTTAATTTATGTGTATGTGTGTGGGTCTGTGCACATGTGGAGTCTGTGCTCACTAGGCTAGTGACATCAAGACTTCCAGGAGCTGAGGTTACAAGTGGTTGTGAACTACGGATGTATATGCTGTGAGCTGAATATAAATCCTCTGCAAGGGTAGTGTATGCTCCTAACCACAGGGCCATCACTGCAGTCCTCCATCGTGTGTGTGTGTGTGTGTGTGTGTGTGTGTGTGTGTGTGTGTGTGTATGATTCATTCATTCATATTATATTATTAAACACACACACACACACACACACACACACACACACACACACACACGTGTGTAGTGGATTCAAGGTCTTACTGTATAGCCCTACCTAGCTGGCCTGAACTCTATGGAGAACAGGCTGGTTTCCAGCTCATAGACACCCACCTATCCTCGTCTCCTGAATGCTAGGATCAAAGGCTTGTGATACCACACTTATCTCCACGCTATTTTTATTTATTGCAACAAGGTCTCTCACTGAACCTGGAGCTCAGTATTTTGGCTAGGCTGGCCGGCCAGCAAGCTGCTGGGATCCCCTGTCTCTGCTCATCCGATGCCGGCTTGACAGACACACGCCACACTGCTCTGGCAAAAAAATCTTTTGGGGATCCAAACTCAGGTTAAACACACTTAACCCACAGACCCAACCACACCTTTTGTTTGTTTGTTTTTGAAACAGAATCTTAAGTAACCTGGGGCGGTCTCAAGCTTCCTATGTAGCTGAAGTTGGCCTGGGACTCCGGATCCTCCAGCTCCTGCGTGCACTGCCATACCTGGTAGCTATATATGAAAGGGCAAAACTGGGATTTGAGAGAGTGAATTGTTGTCTTTGTCCCTTAGCCACACATACCACGATGATCTCAAAGGAGGGTCCTTCAGCTAGGAAGAGAGGGTGTGGGGGGGGAAGCTGAGGTAGTGATCACAGACGTTCATGTTACTTCTCACTTGGAAAGAGTCCGGTGAGGGATGGACAATTGGGCTTGGTTCCTCAACATCTGGCCAGGCAGAGAAGTGGACAGCACTTAGGGTTGTTTCTGCCCTGCCTGTTCCATTCCTTCCTTAGCCTAGTCCCAGGCCTCAAGTCACATGCCCTCAGCTACCCAGAGAATCAAGCCATTCCATGGGATAAGGGTCCCAGTGGCTCCATCTCAAGTTCTGCGCTTGGGACTGTCTAGCTCTCTGCTCTTGCTACTTTCTTCTAAGCTCTCAGACTCCCACACCAGGCTATTCCCAAATTTATCATTCTCGGAATGCCACCGGAGTCCAGCAAGATCCTCAAAGACCCACTCCAGGACCCTCCATTTCCTTATCTGATGGCCCTTTGGGGCCTGTCTCTGGGCCACTTCTCCCTGGAAGGCCTCTTGGCCTTGCTCCAGCCTGCATGAGATTGGCCCACCCACCTTCTTATGCCCTTGCAGATTGCAGAGGTAGGAGGACTTGTCCTTGTTGGATCATTTCTATCTTCAAGGCTTTTCATGTAATGGGTGGGGATGAGTGCCTGTGCAAAGACGGGGTGTAGAGGGCCCTAAAAGGGGTCAGCAGAGAAAGGGGACCTGGAACTTGACCCACAGGGTTCCTCACCAGCTCTCCCCTTTCCTGGTTTGGAAGACCCAGATACTGATGTTCTTATTCCTTTGCTGGGCTGGCTGGACTGCAGCCACTTCCTCTATGTGTCCTCCCTGCCCCCATCTGGGTTGGTCCTCAGCCTGACTTGAGGCAGCACTTTCAATGCAGGACAGGCCTGTGAGCCTGTATTTATCCCACATACTCTGTGCCAGGCTAGAAATATTACCTGGCCCTATTGCAATGGATCACAGGCCTTCCCCACCTCATGGTGACAAGGCCTTTCTTCGGACACTAAGGGCCCATGTGACAGGGGTCCCTCACCCTGTAGTCAGGGCTGGAGCTGGTACAGGCATCTAGAAGCCCATGCAACTGCTCCCGGCCCCAGTTGTGGGTGTCAGACGTCTGTGGGCTTACTTGCTTCTCACCTGGGTTTTTCTGGCTGCCTGTCGGCACAGGAGTCAGCAACACTGAGGCTACATGGACCCCTTGGTTTATCCCTTCGGGGGATGCAACTCTTCAGGGGAGAGGCTGAGCTCGAGGAAGGCATGTAGTAGGTGCTACATAAGTGTCTATGAGTAAAGTGCTGGGAGTCAGCGATACAGAAAGCAGGGTCTCTGGGCTGGTGGTGTAGGAAGTTCAAGTGGGACAGAGCCAGAGGAACTGGGGCCAAGTAGTTTCCCTTGGCTGAGATTAGCTACTGGGTGTGGGTGCCCATTTTGTTTAATGCCATGGCATACAGCAGAGACTGTAGCAGGGCCCCTAAAAGCCTCTGCAGTTGGGTTCTTCAGTCTTACAAGGACCTCTGAGGACCCAGTGACAATATCCATCCTGGCCTGGAATCCTTGCTCACTGCCTGTGGGTATGAGAGTGTGGGCAGCATTGCATTGGCGTTTCCTTAAGAGATGAGAAATACACACCCACAGGGACCAATGGCAGACCACGGTCTGATTCCACCCAGGTTTGCCTAGCTTGTGAATAAGTGAGTTCATTGGGGTTACTTACAAAAAATGAGTGAGGGATTGCTCACAGACGTGTGGGTGCCCCAGCACCGAGGACAACTCCCTTAACACTGCATAATGGAGAACTCCCTTCAGTTAACCTTGCACCCATTTGGGCACCTTTCGAGACTGTATGCAAAGGTAGGGTGCAGGGGTGTGGGCGGGGAGGGGGAGCAGGAAAGAGTGAATAGCTAAAATTTCAGATGAAGGTCCAATGGCTTTGTCAGGGAAAAAAGCCTGAGGAGGGTCATTTCCGTATTTCCAATCCTTCCGTGGAACGTTTTTCTAGATGCCCACTGATGTACAGCCAGTTCCTCCTGCTCAGAGCCGCCTTACGGCCTCGGCTTTATCCATATCATCTCCTGTTGGCATCTGAATGCTCTCAGGTGCCCTGCAAAGGGACTGTTCTTTCCGAAGGCCAGTCACCAAAGACCTAGAGTCCATGGTTGAAGAAGCCAGAGGAGAGTGGTGAGGAGCCTATCCCAAGACCCTTGAGAGCAGAGGCACCTTTCTTGCCTTTCTGTCCCCATGGGACAGTGGTGGCATTTGATTCCCTTCCTGGGGCCTGAGGCCACCTGCCACAGTCATAAGTAGGAGGGCCGTCACCTGCACCTCAGGGTGTGGGCTGAGCTCCACTGCCCTTAGGCAGAAGGGACCCTGCTGCGTACCTAGGGTGGAGCTGCAGGTTTGTATGTTTGCACTTGCGTTCTCTCTACTGCCCCCTAGAGCAGCAGTGGTTGAGAGACCTCACTCACACATTCTTCTCAGCCAGCTGGGTCCGGGTCGACGGGACCCCAGCATTTGTGGGAAAACCTCTGCCCCATCCAAAGAGCTATGCACACTTAGACCCAGCTTCTGTCTAGGTGGAGAGAAGGACCCTGGTTGTAGCTCTTGGTCTGGCACTGACCTCTCTGGTACCCTAGGCCACTTCCCCTTTCTAGGCCTTCGTTTCTCCATCAGAATGGGTAAAAGATGATCTTTGCCTTGTGAGGGTACCTACATAGGGCTTGATACCTTACCGCCTGTGCTTTTGTAGTGTGCGGGAGAGGTGATTCCTGGGGGCCCCAAAGGTTGAGGCCAGGCCCTTGGAGGCACTTCTGGAAAGGCCATTCTGGGAGACTCAGTAGGGTCAGGCCAGCCCCCTGAGAGCACTGCAGGAGAGGCCAAGCCCCTGAGGCCCTGAAGTGGAGGCTGGCCTTGGAGTCAGAGGAATCCTGGATGATTACAGCTCCCCCTCTGCTTAGAACATTCCTCCTGCTGGCCTCCACCAGCCTCTCCCAGATCTCAGCCCAGAGGTCAACCCCAGGCATCTCATTTTTCCCTGCAGCAAGAAGTTCTGAGACCAAGGTTTGGATGTAAGCCATTTATTCAAGAGATGACTCCAGGGGTAGAGGATGGGAAGGGAGGTCCCCTATACAGGGGTATAGCCTCCAGACCAGGGAAAACGGGGTTTTCATCCAAGCATGTGTTCTCACACAGTAGTACGTGCAGCTGGCACGTGTACATGTATCTATGTGTGTATGAATGTGCATGGTGTGTGTGTGTGTGTGTGTGTGTGTGTGTGTGTGTGTGTGTGTGTGTACATGTGCCTGTGCTGGAAAGGCTTTCTCACTCTACTCAGCAGGTGCTGGCAGTGTCTTCCATGCCAGGGCAGCCCACTTCGGCCAGCCGCAGTCTCTGCCTCTGTCTGCCTCCTTCTCGCTCCTTGCCTGCTTCTCTGACTCAGGTTCCCTGCCTCCCCCTGCCCCATTCCACGTAGCATCATTCTTTCATAAACTCAGCCTGGACATGGTTTCCATGGTGTTTTGATAAAAACTGGAATTCAGATCATAATTACAGGGAGCAGTGGGGGAGGGGGCATTGGGGAGGGGAGCATCACAGACGCAGGAAGCTTGGCATTCTTCCTTCTTTCCCACGTGTTTAAAAACATAGGATTCACTCCCAAGCCCT
>OU015742.1:57740058-57752952 GCA_907169655.1 Acomys percivali
ATGTGAGGGGGTGCTGTGTCACAGCTTAACATGCATGTGAGGGGGTGCTGTGTCACAGCTTAACATGCATGTGAGGGGGTGCTGTGTCACAGCTTAACATGCGGGTGAGGAGGTGCTGTGTGTCACAGCTCACAGGGCTGATGGCCTTGATCATCGGCTCAGCTCCGCTGGGTTTGGAATCATTGGACAGACACACGTGTGACCATGTCTGAGCAGATGCTTCTAGAGAGGTTTGACCGAGGGAAGAAACGTGGAGGGCACATCTCAGTGTCTGGAGGGCCTGACCGAATAAAATGAGAGATAAAAGAAGCAATCTGAATACCCCTCCCTGCACCCCTTCCCCTCCCTGACCATGGGTGCAATGAACCAGCTGCCTCACACACATTCCTGCCACTGAATCCACAGCTACTCTCACTGCTGTGCCTTCCACACTGTGCCTTCCATGCTGTGTCTTCCACACCGATGGAGCTTACCCTCAAACCGTGAACCAAAATAAAACCTTTCTCCATCGAATTGCCTTTTGTCAGGTCACAGCGATGAGGAAAGGTAATTAATAAAGCAATGGAATAAAACAGGAATGTTCTAAAACAAATCCCAGACAAAATCCCCATGAAGGGCACACGGGAACACGGGAGAGCACAGCTGCTGCGGGAGAGGGGGAGCCCTGTCTGTACAACTGGCCTATCCATGCCTTAAAGTTCCACGACTGCACTCTTTTTTTTTCCCCTACCTGAGGTAGCTGAAAGCGTATTCTCACACAAAAACCTGCATAGATACATTTATAGAAGCTGTAGTCATAATTGCAACTGAGATGTTCTTCATTAACTGAGCAATAATGGCATCTAATTCAGCGACACCAAGAAATGAGTTTCCGAGCCAGGAAAAGACACGAAGGAGACTTGAATGAATATTAGCACAGAAGAGAGGCTGGCCTGCCAGAGTGCCTTGCCTCCAGCTGCACAAGCTTCTAGAAAATGAAATATGGACTTGGCTTTAAAAGAAAGGTTGCCCAGGGCTGAGGTGGGGAGGGTGAACAGGTAGAGTCCATAGCATTTGGGGGGGGGCGCAGTACAGCTATTGTCCATGATGGGGTGCAGTGCATCTATTGGAAGCCACAGAATGTGAAACACCAAGTGCTAGCCCTGGTATAAGCTGTCAATTTTGACTGGTTTGTCACCACTTCTTTGTTTTTGTTTTTTGTTTGTTTTTTGAAACAGGGTTTCTCTGTGTAGTCTTGGCTGTCCTGGACTCACTCTGTAGACCAGGCTGGCCTCAAACTCACAGCGATCCGCCTGCCTCTGCCTCCCGAGTGCTGGGATTAAAGGCGTGCACCACCACCACTGGCATTTGTCACCACTTCTTACTGGTGACCATGTGCCTCACAATGCAAGATCTTTCCAACCGAGGAGAATGAGTAGTGGAGGGTGTCACCGGGAGACGCTGTCTCAAATTACAAAACTGCTCTAAAGATTGTTCATTCATACTTGTAACTCCTGAGGCTGGTCCAGTGGTTAAGAGCACTGGCTGCTTCTCCAGAGGACAGATTCCATTCCCAGCGCCCACGTGCTGGCTCACAACCATCTGTGACTCCAGTTCCAAGAGATCTGACCTCCTCAGGCACTGCACGCACATGGCGTCTGACATAAATGCATGCAAACAACTATACACGTAAAACTATTATTAGAAAGTCATTGTAACTCCCAACTCCTTAGCTTCCCAGCTGTCCTCTTGCATTCCACCAGCAGGGACAACGTCCTTAGGAGTATCGGGAGTAATAGGATTTGGGTTTGTTGGGTTGTTCGGCAGCTGCTTGCAGAAGCCTTAGGGCCTGCCTACATTTTGCAAGGTCCCTGTTTTGTGACATTCCCTTATCTGGCTCTCAACTAGAGGTCATTCCATCGCAGAGGGTTTCCTCAGCACTGTGTGCTGCGGACGTGTCTCCCCCTAGCAACAGGGGCCTCTCTGGCTTCCTGTTTTCCCGTGTTTCATTCTCCTCAAGAGCTGGATGCCTTAGCTCCTGAATCTTCATTTTGGTTCTGTTTCCCAGCCTCCCTCACTGGAACCAACTGCTTCAGAAATACACACAGTCCCTTGAGGGCCACAGGAGAGGGGCTGGTTCCAGGTGCAGGTGTCACATCACTGGGTTCTTGGTCAGGCTGACCAGGTGACCAATTCAGCTCCACTCGTAACTATTCCCAAATCTCCTTGGTGGAAACTCCATCTTCCTGGGACCAGCTCCCTCCGCAGCACAGTGTTCCTTTTCCCCTTTTCTTTCTCTTTTTGAGTGAGACACAGAGGCAGGCTCCAGGGGATCGTGTGCTGTCTTCCACAGAACATTTGACCAGGGCCCGTGGCAGCAGCTCCGAGTGAACTGCTCGGTGTCCACTCAGCAATGAGACCACAACAGCTTGTTTGCACCAAAATCCACACATTAAGGAATGAGCTCTCTTCATCTTTAAAAATAGAACCATAAGGATTCTCAGGACCAGGGCCAGTGGCTGTTGGAGATGAGGCTTTCTCAGCCACACCGTGGGCTTTCTCTTTGTTCACCTGATGGAGTGGACTCAGGCTCTTGAGTGGGCTAAACCCATGACAGAGCAGGCGGGAAGCCTGGGGCCCTCCTGAGCAGGTGGGGGCCAATGTGCATCTGTGGAAGGGAAGGTACGTAAAGCCGGAGCGGCTCACATGCTCTTCCTGAGTCATGGATCAGATGTGCTATAGTCCTTCATCCTCATGGGATGCTCAGGATGGGTACACTGAGGCAGCTGAGGAGGGGACATACATGGTCATGTTACTGCTGGGACTGGAGGCTCAGCTACTGCTGAGGAACATCACCAGGAACTGGTGCTGGCATTAGACCCATCTGCTGGGCTGGGCCTTGTCTCTGAGGAAGGAGGCCCATGGATCTAGGCAGCAACTGCCCTGCTTATTTCCAGTGTTGGTTCACTCCTTGCTGAACTCTGGTACTTGAGCCCACTTGTTTCGTAAGGAGACCAGTTTCCGGACAGATCCAGAGGGACAGACAGTGATCTGTTTTCAACAGTCCCAGTAAACTGGCACGCCCGTAATCCCAGCACTCCAGGAGGCAGAGGCAGGCAGATCTTTTGTGAGTTTGAGGCCAGCCTGGTCTACAAAATGAGCCCAGGACAGCCAGGACTACACAAGAGAAACCCTGTCTCGAACCCCGCCCCCCAAACAAACAAACAAAAAACAAAGCAAAAAAACAAAAACAAAAACAAAAAACCACCAAATAACCAACAGTCCTAATATGATGGGTAAGGGCGACTGGCTAGAGAGTCCGTACCATCCTCAGAGAGGGCCGCAGTGAACTGGCCTTGGCCTTGTCATCCCACTATTTGTGCAGAATATGGCACCTTTTGAACCCCAAACAGCAAAGCAAGGAGGAAAGCCTGGGCACTTGCGGGTGGAGCAGACATGCAGGCTTATTGACAGCAGGCTTTCTGGGAAACTGCAGGCAGGCAGCTAGCTCTGAGTCCATCGCCCAGGGAGAGTAGAGCTGAGTCCCATGGGTGCCTCTCCAGGTTCTATCTCAAGTAGTCTGTCCTCCTCACTACAAACTCTGACAGGGCCCTTTTTAGGGCAGGAGGAATGTACCAGAGCACCACTTACTGGTAGCTCCTTCAACAGGAACCTTCCTTACAGGCTCCTGAGAACCCGAGCCTCCATCGTAGCCTCCTGATAGCAGTATTTCTTCCACTTTCTGTGCTCAGATTTTGTTTTATTTTGATTTTTTGAGACAGGGTCTTGCCATGTAGCCCTGTGCTTCAGTCTATACAACACAGTCTTGCTGACAATTTTGGCCAGTATCAGAGGGCCCACCAGGATGCCCATTTGTTTTGTGAATTAGTTACAAAGGTCAAGGAAGAATGCCATTAAAACTTAGTGGGAGGCCACCGTCAGGGTTGAAATGTTTTCTGCCCTCAATCACAGCTGCTCGCTCGCCCCCTGTGGGATGATGGTGTTGCGATGGTCCAGGTCCGGTCCTAGATCAGAGAGCAGGTTAGGTAGGCCTGTTTTATGCTACTCGGAACACCACTGTTGCAGCCCAGCCCCACAATAGGACAGGGCAATATGTGTGTGTGTGGGGGGGGGACACAAGGCCCAGGAGGCAGACGGAAGACGCTAGATTCAGGAGTGCAAGGAGGAGCCTCCAGCCTCCTGATGCAGTGCATAGTGTGTGTGTGTGGGGGTGGGAGTGGCAGGTGTTCTGCCACATCTTCCTAGGGCTGGTCCTCAGCCTGTGCCGGAGGATATACCCTAAAGCTGAGTAGCCTGTCCACAGACCAGCCTCATGTCTTCCTCCTGGGTTCCCTCAGACCCTGGGGGGGGGGGATGCTTATGGTGGGAACTGAGCCTAGTCATATCCAGCACTGCTGGCCTTCAATGTTCCCATAGCCGCCCCTTCACTGACCTGGGCCCTACCTAGCAAAGATTCCCTGGGACATGCTTCAAGTTACAAGACAGCAGGAGCCAACAGATAGAACTCAAGTGTGGACGCTGCGGTGGCGGAGGAGAGCCCTCTGTGCTGTCACCAGATCAAGCTGCTGCTCCTGAGTCTGTTATACTGTGGCAAAGGATGCTGCTGGAATGCGCTAACGCACTTCCTTTAGCGACTATAAAAGCCTGTAGCCAGGCAAGTGGGGCAGCTGGGCAAGTGGACGGGAGCCCTTTGCACCCCAGGTCAATGGGAGGTGTGGGTAGTGATGGAATCCAGGCGCAACTGTGGGGAGTCGGTCCACATAGCACTGGGGAAGACGCAGCCAAGTGAGGAACTGGCCTGCCTTCTCCTGGGGCCCTCACTGGCGTTTACCCAGGAGCCCAGTGAGAGCAACAGCAGTGCTCAACATCTCACTGGTAGAATGCGGCAAGACAGAAAGAAGATAATGGGACCGTTCCAGCCCAGCGGGCACCCAGGAGGCAGAGGCTCTGTCACAGAGGGGACCACATCTTGTTCTCCCCATGCTCCACCTTTGCCCCAGCAATGGAGTCTAGAAAGAAGTCCAGCTCAAGGGCTTATCTTTCTGCCTTAGGAATCATCTTCAACGGTTGTGGGCTGGGGTGGGAATTTTTGAGGCTACATCCGGATCCTCCTGGTTTGTTTTTCTCTTCCTGTTACCAAAGTCCCCAGTGTACCATTTAGGCATAGCTCAAGGAGCAGCAGTGGCCGTACCCTGGGACCAGCAAAACCAGACCTTGGATCTAGTCTCTTTCTCTCTCTTTAAGTTATACTGAGATGATGTGATGATGGCAGCGTGTGTGTTTATGTGTGCATGTGTGTATGTCTTCGCCTCTCAACCTGTAAATGTAGCCTTATTTTCAAAAAGTGTTTTTTGCAGATATAATCAGATTAGAGACGCAAAGGTCCTGATTCAGGGTGGGCCCTAAATCTCAGGACAAATATTGCTAGAGAGCAGACAGACAGAGAAGGTGGTGTGGAGACCGAGGCAAGACTGAGGGGATGCGGCCCTGAGCCAGGCACACTTCAATCCATCATCATTCCTGGAAGAGGAGAAAGGAGCCTCCTCAAGCCCCTGGAGGGGAAAATGGTCCTGAGAGACACCCTGGAATTTAGACTTCTGGGCTCTGGGACCGTAAGAGAGCATATTCCCATAGCTGTCAGCCAGCAGTTGTCAAGCCCTGCTTTATGATAGCCACAGATCCCAAGCATGCTCTGGGCCTCTCACAAGAGGCACAGCGTTGTTTGAGGGTTAGAGCAGTTTAAAGTGCGGATATCCACCTCTGGTGATTTTCTTTAGAAGCTCTGTGAGCACCGCCTGGACGATCTGCCACAAACACAGGTATTTTTAATACAGTAGACGGCTCCTTTTAAACAAGCTGTCAGGAACATTAATTGCAGGAAGTTTAACAGGCGCTAACGTGCCTAAGAGCCCTGCAATTACCAGCTTCCAGTCTGCAGGCGCATTTGACAGCCAGGGGCCCTAGAAGTGTCTAGCTGCTCCCCCCAAAAAATCAAAACAAAACCCGCTTTCTTCTGCTAAGAGTGTGACTCTGGTGACCCCAGATTATTTGCTCCAGCATCTGAGTGGATGATGGAGCCTCTAAGGTGCAGAGCTGGACAATCCTTCTCTGTTTAGATCAGAACTGTAGTCCTTCAAGTCAAGGTCTGGTACAAGGCGCATCACCGACTTCATCTTCTGGAATTCAGGCCAGCCTTTAGGAGTACAGTCCACCTCAGCAAAATGGATTCTGAGGCTAGGCAAAAATCTACAGTTTCAAACATGTGAGGTCTATAGGGACAGAGGAGGCTTTGGGGAAAGCACACCAGCTGGCACACAGAGACACTGTTGTCTCTCCCTCCTGACCTGCTCTCATAGGAAGACCACTCTCGGGGTGGGGGTGGAGGGGCCACGCAGGAGTGGAAAGGCCTGCAAAGCTGGCCTCATAGCAGTCTGTATGCTTTTCCTGAGTGTGGTGCTAGGCCACAGGAGGGACGCTTCAGGTGGCTGAGCCTGAGGGCCTTTAGGGTGGGAAGAGCCCTGCCCACCTTGATTTGTGTCTTCAAAGGTGCCTGGCAGAGATCAGCCAGCTGTGGTCCTGCAATGAGCTAGGCCCAGGGTCCCAGAGGCAGGTCCTAAAGGGCTATCAGCCAGGTGGGATGGCTCTCCTCCTCAAGCATTAAATCTGAGGCTGGACAGTTGCTTCCTACTGTGCATATCCTGCTTGCAACAGACAAGTTTATAAATGAGCTAGTCACACCTGGATCCAGACCAGCTCTGAGGCTTGCCTGGCTGGCTCTCAGCTTCCCCAGTGACAGGATCCAGGCGTGCTTTGCACAACTCTCCTTGACCCTTGGGAGCTGAGGATTGCAGGGGTCTACTGAACTCTTGGAAATTACGGGCTGGCTGTGAATGTTTGTGTCTTAACAGTTTCCAGGGAGAGGTTATTTCCAAACACCTTGAGGGTCTGGGAGTGTAGTGTCTTTAAAGAGAAGAACCAATTTTGAGTTACAAGAAAACAAAGCTCTCCCAAGAATGCTCCTAACCTTTAAATACTCCAAAGAAGAGTTACTGAAATTTACAATAAATTCACCTTTTCACAGACAACTGGCTGAGCATGTTGAAATCCAAACAATTCTGCTCTTTTTATAAGTCTTAGTGTAAGACTTACTGGATGTTTATGGAGTAAGTGCTTTCCTTTGTTAGGGCCTCTTCACAACATTGTTAACGATTCCTTCAAGACAAAGTTTTACATCTTAGCTGCCTGGGATGCTGTGGATGTGGGCAGTGTTTAAAGCCAGGAGAAGACTTTTGTTTGAGATATTAGACAAGGTCTGTTGCTATAAACAGCCATAAACCATCACCAGGTGCCTTAGGCCCTGTGGTCTGACAGAATGCAGACTGTGCCACTACCAGAGGCTCTTGATGCTTGAGATCCTTTTGTGAGGGAGTCTTTGTCAGGACTTTAGCTTGTGAGTTCAGGGCCTGGCCTTTGAATCCACACAGCGCTTCTCTGTGGATTCTGTGATATAGGGATAAGTTCAGACAGACACGCATATATGTATGTTTGTATGTATATGAGTACACACATATACACAACTATGTATGCATGTATGTGTTTATATGTATATAAACACACATATATACACAGCTATGTATGCGTGTATGTGTTTATATGTATATACACACACATGTATAGCTGGGTGTGTAGATATGCACACATGCAGAATGGAGAAAAGGAATCCTAGAAACTGAGGACTATAGGACGGGATCTGAGGGGAGACAGAGAGGGATCCACTGCAGCTGTCTGACCCAACACGTGTCTTGGGATTGTCTTCAAGTGACACATGCAGGTAACACTCAGGAAAGGGCTTGGGAACTGAGCCATAGACATGAGCCAAGTAAATGCACAGGGAAGAGCTGAGGACTTAGTAATGGTGCTGATGTTGGCACCACCATCAACGGATGGTACAATTGAAGGGGCAGCTCTCACTTGAGGCTATCCACCTAGAGAAAAACACCGGTATTCTCCAGGGGATTGACATCACCCAAAACACCACAACAAAGCTTAAAATGCTCAGGAAACATCTAAAGTTACCATTGATAGATACAGGAACATGACTCTCTCCAAAGGAAAAGACAATCATTACATCAGTCCATGGGATTGGTACAGCCACAATAAAAGCTCATTAAGATTAAAAAAAAAAAAAGACTTCCTCTGGCCAAGAGCGTAGAACCTCTGGCCTGGGTGAAGACCTAACATTTCCGCTGGGCCTGGACAGTCACCTGGCCAAGGTGGGGTCACCTTAAGCTGTGATAAAGAGATAGGGGAGTAATTTTCCCTTTGAGGAGATACTGTATTTTCCTTTGCAGAATTCCCCAGTGCATAGATGGATCCCACAAACCACCATGAGGTCCAGCTGCATTGCCTTCTGAAGGCACAGTCCCGGCCCTCCCCCAACCCCCAACCCACCCCTCACACCCCGTTTCTTTGTTTCTTTATCTCCTTTGGATGCTGGCCAAAATCTATGTGTATTTATCTGACACTCTGGGCTTCTTTACTCTTTCTCTAAAGCCCCTCCCCTCAGCTATGTGGCCATGTGCCTGCCACGCATCTGACCCCCATGATGGCTTAAATGGCTTTTTCCCCTCCGCTCTTCTCCAGGCAGCCTTTGCACTGCACATGCCCTGAGAGTTTTCCTTTTTTAAGCGTTAAGAAAGTCATCCTTGAGCTTCTGTCTGAATCCGTTCGTAAATTCTTTTGTTAGTGAGACTAAGAATCCAAAGAGGCGACCTCGATTTCCCCTGTATCATCTGGTGACCACAGAGGAACTTAAAAGGATGACCCAGAGGAAGGAAAGGTCAAGGCCTTAACAGGAAGTTGAGCAGCCATGGTGACATTCCCAACATTTGAGAAGGTGAGGCAGGAAGAGGCGCATTCACGGATAGCCTGGGCTACACAGTGAGATCTTACATCAAGACAAAAAGCCAGCATTGTGACCATGTTCCCCGAGGTATAGAACTCTCTGCAATGACTGGGAAGATAAAAGCTCATAAAAGAGAAAGACTGCATTATAACATTAAAGGCAGCTAAAGACCGGCAATAACCATTGGCCCTTCAGAAAATCTGTTGGTAAGAGAACATTCTGCCTCCGTGATATGCAATTTCCACCAGTGTAGACTGTTATATTGGGCATAAAACAGTCTCTAACAAATTAAATTTATATCATGTGAGCATATTCTTCAAGACAATAGGGCTGAGTTAGAGGTGGATATAGCACACGGGCTTCTGGAAGGATGTCCAAGCAGCTAGGAAGTAAGAACAATTCTAGACAACCCAAGAGCGAATATAAGAAATTTGAACAAGAAAGAATAAACTCTCAGAAAAAAAATGTGAGCTGCCACTAATGTAGTACTTAGGAGGACTTTTGTAGCATTAATTGTTCATACATTAAATAATGAAGTTCATGCTGGGTCTGGTGGTGCACTAATCCCAGCACTCAGGAGGCAGAGGCAGGCGGATCCCTGAGTTCAAAGCCAGCCTGGTCTACAGAGTAAGTCCAGGACAGCCACAGAAAAACCTTGTCTCAAAAACCCAATAATAGTAATACTGATGATGATGGTGGTGGTGGTGGTGGAGGTGATGGTGGTGATGATGATGATGATATTAAACCAACAACCTAAGTTTTTACCCTAAGAAATCTAGACTACTAAACTGGCGTGGCGGCTTACGCTGTAATCCCAGGTGAACACAGGAGGATGGATTGCTGCAAACTCAAGGTCAGCCTGGGTTACAGAGTGAGACCCTATCTCAGAAAAACAAAACAAGAAAACCTGTCAATCAGTCCAGGGAAAGAAGAATAAATTAAACTCAAAGGATACAGACTTAGCAAGTGAAAAACTATATAAACCAAAGACACCACAGAGAAACTCAGGGAGCTTGGGAGTAGTTGTGTCAGAACATTCGCCTGAATGTATGCCTATGCACTACATGCATGCAGTACCCAAGGAGACCAGCAGGCCCTGTCAGATGCCCTTAGGAGTGAATTGCAGACAGTTGTGAGCTGCCATGTGGGTGCTGGGAATTGAACCCTGGCCCTCTGGGAGAGCTGCCAGTGCTCCTAACCCCTGAGCAACTTCTCTAGCCTTGGAAATTGATTCTTTTTTCTTCTTTCTTTTTTCTTTCTTTCTTTATTTTTATTTTATGTGCATTGGTGTGTTGCCTTCATATATATCTATGTGAGGGTGTTGGATATCCTGGAACTAGAGTTACAGACAGTTGTGAGCTGTCATGTGGGTGCTAGGAACTGAACCCAAGTCCTCTGCAAGAGCAGCCAGTGCTTTTAACCCTTGTTGATCTGGTGTGGGGGAGAAGAGGAAGAAGAAGAGAAGGGGGGGAGGAGAGAGAGGGAAGAAGATGGAGGGAAGGAAGGAGGGAGAAAGGGAGGGAGACAGAGAGAGAGAGAGAGAGAGAGAGAGAGAGAGAGAGAGAGAGAGAGACAGAGCTCCTGCATCTGGCATCTGCTGTCAGGCCTTCATTTGCTCCCTCCCAACCCCAGTCTAAGTCTAAGCCACTCTTCTGGAATAATAGAATAAGGCAGCTGCCTCCCCACCACTCTTACTATTCCCAACATTGCTTCCTGAAAGGCAGAAAGACAGATCTGTGCTCTTAAAGCACTCTGTCTCCACGCTGTTCAGCTAGGAAGCTTGGCGTTGCTCATTTCCTGGAGTAAAAGCCACAGCATCATCTGTCTGTTAATGCTCATGGCTCCAGCACCCCGGCTTCCTCCCAGTGTGCCGAGGGGCACATATAGCACAGGCCTGTCCTAGAGTCTTTGTGCTCTCCCTTCTCTTCTTCCCTGACACTGTACATCGCTCTCCGGGAGCCTATGAGAGACCTTCCTTGACCTACTGAGCTGGGTCCCCAATCCTAATGCCTCCACACCCTCAGAGGAGGGTTCCTCAGAATCAGCTGCTGGTCTTGGACTCTGCCTCAGGCAGTATGTATCTCTCAAAGGAAGTGGACAGGTGCTGACCAGCTGGCTATGTTCCTTGACCTAGTGTTTTGTGAACTGTGTGGGGTGTCAAAGACAGGATGATGGGAAAGCTCCGGGAAAGGAGGCATTCCGGGAATCACAGCGTCTTGTGTTCTGCCGTTCCACAAAGAGGCCTTGCCTGCCGGTGATTCTGCTGTATCTCTGTTGTTCCCTGGGGTGGAGGAAATCCTGCATGTTGTGGACTGAGAGACTCTCCAGCCCCCAGCTGTTGCAAGCATCTAATGTGAGGAAACTAAATGTCCTGTCGTTGGACATCGATAGATCTGAAAACTGAACTCAGCTCTGGACTGTTGCTCTGGGGTGGTCCCCAAAACTGTCCATCCCTGAGTTGATGGAGTTTCTGCCACCTTACCAACTATATCAGGTTTGCCTTCCAAACCATCCCTGGCATTGACAGAGTGGCCTCCGAAGGACACAGGTGTCTGGCTCGAAGAGGGTAGTTTCAACTTGGCCGGTCTGACCAATAGTCCCTGTCCTGTCCTAGTTTGCTTTCCACAGCCGTGATAAAACCCTGACTGACAGCAACTTGGGGAAGAAAGGGTTTGAGAATCTGCCCTCCCTTTAAACACAAATAGCTAGAAAATCTTGCAAGGTTGTGTACTTATGTCTTTGGAAGTGCAGATGGACAGACCTCCAACAGTGGTGTGTGGCCTGACATGCTGGCAGTGCCCTCTATGCCAGCCTGGCCCAGGGGCCTCACTGTGTGAATGTGACCATGGGATCCTCTTTGTCACATTGCCACACTTGATCAGCCAGAAGTCTCTGCCTTCCAGTACAACATATTGAGACTATGACACAAGGCTCTGTTCAGAGGACAACTCCCACTGCCCTTGACAGGGCTGCAGATGACGTCCTTGAAGGACAGTCTTCAAGGAGTATCAGTCTGAGGATGAGGCCTGGGAGCCCAGCATCTGGCTACTACAGGAGTCCTGTGGTGCAGGCTCCTCCTCCAGGCCTCATGCCAGCTCTAGACCCCTGTGCTCTTCACTCAATTCTTAGAGAAACTGACCCTCATCCCAAGGGAAGCACCACCTGGATATATTGGATAAGGGCCTCAGGACTCTGGCTCTCTCTAGTTACCTGGTTAATATGAATAGGTGGCCCTGCCCCTGGTAGTTTCTGACCAGCAAGGTCCCTGTGTGGACCTCACATGGATCACCTACATGTCCCCACCCTTCATGTCCTACCTTGCTGAGCCAGGCCAGTTACAAGGCCAGATCGCCCTGTTCCCAAGGTGAGGGTCACCTCCTCCTAGAAGACCACCTTAGTCCCCTTTGCTCCCACAGACTTTGAGCCTGACCCACTGTACTCTATCTTAGTCTGTACTGGGCACCAGGTTTCATAAGTTCTCCCCTCCCACCCCGAGCCTCCCTGACCAGGTCTTACTCTATATGCTCAGCTCAGCCTCCTGAGAGCTGAGGTTACACACATGCCCCACTATGCCCAGGAATATAGATGTTGAGCTTTTAAAAGCTTTGATCAGGGGCTGGAGAGATGGCTAGGTGGTTAAAAGTGCTTCCTGCTCTTCCAAAGGCCTGGAACTTGGTTCCCAGCACCCTCACGGTGAGGCTGGCTCACAGCTCCATAACTCCAGCTCCAGGGTACAGTCACACACAACTTCACACACACGAGTAAAAATAAAGTAAATAACAACTTCAGCCATCGGAGTGGTAAAAACGCTGGCCGTGCAAAGCTGATAACGTGTGTTTGACACTTGGACCCAAAGTGGAAGGAAAGAACTGAACTCTACATGCATTATACCTTCACTGTGTATATGTGTGTGTGTGTGTGTGTGTGTGTGTGTGTGTGTGTGAGAGAGAGAGAGAGAGAGAGAGAGAGAGAGAGAGAGAGAGAGAGAG
>OU015742.1:57752962-57785769 GCA_907169655.1 Acomys percivali
AGAGAGAGAGAGAGAGAGAGAGAGAGAGAGAGAGAGAGAGAGAGAGATCATGAAACACTGCAAGCATGTATAAAAGAGATCAATATTCAATGTTCACCATTGCTTCGCCTGCACAGAACTGCTACATTTCCCCCAGACTGTGTTTCTGTAAACTCTATTGAAACCAGTTTTCTTCCTTGAGGAGTCAAAGTGCTTCTCCTTGTTTAGTCATCCCCGACCAGCCTGGGTGTTCACCGTTTACCCTTGAATTGTTCTGCTGTAGCCCTGAGGCAGTGGCTGTAGGCATCTCATCTCCCTGTGTGGATTTTAGCATCTCCTGCCCATGGGAGGGAGTGTGCACCCTATCCAGGGCCAGTGCTGCCTTTAAAATTGGGTCTGACTGCAAGAAGATGCTTCCGTTTGTACTGGGAAAGAGGCTTTCTGGGGATAACTGGGCAGATGTTGGGTCGGGGAGGGTGGGCATAGCCCCTGGGTTCACCCCTCTTCCCCATGTATACAAATTCAGTACATACTACCTGGACAGGTGAGCCCAGGGAACCTGTCTGAGCTATAGTCTGGGACACAAGCTCCAAGGTTAGCAACAGAGAACTAAAAAACCCAAGGTCAGAGCAGGAGGCTGGCCTGGGTGGCGTGAGAGCCACATGTGTCTCAGGATTGGTCACCCGTGGGCACCACAAAGCCCTCGAGTCTCCAGCTCTTCCTCCTGTCCACTGGTCTCAGAGCCAGATCTGGAGCCTCTGGGAGGAGCAGGGCATCAGGCTTCTCCTGCTGTTTTCTTCTCCCACTGCCTGGTCCCACCCCATCCTGCCACACCCCAAACACCTGGAAGGCACTGAGACAGGGGGAATGTCCCTGTTTTGGAAAGAGGCCAATACTTTAATACTTCTAAATATGGTCATGAGGATGGGTGGCCAGCCCTGACAGGGGACATTCAATAGAATAGAAGCTAGCCACAAAGATCTGTGTCAGGTACTCAGACCTCTCGGTAGGCACTGCGAACCCCATGATCCCAGGAAACAAAACACATCTTCAGATGGCAGATAGGGTACAGGAAGAGTGAGAGGGCCCCTGCCTCTCCTAAGGACTGGTCTCATCACGTGTTCCCAGCCCGAGAGAACTGGTCAGCTGCTAACGTCCGATGGATGACTTTTGAATACACTGTCGTCAGTCACTCCAAGAATGGGGCTGAGTCCTCTAAGGGAAAATGGAAGCCCTGCTCTCCAGAGGTAAGAAGGCAGCCAGCAGGCACTTACTAAACACTCAACCAACACCGTGACAGTCACAGTGGGGAGCCTCACCCAGGGTGGGCGCTCAACAAACATTGCTGATGGACAGTGACCAGGAGGACCCTGTCACATGGGCCCCAAAGCTGTCAAGCAGTGAGAAGCCCCAGACAACGGAACTCTGGGAGGGAGGAGACACCCTGTCGTATGGGAATCCAGTTCTGTGGCTCCAACTTGGGTTCTGCAGGAATCTCAGAAAGGGCCCTGTCTAGCTAATGGTAAGCTGTGCTTGCTCCCTTGCTGAGGCCTTGCTGGTGGAGAAGCCGCTGTTCCCAAACAGTGTGGGTTGAGAAGCCCCCCTTCCTACAAAGCCAATCAAAGATGGGAGCTTGAAGGAAAAAAACACGGTGCTTCAAAGGAAACAAGGAGCCACAGTGATCGCCACTGTCTGTCACACAGAGCTCCCAACAAATGTGTGCTTGCCTCAGTGGCCAGGATCTTGCTAGAAAAGCTGAGCACTGACTCACCCCTGCAAAGAGTGGCAGCTCAGGAGGGACCTTACAGAGGGATACTTGTAGCCCTTGTGGCCCCAAGGCCCATCCCCCCTCAGAGATGACCTGTTGAGTTAGACACTGTCCAATGTCTGAATGCCAATTACAACCGACTCAGCATTTTTGGCTTCTGGGTGGCACCTGGACACACCATGTGGCTTCCAAAGTAACTGAGGAGTCCTCCTGGGAGGCTGTGGGAGGCTAGGGATGGCTTGGTGAGGAAAATGACAGACATATGGGGCTGCCAGCTTCCCTGGAGTCCCCTCTAATACAGCAGGAGCCCCTGTCCAGACTCTCCCTTTCCCTACCTTCTTTCCTCACTCTGGGGCTAAGGAGAGCACTTCCTGTACCTCCATGGTTACCCAGGGTCTAGCATCAAGAAATTACTCAAAACTTTCCTCATTTTTCTTTCTTTCTATTTGCTTTATTGTTGCTGTTTTCCAGACAGGGTCTTACTATGTAAACCAGGCTTGCTTCAAACTTGAACTCCTCCTGCCTTGCTCTCTGGAGTGTTGGCACTACCATGCCTGGCTTAAAGTGTTATTTCTGCTCTGGCTTCCCCCGTGGATGCTCCCTTCTCACCTCATGGTCCTTTTCTGAGCCCCTATTCTGTTAGTAGATCTGAAGGAGGGCTCCCTCCAAGTTCCCATGGTGCTATGCTCAGACCCACAGAGAGCTATAGTCAATCACCCCAATCTTACTTGCCTTACCACACCCCTCCTCTCCACACCCAGATGCCCCAGATTGCTCTGCAGAAACATCATCACTCGCAGCAAGGGCCTGGGATGCTCTGGCACCTTGAGGACCTGCAAACCCTCTCTCCAATGTTATGATCACCTCACTTCACGGATGGGGAAACTACAACTCAACAAACTAAAGTGAAAGCTCCAACTCCTGGGTTTGTGTCCAGGAGACACAGACAGAAGGCGCTGGGAAGCCAGCCTCGGGGTCGGGCAATCCTGTGGCCTCCTGAAAGGCTGATGGCAGCCCTCTTCCCGGAGAGCACCCTCAAGCTTATAGTGGGTAGAGAGAAGTCAGACTGGGGTTCAAGCCCCCTACAACAGGAGAAAGGAAGCGGGGTGGGGCAGACAGCTGAGTGAAAAGTTGAGGAAGAAGAGAGTGAGCTGTTGGAGGCGTTCTGTCCCTTCCAGCCTCTGACCTCTCTCAGTACACAGCACTCAGGATGATGTCATTGGGGCCTACTTTGGGACAAGGGAGAAGAAAGTGCTGCTGAGGCATGGTTCTTTCCACAAGGCAACAGTGCTGTGTTTCCCCCCCCAGGGGGTGCCTTGAGTCACTGGGGCTTCTGAGGTGAGTCTGCTAAAAGTCTCTGTGTGGCTCCATTGGAAAGAAACAGCCAGATGGGAAACTGACTGCCCTGTTGTGCCCTCTAATGTGGCAGAGCACAGAGCCCCCACTGAGACACTCTTACCTGGATGACGACCTTGACCGTGGCTGTGTCCACAATGGGTGTGCACACCAGGCCACCAGGGTGCTGACCGTCGGCACTGCGGTTCTGCAAGCCCATGGTGAAGAGCATAGGGAGAGCTAGCAGGCCCGAGGCTAGCCATATGGCACTGATGAATTTCTTGGTGCGGCTGCGGGACATGAGGGTCTTGGCCTTGAAGGGATGGCAGATGGCCAAGTAGCGCTCCACACTCAGGCTGGCTACATTGAGGGCTGTGGCATAGGTGCAGGCATCACGCAGGAAATAGTAGCCACGGCAGCCGGCATCCCCAAAGGCCCAGGGATGGTGCACCCAGATGAAGTTGTACAGCTCCACCGGCATGGCCAGTAGCAGGATGAGCAGGTCAGACAGTGCCAAGCTGCCCAGGTGGTAATGCACGGTGCTCTGCAGGCTCTGCAGTGACTTCTTTCGCGCCAGAGTGAAGGCTGTCACTGAGTTGCCCACGGTGCCCACCACAAAGAGTGCCAGGTATACAGCTGTCACCAGCACCTTGGAATAAATGTCAGTGTTCACGTCCAGGTCACTGTTGGGTGCTGCCAAGACAGATTCCGAGGTATTGCCTGAGCCATTGCCCAAGCTACTGCCCAAGCCAAGCGCCAGGAGCAATGCCTCCAGTCCGGACTGTGGCCGCGGGAAGGGATGGACTCCGGGTTCACCGGGGGCGCCCTGCAGCACTGAGCTGTTGAGGTGCATGGTGGGAGCCGAGTGAGTGGCTTTGTCCCGCAGCTTTGCAGGTGGAGGTCCCTCCAGGGACAGATGAAGAGGCGTCCAGAGGTGAGGGTGCCGAAGCTAAAGGGGGCGTGCCGTCCAGCGGAGAAGCGCGGGATCCAGAAGATCCTGGGAGCTCGGGGGCTCGCGTTGTGCCGGCCCTGGGACCCACTTTCCTTTCTCCTTCAGAGTCTGGGATCTGCTTTCAGATACCCTCCTGGCCCTGAGCCTGCCCGGATCGGGGTTGCTACAGACCTCCAGATTCTGTGGTTGGTTCTGTTCGCCTGGGTGGCAGCAATGTCCTCAGGACCGCGACCCTGCTGGCTTGTGCGTCGTTGGGCGAGCCTGTGGCGCAGAGTGGAGCGCACTCACCGCTGCCCAGCGTGCTCACCCTAGTTCTCCCTCTCCTGCTTCGAGCTCTCCCCGCACCCGACTTCGCACACCTCCTGCTGCGCCGGAGCCTGCCGGGCTCCTCGCGCCTCCACTGAGCTGGCGGCTGCGCGGCGCGCCCAGCAGTGGAGGAGGGTATTGGAGAGGCAGATACGCGACCACAGACACTGTCCCCTCCCTACCGGATACTGGCTGACAGTCGCCCCGTTCAGCGTTCCCAGGGACCACCTGGGCTGGAATGAGCACCTCAGGGAACCAGGATTCTCTACAGGGTGCGGTAGAATGAGTGGATATTGGATCTTTCCTTTCAACTTCTCCTAGGCAGCAGTCTCCTCCCCTCCGCCCCCCTCCCCCGCCCCCCCGCTTATCGCTCCCCCTATCGTCTGTCCCAACTTCTCCCACCTCATAAAGGAAGCTATCCTTAGTCGCCTCCAGCTCCCTCAGGGACGTGAGGGTGTACTAGGGGAAGGCAAGGCGGAGAAAGAGGTGGCACCCTGCTGGTATGGTAGAGCCTTTGTACAGCTGGCTGGGTCCCCTCCATTCTGGGTGCCTGCGGGGTGCCAGAAGCACCCAGGGGGGCCTCTAGCCTGTAAAGGGTTGGGTGAGGAAAAGCACAGCAGCCCATATCTCCTCACAGGCCCAAGCAATCCCGTGGTCTTATTCTGCCTTTGAGTATGATTGCCCCCTCCGCCCTCTTGTAGTCACTAGCAATGACTCTCAGAGCTTCTGCTCTGTAGGGTTTCGGAGGGGCAGGGCAGGTTTGTGGGTGACACGTCTGTCCTTACAGGAAACACTCAGCCTCTACCGCCAGCCCAGCTCAGCTTTTCCCAGGGGACCTCGCCCCTGTCTTGGACCAAGGGAACAAAGGTCTTTTCATCTCGTCCTCCTTGGCAGAGGCCCTGGCAGGAACTTCCAGGCTTGCTGCCATCTTGCTCGCTCTAGAGTCCTTGCCTCTATTTCCCCACTTAGGCCTTCTCCTGCCCTCTTCCTCCAGACGACTCCTACTGGCTCCTGGGGAGTCTATGGGCGGGAGGGAAGACTCAGGGATCGCAGTCCCAGCATGGACCCAGCTGGCTGCATGTACTGTGCTGGCACTAGGAAACCTGAGTGTGCTGTGGGGAGTCAGAGGGTGATGAGAGAAGTGGCTCAGGCTCCGCCAGCAGAGGAACCCTCAAACTTGGTCTCCCATCCTGCTTTGGGCGTGCCTGCTTAGACAAAGGCTGGTGCCCTCCTGGCTGTGGTGTTTACACGTTTGGTCTTCAAAGGAAACAACTGTGGCCTCTTGCTAGAAACCAGTACAGTGTGCTGAGGATGTAGGGGGTTCAACAGGCCTTCAATATTTAGACAAGTGTCTCTACGTTTCCAAGCCCGGCTTCTTCCTTTGTCGAAGGGAACTCTCAATCTGCACTGATGAGCTCTGGTTGATTGTCCATCCATAGGCTTTGCAGGTAAGAAGGGCTTGAAAACAGCCCCCAGATGAGACTAGATTTGTTCTCTGACACAAACTGTGCACCAACTAAATGAGCAGGGGTGGGTGGGCAGGGCCTGCTGGCCATGACATAATTAGGAAGAAAGCACTGGGCTAAATCAGGCCCACTCCTTACTACCCCGTGGTGTCCTTGGTCTCACCCAGAGCCAACTGCCACCAATGCCATCTGGCCTCCACCACTAGGGGGTTCCCCAGAGGAGGACCCTAACCAGTGGCCACAGGAGTATATCCTTTTGGCAACAGGAGCTGTACCCACCGGGGAGAGGCCATCTCAAAGGCAGCTTGAGCTCATGTTTGGTTTTCTAGTCCTGACCTTTTGACTAAGCCAGCCTTGTCTCCAAAGCTTTCTTTTGCGAAGTGTCGAAGCTTTAAAAAAGAAAATCATAAATGGCAACTTAGCACAAATATTATGATAAGGTATTTGCTTAAAACCAGCTAGGAAAATACCATCCAAAGTCCCTGGCTGTGCACAAGGGTAGTTCAGGCGCTCACAGGGGGCTCCCCAATGGCCATGTCTCTGGACCCTTCTAAATTGTTCTTTTTGTGAGCCAGGCTAGCTCACAACAGAACCTTTAATTGCAAGTTTTCATCTTCAACTCATGGGTTCCCAACAGGAGCCCTCTCTAAACAGCACGTCACTGAGCACCGGGTACAAGGGCCAAGCCTTGATCCGGCTGTGTCCACAGGTGACCCAGCTATAACCCCAGTGGCTCAAGTCATACACTGACAAATCGAAGCCCTGCATAGCTGTGGGAAAGCAAAGCTCTGGAGGCATGGCTTACTAGTTCCAGTTGGGGCCAGGAATCCTGGGTGGACTATGGGGAGTCACTTCCAGGACCCGGGCTGACCCATCTCCACTGCAGCAAGGGCCAAGGTCTATCAACAGGGCCTGGGTTTCCAGACGTTGCTAAAATACAAGATGATTTCAGCTTCTTAGGTTCCTTGTGTGGTGTTAACAAGGCTGAGTCCCCACCATTATGTGGAATTTTTAGCTATTATCTGGACGTGAAAGTCAAGTTCAAAGAGCCACCAAGGAGAGGCTCCAGGAGCAGGCCTCCTAAGAGCTGATATCTTTGTTTATTTGGTTTGATAACTGACCCCCCCTGAACCCTCCGCGCTGCTCAGACAGACATAGGCGACAGCAGTGCCACCTACTCACTGTGTCCTTTCCGATTCCACGCCTCCTCTTTTTGGCCCCAAGACCCCTATTAGGCAAGAAGGCTTATTGATAAGTTCAAAAAGTTAAGTAAGGGACTGAAGAGATGGCTCACTTTTAATTGTAGAGGCCTGCAGTTCCATTCCCAACACCCGCAGAAGACGGTTTATAATTCCTGCTCTGACATCCTCTTCTGGCCTCCACCAGTGTTTGGCACATGTACAAATACCCACCCAATATGCATAATTAAAAATAAAGGAATTCATTTAAAAAGTTATATACATTTACAATCATATTGCATCAGTTAAAAAAAAATTTTTTTCCTTTATAAGAAACCACTAAAGCTCAGACACTTGACACAGCAAACCTCTATTTATTTTGCTTCTTTTCTATTTTTGTAGTGCTGGGAATTGAACCTCATGCATGCTAGGCAAGCACTCTACCACTGAACGACATCTCTAATACAGTTCTTTATTTACCTTCATGGCATTGTTGTTTTGAGACAGGGACTCACTGTGTAGCCTTCCTTGCTGGTCTGGTTCTCACTTCATAGAGCAGACTGGCCTCAGACTCATAGCGATCCTGTCTGCCTCTGGTTTCTTGTCCTGTGAGCAAGGGTGTGCATCACCATTCCTGGTCAACATTTTATTTGTTTATTTATTTGTATGATATATATATGGTGTGTGTGTGTGTGTGTGTGTGTGTGTGTGTGTGCGTGTATTTGCGCAGGCACATGTGTGACACTGTGTATGTGTGTTTTTGTATAGGCACATGTGTGCTACAGTGTGTGTATGTGTGTTTGTGTAGGCACATGTGTAACAGTGTGTGTGTGTATTTGTGTAGGCATATGTGTGCTACAGTGTGTGTGTGTGTGTGTGTGTCTGCACACATAGATCAGAGGACAGCTTGTGAGAGTTCATTTTCTCTTTCCAGTCTGTGGGTCCTACACATCAAATTCAGGTTGTCTGGTTCCATGGCAAGTGCTTTGCCCTTTGAGAAATCTCTCTGGCCGTTATTTTCCGATTTCAAGACAGAATCTCCCAAAGATGTGGAGGCTGGCCTTGAACTCAGGATCCTCCTGCCTCAGCCTCTCAAGTGCTGGCATGGTGGGTGTGTCTGCCGTACCTGGGCTACGTTTATCATTACTGTGCGGTGCCCTGTGAGGCCGTGGGTAGGTGGGGTGTAAACGCACGCAGACACTGAGGATAGTTAACTCTGAAGAGTTGAGCTGTGTGATCCATCTCACAGTTTGGAAACTGCACATGTTCCAAGGCCTGCTGCCTTCCAAGGAGGAAACTTAAAAATAGAGTAACACATGTGCATGTGTGGGGAGTCGCCTCCTCCTCCTCTCCCTGCGCTCTGGCTATGCTCACAGCGTCTCTGGGGCTTCTGGCAGATCCCCAAGGTCCAGGTCTGTCAAGTTGTAGAATGGTCACCCTTGTTTTCCACATCCCCAGATCACCCTTCAGCAGTGGCCAGCTCTCTGCAGTTACAAGTGTATTCTGGGGGAGGAACCAGGGGAGGGAGCGCACTGTGTGACTACCAGAGACTGGCTACCACAGGACCACGGGATGCACAGTGCTACTGGCAGGGGGTAGGGCATCATGGGATTTGCATACAAGAGGTCTGGAGTCCCAGCTCTGTCCTGTGGATTAGCTCTGACAAGGTAAATGATGAGGTAAATCAATCGACTGAAATTTGGTTTCCTCATGTGCACAGTGCACATGGTATGGTCCCTGTGAAGGCTGCTGAGAGCGTCTTACAATGAGTGCACACTATTCAAGTAACACAGGCTGTCACTCTGAGAAAAACACCAGTGTTTACAAAATACTCACTCCATCTGAAGGAAGGACAGCCGGAGAAGCAGGCAGGGAGGTGCCACACCCTCTTCCCCTTCCCCGAGGGACTCCTCAATGTGGCAATCCTATGCTCCTGTGGAAAAGTCACCTTCCCTTGGTATCTCAGTAAGCCTGTATCATCCTTACTCTAAAGCTGTAGTCCAGAGGCCTCTCAGGACCTACTCAAGAGGGGATGCTAGCTCAGGGAGGCTGTGGGGGCTGCATGCAGAGTACCGGTCCTCCCATCCTGAAGACTACATAGTTAGCCCTTGGCCTATCCTCCCCTTACTCATCCTGGTCTTTACGCTAGGACAGTCCTCAGCTCTCTTACTCCCAAACTCTCCCAGAGATTCTTCACTTCCTGTGGCTAAAACACCCAGAGATCTATCTTAGCCCATATGAGTGGCCGTAACACAAGGTTAGATGCTGGGTGACTTATAAATGATTGCAAGTCCCAGGGCAAGACAGAGTCTATGTCTCCCCCCAGCTTTGCAGATGGCAGTTCTTGCTAGGTCCTCACTCAGGAGGAGGAGTGAAGGGTTTTAGAAATGTGTTTGTATGAAACACTAGTCTTTGGAGTGAAGCAAACCCCACAAAACACTACCCCAACACTTCCTCCTTGGGGTGAGGAGAACCCTCTGGTTCTCAACCACGTGTCTTTCTGGGACTCCTTTCTCCCCCAGGAGCCCTTATCACCCAGGGATACCCTCAGTCCTTGAGATTCTTGTCTCCTGGAACCACTTCTGGGGTAAAATGGAGCTGTAGCTTCCTCCACCAGGTGTGTGTCCCTGTCACAGTCTAGCTGATCCCTTGGACTCTTTGGTTACACAAGCCCTGTTTTTCTCACGATAGGTTGACTTGGGTTTTGGTCACTTGCTCCTCGAGCAGAGGTTTGCCCTTCTGGGGTGTGACTCAGTAACCAAGTGTTTGTCTGGTATGTAGGAGCTCTGAGTTCCATCCGCTGGGATAAAAACAAAACAAAGCAGAACAACAACAAAGGTGCCAGGTATCTGTGCTTGGCACAACAGATTTGCCTATGGCAGCCCCACCCGGAGGACACTTGAAGGCAGACTCCCTTCTCCCACCTTCCAGAACACACACTGAGATCTCTGCTGCTCAGCTTGACCTAAGCAATGCTCAGGGGCTGGTGTGTCTAATTCTTGCATTTTTTCTTTTTAGGGGATGAATTATGTTGAGTTAACATGGATAATTGAGTGTAAAACTTTCCCTAAAAATAACACACAGGTGCTAAGCCCCGCAGGCAGCCTCTTGCCATGCCTTCCAGAGTAAGGAGAGAAAGGCCTGGACCCTATCTGGATAGGCTTTTTCACAGCCCTCCCCTTGATCCTTCTTCCCCACTCTCCACCCCACCCATTACAGGGGCCAGCTGGGTTTGTCTGGGGCCTAGAGGCAGGGAGTGTGGGTGCAGCCTTGGTTCTACACTGCCCATGATGTGGATCCTGCCTGAACTCAATATTGTGTGTTCCAGGTAGTAGAGTCTGCCTGATACTTGAAATAGGATCATCTCTTTAGTACAGGAATACCACTTACAACCTTCACTTGTTAAATATGTAAGGGCCTTGGGGACAAATGACAAAATCTTTATCTTCACATACAGAGAGACCAGGTCACCATAACATGGAGGGCAGAGTTCAAGAGAGACCAAACACAGTCCTATTTCCTCTCCAGTGGCGTCTAGACAGCATTCATTTCTCCCAAGTGAATAGAAGCCTGGGTGTCCAGAATCTTTGTTGGGATCAGCCATAGAGGCAGAGTGAACACCCACATGGCTGACTGTAACTGATAGCATGTGGCTTACCACAAATCCCACTATTAAAAGAGGCAATACAGTACACATCATGTCTCAGCACACCAGGCAGGACCAGCTTATCAGCTAGGACATAGGGGAGCGAACATTCGAAGCCACTGGCCAGGAGTCTATTCAGACAGTCTTTTCTCTAGGTAGGGCTGGTTCTATGTATCAACGCTATCAAGCCAGGTCCATCTTTCCACAATGCTGATTTCAGGAAAGCCAAGCCACTTGAGGTCATTACAGCCCATCTGGCTGGCACATCACTCTTCTGACCAATTCTGCTGGTACTAGTGCACTGTAGCAACTGTACAGAGAGGCTGTGGCACTGTAGCAACTGCACGGATAAGCTGTGACAGTGTAGCAATTGCACAATGAGGCTGTGGCACTGTAGCAACTGCACTGATAAGCTGTGACAGTGTAACAATTGCACAATGAGGCTGTGGTACTATAACAACTGCACAGATAAGTTGTGGCACTGTAGCTACTGCACAGATAAACTGTGGCACTGTAGCAATTGCACAATGAGGTTGTGGCACTGTAGCAACTGCACTGATAAGCTGAGACACTGTAGCAACTCCATGGATAAGCTGCGGCACTGTAGCAACTGCACGGATAAGGACTTCTCTTTTTTTCTTTTTTTTTTTCTTTTTTTTAATTTTTGGACTTCTCTTTTCACACAAGAGCTGGGACAGAGCCATGCATGATATTAACAGAATCTCTCAACAAAGGGGTGGGTGAAAGGCCCTGTATGTATGTTGTCACATATCCACATTACTTTGTTTTCCTGCCACCTCATTTGTATGTTTGTGTGTTATCACTTCTGAGATGAGACCACATGCTGATGTCTCCATAATGTCCACATACCCTGCTCCCTCCACGCGTGTACAGGACCTTAAAGAGCTCTGTCTTGAGAGACATCCATGTGAAATGGCTGGGACTGAGCCGGAGCTCTGGGCCCTGTCACCCACACTATTATCTGTGACCAAAGCCTCAGGCAGACAGCATGGCTTGCCACACCTCAGTCTTTCTATGAAGTGGAGGAACTGAACAGGCTCTTTGGCATGTGGACAGGGGAGGACACACTAGACAGTGATATGAGAAAGCCTTGAGATAAATTTGCAAAGCAATGGTCCAAAAGTGTGGCTCCGAGTGAACAAACCTGCAATTCAATAAACTTCTGGAACTTTCCCATGAAAATGGTCACCCCCTCCCCCCCAAAAAAAACAAAAACAAAAACAATAAAGAAAATTGTGCCTTATCAAAGTGGAATCTAAGAAACCATACACTTACTTTCTTGATTCTTCCTTCCTGGGAGTCTCTTGGGGAACAAGCTTCAGAGCCACAAGGTTCCACCTGCCACCAGCAAGTCACCTCACACATCTCAAGTATGCTTCAAAATGCCAAAACCTGCCAAGTCACCTTAGCCCTCAGATACGGCCCAGGCTGCAGAGCAGAGCAGCTAGCCTATGGATTGGAGGATTACGGTGTCTGCTTGTCCTGTTCTTAGCTCCACAAATAACGAGCTGCTTCGAGAGATTCATAGCTGTAGCCCTATCTCTGCCAACACTCACCCCCTCCTCACCAGAGACTAGCTCAGTGCCAGCAACTACGCTTTGCACGCTGGTCATGCTTGCGGGCTCCTTGACTCCTCCAGCCCCTGACTTCAGCAAAGGAGGACCCTCGCCTTAAGGGTCTCTTGCGACTGCTAGCCCCCTCCAGCATCCAGGATACCCATCCATTAGGATTTGCATGTTAAATGTCCCCACAGGCTCATGTGTATGAATATATCATCCCCAGCTGGTGGTAATGTTCTGGGAGGTTGTGGAACCATAGGGTGTAGTGCTTTTCAGTAGATTACTTCTGGGTGGGGGGTTGGAGGGAGCTGGAGGGTTCCAGCTTTGCAGCCTTCAGCCCAGGTTCAGAGCCATGCAGCAAACAGCAAGTAGATGCTGTGAGCTCTACATGCCTTCCCCATGTGATGGGCTGTATCCTGCCTTCCCCATGTGACGGGCTGTATTCTCCCCCAAACCGTAAGCTGAAAATATTCTACCACAGTGACACATCGTGATACCATGACACAGTAAAAAAGCTGCTTTTGGTCTCCTGCTACAGCGCCTGGCTCAGAACTCCTAAATTTTTTGCAACTTTCTAAATGATGGAGACACCAGGAGAGCCTTCAGTTTGAAAACTGAACACATGGAGCCCTGACTTTTGTGACTTCCTGGCTAATAGGAACATCTTTGTTTGGAAAACAGTCCTATGACTAGGGTCTGGACATAACGAGGCATCTGAAAAAAAAATGTGAATAATATGCAGAGGTCACATGGCATCCAGTGTCTCTGGAGCCTTGACCTGTCTCTAGCTCAGACCCATTTCCAAGTTTAAAATGGTTTTCTCCCTTAATAAACTATCTTCCTTTCTACTACTAGCAGTGTGCCTCGGTCCTTCACACACACACACAAGACGATGGGGATATTAGCTATCATTGTCTGACCTCAGATCCATGCCCAGAATGGGAGACACATACCCTACTCCTGAGCAGCAGTGCCAAGTTGAAAGGTGACACCCTCAATCCTTGCAGGTCACTGTATCTACGGGTGAGTAGTGTTAACATACCTGCTCATCACAGGGTCTCTGGAGGCCCTGCTAGCAAAGTGCAAAGAGCTGCAGCCAAGACCTCAACAGGACGATCCTTAGAATCACTCTAGTCTGCGCAGGTCCTGGTGAAAGCTGGTTGGAGACTGTACCTCCAGCTTGATCAAATTCCTTGACTAGCCTTTGCGGCATGGGTCAAAAGCCCAGTCCTGTCCCTCAAGATGGGGCAAGCTCTGAGCTCTAATCTGTACTCCAGGCCTCACTGGGGTCAAGCAGAGGTGGGTTCCATCAGCCTCTACTCCCCTGCTGGCCCTTCCCAACCTGTCATTTCTCTTGTCTTTGATCTTGACCTAGCCATCTACACACAGGCTGCCTGAGGAACTCCCTGCTCAGCCGACCTTGGGAGACTCTCTCAGGGCTACAATGGTGAAGGCTGGCAGTCTTGCTGGACAGGTTTAAAAGATAAGAAGAAATGGTACAGTGGCTCTCATCTGCAATCCCAGTACTTGGGAGTCTAAGGCAGGAAGGTTGCCAGGAGTCCAAGGCCAGCATACGCAACCTCATAAAACCAATCAGCTACCAATTAAAGAAACATCAAAAAACCCCATAACCTTAGCGGACTCCCTGTCAAAGGTGACCAAGCACATAAACTCAAAATATTTATATTAATGTGGATGGACCAGTGAGACGGCCAGGATCAGCCAGGATGGGCTTGAGGCAGGCAGGGGCAGACAAACATGACTAGAAGTCAGAGGAAAGTCAATCCAAGGACCCAGCCATTAAAAAAGACTTCCTCATGGGGCAGTGCATGCCTTTAACCCCAGCACTCAAGGCTAGCCTGGTCTACAGGGTGAGTTCCAGGACAGTCTAGGGCTACATAGAAAGACCCTGTTTTGAAAAACTAATAATAACAAAAAATAATACCTCCCCTTGTGCTATGTCAGACTGCCCCTTGAACTGTACAAATTCCCTCCAGCAAACAAATAAATCCAGCCACACTTTGAGAGTAAAACCCAGTGAGGATTTCCCTTGAGACTCATGCATACGCTAAGGAAAAGATTATTATAACACAGGATCACGGGTTGGTAGTGCACAGTAAATGTAATGTGATAGAATCCATGGATGTCAATCACCCATAATAGTCAAAGAAAGGTCTACTCCTCATGGACTCCCTCCCTTCCCTTGGGTAGTTAAAAGTCCCTGGGTCCAGAAATGAGTGGCTCTTGAGACTTGCTTGCCTGAGCAGTTCCCACTCTGTGGAGTGGGCTTTCTGCTTTCAGGCTTAATAAATCTATCCATTTGTTGCTATTTTTTTGTGTGTGTGTTTGTGTCTTGCTCAATATATTGTTCAAGACACAAAGGACCTAGACATTTCATCATAGAAGATCCCATCCAATAATGGGCTCAGAAGGGCCTTTACCAGAGCTATTGAGAGAGCTTCATGTGGTTGGTGACAAGTATTTTCTAACTGGGTGGCTCAAGCCAGCAGGAGCTTATTCTCTGTTCCTGTCCATTGGTCATATGTCCATCTGCCCATCTTCCAATGCAGGATGAGCAGGAAGCCACTTGCAATGCCAAGGGGCAGGATGGACCCCTCTTGGTTCCAGACCCAAGAAGTACCCAACCCATAGGAGCAAAGAGCTCTATAGTTACATGGTCCCCAAAGCCTGGGTTTGTCAGACTTTGTTGCCCCCTCCCTCCTTCTCAAGGGGAGCAGCAGACCCTAGTGCGGGCTGCCTGTTTCCTTCAGAAATCTCTGAGTGCTCCGCAGGGCGGCTCTACAGTCTGGCTCTTAAGAATATCACCATGGAGGGTAAAAGGAACATTAGTGAGCTGAAGAAAACTGTGTTCCCAAATAAATGAGCAGTTAAAACAAAATCAGATTACGGTGTCCCGCAGAAATCACACCTCCAACACCTTCACAGGGGCCTTGCCTGGGAGACTGAAGCACCATTCTCATCACACCGGAGGGAATCCAAGCCCTTGTATGCGCACCATCCCTCCCTCCCTCCAAGTCTGCACACACTTACTCAACAGCATCCTCTGAATGTACATCCGTCTGTAATGAGTACAATGGCAGGGAGAGATGATTTGTCATTTTACTTTTACAAAAGCCTTGGAGGACTCGGGATTTAGTTCTATGCTACAGTGCTTTTTTATTTGTATGTGTGTATTCATGCATATACCATAATGTGTATGAAGAGTTGATTCTTTCCCTTCACAATGAGGGATCAGGGGAATTGAACTCAGGCGGTGTGGCTTGGCAGCTTGGCACCTTTACCCTCTGAGCCATTTTGCAGGCCCATGGATAAATCTCAAGTCTCTGAATCTATAGTCTCTTCCAAATGCCACTTTTGTTTATCTTCTTGCCCTTCTAGGGGCAGCCAACCCTCTGACTCTTTGTTAACTTTGACTATAGGCCGGAAGCTCTCCTCTGCCTAACCAGGACAGATGTACTCAAACTAGAAGAAGTCCCTTTGTTTTGAGACCTACCCTACTTCTTCTGTGGGGTCCCAAGGTTTCTGTTCCTGATAGCGAGGCCTGAAGGGCCTAGAGTGGACTGGGCCTCACCACCCTTCACTGCCAAGCAGTCAGAAACCACTCAAGAATGGTCCAGATTCATAGGCACGGTCCGAGATAGACATGAGTGATCCTTCCGCTGTGCTTGCTGCGCGGACAGGTCATTCTCCCTGGTTGCTAAGTGGATTTCTGGTAGCCCAGGGGAGAGCTGAGGTGGCAAGAAGCCTGGTGCTGATGGCACTGCTCTAAGACCTGAGTCTCATGGCACCTGGGTTTTGTCCTGCATCCATTTTTCTTTGAGCTGGTCTGACTCTGGTTTCTCCTCCCTGGCACGTGACATGGTAACTATGTGCACTTGGAATTGAAGAGAATTTTGAGGGCTTGTATTAGTTAACTTTTCTCACTGCTGTGACCAAGCATCTGATAGAAGCAATTTAAGAAAGTGTTTATATTTGCTCACTGTTCAGAGGATACAGTCACCACAGTGGCAGGAGTAGATCTGCCCATGGTACCGGCAGCCTCTCACCTGCTAACAACCAGGAAGCAGAGTTGAGACCAGAAGCAGGAAAGGTTGGAACCCTCAAGGTCTGCCCCTAGCAGCTATGACTGCCAGCTAGGCCCTACCGCCCAAAGATTCCACACTTTCTCCACACAGTACTTTCAGCTTACATCAGAGACCATGCGTTCAAGCAAGTAAACCTGCGGAGGACATCTCACAGGCACACGTCACGAGGACTACATCTAGTGCCACAGTCTCCCCGTTTTCAGTCTTCCACACCTGTGCACAGGACTCTGCTGAACAGTCCTGAAGGCCTGAAGCTCAGCTGTGGTCTACTGACTGTCTCCAAACTGAAACCCCTGGAAAGAGGAAGGAGACCTGTAACACGCAGGAAGTAAACAAAACCTACAAGACACAAGATGCTCCGGAAGGAAGACCCATGGATATCTAAGCAGTAACAGTGGAGAGCTCCTCCATTTCTTCAGAGAGTATCAGGAGGGACACAGTGGTGGTGAGAGGACACAGTGAGGTTAGCTGTAAACTGGAAAACACTGGCGCAGGCAGAGGCGCTTGGGGTCATAGCACTAATCCGACTCTATGAGTGATCTTGACACCACAGCAAAGCCAATAGGACAACCAGTAAAATAAAACACATTGACAGAGCTGTTCTCTCCACCGTGGGTTCTGTGAACCATCCAGTCACTGCGTTGGAAGCTGGTAGGGTGTTGCCTTCTCATTACCGAGAAATCATCTCTGAAGCGTCTGCTGTGGTGCTTCACTGCTGTGCACATGAATGTTAATGTCCCCCCACAGCCCCTCTGCTGTGAAATAAATGGCAAAGCTGAGATGATGACAAGGAAATCAGAGTGGGGCTTTCGCCCAGGGCTCCGTGCATTGGTGTGATTAGATGCATGTGGCTGTGGGTCTGTTTTGTCCCCTTCTTCCCTGTGAGGATTCCAGCTCCCCTGAGCACAGGGGGAGCAGGTCACTGGGCCGTGCCACCTGAAGCTATTTCTTCCTTGGAGGTGGTTGGGAGAGTGATATTGATTCTGGGATTTATGAGATCCTTTAGACTCCTGTGTCCCTGAGACAGACACGGGACGGGGTCAGGTGAGGCCATGGTTCACAGAACCCACGGTGGAGAAAACAGCTCTGTCAATGTGTTTTGTTTCACCGGTTGTCCTATTGGCTTTGCTGTGGTGTCAGGATCACTCATAGAGTCGGATGGAGCTCAGAAAACAACACGGGGACAGGGAGGTGAAGTGGGACAGGGATGAAAGCCTTGGGGGAGAGCAAAGTGGTAGTAACTTTAATCCCTGGTGCAGTTCAGCCAAGGACTCCATCCTGTTCTGGCAGGAATCCATAGAGGGCTGTCCCTCAGGGTGCAGGACCACAATGCAGGATGCTGCCTCTGCATACAAGAGGTGAGGTCAGGGGCGAGCAGAGACGCAGATTCTTCCTACATGCCATGCTCACATCGAGGGCTCTCTCAGGTGGCTCATCCTCAGCCATGACACTCCTAATTTTCCATCCTCTGGTCTCTAGTATCCTCTAGGCCTTTGGGATGTCGACAGCCAGGGTCCTCTCATCACTAAGGTTGCTATAGTATTTAAATGGCAGTCTTGCTTTCTCAAGCTCTGTGACGTTCTGGGAATGGCTACTGCCTTCCAGGTCATCTTAAAGAGCCCGAGACCACCCGGAGATTTCTAGAAAAGCATCAGCCAGCAACCTGACGGTGTCCTCCGGCCTCCTTGGGGCTAGGATAACCTCTTCCAGCTCTGGTTTGCATGCAAACCCACATGTAATGGAAGAAGACAGGATATAGAAGGAAGGCGTGAAGCCCAGGAGATGGGTAGGAGGCCGAGAACACAACCCACCTTAATCAGGAAGGATGATGGAGCCTGGTTTGCATCCATAAAGGTTATGCTCATCCATGTAGGCAATGCTCAGAGGTTGGATGGAACTTGGCAGACCTCCTGCCTGTGCCTGGGTACTAGCACTGCAGGGGCACACCACCACACCTGACTGAAACATTAGCTTCGGGGGCTTTTGTGGTGGATCTGCCTTTCCAGACTAAAAATGTGGCTTCTTTGAAGGACTTAATTAGCATCTCACAAAATGAGTGCTCTTCTTTCTAGTCAGGCACCCAGCCTGTCCAAATCCTGAAGCCCTGCAACCGGTTCTGCAGGTGCCATGGATGTGTGAGGTCCCTCCATGCGGCTGGGCCACGGCTGCACCACAGCAAGCCGCTGCCCTCACACTCAGCTAGAGTAGGGCAGGGGTTACTGATGTCCCCATTCCTCCCATTATCCCCTGGGAAGGGGAAGCTGTGAAGTTGGAGCTAGGCCTTCAAAGGTGTAGTGCCTTGGACTTTCCTTCAAAGCCAAAGCTATTCTGTTTACACACAGAGGCCTCTAGTATGATCACAAGGAACTTAGGAAACAGAGCAGAGCTGCTCTGTGTGTGTATGTATGCGTGCAGTGTGTGTGTGTAAGTGTGTGTGTATATATGTGTGCATGTCTGCTGGGCTTGCTTGCCAGGGAAGCTGGTGGGGTTAGAAGTGGGCAGGGTCAGGGATCAACAAAGACAGCAGTGAGTGGGGTCAGGTTTTAGAGGCAGTGTGATCAAAGGTAAGCTGAGGTCAGAGTTGAGCAGGGTCAGGGGTGAGCAGAGTCGGGAGTAAGCAAGGTCTGTGGTGAGCAGGTTCATGGGTAAGGGGTTGGGATAAACAGGTCTAGGAGTGAACAGGGTCAAGGTGAGTGGAGTTGGCGATTGTCAGAAAGTTGTGTTGTGCAGGCTTAGGGGTGCACAGGGTCCAGGGTCACACAGAGGAAGCATTATGTCCACATAGCTTACAGATAGGGACATACTTACAAACCCTAGTATTCAGTGGGGCTGTGGTGGCACACACCTTTAATCTCAGCACTTGGGAGGCAGTGGGCAGGTGGATCTGTGAGTTTGAAGACAGCCTGGTCTACAGATGGAGTCTCAACCTTCCTAACGTTGCAGCCCTTTAATACAGTCCCTGTTGTGGTGAACACCCCCCCCTCCAACTATAAAATTATTTACATCACTGCTTCATAACTATAAGTTTACTGATGTTATGAATCACAATGTGGGTTGTGACCCCTTTGGGGGTCAAATGACCCTTTCACAGGTTGGGAAGCACTGGGTTAGGGCTGTGAGTACAACAGCAGAGAAAAGGCTCTGGGTGCTGCCTCCCCTCTAACCCTGCCTGGCTCATGGCAACTACATGACAAGAGCTCCTCAGTGGACAGAGTGGGTAGAGGGGTGTCCCCTATGTCCAGGGGCCTCCTTCACCCATTATGCTCCACTCTCCTTACCAGACCCTCCCCCTCCCTGCTTCTCAGCATGACTGAGCTTCTGTCATTCCAGAGCTATAGAACATGGCGTTCAGTCACAACTGTGGCATTAGTGGAGTAATAGGCTGCACGCCTCTCCACAGTCGACCCGCCGTCCTCGGTAAACAGAGGGACGCGCCTGTCTCAGCTGCGCACGGAGAAAAGGCTCATTTGAGCTGGTGCTTGGAGATAATGTCTTGTGAATAGCTATTTAGTCATCACCTGTCATCCTGGCCAGGAAGCTGCGCACAGGGGTGCGGGAGATTTATAGAGATGCAAAGCTCATTTTTCTCAGAAAGAGTCTGTGGGCGGCTCTGCTCGAGGACAGAGCTAACTCTACCCAGATGTGGGAGCCAGGATCACCCAGCCATACAGTGAGGCTCTGGACCCAGGAACCAGCACCCGCCTGGAGGGAAGAACTCCCCCCACCCAGCCCTCTTCCTAATTCCTTAGCCCGGAGGCCTCAGGACTTTCTCAGCCACAGAACCTGAGAGAGAAGCCCAGAGGTCCTTTTTACAGGCTCCATAACTACAGAGGTGAAAGGAAAGAAGAAGAGGAGGAGGAGGAGGAGGGAGGAAGGATGCGATTCGGAGAGGAAGGGGAAGGGAGGGAGAGAAGAAAGGGTGAGCAAGAGAGGCTAGAGAGAAGGAGGGAGGAGAGAGGAGGAGGGGAGAGGAGGGGAGAGGAGGAGAGAGGAGGGGAGAGGAGGGAGAGATGGTGAAGGGAGGGGAGAGGAGGGGAGAGGAGGGAGAGGAGGGAGAGGAGGGAGAGATGGTGGAGGGAGTGAGGGCAGAAGAGGGCAAGAGTGAGGACAAGGGGTTAGCTCCAACCCTTGGAAAAGTCTGGAGAGCCCCTCCCTGGTGACCCAGAGCTAGTGTGAATGAAAGCCTAGCCTCCAAGACATAGCCCATCCCTATTCAAGCAGGGACCTGGGTGCTTCCCCCAGGGCAGGGCTTACATGGAGTGTGTGTTATGGGCATCCATCATGACTCTGGTCAAATCCAATTAGAGGAGAAGGATCTGAGAGACCAAACTACCGTGGTCCATCTTCCTAAACCCATTGTCTTCTTTCTTAAGAACGATCAAGACAAAGCAAGAAAACAACCTGCCACAGACAAGTGACAAGGAGCAAAGCTCACACTTAACTGCTCTGGAGCCCCTCTCAGCTGCTGCCCACCCCACCCCATGGCCTGCCAAGCCCCCACCCCCACCCCTGTTCATCCATTTCCAGCCAGCATCCTCAGCTTCCTCTGCTGGCCCCTTGCTCTCCCCTCCCCTCCCCTCCCCCCTGTTCTGAAGAGTTCGTGGCTGAAATTCAAGAGCCGCCCCCCATCTTTGTCTGCCTCCCTGGTCTACCTGTCACTATTTGTCCCCTGGATCCTCTGCAGGAGCCCACACAGGCCTCTGGGGAGAGTGAGAAATCAACAGCATTTGTTGTTGTGTTTCCTAGATGGTCATGAGGTACAATCCACAGTCACTTGGTCCGTGGAGCGAGGAAGGGCCTAGGGCTAATCAGGCTCCTAATTAGTGACTCCAGGTATGGTAATTGCCCAGCAGTTGGGCTGTTGCCTGTTAATCACCAAGGGCTCCCCAACTGCTCTCATGGAATTAAATGATGGGGTGGAACTGGGGACCAGGCGGGAGGTGTGGTCAGAGGCGTGGCTACAGTGACTATCTGAGGAACTGTGGTGCCTGAGGCTATCCTGCAGGGGCATGAGGGTGGCTAGCTACTTTTATTAGATGCAGGTCACTCTCAATCTGCTTAGAGATGTTGGTATCAAGCCTTGAAGATACTGGCATGGTAGACAGGGTGGGAAGATTGAGGGTCCAAGAAGAGGCTACATTCCTGACAGGCATTACCTGAAGCCATGTGTGGCCACCGCAGGCTCACCACTTTCTGTGTGTTTTTCTCCCTCTGCCCAACAAAGATGGGATATCTTTGGCTATTTAATAAAATGTGCATTCATTAGAAACGAGGTTTCCATCTTCTATCTCAGTGAAGCCAGGACACGGCATCACCCTTTTCTGGAAGCAGGGAAACTGAGGCCTGAGTAAGAGAGCCCATGAGGCCCTTGCATGATTAGAGGGTGCAGGTGCACAGGAAGTGCTCAGCCATGGGGGAGGATGTGCCACCCTCAACCACCACCATTACGGAGAAGAGGAGAAAGAGAGGAAACAGCAAGGGGGGAGAGCAGGAGGGAGAAAGAGAGAAAGGGAGAGAGGGAGAGAGAGAGAGGGAGAGACAGACAGAGACAGAGACAGAGACAGCTGGACACTGGGAGGAAGCCTCATTGGCCTAGGCAGAGAAGGAAGCATTCAGTCTGGGCTCCTTGTGAGGAAGTTCCCAAGAGCCTGAGGTCCAAGGCCAACACAACTTGGAATAAATGATCAAGTTATGAATTAAACACAACAGAAATGTAATTACCACGGGAACCAGCTGAGAATAAAACAGATTATCCCTGTAACAGTCATTAAGCTGTTGTCACACGAGCCCCTCTAATGCGTTGCTGATTAAAGTCAATCCTGGCACAAATGATCATCTCGTGTGGTGGCCCTCTGCTCATCTAGGGTCCTCATAGAACATGCACAGAGAGCTCCTGGGGCCTGAAATCCTCTCCTGTCTGATTGGTACATGACCTTTGGGGGCCGTGGACTTCCAGCTTCTACCCACAAAGTGCCACCTAGTGGCCTTAGGGTGACAAGGTCCTACGATTGAGCGGGTCCTCAGATCTGTGTGTGAGACTGGTGGGGTGGCCAGCTCCTGCTTACCAACAGTTCCTCTGCATTCCTGACCATGGGTGGTCACCTCAGCAAGGGCCAAGCATGGCCTGATTTCTTAGACAGCCTCCTCTTGCCTGTAGAACGCTGTTTGCCTCCCATGCACTCCCTGCTGTGGAGGTGGGACCAGAAAGCTGCTCAGCTGAACTTATTTTCACAGCCTCTAGATTCGCTTGATCATCAGGCAGCCTCCCTTCCCCAGGTGTTCCTCACTCTGAGCAACACCTTCATTCTGCATTGCTTGGAACGCCTGCAATATCTGCCTCTTCCCCAACCCTCTGCCTAGGTCAGGTTCCTCTCAACAGATGGCCTCCTCACTGGCTTAGCCACAGCAGGCCTGGCTGAGACCGCAGAGCCGGCGCCGGCTGAGTGATATTCACATTAGCTCGTTTTGATGTTCTGAGACTTTACTGTCAGGCTAGGGATCCAGGGAGTTCTCAGCCTATCATGTCCAACTCTGTTGTGTCACTTGGGCGTGGATGCTCACCACCAGCAGAAGGGGTCCTGTCATCTAGGTGTAAAACACCCCATCTTCCAGGTTTGCATAACGCGATTGCTTCGGCCATAACCAGGCCCTTCTGTGCTCCCTCTCTAGTTTGGAACCAGAAGTCTGTCCATCGCTATAACGAAGTCTGGCGGTTCAGGTTCTGATGAAGGTCTCACCACGGGCAGCAGCTGAGAACGAGAGGCGCACGGCTTCAAGCAAGTGGCTACATGGGTGACTCCTCCAGGAAGCAGAGCTGTCCGTAGCATGGGGCTTGCTTCTTTTGAGGCAACCCTCTTGCAAAACTACACCGGGTTACAGGAGCACAGCCTGATGCCACCAGTGACCTGAGCACCTTCCAGCAGTCACAGTGGGCCTTTGAGGGTCTCTCAGATCACACCCATGCCGGTACAACATATATCATAAGCTGCTTCAGGGAGAGGTCTTGCCCACTCCTCCCTGGTGGATGCTGCAGGGCCAGAGACAAGGTGGTGGGCTGTGGTGGTTCTAGGAGAGGGCTGAGGTCTTGCACCCTCCTGTTCCTCTTAAATCATCTTGGCCTTTGCTGTACCTGCTCAGAGGTTTCTGGGAGTCAGTGCTTCTCCAAGGACCTGGGCACCATGGGGTAGGTTTTTTGTTTTGTTTTGTTTTGTTTTGTTTTGTTTTAGGACACAGGTTTCTGGAAGATGCTCTAGAATATGTGTATGAGCTGAACCTCAGGGAGGTGATATGCAAGCTTCCAGCTCCACGGAGCAGAGTCTTGTGGGTGAGCACAGGCTCATCTACCCCATAAGTGATGTGTTCCATGCCAGGCCTCTGCTGAAGGAGCAGACACTGGCCAGCTCAAAAACAGGAAGACGATGCCTAACAGAGGCCCGTGGTCTCCACTGGGTTGGCATGGGACACAGAGGGCTTTGTGCTCTGGGAGCCGGGACCAATTTGAGGAAGACGTGGGATGCTGGGATGTTAGATTGCCATTTGACATGGATCGGGGAGTGCTCTGTCCAGAACAGCCTCCCTGAAAGAGACCGGGACACAGCAGGCCTGACAGCCTAGGTTTTAGTATGAACAGGCAGGCATGTGGCCTCCTGGCATGCAGTTCCCAGGTGTGCAATCCCCTGGCATGCAGCTCTCCTTGTATACATCCCCTGTGGAGGCATGGGACCCCTTCCTTTCCATCAAGGGAGCTATGAGCTAAAGAGACAGTTACCCCATCAGATGTCTGCTGACCAGGAAAGGGGGGCTGTCGTCTGAGGCCTAAAGCAATTCTGCGATTGCTTGATTATTTTTCTTAACTGAATGTAAGAATAAAAGGAGTATGGACCAACAGTCATTGACCCTTCGCTAGCATTTGGCACTTGAAAAGAGCTCTGGACCATGAGCCAGAAGCATTCTTTAGTGCTTAGTATACCTCACTGTCACAGCTATCAGGCGTTCCCTTCCCAGAAAACCAAGAGGAAAACCCACAGTGCTACCTAGTCCAGGGGTTGTGTTCTCCCCACAGGCAGCCTGGTTACTGTGGCCCTTACTCGCTGACCCTAAGAATGGCTAGCCAGGTGCGGGCTACACAGCTGCTGCCTTCTACCACATCCCTGTGCCACATTCCTGTGCCACATCCCTGTGCCACATCCCTGTACCACATCTCTGTACCACATCCCTGTACCACATCCCTGTGCCACTCAGCAGGACTGTAATCCCGGAGCCTCTCTGCCACAATGTGTGTGAACACCAGAGAAAAGCCAGCCGGACACCACAGCTTTGAAAACCCAGTCATGGACATGACACTGGTCTCCTGGGAAGATCTGCTGCCAGAAATGAGCCTCCAATCTTGCCAACACAAGAGAGGCCGAGTCCAGGAAGCCACTGCCCACATAGGGTGGCCCTTTCTGACACCTGCTTACCTTAGCCTACTTGTAGTTGGAGTGATGTGGGTGCTTCTCACCTACTCTTTGTGTCTTTGCTTTGGCAAGTCAAGATGTTGCCATCCCAATGCCTCTCTGATTGTGGGGGTATCTTGACTGTAGGAGTTTTGAGGACACCAGGGAAGTCTGAGGATGCCCAGGACCCCCTGAAAGCAAAAACAGTTTGTCTTCAAAGCTGCCTCTCCCGTCAGGGCCACGCGGTTTCTGTCCTGGTATGTGCGTTTCTTCCCTTGGGGAGATCACTAGCAGGGTAGGGCACATGCGCAACCTTCAGTGGTCACCTGCGACACGGATTCCACAGATGCTCTCTGAATGCCAGCAGCGTGCAGCTTTGCATAGCCTGAATCACTGAAAGCCAAGTCCCTGAGGCCTTGGTGCCCTAATGGTCTAGACCCGGGGGCCATGTCTTTGAGAAGAAACCATGAGGGACAAAGAGAGGGAATGGCTTCAGGTCCTGGTATCTTGGGGACACCTGGGAAGGTACTGGTGGGGCTTGGCTTCTGACCCTGGATTGGTGATTCTTGATTCCTCTCTCAGGTGTACTTATCCACTCCCTGGTGGCCTCAGAAGGAACCTTTTCTAAGTTGAGGCCACTCTACCTGGGTGCCCACACTGAGGGTGGCCAATCATAGCAGATAAAAACACGCCCAGTTAACCTGAAAATCCCCAAGGAGTGAACGTTTCAGTTTGTGTTTCATGGAAAGCCCACTCGTGCATCTGAGGGAATTTCTGTAATGTCTCTTCTCCTTATCTAGGTGAGGTCAACTGAACACCAATGTCTCAGCTAAAAATGCACAGAAGATACCAAGGTGCCCAAGGGATACAGTCAGATCAGGCTGCTGTGGACTTGGTCTGCTCCTCGGTGGGGCACGCAGGGGTTGTCTGGTATAAGGTATGGTGAGGAGCAGTGCTCAGACCCCAGCATGGGTACCAGGCAAGCATCTGAACCCACTGCAGAAGCTGATATTAGGACAAGGCCTTGGTTAGAGAGCATTTCACTGCTCAGGTGGTGGGAGCCATCAGGCTCCAGGAAGGAAGGTCAAGTCGGCTCACCTGGGCATCTGCCTCCACAAAGAATCTCCCTGTCCTCATTACCCATAATCCTGCTAGAATGCTGATGGCTGTGCAGATTAGGTTGGAATGCCAGCGCAGGGGGGCAGGGAGGAGCTTGCCCCCCCCCCCGTGTGTGCGTCTATGTGTCTGTGTCTGTGTCTGTGTAACTTCGTGGCTCTCTGTGTGTGGTAGTTTTGTGCCTTGTGTCTTCCTTAATGACCCATCACCTCCCTAGACAGGAACTCTGAGAAAGCCTAGGCTCCGGCCCTTAGGTGCTGTGACCTGTATATCTATGTATGATGAGAAGCAAAGTGGCCTTGGTCAGAAGAGGTGCCAGACTTCTGAAATGAGGGAGACAGCTCCACTAGTGAGGCACTGTGGGAGCACGAAGCTGATCCACAGCAGTCATGTGAGGAGCCAGACATGACAGCACTCACAATCCTAGTGCTAGCAAAACAGAGACAGGCAGAGCCCTTGGCCAGACAGAATAGTCTACTTTGTGAGTTCCTGGCCTTGTCTCAAAAAAATAAGGTGGATGGTGCTTGTGGAATTTGTTGTCCTCTGAGCTGTTGGCTCTGGTTCTGTAACAGTTAGACTTTATTATGAATTTATCAAACAAAGGTATCTTCCTTACAACCTAACTATTCTAAACAGGAGGGAAAAGAGGTTAAGGAGAGCAAGAATGAGGCCTTTTGGGTGTCAGTTTCATGGGGCAAATCCCAATCTTGGGGAATAAATCTATGCTGCATAGCCCAGTTATTTAACATTTGTTTAATGAAAGTTGAGTGCATACCATATCTAATGACAGATTCCTTAAAATGTTTTAAATTCAACATGTCTATTGGACGCCATGCCATTTCATCATAGCATGCAACACCATTTTGACTGGGCATGTGTCTTTTAGTAACTGGAAAAGCTGAAGGTGTCTGAGTGACTCTGGAGGGTCCCTCCATCGGAACATTTTTCTCCAGAGACCTTTTTGTTTGTCTGCTTCCCTGTTCCTCTAGTCTCTGTTTTTCTTTACCCTCCTGTGTGGCTCTGGAGGCTTCCTCTATTGGAATATTTTCCTCCAAAAACCCTTTTGTTTGTTTGCCTTTCTTGTTCTTCTAGTTTCTGTCTTTCTTCACCCCGCCCCCCCCTTTTTTTTTTCACCAAAGATGCTATTTGCTTTCCCAGTACTTCATTTTCTTTCTGCATTTTCCCTATCTGTTCAGTCAGGTCTACAATTCTTTCCAAAATGATAGAATTTATGGACACTTTCAGTTTTCCTATCTTATCAGCCTTTTTCCCCTAATCCTTCTAAGAGTGAAATACAATAAAAGGACAAAGAAAAAAACAGAAAATTCTAAGTATAAAGCAGGAAAGAGTTTTACAACAGCAGTTGTGATTTTGCTGATACACAGAAACAGCATTTCTTTATCTTTGAAATCTGAATCTTCCCTCATACCATTAGAAGTTACAGACCCTACCGTGTCCCATGTTGGGCACCACTTGTTGGCTCTGGCTCCTTAACAATTAGACTTTATCAAACAAAGGTATCTTCCTACAACCCGACTATCCTAAACAGGAGGTGGAGGAGATTAAAGAGAACAAGAATGAAACCTTCTGGGTATCAGTTCTGCAGGGCAAATCCCTTGGTGTAATTCTCTGGGCATGCTCGCAGTAGATCCTCTACCCGACAGATGCAAGCCGCACCGCTCATGGTCTGAACTCTTGCCTTCTCCTTGCCCTGCTGCCTGCTCCTTCCTCCCTTCCCTGCCCCTCCACCTGGCCATTGGGCAGGAACCATTCATCCAGGTCCCTCTTCCCATCGATGGTGGTTTTGCAATACAATAGCTCAGTCGGAGTTCAGGTCCTTGTCCTTAATCTCACCCCCCTCCCCAAACACACACACCCCAATAGCTCCACTCAGTCTATCACAGAAGCTTCTCTCAGTGTGGTATCAGTGGTGTCTCAACGGGGGTCAAGCCACCCTAGACTGCTTTTACCTGGAGCCCAGTCACGTTCCTTCCACACCCTGGCACACATAAATTTACATATGCACCTCCCATTTAGCTGCCCCCTCAACACACAGTAAGTGGCATTTTCTCAACAGATGGGAGGGGCTTGGCCATGAGATAGGTAGGAAGAGGCCATTCATTCTTCATTCCTCTGGAGCTCGGTTGCCAGCGGAGGAGGCCATCTCTCCCTGCATGTGTGCCTGTGTGCCTGTGTGTCTCAACTCTGTCCTCACCCCATAATATAACCCTCATGCTGTATACACTTGTATCTGCAGAGTACATGTGATCATACACCCACGCACACATCATACCCTTCGGACAGCAGCATCTGGCCACCACGTTTCTAATCCTGAAGTTCACAGATGGGACCTGAGTAATTCAGAAAGCAGGGGAGGTCCAGAGGTCTGGGCTACAGCCTGTCTACTTGCCCCATTGTTGCCCTGCTTCTGGTCACAGAGGCAGTGGGGATGCTCCCTGGGAGTGTTGTGGGCCCAGCAAATGCCTGGGACAGCCTATTGCTATGGAAACCCACACCAAAGGTGGTCAGACAGACCTGCCAAATCATAGACTCATAGAAATAAAACCTCACACAAGGATTATTGCTTTAAATATTAAAATATATTATGTATACACTCTTAACCAAAAACATAGAAATGCATTGTCCATGCAACCTGTGTGGCACCTCAAATGGGATGATACCCTCACTGCAGTTTGCTTGGACACAAGTCACACGATCAGGTACAAAATTGATTCCATAAATGCCATTCAGTGCAAGATGTATGTCCAGACATAATGATTCAAGTCGCTCCCGCCCAGCACAGAGGCCACCAGGCTTCCAGGACAGGCAGTAAAAGCATATTCAAGCAAAACACCAAATATCTGGCTCCACAGGATCACGCCACCCAGGGCACTGCTGCCCTGCATGGGACTTTTCAGTAGACACAGGAACTCGGGACCAGGTGATGGTCTATGAAATGCAGTGACCGCCTAAAGGCTCCAGGGCTTGGGGGTCTGGTTCGTATGTGACACACTCCTTCCTCTTCCTCCTTAGTGACTCCGAAGCTGCTTAGTCACAGCATGGAGCAGCAAGAGACTCCAGAATGCAGTGTGAGGTCATCTGCTCAGGGTTGCCACCCTATGAGGAGGTCAGGGTTTCCAGGAGTCCTCAGGAAATGGAGGGGGGCAGGGAGGGGTACGGTGATGTCAGACATTGCTCTGGAGCTGTTCTGTGGGACTGTCAGAGGCTGAGGACTGGCTGGGCAGGGAGGCCTCCAGGCCATCTGAGGACACTGAAGGGGACTTGTACAGAAAGTAGGCGGCGACAAAGAAGAGGAAGCCCAACACCTGGGAAGACAGGGGGAGAGGTTGGCCCTCACCAGCCTGGGGACCCTGCCCTCCTCTTTCAGGAACTAAGACGAGTCCTTCCTGCTTGATTAGTCCCTCGGGGGACCCCAGTTCTTCAGTTAGAGAAGGTAAACTACCATTTGGTTAAAAGTAGGGGGCAAGGCAAGGTGGAAGGACCAGGCACGGGCTGGACAGGGTCCCCCTAAAAGACATGTACCACCCATGTTCTTAGAAACTGTGAACAAATAACACAGCCTCTCTGGGGGTGAGGAAAGACCTCAAGATGAGGCCTCCCGGATTCAGGTGGCCCTAACCCCATGGCTGTGCCTTTATATAAAACAAAGGAGGAGGTCGGGGTAGGATGGTGTTAGGGAAAACAGTGGGTGGAGAAAGACCGCGGGGCAGGGGCGGAAGTGGAAGCAGACTCCAGAAGACCGTCTCACCTTGAAAATGAGGCCTGCAATGAGCATGTACCGACTCATGGCTGCATTCTGGTAGACAAAACAGGAGCCCTGGTGGCCACACTGGCTCTGCCACAGCAGGCAGGCCTTGTCAATCACCCAGCCAAAGGCAATGGGCCCTGGAATACTTCCTGCCAAAGGAGAGAGTCCGTTTAGTACCGTGATAGGGGAGGAAAGAGTGTATCATAAGGAAAGACCTTGGCAAGGACATACTGTCCATTTGTGTCCTCAGAGGCAAAAGGGGGACTTAAGAATTGATTGGCACTGGGCAAGGAGTGCCACAGTTTCTCAAGAGGGCCTTTTGTGTTGAGGCAAAGATTCCTACTGGGTAAAAAAAAAAAATGACAATGGGTCCCTCTAGTGGGCAGTTAGGGAAAAGGCCCTTCCCAGTGCCAGGACCCCTCTAGGTTCCTGATGCATGAACACACAGCACAACCACACACAGCTTCATCACCCCACACAGTACCTAGTGTTCTCACGACGATCCACTGGATCCCCAGGGCAAAGGACCTTTGCCGATCACAGACACACCTGCAATGAGAATTGTGACGTCAGAGCCCATGGAAGGCTGGCTGTAGACCTCACACCCCTACACCAGCAAGAGTTCTGGCCAAGTTTCAGGCCACATCACCACCTCCCTAGGTGCCAAGCACCTCGCTGGGGACCAGAGACATTCAACTCCCGATGCCACTATAGAGCAAAGCCCAGTTCCTGGACCTGCGGCTACCCCCAGGGCCCAGCAGCATCTGTAGAGCGCCACCTGCTGGTACTGCAAAAGAAACTGAGGTGAGAGCTTCTTACCGTAGAGTAGCAGTTAGAGCAGGAATGCTGCTGAGGAATGTAAAGATAATTACAATGAACACCAGAACCAGAAGGAGGGGCTTTCTCTGACAGGTGGAAGTGCACTTCCCTGTGGTAGCATTGCCCAAGCCAGAGGATACCTTCTCAAGGACACAGCTACAGCCTCGGTATACCTGGGGAGCCCAACAACAGCGCTGATCACACAAAGGCGGAGGCTTCCTGGGTCCCCGGCCAGAGCAGGGCAGTGGGCAGTGACCACACTCACCTTCTGGCCGCCGAGGCCTGTCCCAACACCCGCAGGACAGCCTGCGTAGCAGGGAGAGTAGTACATGGTGCCGTCTGAGCCACACAGCGGAATGTAGTGCTCTGGACTGCAACAGTACATGGCATTGCAAGCCGCCTTAAGGTCCAGGTGGCCTTCAGGCAGGAGGCTGTAGAAGTGGGGCATGGAATGGTGTGTTAGCAGGGCTCAGGGGTTCTGGCCTGCTTCCCTGCCCACGTGCTGCTGTGACCCACACCTCCCCGCCACGTGCCAGCCCTCCTCAAGGGTGCAGAGCCCAGAGGTATGGGGCCTCCACCAGACTCACCTCCCGACATAGCCAGTTGTCACACCTGCCATGGGTACATTGGGGCAGTGTATGAGGAAGACGAAGAAGGCCAGGAGGCTGGTCAGAGTGCAGAACAGGCAGAACCTGATGATCCCAGAGCCACGGAGCTTGAGCCTGTTCACCAGGAAGCCACCCAGGAGTGTGCCGCCACCGCCTGCTGGCACCACCAGATATCCTGAGGAAGGGACTCAGTGAGGGATCTGAAACCCTGGTCCTGTCATTTCTGCATGACTAGTGTGGACACTGAGGAACAGGGAGAATAATTTCTGCCCGTGGGTTCTCGGGCAGGTGTGGGAGTCGGGGGGGGGGGGGGGTTTCCTCAGGCCACACAGAGTCCCTGGAAGCCCAGAGCTCAGTGACTCAGGTGTATTGTGGGTATACAAGGGGTGGGGGTGTCAGCACAAGAAAGTTCTAAGAATAGGAGGGAGCCACCAGGTGTGGGCATCTGGGCCAGGTAAGGTCATGTCTAGGGAGAGTGGAGTCACCAATACGAACTCACTCTTTCTACCCAAACAGTGAGACCCGCAGGGTGGGCTGCACCTGAGGGCTTCTGTTCACACTGGTCAATACCCTAGGCCAGGCCCAGCACTGACAGTGCATAGGGCATTTCCAGCCAGCAGTATGCTCAGCAAGGCCGTGGCCCTGCCCTCAGCATAGGGAGGCCACAGACTGCTGGAGTAAGGGCTCTAGATGGTCTCCCCCTACCCCTCACCCCTGCAAGGCCGGCCTCCCATAGAGTTCTGTCAGGCAGGTACAGGGACTTAAACTTAGATCCCCTAAGACTCTGGGGGCACCAGCTGCATGGCGTGGCTCATAGAGACAGCCAGGCCCAAACTCTTTGTGTTGATGAGTAGCAGGTAAAGTGGCTTGCACACAGGAGTCAACCCTGCCCCCCTCTTGGAGAACTGTCCCTTGGAGGTTGACTCCGGTGCTCAGGGTCTCCTTACCAAACAGAGTGGCAGCCTCTGAGGCACTCAAGCTGAACTGGGCCTCGAAGAACTTGGGACCGAATGTGGACATGCCAGCGATGAGTGTAGCTTCCGTAGCCCCTGCCAGGCAGAGCAGGATGAATGTGGGATTCCGTAGGAGGAGCCAGATGGAGCTGGGCGGAAGGGGAATAGAGACCAGAAAAAGACAGAGGGTCACCATGGGCCAGACTTTGCATGCCAAGGAGCCAACCATGGCTAAGGCTATCCCCATATAAGGGTCCGTGGTTTTGAGATGGCAGTGAAGTGGTACCCACATCTATCCCAGAGACATCAGGAGGGGGCGAAAGGCTGGGCTTGGCGGGTAGTGAATTAAGGGCCCTCCTGTAAGCCTTTGGGATGCCTGTTTGCAATGTTACTAAAGCCAGTTATAGCTGTGGCTGATTTCTAGTTTCATTGTAGGAACATGGACAGACCCTGAACGGATGAAGATAGCAATCACCTCTGGCAGCCACTGTAACAAACTAGCAGAGAGGGTCTGAGCTAGGGCTAGTGAGATGGTGACCACCAAGTTCAGGGCTGGACAGACCTAGGAAAAGGGGCTACCAAGGGGGTAGGGGTCACCTAGAGAGGTACAGGCGTCCAGCCACAAGCCATGGGGGAAAGGGCAGGCATCTTCTGGGTTTGGAAACAGGGGCCTTCAAGGAGTGCTGAGGCGGTTTGTCAAGCTCCCCTTCTCTTGGCCTGTACTTAGGGGACAGTGGCTGTGGGGGTGATAATAGGATTGGTAGTCAGATACAGCCTAATCCCAAGGTGAC
>OU015742.1:57785779-57819239 GCA_907169655.1 Acomys percivali
TCAATCGCTCAGCTTCATGTTCTGACAAAGGAAAGCAGGTGTGAAGGGACGCTGACCCTAACAGGGACCTCTAGGGTCAGAGTGCTGACCTCTCACAGCCCCTCCCCTGCAGGCTCTGCGGATATATCTGGTGTGCGATAGCCATGCATGGGCTGGTCCATTCCTAAGGTATTCCTAGACCTGCTTGGCTTCAGGCTGTGGTTGTGGTGCTGCCATGTGGAACAAGTTACACACGGTGTCTAATCCCACTGCAGGCTGGTTGGTTGAGATTCTTGAGTTTGCACTGAGAAGTGGTCATGACTTTTCATGAATGCAAAGGGGGCACACACTCCTGTGTTTGCTTAGTTCCAGTGCCTGGCTTCAGATACTAAGCCTGGGCATGAGCCTCTTACCGTATAATGCACAATAAGAGGCCCCGGTTCCCCAGCTGGGCAAAGCTCATGCCAGCCATACTGTGCTGCCCCAGATGGCTTAACACCGGACAGCTCTGCTCTTGGGTTGAGGAAAGACCAACTACAAGACCATGGCCAGTAGGTCCTCAGCCAATTCAGTCCTGCCTGGGGCTCGGCCTATTAGGTAGGCAGCTCCCAGCTCTCCTAGGTGAGCAGTAGTGAGATGCAAAGCCAGTGAGATCTTGCATCTCCACCTTCACCAGCCTCGCTTTTTTCTGGGCTCTGTAGGAGCCACCCTCCCCTCTCTGTGTTAGGACAGACCGTGGAACTCCACTCCAGCAACGTCAGTCCTCCACTCCCAAGTAGTCAGTTAGGTGCCGCCACTCATAAGATCAGAACATGTGAGCTGGCTGAATGCATCCTAAGGGCTGCCTTGCCTGGGTCTATGGAAATCTCAGTTTCGTAAGGAAGAGACAGTCCATGGGCACCAGGGATTCTAGGAGCTCTTCCTTACAAAATTGAGATTTCTATAGTCTACCCTGGCTCTGCTGTCCTTCTGAATCAAGGGACAGTCTCTGAGCTGCTGGGGGTCTTAAAGCCAGGACAGACAGACAGACAGACAGACAGACTGACAGACAGACAGACAGACAGACAGACAAAGAGGGGATGGAGTGAAGTTGGTTAGCATAGCAAAGGACCACCTTAGAGGAGGAGAGTGGTCAGTGAGGGAGGCAAGAGCCGGAAGAGGCCTCTGCTCCTGTGGGTTCTCTGTCCTGTGCATGGCCCAGAATCGCATCTCCTTGAAGCTTCTGATAGCAAATGCATAGTGACAGCCAGTGAAAATACAAGAGTGGTCTACACTGGCTGAGGGGCTCTCTGGGGAGGGGCTTGGGCCTGCAGGTGCACTGGGAAGACATTCACTCTGTGGAGCCTCCCAGGATGCTTCTGGCCCCAACCAGGGCCTGTGGCTTTAGCCAGGAGCTTCTGATGCCCATGTCTCAGGTGCTTGGTGGGTCAAGGGGGGGGGGGGATTAAGGGGCTGTAGATGGTATGGGCATGCACTGGCCCAATGTGGGACCCGTGATACACAACACACACACACATATGCACACACGCACATATATACACATGCACACACACTCTCACACGTGCACATGCGCACACATGCACGCACACACGCGCATGCACACACGCAGGAACACAGACGCAGCACAACACACACAGCGCACTCCTTACAGGGGCAGGTCTCTGACGGTCTTGCCGAAAGCCGGGTTGCTCGCTGCTCCGTGGCTGTGGTCTTTCAGCTGCTCTTTTTCAGCTGCTCTCATAATGACATAGCGCTGGGAGCCTGGAGGGAAAGGGTCAGGAAATCGCCACAGCTTCCAGAGGGCCTCACCGGCTCCGCTCTGTGGAGGCTGCCTCCCACCTCAACCCCACCACCCCTCAGGACCTGGGAGTGTGGTATGCTGACACTCAGGCCTGAGGGTGTGGCCCGAGAAGGTGGAGTTGTCGTGTGACATAATTGCAGCTCTGAGAGCCCAAGGCCACGTGGGCGCAGCAGGAATGGAGGTGAAGGGGTCGCTTCTGGCAGACACACAGGAGGGGATAGCAGGCTGGCTGGCTCAGCTTTGCTTCCCACGTAGTGGAAAGACTGAGATCAAAGACTCCTCATTAGTTGAAGTGACAGGAAGAGGGGGGGCACAGGACAGCAAAGGATATACCCTGCCTCCTGGACGGGGACCTCCGTGCCAGGGCAGGGGACCCACCTGGTAGCTGCCGGGGATAGCCGAGGATGGGGATGGCGATGAAGAAGGCAGCAATCCCAGCTCCCAGGAAGCCAATCCACCAGGCGCCAACCCACAGCGGGCTGTCAGTGGTCAGCTCCGTCCTATTGGGAGAAACAGGGTCCTTGGATTGCTGATTAGCCGCCCTGCTCTCCTCAGCCTGCGCAGAGGGCATCAGAGGCCCTTGGGGCCACAGCTGTGTGTTCCCTTCTCCCTCAGGCTGGAGAAGCCCTCCAATGAGGCCATTCCCTGAGAGGGCAGCTCTTCCCTCAGACCCCAACTGCCGGACCCAGGGATGCTGCCTCAGGCTGAGAGCTTGGGGGCAAGGCCCTTAGGGACAGGAGCTTCACGTAACAGCTGGTACCCCTTCCCCACACCAGCTGGCATCCTCAGGGCCACAGAACTCAGGGGACAGAGGGCTCAGCTGGAGTTCACTGAGCTACTCGCACAGAGACCATTAGGCATCCGACTGCCATCTGCACAGGAGCAGGGAGAGGGTTCTCAAATCGAGCAGGGAGTCATAGGGAGGGAGCAATGGGGTGACAGGAAGAAGAGGGTTCAGAGGAAGCAAGGGATGGAGGAAGGACTCAAGGCAGCAAGGCCAGGACGACAGCGCGTGTGTGCCCTCAGCTCTGGAAGCTGCTCCTGGGCCTGCAGCATGCTCCCACCCCCTTGAGCAGATTAACTCGGAACCCAGAGCCCAAGCAGCACAACACATCCAGACCCGGGGACACGAGCCTTGACCTACCTCAGGCTCTGCATAGAACACGCACCCTTAACCCCATAGTATCAACCCAGGGCTAGAGGCGGCAAGTGAGAGGGCAGAGCGCTAGAAACCTCGCCGGCGCCATCTGCAGAGAGAGTCCCAAGGTGGGGCAGTGCCCGAGACCCAGCACAGCCACCAGGAAAACTCAGCCATCGGTCCATGGTAGGACACAGGGCAAGGGCATCTGCATAGCCTTGCTGGGCAGTAGTCAGCAAAGGGGCCACCCAAGCCTCCCAGCTCTGTCTCCCTCCATCTGTCTTACTCCTCACTGTGCCCCCACACACTAGAGAAACGGACGTGCCTCCTGTCACTTCAAGAGAGGAGCTTTGAAGATGCGTGGCCAGGGCTTCAGAATCTTAGGAACTTGAATCTAATGCCCCTCCCCCCACCTCCCGCCTTTCCCTGGCTATGCCCTCGAAGCCACCCACAGACCCCGAGTCTCTCTGCGTACTCCCAGTCCTTGTAGCCCAGGTTAGCCCAGGTTTTCCCTGCTCCGGCGATGTTGTGCATCAGAACTATCCTTGGGTCCCACAGCATCCCAGGTCCTGGAGGCAGTACTGAGGCGGGCAGGTGACTGCACCCGGCTACTCACCGTCGGCTCACTTCTGTGTAAATATTTAGCATGGTTCCTCCAATCAGGTAGCCAGCCGCAGGCCCAAGGATGGCTGCCGTGTAAAAGATGGCTAGAAGGCAAACAGAGTGTGCAGACGTCAGGTGCCATGCAGTGGGTCCTCCTGGGAGATGCCACCCCCAATGCTCCTGTGCCTGTAGCCCCACTGTTCCCATGAGGCCAGAGTACGTCTGCGTAGCCTGCAACTGGGCCTGACGTCCAGTCACACTAACTTTTAAAATGTCTCCCTCAATGCACTCTGGGTATCATTTTCACTCACATGAAAGCAGAGAGGAACATGGGAAAGCAGAGAGGAGCACGGGAAAGCAGGCACAAGTGGGCAAAGCCGGAGGTGAAGGCCACTGGAGGGAGAGAGTGGGGCCTGAAACGACTGCTGGACTCCCTGCTGCCCCGCCCCCCACCAAGGTTAGTTGAGGCGGTGTGAAACCTAAGGCCACCTGGGCAGACAGCGAACTCAGCAGCAGGCAGCTGCCTAGAAGGCCACAGGCCATGGCTTGACCTCAAAGTCAGCCTGCCTGAATTTGCTCCACTTACTGCCCACCTGGTGAGGGAGGCCAGGCAGCGCACACACAGGGCACACAAGGAGCCAGGCTGTACTCCTCCTCCCCACTTACCTTTGTACGGGATTCCTTCCAAACTATACAGAGGCTTGATGCCAGCTAAGCCTGCCCTAGTCCTCCTGCCTGAGGACTTGGGGGCCACCCCCCACCGGCTGCATGAGCAGGCCTCACCTATTGTGGGGCTGTACTGAGATTTCTACCCTGAAGCCGCTATGGGATTTCTTAGAAAAGCTGGCATCCACTCTCGTCTTTTGGTAGAACCCCTGATGGCTGTGCCACTTCAAGTTAGGGGCACGTGGGTCATATGACCATGGGAGGGACATAAGATCACCTAGCCAGGCTCCCAGAAGGCATCAGCTTTATTCCATGTCACCAGCTGGTCCCTTTTGCCTACCCATCCCGACTCCGCAGCAGATCTCACTCACCGATATAGATGGGTGAATAACTTGACTTGACATTCTCATCCAGGTAGGTGACACCCAGTGTGTAGAGGGGTGTGGCACCCACGCCATGCAGGAGCTGGCCCAGCATGAAGATCAGCCGGTAGCTGGAAAGGCCTGAGGTACTGTCCTTACACTCCACGTGACTGCCGTTGGTCAGGCATGCCCCTGTCCTCACCCCCTTGTCCGTCTCTACCTCATAGTGGCCAGCGGTGAAATGGGGCAGCGCAAATACCAGGGAACCGATCCCTAGGACAAGCACGCCCCAACCCAGCCAGCGCGGCTTGTGCCCATTGCCCCCAAAGTAGCTGACAAAGGTGAGGCAAAGGCAGGCAGCGATGTCGTAGGAGCTGGCAATTAGCCCACTCTGGTAGCTGTGCAGGTCGAAGCGGCGCTCAATAGAGGTGATGACAGTATTGATAAAGCCGTTCACTATCATGCCCTGAAGGAAGGAGGCTGCACATAGGAAGAAGAGGAAGCCTTTGGGGGTATTGAAGACCTGCAGACACTTGGGAGTGAAGCCTTGCCAGCCGCATAGTGTGTCCTGTGGCCCTGCAGACACGTACTGCACCTCATGGGCTGTCTGACTCCTCCGATCCTCAACCTGGGGCTCAAACAGGGGTTGGCTGGAGGAGCCCAGGGGGGTGTGGGCAGCACGCAGGGAGGCTGGTGATGCTCTGCTGCTGGGGGGAGTGTCACACCCGCTGTCTGTGGCGGAGGACGAGCTGGTGAAGAGGAGCTTCGGGAGGGAGAGGAGGTGCTTGTCCCCCATCGAGTGCTGAGGCATCTCCAGTCTCGTGAGAAGGGCTTTGGCAACACAGCAGGTGAGATGCAGTAGAGTGTCGTGTCTCTGGGTCTATTCTGTGAATAGAATTTCTTGTTAATAAGCCTTCACCTGTTCCCTAATCTGCTGAAATCCCTTCACTAACATTCAGTTCTCACTCAGTCCATCACTGGGATCACCTAGTCAGGCCATTGGCCAACCCCTCACTCATGCATCTTGTTGGTATTCTACAACCCTGCTGCTGGTGGGTCACATCAAGCCTGGTCCCAGGGACTGGACTCTAGCAGATCCTGAAGGTGTGGCTGCCACATGTGAAGACACAAGACAGTTACCACATGGAGGCCACCACGCAGTGAACAGAGCTGAGACACGGAGGGGGCCCCATAGGCACCCTGTGTTGCCCTAACCTGCATGCCATCCTCCATGGCTTGCCTTGCCTGTCTGAGCTGCCTTCTGCTATATGAGGAGAAGCGCTTAATGGTCAGCTCGTGGTAATTTAGATATGAATCACATGGCTGGTCCCAGAGTCCATACAGTCCAATAGAGCCATCTTCCGACGGACACTGTGACCCAGCACCCAGCCAGGTCCCAGGCTGACTTTTACATGTTGGTGCCCATGGTCAGGCATCCGTGGTTGTATTCTGAGTCTGTGAAGAATACAGCTGCCTGGGGCACTGCTCAGTAAGCCAAAACCTCTACAAGCTGGTGCCTTTGCCTGAGAAAGAGTGCCAGAGGAGAGCACCTGTGGCAGGTGTGGTAATAACAGTCAAACCTTCCTTGGGCAGCTGGTGTAGCCAGCCACACATGCAGCCATCACAGTAGCATGCATATATGTGTTGTGTGCACATGTGTGCACATTCATGTGGAGGCCAGAGATCAACACTGAGTGTCTTCGTCAATTTTAACTTTCCATTTGTAAAATTACAACATCTTATCTATTTATTGGGGGTGGGGTACACACGTGCGACAGATTGCATGTGGCAGTCACAGGACAACTTACTGGCGTCGGTTCTCTTCCTCCCACCATGTAGGTCACGGGGATTGAGCTCAGGAATGGTGTCAAATGCCTCCATGGGCTAAGCTATCTCATCACCTTATTTTCTATGGCAGAGTCTCTCATGAGGCCTGGGGCTTACTGACTTGGCTAAGCTGGTTGCATAGCAAGTCGCGCATGCCTGTTTCCCTTGCTCTGAGATTATATGTATGTGTCACCACATGCCTATACATGGCTGTCTTTTTACATATATAGTGGGGAGTGGCTCAGGTCCTTATATTTGGGCAGCACGCTCCTCACTGCCTGAGTCACCCCCTTCTGTCCCAAAACAAGCATCGACCTTCTTAAACTGCAATGGACCAGGACAGAGGCCAGACAAAGAGGACCAGGGCAGGATAAGACCGAGGCTTGAGGATTACCATACTGCACACCAGCCTCAGAACCTGGGGTTGAAACAGACAGCAGACTCTCTGGGCACAGGGAGAGTCAGAAGGAAAAGACTCAAGGTCACCAGAGTACTGTTTTTGTTTTGTTCTGTTTTGGTTTTTTTGCTTTAAATACAGACTTGCCTTACACCCGCTGTGTTCTCTCCACCCCATGCCTGGACAGCTGCTGGGGACTACCCAGGTAGCAGGCAGATGAGGTATACATATCTGGGTATGATGGAACTTAGATGGCAGCTTTGTGACCAGCACCAGACAGAATGAAACAGATTTCTTCCTTGAAAATGAAAGTCACCACTCAAGTACTCCAGGTATGGGTGTCCCACAGCGCCAACGTCACCATGGTTTCACCTGAGCTGAGAACACTGACAAATATTTGAAGCACAATCTAAAATTAGGCTTATGTACATTCTACACTTAAATGAGCAATCTGAAATCCTACCGTAAATATTAGCCAAGTGACTTTCTGACGTTAGCTGCCTTTCCATTGTAGGGTTAGCAGAGCCGACTAGACACGTGGCACATACTGGTAATACCAGCGTATGGGAAGAGTGAGGTAGAAGGGTCACAAGTTCGAGCCAAACTAAGCTGGAGATTCTTACTCAGAGAAGATGGGGTGGTGAGGTTGTAGAGATGGCTCAGCAGTTAAGAGGTTCCCTGCTCTTCTAGAGGACCTGGGTTATGTTCCCAGCACCATAGGTGTGTTGCAATCACCTAAAACTCCAGCTCCAGGAGATCAAAGGCCCTTTTCTGGCCTCGGTGGGCACGACACACAGAAGGCGTATGCCCACACAGCCACATAATTAAAAACAAATGTTTGAAAATGGGGCCAGGGCTCAGTCGGTCACCAACTGTTTGCCTTGCAAGCGTGAGCATTTGCGTTCCATGACCTGGAACACACGTTCCATTGTTGTTGTTGGTTTCCTTTTGTTAAGTTGGATGTCACAGCTCATGCTTACCGCACTGAGGAGGTGGGACAGGCATATTCATTCCTCAGGCTCACTGGCTGGCCAGCTTAGTCTGCTTGCCAGGTCGAGAGACCCTCTCTCAAAAAACAAGATAGGGGGTGCCTGCAACAGCTGAGCTTGACCTCTGGCCTTCACATATATGTACACCATGTGTACATGCACACACTCGAGTAACACAAACATACACCCCTCCATCACCACCAATAAAAAGATCTCGGCCGGGCGGTGGTGGTGCACGCCTTTAATCCCAGCACTTGGGAGGCAGAGGCTGGTGGATCGCTGTGAGTTCAAGGCCAGCCTGGTCTACAAAAGGCAGTCTAGGGCAGCCAAGGCTACACAGAGAAACCCTGTCTCTAAAAAAAAAAACCAAAATTAAATTAAAATTAAAATATCTCATGGCGTGCCTATCAACCTTTGGGCCTCTGCCCACACCCACAGCTGCCGTTCTGATGCCAGGAGGGACAGTGCTGCTGAGGGAGGGACGGCCCAGACACTGGCTTTCAGGCTTCTTCCTCGGATCTGATAGGTTGATTCTGGGATGGCTGGTGCAGACCCCAGTGTCAGCCTGGCTAGACCACATGTATCCATGCATCTGCCACACGTTACCGCAGGCATGTCAGTGAGAGGCAACTGGATAAGGCACCATGGAGTCTACAAGCACCACTGTCTGGAGGGCCTGGCTGTGTGTAAGGGTAGAGCCCAAGGGATCCTGCCCTACCAGCTTACCGTCTTTAGGATCTTGGGACGTGTCCACATCTCATGAGTCAGTTCCTAATAATAAATCCCCTTAAGCTTCTCACTGGCTGTCCTCTGGAGAACCCTGCCTCATTCCAGGCCATCCCATGCCTTTGGCGCTGACGCTGCTCTGCTATAGATGGGAGCTCTGCTACGCACCGGGGTTCAGGGACCCACCCCCAGGATACAGTCCTCATGACAAGGATCCCACAGCCACTACACCCGAGCAGCCCTTAAAAGTTTCCTCACAAGCTGTGTATGGCTGTGGCTCAGCAGAATCCAGGCTCTAGGGGGCAAAACATCCATTGCTGACAAGGGAAGAGCCTTTACAGGGCATCCAACATCCTTGTGTCCATGACCAAATGTGGGCTGCCTGGGTTCCCTGGACACAAATGCCCACTGAATCTATATGGAAGGCAGGCCCATCACACCACTCAGCTGGGCCCTATACTTCTGACAGCTATCTGAGGACAGAGATCTTTTTCCCACTGGGACTCCAGCCACACAACTACCCCCACTGAACAGCTGTTAGTGGGAGGGACTACTGGAGTGAAGCCTGCCTGGGTGCCAGCCCCTGCATCTACTTCCACTTCTTCTAGCAGCTATGTGGTGGGCAAGAACAATATTTGAGGTGGGGAGAAGCTGGCACCAGGCTCGGAGGAGCTTTCTCAGCCTGAAGCACTGCTCAAGCGGGGAGGAGCCCACCCTCTAGGGTACCGGCCTTCCCTGTTCTGCATCTCAGCCCAGGGGGCTGGCTCCACCCAGATGGCCCAGCAGCACAGCCCTGTGGGATTAGGCCAAGATGATTAGCCTGGGATGATGGAGCCCTGGGGCCTCTGCTGGCCGCTGAGCACTGTGGGAAGGGCAGGCATGTGCACATGTGCACAGGCGTGAGCAATGCATGTGGGCTATTTTAGGCCACAGGTGACCAAGATTCCCTTACAAGTACCCCCACCCCCCACTGTCTTCAGGGATGCAAATGCAGCATCTAGCTATCCATGTCTTTTAGTTCTGAAAGAATCCAGCCAGCTGTGGCCACCTCCTTAGAGTCTCCCAGAGAGGTCAGTGGCCAGAGGCAGCCTGCCACAGTATAATTTGTGAAAAGGGGGCTGATTTGCATGGCTGCAGGCTTCCTCCCTGCTTGCTTATTTCCTCTGTCCATCCAATTTACTAACCTCCCAGCTGGAGCGCTCCCTAAAGGCCTCAGCTCACACTTCAATTTGGAAGAAAGAATTTCAGTGTGTGTGTGGTGAGGGGTGGGGGGTGGGGGGATTGGGGGGGGTTGGGGGGGTAATGCACCAGGTCCCTGCTCCCTGGGGTCTCTGCAGCCTGTTCCTAAGACATCTTAAAGTCCGAAAGCTGGATGCCTCGCAGGATCCCCCCGCCCTTGTTTGGAGACACTTTGAGGCCCAAATCCTAGAACCTCTTCAGACTCATTTCCCTTCTCTTCTCTTCTTCCCCCAACCCCAACACCCCAACATCCCTCAGCTCCCGAGAGCAAGAAGACAAGGCAAGTCTCTCTTCACCCCACCCAACTGCTCTGGGGCCAGCAGCAAACCAAGTCTCTCTCTCTCTCTCTCTCTCTCTCTCTCTCCTGACATCCCCGCTGACACCACACCCTAGTCAGCCACTACCCCTGGGACCCTGGGACTCCACTCTGCCTCCTAACTTCTCCAGCTATCCCCTCTTACAGACAAGGAGAATGTGTCTTCTTCAGGATGAAGGCACGAGCATATGGCCGGCCACCCAAGCGCCCAAAGCAACCCAGTTTGCACACATGTAGCCACTTGCGGGTGAAAGCACAGGAAACCAGCGGCTTTGCACAGAAGCTGCCATGACTAGTCGACAGGGACCTTGAGTAAGGGACAGCAGGGCTGGCACCAGAAGGACATGCCTCACACGGAAGGCCTGCTGTCGCAACATGGGTAGCTCTGCTCCCACCCTGTCTGTATCTGGGGATCCAGGAGCATGTGGAAGGGTCTGCCATGCACCGTGCTCCAGAGGGGAATGGAAGCCTCGCTAGTCAAGCCAGGTAGAGGCTGCCTCCAAGCCAGGCGGGTGCTCCCCGTTTTGGCAAGTCAAGGGCTTCTCTGGTCTTCAGTTTCTCTCCTGCAACGTGGCCCGAGGTGAAGGACTCAGCCTTCTTACACAGACAGGCCCAGCTGCCACTAAGGGTCATGGGAAACAGCTCTGTAGTAGTGGGATCAGTAAGCTCAACCTCTGAGGCACGGCATTCCTGGACTTCACGGAGGTCTCCGTTTCCCATGTGCTGTGCTCAGCTAATCTGATAGCTTGCTTTGTCCCTGCTCATGCTCCACTGTTGGTGTGATGGTTCCTGCAATAGGGGACCATGTGGCAGACCTCACGGCTCTCACAGATCTTCTACATCCTGGGCGGAGGGCAGGGGTGGGTGACAACCTTCATGATTTGCAGGGACCTCTTAGGTTCAGAAGGAGGCAGCTCCAGCTATATAAGAGACCAGCCTACCATAGCCAGGCCATTGCCTCCAGGTGACCACTTAGGGTGCAAATATACCTGTAGAGTGTCCTGGCCTGAGGGACCTCAAATACAAAATTCAAGGGTCCCAAGTAGGTATGAGTGAGGTGGAGAGGACAGTGCTCAGATAATCCTCAGTGTTCTCTGTAGCTTGGGTCTGAGGGGGCAATGTGAGGCATGCCTGGACAACTGAAAGGGGTTTGAATAGCACTTGGGGGTTGAAGAAGAAAAGGGATATTGGAGGCCCCTGAGCTCCCAGAGCTTTGGTATCTTGTGCCCAGGAAGACCAGACAATGACAGCATGGTCCCCAGTGGTCCCCAGTTTCTGAGCCACAAGTGAGTAGCTTTTTAAAAGGCAAGGGTTTGAGAAAGCACTACCCTCATCTACAGATGTGGTCCAGAATTCTAATTCTCTTTGTTTGATTTTATATTTTTCAAGACAGGGTCTTCCTATGTTGCTCTGGCTGTCCTGGAACTCACTACGTAAACCAGGTTGGCCTTGAACTCACAGAATTCTAGCTGCCTCTGCCTCCTGAGTGCTGGGATTAAAGGCGTGAACCACTACGCCCAGATGATTCTAATTCTTCGTAATGCTACCAAGAATGAGGTCATGATACCTGTCTACAGGGAAAGAAGGGGTGCTGGGGGATGGGGAGGAACCAGAGACCTTCCATCTGAGAGCATCTGGTTTGGGGGCAAGACTATCCCAGACCACTCTGGCCCAGTTGATGCCTCTGCAGAGCCCCACAGGATACACCCACGTCCCAAATGCTGGCCCATTTCCTCCATTCCCCACCAGCAAAGTTCCCAGGCTCTACTGGTCAGGCAGAATTCCAGTCACCTGACAGGTGGGACACAATCCCCGAGGGCCTATCCAATTACAGTGGTTGAGAACTAGGACTGAGCCATGGTTGTGGGGATCAGGAAGTGCCCGTCTCTGTACTTTACAGGGCACTGAATGTATCTCAAGAGGAAGCAGGGGGTGTTCCAAGAGCACCTGAGTAAGCACTGACTCTTCCACACCTGAAGCTTCACCCTGCAATGGGCCGACTGGGGAAAGTTTGAGAACTCCACCTGTTCCAGTTTAGGAGATCACAATGGTATGAAAGAATACACACAGCACAGCTTTGACACAATTGATACAGTACACAGAATTGATACAAGCTAACTAGGAAATAGGTTCAGTCAGAAGACTTCCCCTGTCTGGAGTAAGGCAGGCATAGAGTCCACACCACCGCTGTGGAGAGCTCCTCATGCCTCGGGCTGAGCAGTTACTGGGCATCAGTAGCTCTCCTGCTGTGCGCATTCACACATCTTCATCCTGCCTGCCCTGCCCCTCTCTTTGCCCAGTCACAAGCCGCCTCCTTGCCTGCCCCTCTGCAGTATTGGGGAAGGTTCTGGTTGGAATTTGTCCAGCACCTGCTTCAGGGACCACACCCAAATGAGCCTCCATTAGATCATCCAGGAAGAATTTTCCAGGCAGTACCTGTTGGCCTTTCTAGCGGGCAGGCAAGGCAAAACGTACCCAAGCAAGAAACCCTAGGTCTTTCATCTCTTTGCAGCACATGGGCAGCCAAGAGGTACCTTCGGCCACTGGTATAGTCCTGTCCTGGTAACTGCTGGTTCTCTGTCCCGGCTTTTCTCTCTTCTTGAGAAAGGCTGACAAAGAATACAAGCCTCCAGCTTCCTCTGTGTCACTCTCCTGAGGCTTCAGGTGCACATCCTCCCGGTGCCTCAGCCTGCTCCTCGGTGACAGCAGACTTCAAAACACTGCCTGGGACTGCTCTGGTCCAAAGCCCTCTCTAGCCAGCAAATGCCAGGCTCAGCAAACATTTCCTGCTGTCCCCACAGCTACAATTTATAAATAATTCAGCTAAACACCAGGTGTTCTCTCCCCTGATAGCCACCTGCCCCAGGCTGCCTAACAGCAGTTGGTTTACTAAACTCGATAAACGACTGCCCTGAAGTAGGTAGGGATAGAGAGCTGGTTCCACCACGAATAAACCACCGCGGACCCAGCTCCTCCGGTCAGAAAAACCCCAGGCCCTGTATTGGAGAGGCCAGCTGGCCTAATCACGCTAAACTCAGGCCATGGCGCCTAGGGGCCAAGCAAGCTGCAGGATGCCACTGTGTATTTCCATCTCATACTTGTGTACATCTGTAGATGCTGACACCTCCCGTGAAGGAGGTACCCTGTCTCGGGTTCCCGGGTTTGCAGCCTAGCCTACTAACCAGGCGCCAAAGGCAGGCGGAACCCTTGTTGGCGTACACCTGCATTCGGCGGCGCTCGTGAGCTCCGAGAAAGTGCCGGGCCTCGGGGACCCAGAATCCGCGGTCCTCGGAGAGACAAAGCCCGCCACTCGTAAGCAACTTTCTTGCTTCATCTTTTCCCCTGACTTAGCAACAGCCCCCGCTGCGGGTGAATCTGTTCCTGACCAGACCCTCAGGAGCTTGCACCTGCGCATTCTCGCCGACTCTTAACCCGGGCCGGCGGCCCAAACGGCTCCCCGCACTCAGTCCTGCGCCCCAGTTCTCTCCCATCTTCACCCTCTCTCTAGCGTAGCGGCTCTGCCTGCCCGCTCAACACCCCCCCCCCTTTCTGCAGACCCGCAGCTTCCCTCGTGGGTAGCTGGCAGTGAGAAGGGGTAAATTCTGCATCCGGCTTCCTTGGTCCCGCCCTGCCCCCCTAGAGGAACCGTGGGCTGTCTCGCCGGCGCTGGGGTCGGCTTCCCGTCAGACATCGCACCCCGCACCGCCCAGGCGCTGCTTCAGTCTAGCCTCCGCTAACATCAGACGCTAGCAGGTCCGGGTCTGGCATACCAAGGAGGCGTTCCGCCGCAGCGCAGACCCTGTTTCCCCAACCCGGTCCGAGTCCAGGTCCCAGAGCACTCACCTTCCCGTGAACCCGGCCGCCACGCTGCGCCCTGCGCTCTGGCCTTCGCGCAAAGCCCACTTGCGCTTCATTCATCGCCAAAGCCGCCCCCGGAGGGCTGGGAGTAGTGGCCTCGCCACCACCACCAATGGCAGCGCGGTTCGGGTAGGGCCGGGCTCTGGCCCGAGGTGACAGTGGCGGGGACGAACGGAGGGGCGGGACCTCGGGAAGGGCGGGTACAGAGCAGGGGGCGGGACCTACCCGGTACTTTGCACGCGGTGAGTCCTTACTGCTAGCCAGCGCCACTGGAGGTTGCAGGCTGGGAAACGCGGCGCCAGGCTAGAAAGGTATGGCTCAGGCCTCATTGCGTCGTAGGTTCCACTTGCTTCCGGGTTCACGCTCAAACGTGGAACCCACGCGGTGGAGGGAGCAAGTGGCGATCCCCTCAGGCTTAGGGTACCGCAACATCCTGGAAAAGGGAGCTTCTCCCTCCCCCGCGGCCCCCCAGCCCAAGCCTAGGCCAACCAGTGTGCACTTCTTCCGTGGGTTCAGTGCAATAAGACACTGAACTAAGATGCACTCTGGCCTGGGTAGCCCACAGAGTTCCCGCCCCGTAGCCTCTTCCCATAACTCGATCTTGGTTTTGAAGTTAGCACTGAATGGGAGCGAGAGAGAATATACCAGTCACCTTCACACTGAGGCATTCTTTGCTGTGCAACCTTGAACATACTTCTGAATTCCTCTGGGCCAGTTTCCACGTCTGTAAAATTAAGACAATTAGCATTATGAGTGCCGTGGCTCATGCTTGTAAGCCCATACTCAGGCAACTGAGGCACAAGAACGCTCCCATTTCCATAGCGAGTTCAAGGCCAGCTTGGGCTACAAAAGAAACTTGGTCTCAGAAAATCAAGCAAAAAATGATTTTTTTTTTTAAAGTGATTACAACACATCACTGAAGGAAGTGGAAAATAGTAGGTGGAATGAATCCAGCTGAGTCCGGCCAAGCAACAGCTGACAGCCACTTGACATTGCTGTCACATCAACATCGGATGGCAAGAACTCTCCACAGATTTCTCCCCTTTTTGGTATATTACATTTAAATGAAAAGACATATATGAGTCAAGTGTGGTGGCTCACACAGATAATCCTATCTATCCCTGAGGAGGCTGATGCAGGAGGATCTCTAGTGGGAGGCCAGCCTGGGCTACCTAATAAGATCCTGTCAGAATTAACGAAACAAAACAAAAAACCAACATCAACAAAAACAAACAACAACAACCCTCCCCCTGCTCCCAAAGGCATTAGGAGTTTATAATCAAGACTGGGAAGTGAACACAGAAGGAACCACTTGTGGCTAGCATGAGCCACATAGCAAGACTCTGTCTTCTATGTAAATAAAGCTCACAAAGGTCACCTCTGAGGGTGTGGATCCTACAGTCAGCCCTGTGAGGACATGACCAGGCATAAGGGTGCAGTGGTGACAGCCCCAGCTCCCACGTAGCCTTGGGGGCTAGGGCAGACCTCTCCTTTACTTGTAGAGAAAGGGGGGCTGGCTGCTGGGCTTAGGTCTTCATGCCATACTCCATTATTTATGAATGTATCTTCCTGGGGTGGGTGTGATTGGTACCTATTCACACTTTGTCCCAGGAGCCGCTGGTGATGTCTTCAGTGACTACTTGTCAGCATGTTGAGTCTCTACTCCAGAAAGTTGAGTTTTAGTTCCGTTGCTGCAGGTATTGGCCTCTGACCTTGTTTCTGGTCAGAGAAGACCCCTGGGAAGTTAGCCTGCGAGGCATCATGGCGTGTACACCTTCTTGCTAGGGCAAATAGAAGCCCCCCCTCTCTCAAAGCACCCCCCTCAGGTACGTGGACCTGGCTCAGATCTGAATCCAGAAAGAACTGGCTGAACCACCTTTGTGAGTCCCCCACCCCCACCCACCCACTCACGTCAGGATGTGTAAGCAGAACCCGCCTACTTCTAAAGGGGATCCATGGAGGCTCTCCAAAGGTCAGGAGCAGCCTTGGACACTGTGACTCCAAAACCTAACTTAGGGTTCATCCCTGAAACCGATATTAGTACCATATTTTTCCTTTAAACATCTAGTGTGCTTCGTGAAAAGAGTAAGTCTGTGTTGATTACTATAGAGAGGTCACCACAAAAATAGATCAGAAATAGATAAAAGGTGACACCGTGATGCTAAGTTCTAAGCCAAATAGCACTGCTTGCTGAGGGGCCTGAACGTTAAGCTAGCCTAGCCTCAAGCTCAAACAGGAATTCTTAGCCTTCTTCAGACAACCACTAAAGACAATTCTAGGATAAATATTCTGGTATTAATGCAATACACAGGTTCTGTCCTGCCCTCAGAAGCCTGCCCTCACATACCCAGGCCCTCAGCGGCCCTCAAGGGTACCTATGCATCTGTCTCATCAGACTACACCTGGCTCCTTGGGGCACTTGGTATTTCCTGTGACTAAAGACTAGGAAGTCTCAGAGGTTGACCCAATTGAGATCTCTATCCAGCAGGTCCAGGTTCCTGACACCAGCCCAGATAGAATTCAGACACTGGACTAAATAAGGAATTGGGAGAAAGTTTACTACAGAGAGGATTCAGGTTTCTTGAGTCACATGCATCAACCAGAAGCCTGGAGAGCCTCGGGGCAACGTGTAATGAGGAGAAGATGACCCATGAGTTAAGGTGGGGGAGAGATACAGGGAAACTCCATAAATGAGTTGAAATTTCCCCTTTCTTGTCCTTGCATGGGGTCTTGAATGCACAATAAGAGTGGGCATTTTTGCCAAGTGTCTTTATAATGAAGTAGAGGGCAGTTAGCAGTCACTCGTTTCATCTCCCAGGCAGCTGGGTTGGACCTAGGCAGCTTTGGTGATCTTGGGCCTTGACTGTCTGAGGCAGCAGCTGGCCTTCTGCCTGTGAGACTGCTGGCAGTTTTGGGAGCTGTCTGTGTCTTTCTAACCTTGCTCAAAAGGGACAGAGATCTGGCACTTGGGGTCCAGTAGCAGCCTCCTTTCAAATGGCTGCTTTTCCCTTCATCTTGCCAGGGAGAAGCCCCAAAGAAGTCAACCCCCAGGGTACCACGGCATCTTGGAACAAGAGCTGGCTGGAACATTATGAGCTCTGGGATGTTCTGCTCTCAATAAGCTCTATCCCAGGGGTCTTTTGGAGAGGAAATAACCAAAAGGAAAATAATCCAAGTAACCCAAGTCCTGCTGGGCACCCCTAGTACTCAAGGGGGGCAATGGTGTGTGCTGCAGGGGTGCTTCTATGAGCAGCCATTGTCCCCTGTTATAGTGTTGGGAGGGACCCTAAAATGCTGAAATGTAAGCTCATGTTATGTGTGCCCTTTTCCTATTGGTGTTGCTGTTGCGTGGAAGCTGGCAGTGCCAGGACAATTGATCTCTAGATTAGAAAGAGAAACAAAAGGGTAAGGGAGGGGCATGTCACTGGGAAAATGGTTTTCCAGGGCAGGGCAGGGCAGGGTGGCGGCCAACCTCAAAGGCCTTGCTCTCAGTGTCCCAGTCTTAGAACTATCCTACAAAACTGTCTGTCCCTGGTACTTTGATGGGTGTGAATGACTTTCCCCACTGATGTTCATCGTGGTGTCTGCTCTGGTGGGTTTTGCATTTATATTACCTGTTCCAGTTCTTCCTTTTCTAGTTTACAGAAAGATGGGGACCACTTAGTGACAGTGAGCCACAGGGACCACCTAGTGACAGTGAGCCACGCCGAGACCGTGATGATGAGGACACACTGGCCACAGAACCGTGGGCTATAGCCGAGTCGTGGAGTCTCTAGGAATATTAATTTTTAAATATTTAAAGTTAGGGCTTCTAAACTGTTTGGGGTAGCGCATACCTTCCAGTCCCAGCACTTGGGAGCTGAGGCAGGAGGTTTGCCATGAGTTTCAAAGGCAGTCTGGGTTACATTATAAAGCCATGTCCCAAAAAACGCAAAATGAATAAGTAGAGTTAGGACTTAGCTTGTTTGTATTCTGGTTTATTTTTTGTTTGTTTTGCACACCCAAATCTGCTTTAAAGCTGGGGGTAAACTTGAATTCATAATCCTCTAGCTGCTCAGACATGTGTGCTGCCGTATCCAACTGCAGGACTCTAAGAGTCCACTCACATTTTTGAATGAGAAAATAGATCTTGCTGAAGGTTGAAGGGGATCATGGTCAGAGGTGAAACCCAGCTTTGGGGATGCTCAGAGCCAGTTGTGGGGGAGCACACCTTGCTGTATTTTATAAGGAACTGTGTTTAGTAAGGAAATACGAGGATGGTGCAGTCCTGAGGTGGGCGAGCCAGAGAAGAGACATTCACGGGCGGAGCAGTCCTAGGAAAAGCCAGCCCAGAGTCCTCTAACCTTCTGGGGTGGTGACATCACTTTAGCAATCAAGACTGGAGTGGGGGGCCCGCTGTGGGGGGACATGAAGGGAATGGCTTCTGCAACAAAATCCCATAGACAGTAAAAGCGTTTTATGTCCTCAAAGTTCTAATTCCATCCTGGAAAACCACTGGAGCTTGGTATGAGGTGAGAGCTCTGCCTTGCCAGCCCTGGCCTCAGAGACTCCATTAGCATCCCTGTACCTCCATTTTTTTGCTTCTTCTCACAAGGCTCTTCTCTCATGCCAGGCACACAGCTGGTCGTCCGCATGAGCTGCCATCCATCCTCACTTACTCTGCTGAGCCTTCAGTGTGAACTAAGACACTATCTCGCTGGGCGAGGAGTCTCACCGGTTCTGTGCAAATGCTGCTGTTGCCCTGGTGACAGTGGCTGGCAGTCGTGAGCAGACCACTCCTGGCAAGGGACCACTACTGTCCTTGTTCTCTGTCTCCTGGAGTGAGATGACCAAGAGACAAGCTTCAATTCCATCTTTGTTTCAGAGGCTGCGCTGCATCAAGCTGGTGCACTGGAGCTGCCCTCCCTCCCCAAGCTTTAGACTTGCTCTGAGGGAGATGCGTGGATGACCTACTCAGACAGTATTGAAACATATCCCAGGCTACTAGGATGAGAATGGAAGCTTTGGCCAGGAGAACGTGTGCAAAAACCGAGTCCAGCTTATCCTACCATGTAGCCAGGCTCTAGTACCTGCCTAGGCATGCACTTTGCTCTGCTGTAAGGCCTTGTGCAAGACCCAAGTTTGATACACACACACACATAAACACATGCAAGAGGGATTTGACCTGGGTGTAGTGGCTCATGACTGTAATCCTAGCACTGAGAAGAATGAGGCAGGAGGATTGCCATGAGTTCGGGAGCTAGCCTGGGTTATGAGACCCTATTCTCACCACCAACCCCAAATGGCAAAGAAGTTCAGTACTGAGAGCTGATGCTAGAGAGTAGGCTTGGAGGAGACTGAGGGAGCGCCCCCCGCACTTTCCTATCTGGACAGAATGGACTCACAGTGACCATATGGGGGATACCCTAAGCTTCAGGGTAAGGGAGAAGTCATGTCACAGTGGTGGGCACCCCTTGCCCTGTAGAACGGCTCCAGCCCCTGAACCCCAGAAGCCTGGCTCTGTTGAATCTCGCTGCTGATCCACTTGTGTGGTCCTCTGCATAGCTTTCAAAGCGGCAAATGCCCCTGCCAGCTGGAGGCATTCAGAACTGCCTGAGCCTGCCCAGCCCTTGCCCTGACTATCTAGGGTAGAAGTGGGAAAGAACTCATGTGGCTGGGGCCTTGAATTTAGTGAGTGATTACCTTAGCTTCCAAATGTGTGTGCTGTTGACAGGTCTTGTCAGGCCTTCCTTGGCTGGCGAAGTGGCCTTCTTCAGCAGCCCACCTACCTGCATCAACCTTGTGACAGGCCAGGTTATGTTGCATCGGGGTGTTTTTATGTTAAAAACATCAACCATAAATACTCAAATTATCAGCAATTACCTGCAGCTATTTAGGCATTTCTTCAGGTGCTACTTTGCTGGAGTCTGAGCAAATAGCAACAGACAGGCCTTTGTCTTGCCTTGAAGGCTCTTTTCTTGGCAACGTCCCATCTCAGGGTAAGCCCCAGAGGTGCCAGAAAAATGTTGACACTCCCACCATTCTTCCAGTCCACTCACCACTGAAGAACTTCTAGAAGGGAGGGAGGTGACTAATACCATCCTTTAGAGGTTGCTCTCTGCCTCTGTACAGAGCCAACCAGCCTTGCAAAGCCAGCGCAAGATGGGTGACTGGCAAACTGCTTGTATTTGTGTGAGAGACTCCTGCTGGCCTCCGTGGTTCCTTTTTCACAAGTGTGTGTGATGTCCAAGGTCCAGGGGCCCTGGAGGAAGCCGGGACCAGCTTGTGCCAACTTAATCAGAGCTAGAAGATGCTGCCCAAAGGCTAGCACTCAAAGATAATGAACATCTTTAGGATTTGTCTCTGAGGCAAATGCTGTGTGGTTGGCATCCTGTGGGGTCAGATCTTCTCAATTTGAGAGACTCACACATTTCTTTTTTCTTTTTCTTCTTCTTCTTCTTCTTCTTTTTTTAACCTGAGCAGAAATGGATCTGTCTAAACAAGAGGCAAGATGTTCCAGAGCCAGCTCAATTTCCTGTCTAGAAGGTCTGCTCTCTCCACAGGAAGGAGAGTAGCTCCTGACTTTGCCAGGGCTGCAGGGCAGACCCAGATCTGAGGGGCCATAACTGCCCCTCCTCTGGGCATTCAATATAGCCAGTATCTGCCTCTCTTCTCTTTTGTGCCCTCATCATCACTTATCCCAGGCCTGGCACCACCCCTCACCATGCCACCACAACCACACCCTGGAAACTCCTCCCTCCAGTCTTCTGCATGCTGCTGATGGACCAGCTGCGTTAGAGAGCTTGCCTAAGCCTAGGCACTTCAGGACCTGGGTTTGCTTTGCCCTCTACCTCTGCCTCTAAGCAGGCCTCCATCTTTGCCCTTAAGACACAACTTCATCAGCCCCTCCCCGGTTCTCCTAAGGCCTCCCGTCCCTTTCTAAAACTCTATAACCCTGGTTACCTACCTTTCCTTTGCCTCCACCATTACAACAACATCTCTGGAACTTTCTCTTACAGCCTTTGGGGCAGGGCCTCCCATGGTCAGCCCAGGGGTGTCTCCTTTCTTTCTTTCTTTTTCTTTTTCTTTTCTTTCTTTTTTTTTTTTTTGGTTTTTCAAGACAAGGTTTCTCTGTGTAGCCTTGGCTGTCCTGGACTAACTTTGTAGACCAGGCTAGCCTCGAACTTACAGCGATCCGCCTGCTTCTGCCTCCTGAGTGCTGGGATTAAAGGCATGCACCACCACTGCCCAGCTGTCTCTTTTCTTTCTATGTGACTAACAGGGACTGTTTCATACCCTGGCCTGCATAGACATCTGTGTCTACTGCAAGGGTCACAGGTCTGAGATCTACCCCAAACCACCCTGCAGCCCAAGGCTTCTTCCTCAACTGTCTGGCTCCCGCTGAAGCTCAGCTGCCTCTCAGTCCTCTACACCCAGCCTGCATGAATCTGTGGAGGATGGTTCCGGTAGCTTCTCAGGACTTGTGACCCTTCCTCTTCTGTTCCCCACCGCCACAGTAAAGTTGCAGCCCAGTCCTCTCTCTGCCTGACCATTCCTAGTTGATGTGATGTCTGCATCTGTCTGTTCAAAGCCCACTGCCCACACAGTAGCAAACTTTCTCAGACTGGCTGTGGCAATAGTGTGCGTGTGTGTGTGTGTGTGTGTGTGTGTGTGTGTGTGTGTGTGTGCACGTGCGTGTGTGCTAATGCTTGTACTGAGGACTTAGCAAGTACTATACCACTGAGCCACAGCCCTGTATTTTTTAAAATTTTTATTTGGAGACATATCTGGCTCCACTGTTCAGCCTAGCCTTGAAGCTGTTATGTAGCCAAGGCTGGCCTTGAACTTTTAATCTTCCTGCCTCAGCCTCATAAGTAGCTGGAAGGACAAATCTCTGCATAGGCCCTGCTAAGGACACTTAAAACCCAAGATAAAATGCCCTGTCCGTCACTCTGTCACATCCACTCTGTGTCTCTGCCCTCATGTCTTGTCCACAACTTCTTCACAAAGTTGTCCTGCTCCCCTGGGCCAGGCCCAGCAAGGGACCCCTTGTCATTTGCTGCCCCTGCTCAAGAACCCCAGATCTCTATATCTGCCCCACATGCTGATGCAGACTTATGTGTGAGGCATGGCTCACAATATTAACATCTTTTGGGTTTAATCAGTCATCATTGTTGCTTGGGTGACCAACAGGAGTTTGCACCTCAGCCCGTTGCCTCAGCTCACTGCCGCGTCTCACCACATTCCTGTGCCATCTCCAGGAGACCCCAGGCCCTTCCACGACATTCTAGGTTCTTAGCCCCATTTCCAGTCTGTCTGTCTCCTCTGCTGGCTGGACCCTGAGCCTCTTCCCACCCCCAGGAGCCTTCCTCTTCTGCCTGCAAGCACACAGGCTTCCGTGCTCTCTCCCTCCTCTGTGTGTCTGCCTCTCCATGCCGGTCTCTTCCATCTCTTTCATTTGTCTCCATTTCTGCCTCCTCTTTTTATCCCAGAAATGTTATTTATTGCAAAGGCGACATTATAACATAGCTTGTGGCATGTGACAGGAACATGTGGGCTGTTTTCCTAGCTTCCATATTTTCCTGTGGTCTGAGCTGTGACACCATGCTTAGGTCACGATGAGAGGTAGCCTGTCCCCTGTATTAAGGAGAGAGAAACATGTTTTTGTGTAGATCCCCAATGTGAGATGAGGAACAGGCTTGTGAGAGAGCAGGTGATGTTTATCCCCTTAGAAGAATTACTTCGTGGGGGAGCTTGGTGAAAAACATCCTTCAACAGACTGAGAGGATATATATATATGAGCCCAAAACAAGAGGCTAGGGTTTTTTGATTGGGACTTGGTTTTTGGCTGTTCATCACTCCACTTCAAGACGCTCCTAAAGAGAACTGCTCCAGGGAAGGCTTCAAGGCTTTGGGCTCTGGCTGAGGCTCCTGGTTCCAGTTGCTCCAGGTTCCAGCAGGAACTTTGGTGGGATTGCTGGTCTGCTAAAATCCTGCTGACTACGCCAGGAGAATCATTCCTAGGAACTGATATCCTGGTTTCATTCTTGTTTTCCTTAATTTCCTTTTCCTCTTATTTAGGCTAGTCGGGTTATAAGGGAGGTACACTAGGTTAATAAATTCATAATAAAATATAATTGTTAAGAAGATTGAGCCTACACGTGTAGGCTTGTTGGTATTTCTACATTTCTCTGTATTTATTAGCATACTCTCATGGATGAGTGTGACCCTGTGTGGACACGTGCTTGGGCTAACTTCTCACTCAGTGCACACTACACCTGCTCAAGCATTGTTATGCTGGGGGATCCAGGAGGATGTACAGGGCACATCCTAGGTGGTAGGAATCGCCTCTATGGCCTTCTGGGAGGATAACCTGGCATTGCCTATTACATGGGGTTTCACACCCTGCCCAGGCCCAGTAGCCGCACATAGGCTGGGTCTACAGTAGGGAGCAAATGAAAGTTCTCAGGAGGCAGAGGTCATCACACAGAGCATAGTGTCTAGCCACAGCCAAACTGCCATGCTGAGAAGCCAGTGAGTGGTAAACGGATGTCTTTTTAAGAACAGGTGGGGAAGGAGAGGAGAGGGTGGAACAAGTGTGTAGAAAGAAGGTCAATGTTCCTTGTCTCTTAATACGTCTAACTTTATCCCTCAGTCTGATATCAGCTTGTCTTAAATCCACTAAGAAAGAAGAGGTATTTGGAGATGAGCTTCATCACCCCAGGCAGGGGTGCTGTACTGGGGTATGAGGGTAGGCCCTGGACCCAGCCATTGCCACCGTAACTACATCCCAGGGCATCTTGCTGAGAGTCAGACACCAGCCACAGCCCCCACCTTCAGCCCCTGGGAGAGGGCTTCTCTAGCCACAGGTCCCCAGTGCCTCCTACCTGCCCTAATCTGTGTCCCCCTCCTCTGCCAGCAGCAGTCTTGCTCCTCCCTGTCTGTTCCCTGCCTATCTCATCCTCCGGGCCTGTAACCCTCATTCTTTTCCTTGGAGCGATCCCCAGGCTTGTCCCAAGCTGGCCTAGGCCTACATCCCAAGAGGACACTGACTTCTTCTCCTGAACCTCAGGCCTGAAGTCCTTCCTCAGCCCTTTCCTGGGGCTGGAAAGGGCCACAGGAGTCCCTGGAAGTTTCTGGATAGGTGGGCCTCACTTCCCAGAAGAAGTAACATCCAGAGTGAAGATGGCAGGAGAGTGAATGAAGCTGAGGTTGCGAACAAAGCATGACCATCACCAGATACCCTTACAGGCCTTGGGTGTTCATGTCTGTGGTCCTCCTGAGCTGCTTCTTGTGTACAGGGCAGGAAGTTGGTTTCTGACGGCCCTGATTCTGCAGCAGCCCCTCTTCTTTGTACCAAAACCAGTTCCATCCCTCTCTCTACTGCCTCAGGATCCAAGGGTCAGTGGGAAACTCAGGGAAAGAGCTGCTCTCCTGAGAGCTTAATGCAGCCCTGCTTGTTTTTCTTCTGTTCTTTTCCTTTCTCTTTCTTTCTTTTTTTCTATTAATTTGTCACAAACTCAAATTATCTAGGGAAAGGAACCGTAATTGAGAAGACATCTCAAACTAGATTGCCTGTACGCAAGTCTGTGGGGTATTTTTTTAAATTTATAACTAAAAGAGGGTCCATCTCACTAAGGGTGATTCCACCATGGACAGGTAGTCCTGCATGGTATAAGAAAGCTAGCCAAGCCAGGCGTGGCGGCACACACCTTTAATCCCAGCACTTGGGAGGCAGAGGCAGGGAGATCGCTGTGAGTTCGAGGCCAGCCTGGTCTACGAAGTGAGTCCAGGACAGCCAAGGCTACACAGAGAGACCCTGTCTCGAAAAACCAATAACAGAACAAAACAAAACAAGAAAGCTAGCTGAGAAAGCCAAGGGGAGCAAAGCAAGAAGCAGCATTCTTTCATGGGCTCTGCTTCAGTTCCTGCCTCCACGTTCCTTCCTTGAGTTCTTGCCCTGAGTTCCCTCAATGATAAACTCTTACCTGAGAGTTATAAGATGAAGTAAATTCTTTCTTCTTCAAGTTGGTGTTGGTCATGATGTTTTATCACAACAATAGAAAAATAACTAAGACACCATGGTATTTGCATGGACCTGTGTCTCAGGGATGCCTCGGAGTTTTCCATATTGGACCTGGAAAAATTAGGACCTCCTTCCAGAAGCCTTTGCCTTCTCAGGCATTTCTTTCTTTTAAATAAAATAGTACAATAAAACTTTACAAACACTAAATGTATTGGCAGTGTAGAACATGGTGTTTTGATACATGTTTATACCATGAGAGGATCGAACAAGAAGCTCCACAGACCTGCGATTCACTCGGGGTGTGTGTTTGGAACATGGGGAACCCACTCTCTTAGTATTGTGCAAGCCCATGCTACACTGTGGCCAAGGACCAGGCAGCAATGTGCAAGCCCATGCTACACTGTGGCCAAGGACCAGGCCACTGATGTAACAGGCTCAGGAACTTCCCTCATCCTTTAACTGAAACTTTACCCTCTTCTGACTCTGTAAACTACCACACTAGGACTTTGCCATTAATAGATTCCTCAGATAAGTGAAATCAAGCCTGCATGTGGCTATTTCCACTTGCATAACATCCTCTGGGTTCATTTAAGACACTGCGCAACGATTTCCTCTTTTCAGGTTAACAGTGTTTTTTACCCAAACAGCTGTTGTTGGACACCTGACTGGATTCCACTTCTTGGCTACTGAGAATAATGGTTACTGAGAATAAGCACGAGAGTGCAGAAGTCTCTGATGTGTTGTGTTTTCTTCAATTATGTGCTCGGTGAAAGTAATGGTGGGACCACATCGTTATGAGTGTTAGTTGGCTTTTAAATTTTTTTTTTCTTTTGAGGCGCCTCCATAAAATTTTCCATAATGGCTGTAGGAATTTGCATTCAGCCAAGAGCATACAAGAGTTCTCTTTTGTCTACGTCCTTGCCAACACTTGTTTTCTGTGTCTTTTCATGGTTGCCTTCCTAACAGGGTAGGCAAGATGCCAGTATTGGTTTGCATTTCCTTGGTGAGTCTTTTATCAATTCCCTGCTGGCCTGGCTGTGTTTTCTTCTGGGAACTGTCCACAGAGGTCCTTCCCCCATTTTCACTAGGCTGTTTGTTTCTCTGCCAGGGCCTTGCTTGACTTCCTTGTATATACCAGAAATCAGCTTGTGAGATGTACAGCTCACAGATATTTTCTCCTAGTCTCTCCAGGTTGTTTCCTCACTCTGTTGATAGATTCCTCTTCTATGTAGGAGCCTTTTAATTTTGTGCAGTATCACTTCTCCATTTTTGATCATATTGCCAGTACATTTAGGCTTATGTTTCTGGGGCTTTCTTAGAAATACACCTGTGGTGCTGCTGGCTGCTGGTGGAAGTGTGAAATATGGCAGTGGCTGTGAAAGTGTCACAGTAGTTCCTCAAAATTAAAAATAGAATTTCTGTACCCTCTATCAATTTCATTTGGGACATATTGCAAAAAGCATTAAAAATAGCAACCCAAAAGAAGATTTGCACAATTCTGGGTATAACACCAGTATTTACAATAGCTGAAGTGAAGAAACAGCCCAAGTGTTTCTCAATGGATTAATAGATGAATAAGCCAAGCTGTCCATGCAACAGACCATTACTTAGTCTTAAAGAGGAAGGAAATTCTGACCAAACTAGAATGTGGACAAAACCCAAGGATTCTATTTTTAATTTTATATTCATCATTATTATTGTGTGTGAGTGTATGCCATTCATGTGTGTGTGGCTGGCTGTGTGTGCCACAGTGTGTGCCATGGTGTATATGTAGAAAGAGAAGATAAATTCTCTTTTCTCTTTCTGCTATGGGATCCAGGGATCCAACTCAGGCAATGAGGTTTGCATGGCAAGTGCATTTACCCACAAGCCATCTCACTGGCCCTTGAGGGGCCCATCATAAGAGAACCAAGAGTTACATGTGACCCTGCTGGCATGTGTGGGGATTCTGTTGCTTTAAGGATGATTTTGCAGAGATGAATATGTTGTGACCTTTGTAGCTGGGATGGTGTAGCAGACCTGCCATGGATTACTGAGTCTGAGTGATACCAACTGTGTTTCCCTAGGCCAGTGTCTCAACTTCTCTAAACCTTGGGATTCATTTCACATTTGACATGAAGAAAATGGACACAGTATGGGGCTTTGGGAGAATCAAATGAGATAAGACATAGAAAGGGCTTTGTCACCATCAGGCTTAGGGCCAAGTAGTTCACCATAGTGCATATCATCCCAAGAAGCATCATATTTTGCTGTGAGCTGGGTCCTAGGCTCTTGGAATGTGGGTCTCCCACACAGCTCAGGCAGTGGAAGAACAAGACACAGACCAACTCAAGGCAGCGATAAAATACAGCAGGACCACAGGACACATGGAAGAGCCCAGGAGTGCAGTTGGATAACCAAGGTATGCTCTGGGATAGGAAGCTGCAGCAAAACAGTGGTGCGGTGGCAGGAGCCTCCGGAAGTGAGGCCCACTGGGCTTAGATGCTGTAAACAGTGCTCACCCGCCACTGGAGTTTAGCTTTGGCTGGCTGAGACATTGGCTCTGGGCGGGTTTGATGAGTGGGTTCTGCACAACAGCTTTCATGCTTGGTTGAGGAAAGTGGGAGCCTGATTAACTCAGCTTCTGGTGACCAATGACTCACAGCTGGTCACGTCAACTCAGGGAAATGGAAAAACCCCAAAGGGCTCATAAATATTTCCTTTATAACCTTAACTATGTTTTTAAGTGACCTGAAAAGTCTTTAATTTCCTTCTGGTAAGGGGGGCAAGTGTGTCTCTCCTTCTTGACCACTTTCAGGAAGATGAGCTTAGGGTATTGAAGTCTGTTTCTACTGAACTGAGACCCTCCCCGCTTGCTTTGTTGGCAAAATATGGTGAAGACAATGATAGTGAAGATGGTGATATGATGGTGAAGATGGTGATGTGATGGTGAAGATTATGTGATGGTGATAGTGAAGATGGTGATGTAATGGTGAGGATGGTGATGATGATAGTAGTGAGGATGATGATGATGATGATGACAGGGCAGGAGAAGTGAAGAGAAGGCAGCAAATCCAAGTGCCCAGGACTCACTTTTGGACCACAAGTGGTGGGTGAAGCCAGGGGCACCTCTCAGATGCCTGTTGGACACCAGAAGTATGAGTGAGTCAGCAGTTGGACTTGGGGCACTGCCTGGGTTGGAGGTTAGGGAAGTGGCAGCATCTAGGACATTCAGGTGGTCTTTACCTATGTTAGGTCAAGGCAGGGCATCATTGAGGGAGAAGGTAGGTGGAGACAGAGAAGCATCAGCATATCATGTGTGGTCCTGGGGCCACCAGAAACATCTATGCTGGGTGGGGAGCCAACACACTCCAACACCAAGAGGAAGTACTTGACTCCACCAACCTCAAGGCAGCCAGACCCAGGCCTTGTCTCCAGGTGATTTGCAGGAAGGTGGAGGGGGGGGACTGAGTAGTTCCCTGCCCCTTGCCAGCTCTAGAATTGTGGAGGGCCATCTGGGATCTGGGAGGAGGAAGAACGGGTGGAGTCTGGCAGTACTGCATGGCAGGGCTGACTGGGAGGATGGCTGGGGGTTCTCAGTCACTGCCCTACTTCCATAGGATTCTGTGACAGTCACATTCCTCCTTGGGGCTCCTGTTTCCTACCTATGAAGCAACAAGAGGCATGTTCAGTTTGACCACTGGCGTGGGGGAACACTCACCTGCCATTCCCTCCCTCTCAATCCACATGTAAGTACTGCAGGATCCCCTACTCAGAGCTGAGGGCTTGGGGACCCTGAGGCTCAGCGGCAGGGAGGCCTGCCCCAGGGGTTTACAGCATCACCTCCAGGGACTGTTCTCCCTCAGACCCCTCACTCAGAACTGAGTAGCTCTGCTCTGTCTCGTCACGAAGAACTCTGAGTCAGGTTGGCAGATGACACTGCATCAAGGATTCTCGTGTCTCTGAAACCTATCTTCCTGTCCCTTCTTACCTCCCGCTTCTTCACAGTCCAATTTCTCCATCCCAGATGCCCTGCTATGTGCTGTAAAGCACAATGCCTTGTCAGGGTTGGGCATGTCCTGCCCACCCCTCCTCCCACCATGTCTTCCCCACTGACCAGCCCTGGAAAGAAACTAGATCCAGCAGATGCTGCCTGGGCCTTTTGAAATATGGCCTGCCTGGGATGCCGTTCCTCAGCAAGGGTTGTTTTGGTTTGTTCGGAGGCAACTTTAACTGATAAACAAAAGCGCAAGGAATGTTTGGAATTTCATCGTGACTAATGATATGAATTTCCTACAACTGGTTATGAAGGAAAACATTTGAGGCCCCCAAGGAGAGTGACCCGCCTCACTGTCACTGACGCATCCTCAGACGTTGGTCCATCTCGCCTCCCAGGCTCAGCTGCTCATTCTTCGTAGACCAGAAAGAGCTCAGCAAGTGCTGATTTACATGAACTTTCCCCTCTTTCCTGGGGAGGCAAAGACAGCCTCCGCCTGACCATTCCAGAAGAAATTGCAAGCCAACCTGCCTGCCCGCCAACCCCCCCCCTCCTGGGGGCCACAGTCTGTTCCAGTTCTTTTCCAACTCCATCAGTGTCCCTGCTCCTGCAGAAGCCAGAGGATGGTCTTCCTGCCTGTCTAGACAGCAGTGTTTGTTCTGTTCTCTCAGGCACCAGGTTGGCACGGTGTGCTTTGTGGGGCAATGACAGTGTTGTCTGTTGGTTGGTCACTTCCCTTTTCTGTCAGTGACATATTTAAATAGTCATAAAGAGCTTTCCCTAAACCTGTGCCAACACCGGGACTGCCTTGCAGTTGCTGAGAAGAGGGTACTAGGTTTCTAGCTCCTTCCCACCTGGGAGGAGGGTGATCGGCATTCACCAGGTTTCCATGGGTTTGGAGCGGCACAAGTCACAACTTCACTCCTGTGGGCACCCTCTGAGCTGTTGCTGTCTGGGCAGGCGGATTCCACACTCATCTCCAGGGTCCCGACAGACCCAGACACAGCACTTCTTGCCATTGGTTGGCAGCCACACGGGTCTCCTGCCATGAAATCTTGCCACCTGTACCCCCAGGAAGGCGTTTAAGTCCACCAAGAGACTCAGCTTTTTCTTTGGTTTGATATGGTGTAGATGCCATGGCTTTGGTGTGGTGTGGGATTCATTTAAGGCATGTCATGAGCCGCAGTGTATCCCCCTGGGGACTGGATTCCTGGGGCCTGAGGCTGAAAGGAGCCATCATCAGACACACATCCTCAGATGTTCGCATCCATTTCTCCTCATTCCCACTGGTGCCTCTGTACCCGGGTATGGCTCTCCTGCAGCCATCTCTCCCACAAGTAGCCAGGGCCTTGAGGCCTTGCCCCCTTGGGCCTCTTTCCTCCACAACTTTCTGTACATTGTAGGGACTGCACACATGTGCCCAGACCTGTACCTGCAAAAAAAAAAAAAGAACAGCCGCACATTCCACCTGCCTTGCCTCAGAGTTTGGCCTCCGTCCGTGCCCACCCAGTGCTGATGCTTCTGTTGCTGACAGATTACTTATTTATTTTGAGACAGAGTCACATGCTGGCCTTGAACTCCCTAGGTAGCTTGGGATGACCTTGAACTCCTGATCTTGCTTGCCTCTACCTGCCCTGCTGCTGGATCATATGTGTGCACCACCATGGCTGGTTGACTGGCGTGGGGCGTGGCCTCCGACTGGACAGAAATAGTTCTGTGTATGCTGTCAGTGGCTATATAAATGTCCTTCTGCCCACTCGAGAGGAAACTTTCAATGCTGGAAAATTACATCCAGGAAACCAGGGAACTTTGTGCCCTGGGGATGTTTGAGATCAACTTCCTGGGTTGGTCTCAGCCTAGGAGGAGAATGCCTGGCTCCACTGACTTTTACTGCAACAGTTTCCGGGGGCCTCTGGCAGCCAGGAGTACTTGTGCCAGGCTGTCCTAGTGACATGAGTTACCGTCAGGGTACATGGCCTTTAGTGACAGTATCAGGAGCAGACTCCAACCAGTGTGTCTTTGGGACACAGCAACTCCTTCTAGAAAACAGCCTGGTCCCATCTGCCTAGGTGGCAGCAGATTCCTCCCCCTTTTCGCCTTGGGTAAATTCTTTTCAAAGTACCTGGGAGCCAGGTCACTGTGAGGGGAGGCTTAAGTACCAGCTAACCCATTAAAGCCCAAGATGTAACTGGCCAACCTACCTGCTGGAGCAGGTCTGGAAGGAGCAGGCCAAAGCGTTCCCATGTCCAGCTCGCCAGTGTACTTTTGCCCAGCCTAAGTGAAGACCCTGTATCCGCCCCCCACCCCACCCCCAGCTTGCAAGGTACCACTATTGCCCAGCCTGCTGGTGATGCCACTATTGGATCTTCTTTTTCAGACAGGGTCTTAGAGAAGACATGAACTCTTGTCAATCCTCCTGCCTCAGTCTTCTGCAGGTTAGGTTTATAATCTAGTCACTGTGGCAGGCTCTCTGAAGGCCTGCAGCCCTTACTGACTTGAGACTCTTCCATTCAGGCCTTCTCCCCTCTGCTCTTCTCTGATTGAAGGAAGAACTGACCCTCCTCCGGTTCCCTCTTGTGGGTGGGGCCTGACACACCTGTGTCCTCCCACACAGGTTTTGTACACATTCTTATGCAAATGAATGGATGGCCTGGAAGACCTTCACTTAGTCAGAGAGCAAAGAATGCCACCCATTTCAGTGGTACCTGAGAGCCAGGATTTCAGCCCATAAGAAGATAGGGTCAGACCCACCTGTCACACCTGGGGCCTGATCTCTCACCACCATGCACTGCCCTGGAGCCCTATGGGGACCTACAAGCAGCAGATGGGCCCACCAACATATACAAGAAGCTTCCTAGCAGGATGGTGACAGGTAGGCCTGGGTGTGGGGACTCCAGACTATTGAGCCTGGTCATCAGCCTCCTCCCATGGGGCCTTAGTGGCCTCTAGTCCTCAGAGGCCCCCTGGGTGGTGCTAGCACCATGTCTTAGCAGTTCTCAGTGAGGGGCTTTGGGCCTCCTTCCTTCCTTCTGGTGTTTCTCTGGCTTCATGCACAGGCTGTGGCTGCAGTGTAGCCAGACAGAGTTCTTCATGGAGACTAGACACCAGCAGACAAGACTGGGTAATCAAAGACCATGCCAGTAGGATATAGATACAACTTATGATGGTATGCACTCAGACATGACAGAGAGCCATAGTCACATGTCACAAGGACTAGAGTGAGATCCTACTGCCAAACAACAACGGAAAAAAAAAATTTTAGGCCAAACATTGCACTTTAAAAAACATCTGACAGGGCTGGAGAGATGGCTCAGAAATTAAGAGCACTGGCTGCTCTTCCAGAGGTCCTGAGTTCAATTCCCTGCAACCACATGGTGGCTCACAACCATCTATACTGGAATCTGATGCCCTCTTCTGGTGTGCAGAGAGCACTCACTTACATAAAATAAACAAATCTTTAAAAAATATATAAAAATAAAAACATCTGCGTCTGTGTTAGGTGTACTTTGTGTGTACATTCTGTGTAGGAAGGTGCACATGTGCAGATGTCTGGGGAGGCCAGAGGGCAACATTGAGTGTCATTTCTCAGGTGCTATCTTCCTTGGATTTTTGAGACAATGCCTCTTATTTGCCCAGAACACACTAAGTGGGTGAGGCTGACTGGCCAGCGAGCCACAGGGGTCTCCTGTGGTCTCTGCTACCTTAGTGCTAGGATTACACACCTGTGCCATATGCCTAACTTCCCCCAACCCCGCCTTTAGTGTGAACTGAACTTTCAAGGCAAGCACTCTGCCGACTGACCTGGTTCCATAGCCCATTTGAGGGCTATGTTGTTGGCTAAATTTTGTGAATTCTAAGTCCAGTCCAGGATTTCTTTTTTTCTTTTTTTTAATTCCATCACATCTATATCTATCTATCTATCTATCTATCTATCTATCTATCTATCTATCTATCTATTTTGTGTGAGGCTTGTGCATGCCATAGTGTATATCCAGAGGTCAGAGGGAAACCTGCATTAGTTGGTTCTCTCTTCCCACCATGTGGGTCTTAGGGATTGAACTCAGGTGGTCAAGCTTGGCAGCAATTGCCTTAACCCACTGAGCGATCTTGCCAGCTCTCCATCCAGTATTTCTGGTTTAAAAAAAAAAAAATCGGTGTCTGACTTGATACAGGCAGGGGATGCAAAATACAAACATTTGAAGATGGAGAAGCTGAAGGGAGTGGAGTATCTGTCGTTCCTTACATTGCTTCCATATCGAATTGGTGGTATATGACTCCGTTAGATTTAAATAAAAGATATCAAGATTGACTTCACACCAGGCCTGGTGGCACAGGCTGAAAATCCCAACCACTTGGTAGGCTGCAGCAGGATTGTAAGTTAAACACCAGGCTGGGAAAACTAGTGAGTCCCTGACTCTGAATCAAAAGTAAAAAGAGGGCTGTGGTGGTGGCTTTAGTGCTGGAACACTTGCCTACATCTTGCAGCCCAGTCTTTTTTGTGTGCTACCTGAACACAGACAGTCACATGTGAGCTACCTGAACACAGACAGTCACATGTGTGCTACCTGAACACAGACA